>CM061135.1:116456903-117056903 GCA_030789695.1 Scilla litardierei | reverse complement strand
ACGGCTCGCAAGGAGGCTAGCATGTGTATCCTCGGACCGAGCTATGGGAGGGAAGATAATGGGGGAAAGCAAGGTCTTTTAGTGGAATACCTTCGTTGTTGAGGTCGGAGATTCGATCCCTCTCTCGGTTGCCTCCGAAATCCTTTTATAGGGTTCGTCCCACGATCGCCCCCAGTCCACGTCCCCTGATCTCTCCCCACTCACGCCCCCGTGACTCGCCTCCGTCAAGGCGCCTGCGTGCGTCGTGTGGGTCGATTAATGGGCTCCTTAATGGTCATTAAGGCGACGTGCTCTCAGGGGACCAGTTATCTCCTGCGGGCGTGGGCTGGCCGAACGTACGTCGGGTCGTGGTCGATCCGACTCCAAGTCCTTTCGTGGGTCTCGTCGGTTGGGCCGAGTTCCTTTTGTGGGCCTCCTGCCTCTGGCTTGGGCTCAGGCCGCTTGCTTTTGGGCCTCTCTGAAGTGAAGTGGTCGTATCAGATCTAGTTTTTTAATCCATATATAGATTATATGGTTCCCTTACTTGACTATTGTTTTTGTTCTTATTTTGTTAACCATATTTTATATACTTCTGCTTTTGATTTTTCCCGGACTCTAGGCTCATTTCATTGATTATAAACCGTTGATCTGGCTGAGTCAGTCCAACACCTATCCTTTCTATCAGAAAGAAAGAAAAAAGTACAATAATTGGACATTACCATTACACAACAATGTTACATATATCAAGCACTATACATTACACTATCCATTATGTGTTTGTGCACAACGCGACCCATTGATGAACAAGCAATCCCGGACTACTTGGATACTGCGACCAAGCAAAGCGGATTCTTCTTATGCGTTGCGAGACCAAACGCCTCGTCCGTGTCCAAATCCTCAATCTCCATCCCGGACGGTAGTTGCCAATCGAACCAGAGCAGGAGGTTAGCCAGCACAAGCTCGACCAACACCACCGCGAAGCTTATGCCGGGGCAGCCTCTCCGGCCGAACCCGAACGGAACGAGGTCGAAATCCCGTCCTCGGAAGTCCATGTCGTTGCCCGAGAACCTCTCGGGCCAGAACTCGCAGGGCCTCTCCCACTTCCTTGGGTCCGTGGATATTGCTTTGGCGTTCACAAACACCCTCGTGTTTCGAGGTATGGTGTAGCCCCTGATCTCCAGCTTCTCTGTCGTCTCTCGGGGGACCAGCAACGGAGCGGGAGGGTGAAGCCTCAACGCCTCCTTGATTACCAGCTTCAAATAATCAAGCCGCTCGAGGTCGCTCTCTTGAACCGCGGCCTTGCTTCCGACCGCCGTCCTCACCTCCTTCTGCGCTTTGTCCATCACCGCGGGGTTTCTCATGAGCTCCGTCATCGCCCACACGACTGTTGCCGCTGTTGTGTCTGTTCCTGCGACAAACATGTCCTGAAGAAAAAGGAGGCAAATTCATGATCAATTTATAAGTTAGCTCTCATGAGGCTCGATATGCGATCAGCTATACATTATCTCTTTGATCATACCGCAAGGAGACCTTTGATGTGATCCATGGTGCTGAAGACGCTCCCGTGGCTAGAGTCCTTCCGAAGCCCGAGCAAAACGTCGACCAAATCGTCAACGTGATCGCCGTCCTGCTCCTGATTCTTGCCCTGCAGATGCTCGTCGATCGCCCGGTTGTAGAACCGATCCAGCTCGGCGAAATTACTCTCCAGCCTCCTCTTCAACCCCGTGAATCCATGGATCCACGCCAGCCGCGGGAAGAAATCGGCGACGCAGAAGCCACCCATCAGCCTCTGCGTCACCTCCAGGACCGCATGGAGCTCCGTCCTCCCTTCGCCGTAGCCTCCGCCTCCGTGCCCGTCGCCAAACATGACCCGACCCACGACGTTGTTCGACAGGGTGAGCATCGTCTCGCTCAGGTTGACCGTGACGGGAGAGGACGGCCGTGCTCCGATCGACGCGACCATCAGCGCCACCTCTTTCTCCCTTGCGCCGCGGAACGAGTGCACCCTCTTGAGGCTAAGAAGCTCCAGGACGCTGACCTTGCGCAGCTGCCTCCAGTATTCTCCGTACGGTGCAAAGGCCATGTCCAGGAAGCCGTAGGAGAGCTTCCCGGCCGCGTACAGGCGGGGGCGGCCGGAGAAGGCCACGTCGTGGGATTTGGAGACCTCTTCCACGACGTCGCTTGAGGAGATGACCAGGGTCGGAATGGAGCCGAGCATGAGGAACATGAGAGGGCCGTGCTTTAGAGCAAGCTGGTGGAGGGAGCGATGAGGCATGGACCCAAGCTGGTGCAAGTTTCCGATGACGGGTAGTCGCCATGGCCCCGGAGGCAGCTTCCCTTCACTTCGTTTGAAGAATAGTAGTAAAGGAACGGAGAAGAGAAGGACAACTGAGAAGATGATAAGATTCTGTAGTAGATCCATTGCTTGACAACGGAGAAGGAGATTACTTTGTACGTGTGTCTACTTGAAGGAAAAGGAGAGGGATATATTGCTTGAAGGACGAGGGATCAGGATGTATAAGAAGACAAGGCCATATTTAATACAACATTATTATCTCGGTGACAGGTTCGGAAAGGCCCACACCCTTGGCCAGCACCACGCAAGAACCGCCCGTCTTGGTTTTCATGGCAACAACCTAGACGGCTTCATAAAGGCATTCAATGGCTCATCTTTAGTGATACAAATCCTGACCGGTCAGTCAACCGCGACTAATTGTTCAGCCCAGTAAGGCCATGGGCTCTAGCACAGTGGCCTTCACGTGCAGGCCATCATGGCTCCATTCATGATGAGGGCCCGGTTGACTGCCCTATCACCGTTGTTGCGGGGTAAGATCCGCGTATAATGAATTTGTAACAAGGGGGACCAAGGGAACGGTGGTTTTGAGTTGGATGGGGCGTAGGTATGCCTTTTACTGGTAGTGAGGGGGTTGAGAGGCTGGGCGTCCTTCGTAGGACAATCTTTGGGACGATCCTACAACTCCGCCAGTGGCTCGCCGTTCACCACGAGTAAGACGCCGATTGCACGTTGCATGTAAAGGAGACGACCTACGCACTAAGCAGCTCGTCAAAAAGGCCGGGTTGGGTTCCAACCTGTAGCCTCTCCGATGCCTAAGTTAGTATTAGGGCTTAGAAAAGGGTGGCTAGACACGTATGTCGAGCTGAGAGTAGGTCGACCTAGCATGGCGAGCAATGGTAGAAGAACAAAGATGTGGACGACCTTTGCTCTTTTGTGTGTGAGTAAGAGTTTGAGAATCAATTTACCAACCATTCTCTCGATGGAGATGAATGTATATTTACAGCAGATAGAGGCGGTTAGGTGAGGCTAACCTGGCATGCTGAGCTGGCATGTCTGTCAGCGGAAGCTTCGGCCGATGATGTCAGAGCTGTGCATGTCAGCCATGCTTTTTTCAGACGGCACAACGGCCAGGGGCGCTTTGTCAGAGTGTCAGAGCCGAAAGCACCAAACGGTCAGGGGGCGCAGCGGCCTGGGGGTGCTTTGTCAGGCTGTCGAGCGGCGGAAGTGTCAGTGGCGTCCTGGTACAAGGTTGTTTGTCGTGTCCGGTACAAGGTTGTTCGTCGTGTCCGATGAGCCAAATGGTCGTCGAGGGGTTTCCGTGGAGCGGGGCCGCACTTGAATCATTTGGTCGCCCTCTGTAGACAGCGAGTGACCTAGCTGCACTTCTGGCGATCTTGGAGGGAAGCGGGCGCCCAACTGGTGAGGTACGAGGCGAAGTGCGCCCTTCCCACTAGTCGAGGTGGACTTCAGAGTTGACAGGCAACCAGCGGTCTAAGGGGGGATCAGGCGATCAGTCGGCTAGGTTAGGACGAAGAGCACCCATCCGCTAGTCGAGGTGGACTTTGCCAAGGAGGGACGGGCTGGCTATGTTGGGATTTTGGCGGACCCTCAGAGCTCGGGTCTGTGTCCGTCCTAAGTCGGACAGACCACATGGGCTTAAAACACAGCGGAAAAACAAAAACAAAAACTTTTAAGCTAGCTAAACTATTTAGCTAGGCTCTGAGGGAGCCAGAACCTAGCCCGATCTATGCCAACTTGGGGTGGATCTGACCACCCCAAGAGGGATCTATTCTAAAGCGACTAATTAAATCTACACTAAAATTACTTAACCACATACCCGGAATCTTGGCACTGGAGCAGGCAAGATGTACCGCACCGCCTTGAGATGCTCCTCGTATCCGAGCCGCCTTGACTCGATCCTCCTGAGCCGCCTCGTACCCTCGAACCGATCCGCCCGAACCGACTTTCGCCTCCGAGCCGATCACACGCGGTAGAAAGTTTCACTTGAGTAGAACCCGCGTCTTAGACGTCTGGATCCAAATCCAAACCCCCTTGGTAGTCTTGCTAGGACTACTCCGGAGAATAGGAAGAGAGAGAGAGAGAGAGAGAGAGAGAGAGAGAGAGAGAGAGAGAGAGAGAGAGAGAGAATAGTTTAGTCGCCGATCGAGCTTGCTCTAAAAGTCGGGAGCTAATCGATTGAGGACTTGGTGTGTTTTTCAACGAAGAGAGTGCACCCCTATTTATATAGGGAGTCGGCACTCACTCTTTCGTTGCGAGCAAAGTGAGACTTTAGAAAATGAGAGAAAAAATCAATTTAGCCAATTTAGCTTAATTTGTAGTTTAAGTGAGCTTTTCATAAAAGCAAAGTTTAACTAATTAATTCTTGCTCATTAAACTTTAGACACCAATCAAGCTATCAATCCGAAGGGCTTCGAATGGTGAACGCATAGGAACCGACGGCGACGAATTTCGACTTCGTTTGACCCTTCAAACAATTGCCCAAAGTCGGGCAAATATCAACTTTTTGTAGCCATCATTTGGGGTTTCAAACACCCTAAAATTAACTTAAGTTGCCGGTGCGCCCGCCCAAGGCAACAGAGGCGGGCCGCCCGCCCGCTGCCGCAGCGGGCCGCGCCCGCTGTGCAGTGGGCGTGAGCCCGCTGCGGCCAGCGGGCCGCGCCCGTTTTGCCTCTGGGTATGGGCTTGTTAGCCCAGTGAGTCTAACCCACCTTGCCTTAAACCGTTTTTGCGTTTCTGGGCTCGTTTGAGCTCCGATTTGGACGCTGTTTGAACCTGTGTTTAGACCGGGACGATCCCGTCAGCCAGGTAACCCTTTCCTATATATTTGTTCGTACTAAATTTGTCGTAACCAATTTACGACATGTTTAATCATTATTTGCATCAGATGCAACATTTGTCCCTATTGCTATGACGACTAATTTTCACAACTTGACTTGTGAATATTCACTATTCAATATCATCAAATGATTTTCTCTCAATTAATCTTCCTATTATTAAGACACGAACACTACTTGGTGTGAGACCCTACAGCCTGACCTTACTACAGGTTGGGGCTCGGAACCCCTAGACGACGGTCACTACGAGCAGTAGCTGTCGTCCCTGTTTCAGAATCATCATAACGTGATCGACCCTTTGACAAAAGCATCATTGGGTTTACATTGGTTGTGTCAGTGATGAACTCCGTTAGCTATAGTCCCTTCGTCAAGACTGTGTTCCTGTTGGCCTAGGGTATGGTTTACTGTCAACCCTATTAGACAACATTGGTCAGTATACGTCGGTCTTTGTTGTATACACGTTGTACTTCTTACAACGTACCCCGGTCGAGGATTAACATAAAGACTATACTGAGCCTGTAACACTAACTTCCCTTTAACGGAAGTGACGAATCTCATCTTAGTCATCTACTTACCTCGAGAGCTTCGGGTGCAGCTCAACCTAAGATCTTTCAACAGGCCTAACCTCGAAGCTAGATCATAGGTCTAAGCTACACTGTTCGCTCACAGGTTTGTACAAATGGCTTCAGGTCATAAGGACCAGTTAACCTATCATCACCCTAGAGTTATTAAAGACAGTTCAGTTAAAGTTAACCATTTAATAACTCTAAGTTGGTCGTTCAGTGAACTCATTCTCCAATGAGCACCTATGTCTCGTCTCCGACTTCACCAAGTCGAATGACTATGAGATCATCATTACCCTAAGGTAAGACTAAGACACAATGGTCTATCCGATGTGTCGATATCTAGTTCTCGACACATCTATGATCACGAACCGTTTAAGACTTACGTTTCTATTCGGTCGTTTACTAACTCATAATCGAGATCTCATCTAGATGCGTAAGGACCTAACTATAAGTCGATGGATATTACTAAGTATATTAATACGAACGATTTCATACTTAGAACAATACGTACCATATACAGTATGAACAAGACGTATACTTAGGATACATTGCCTTATGGACATATATCCTCCTACATCTCCCACTTGCACTTAGGCTATTTATCTCGGTATCTCTTACCGTTATAGCATATCAGTCACATTGACATTTATATGACAAACCTAAGAGTGGTTTTACTAATGAGTATCTACAACAAATTTTTATGGATTAATTAATACATCTCTTGATCACACAGGGTTGATCCTTTGGAAAAATGATCTGGATCAATTTTTCATATCTTTGTATAGCTAACAATTAGCTTATACAATCTAAATGTAGGGTCTAACATTTCTATAAGTCAGTCTCACCTCATTCCACTTTTCTTGTGTCAATATGTCGAGTACATACATGACACCCTAAGTCTCTATATATACGATTAAGTCAAAACGATTTTGATTCAATGTTTTATATAGATGATTCATTTAAGGTGGAAATCCTTTTTACTTAGTCCGAGAAACCGGAACTAAGTATACAAGCTAGCTCCCACTGACTTTAAGATTTACCTGGTTAAGAGCTTCAATATCATATCTAAATCATATTTAGATTATATATACGAAGATATAACCATTTTGTAAGTGCTTTAGATGGAATGTACTAGTGTCAGGTTCGGTTTGACGAATGAGTCAAGTCAAGATCGGTTTAAGGAATCTTGGCATTTGACTCACTCAATCAAACGTCCTACACTGTACTTTTCCCTTAACCACATTTAATATTAACTCTTTAATAACTAAATGTAGTTTATTAAGAATTAATCTTAATATGCGTATAATTGTGATCGCACACAATTTATACGCCCATGTAACCTATACTTAACTACCAATTGACTATACATTAAGTCAGCTCCAAAAACAACATTTTCCAAAGCTTCGCATCACAATTTGAGAATTTTCGCAACCATCTTAGAAAGCCACAATTACAGAAAATTTATGCCAATCAAATTTCAACTCAACAGAAAACGCAATTTTCAAGACATTCATTAAAACAACGGATTCATAAAGATGAACCATAATCTGTTTATCCAATAAAATTTGAGTGTAGAACACTCAATCATTGTTTTCAACCTTTAAGAAATGATACATTTTATTTAAACTAAAATTTAGTATCATATCCTTCTTGATCATGTCTCTCGAAGTCTTTGAACGGCCCTAGCAGCAACGATTGCTCAGATTGCCGACCGTCATCTGCACTTCTTCCAATCTTCGCTTCATTTCAGCCACATGTATACATTACACAGATGTCTTTAGTATCTCATACTATATGATTGGAAATAATTACGTTTTATTGAATTGAATTTGTACCTGAGGTAGAGGCATCAGTATGCCCCTTCTTTTTCTCTGCAAGATAGATCTTATAGTTCCTCTTCCAGTGGCCAATCTTATGGCAATGGAAGCACTCAGATTTTGACGGGGCCCCTTTAGTCTTTTTCTTCCCTTTCTTCGCCTTCGCAGGTTGCGGGACCTGCCTCTTCTTACCCTTGCCTTTCGGCTGATCGGAAGAAGCAGAGCCAACAACCAATGCAGTCGGCTTCTTCTCAATCTTCTCAAATTGCCTAAGCATATTAAGGAGACCAGGAAGATCCGTTTCAAGACTGTTCATTATAAAACCAGTGATGAAAGGCTTAAACTCAGGAGTTAAAGACTTCAGGATAATGTCCACGGACATCTCATTATCCAGGACAAATCCTAACTGGGCGGCGTCCTCTACGTACCCGATCATCATGATAACATGATCCTGTACGGGCCCTGCCTCCATCTTTGTGCCCCAGAGGTTGCTGGTGGCTTCGAACTTGGCAGCTCTAGACCGATTGCTGTATAACTCTTGTGCATTTAGAAGCATACTTTGAACATCCATATGTTCATGCTTCCTCTGCAGCTCGTTACTCATCAAAGCCAGAGTAAGGCACCTGGTCTTCTCTGCATCCCTCTGGTATAGCTTATAGGCTTCCTTTTCCTCGAAGGTCGAATCGTCATCGGGCTTCTCCGGAGCGTCCTCGAACAGTATGTATCCAATCCCGGCTAGGGAAATGACCAACTTAATGTTCCTAAGCCAGTCTTTGTAGTTCGTTCCATCGAGCACGTTCTTCTCAACTATATATCTAAGACCCGAATCCATTCTGCATTTTTATAGATACTTTAGTCAGTATATGTTCGTTGTAAAGTTTTAATGGTTTTAATAAAACTATATTCTCCCACTAAATTTATTATAGCCATAATAATAAAAAATTTATTATATAATAACATTTGTGAGAGAGGGATCCGATTACCCTGAGTCTGACAACCTTGAGTGTGTCTCAACAAGTTGTCCGACTCTGCAGTCGGTAGACAAACTCGTCGTCAATCATATTAAATATGATTCCCGATCGATTTTACCCCTAGTCATTTGTGATCATAAGTGTGCTCATCCGGATCACAATGGCTAGCCTAGTCTGACCCTTGTTTTCGTGTCTAGCCTGACTTGCCCCGCCGCTCGGTGTATGCACGACACGTTGGTTTGGGTCAGGACTTAGACTACATTCTTGGTTAGACTTACGCCGATGCTCGGAGGATGAGACAACGGTTTTAGTCAGGTCAAGATGTTAATCAAGAAATCGGTTTCTATAAGATTGACATGTCCCGGCTTGAGTGTAGCTCAACAACCGTAACATGTTTCTTACAGTTGCCAACTCCTAAAACAAGGAGGGCTACGATTTATCTTGAACAAGATTATTATCGTATTTGACTTAGGTATAGTCGATGGACTTACACAGTCATGAATCGACTCCTTGCGGTCCAGCGGACACGGCCAGGGAATTGACTAAGCCAGGACCACTTGTTACTCAGACTAGCTAGGTTGGTCCAACAAACTTAGCCAAGCACATTGACCGACATCATGATCCATTGAAGGAGTTTTCATCAATTTTATGTTCGTCCAAACAACTAAATGGCTTTTAATTAAAAGAACTAGTTAATCCTTATCAACTAGTGGATCCTAAAATTCGAAATTTTATGGATTGGTTGAACAATTTTTATTAAGTCCTTATCAACTATAAGGTTCATTCGTTCAACGTGCTACCCCAATCTAATTAGGATTTTATAAAACAATTACAACATGTTTGAACATTAGTCTTTTATGAAAATCATCAATTAAACGATTTAATGATTGACAATCAAAGTGACTACCCTAATCTGGTATTAGGTTTTGATGTTGTTTTTGTTTATAAAACATAACATGTCACTAGTTTATTAAAATTTCATCTCATAAAATTTTAAACATTTAATGGCTAACCTAATAAGGTTCATGAATACATTATTCAACATGTCCATTAAAAGAAAATGAAACAACTAATTTAGCCGCATAAATAAAAGTTTCAACTAGTGACATATAATGAGTATTTGCAAGTTTAAAATTATCTACATAATAAATAACACGCAAATCTAAAATTTAACAATTAAATTTAAAGATCAAAATTTAAAGCTTCAAAACATTATATCACATAAAACTAGGTATCATAAAATTATCAAATAATTTTAAAACCTAGGCTTTAAAATTTTAATCAATCATTTCTAAGATTAAAATATCGCATAAATAATTTAGAAACATATATGTAATTTAAAAGAAACTAATTTATCTTCTCATCTTATGAAAATAAAATATTTCTATAATTTACATATCCACTAAAGCAATTTTTAAAACATTTTTAAAATTCTTAGAAATTGATTTAAAAGCTTTCAAATAAAGTTTTTAAAAAATTTCTAACCTTTATGTAATTTAAGAAAATTAAATTTCCAAAATAAAATTTTCCTTAAAGTTACATAAACATTTAAATGCTCGGAAAAATATTATATCTCATAAAAAAACTTTTATAAAGCATTTAAATATTGGAGACCTATTTAAAATTTTATCGCATAAAAATAAATTGTCCCCAAAAAATTTCGTGTTGCAAAAACAATTTTTAAAACACAAAACAATTTTAAACTAATTTTAACATAAAGCTAATATAGTTCGTATGTTTAAAATTAAGCAATTTTAAAGATTTAAAAAGTCGCTATAATAGATCTATAGCATAACCGTGGCTCTGATACCATTGTTGGGATTTTGGCGGACCCTCAGAGCTCGGGTCTGTGTCCGTCCTAAGTCGGACGGACCACATGGGCGTAAAACGCAGCGGAAAAACAAAAACAAAAACTTTTAAGCTAGCTAAACTATTTAGCTAGGCTCTGAGGGAGCCAGAACCTAGCCCGATCTATGCCAACTTGGGGTGGATCTGACCACCCCAAGAGGGATCTATTCTAAAGCGACTAATTAAATCTACACTAAAATTACTTAACCACAAACCCGGAATCTTGGCCCTGGAGCAGGCAAGATGCACCGCACCGTCTTCAGAAGCTCCTCGTATCCGAGCCGCCTTGACTCTATCCGCCTGAGCCGCCTCGCACCCTCGAACCGATCCGCCCGAACCAACTTTCGTCTCCGAGCCGATCACACGCGGTAGAAAGTTTTACTTGAGTAGAACCCGCGTCTTAGACGTTTGGATCCAAATCCAAACCCCCTTTGTAGTCTTGCTAGGACTACTCCGGAGAATAGGAAGAGAGAGAGAGAGAGAGAGAGAGAGAGAGAGAGAGAGAGAGAGAGAGAATAGTTTAGTCGCCGATCGAGCTTGCTCTAAAAGTCGGGAGCTACTCGATTGAGGACTTGGTGTGTTTTTCAACGAAGAGAGTGCACCCCTATTTATATAGGGAGTCGACACTCACTCTTTCGTTGCGAGCAATGTGGGACTTTTGCAAATGAGAGAAAAAATCAATTTAGCCAATTTAGCTTAATTTGTAGTTTAAGTGAGATTTTCATAAAAGCAAACTTTAATTAATTAATTCTCTTTGCTCATTAAACTTTAGACACCAAACAAGCTATCAATCCGAAGGACTTCGAATGGTGAACGCGTAGGAACTGACGGCGACGAATTTCGACTTCGTTTGACCCTTCAAACAATTGCCCAAAGTCGGGAAAATATCAACTTTTCGTAGCCGTCATTTGGGGTTTCAAAAACCATAAAATTAACTTAAGTTGCGGGCGCGCCCGCTAAGCTTAGCGGGCGCGCCCGCCCAAGGCAACAGAGGCGGGCCGCCCGCCCGCTGGGTAGCTGGCGTGCGCCCGCTACCGCAGTGGGCCTGTCCGCTGCTTGCAGCGGGTGCTGGCCCGCTGCAGACAGCGGGCACTGCCCGCTGTGCAGCGGGCCGCGACCGCTGCTGCAGCAGGCGTTAGCCCGCTGCGGCCAGCGGGCCGTGCCCGTTTTGCCTCTGGGTATGGGCTTGTTAGCCCAGTGAGTCTAACACACCTTGCCTTAAACTGTTTTCGTGTTTCTGGGCTCGTTTGAGCTCCGATTTGGACGCGGTTTGAACCTGTGTTTAGACCGTGACGATCCCGTCAGCCAGGTAACCCTTTCCAATATATTTGTTCCTACTAAATTTGTCGTAACTAATTTACGACAAGTTTAATCATTGTTTGTATCAGATGCAACATTTGTCCCTATTGCTATGACGACTAATTTTCACAACTCGACTTGTGAATATTCACTATTCAATATCATCAAATGATTTTCTCTCAATTAATCTTCCTATTACTAAGAAACGAACAATACTTAGTGTGAGACCATACAGCCTTACCTTACAACAGGTTGGGGCTCGGAACCCCTAGACGACGGTTACTACGAGCAGTAGGTGTCGTCCCCTTTTCAGAATCATCATAACGTGATCGACCCTTTGACAAAAGCATCATTGGGTTTACATTGGTTGTGTCAGTGATGAACTTCGTTAGCTATAGTCCATTCGTCAAGACTGTGTTCCTGTTGGCCTAGGGTATGGTTTACTGTCAACCCTATTAGACAACATTGGTCAGTATACGTCGGTCTTTGTTGTATACCTGTCACGCCCCGCTTCCCATTATACTTGGGAGCGAGGACGTGAGCGGGCCCGCTTGGGCTGGAGCGGTGAACTCCAACCCAATAAGCGTCTGTGGGCAAACCGTAATCAGGTTCTTGCATTCAAACTCGGAACAAAAGGAAATTTCATTATCGTTACATTGATGCCCAGATTTACGAGTACACAAATAAGGCCAACTTGGCCATTAGATACAGAAACGCAAACAGAATTACACTTGAATTTAAATACAACAAATATTATTCTTAAGCAGCGTTGCGAAGGCACGTTGTTCTCCAGCGGCAGATCTCAGCGTCTGGGCACCATGGTCAAGCTGCTCAGTCTCAAGCCTTTCTCCTCTGCAAATTTGTCTAATACCTGACGTATATTTCACAAGACAAGAAATATACGTCAGCGAGGGTCGCTCGGCAAGATTTAAAACGTTAGTAATAAATGACCCTCGGCAAGGTGATAATATAGTTTTCAAAACTTAAGGAGATGAGAAGCACAATATCATTTCAACAAGTTGAAACATAGCATCAGAAGGGCACATGTGAGTGTAAGCAATGTGTAATGTGCAAAGTAGTGAGCAGGCGAAGTGTAGTGTGCGAGTAGCAAACACAGCAAGGTGTAGTGTGTAAAGTAACTAGCATGGCAAGTGTAGTGTGCACAGCAAAAGTAGTGACAAGTGTAGTGTGTACAACAATATGTATGGACAAGTGTAGTGTGTACAGCAAAAGTGGTGACAAGTGTAGTGTGTACAGCAATAGTCAATCGTGACAATAATTTTAGCAGTTTACAATGTAGCATCAGCCGAGGTAAAGAGAAGGGTGCATCAATCAATCAATCAATCTCCTATCTAGTGACAAAGCCCAGTGTCCGAGGGGGAGGTGACCAGCATCACACCCAAGTCGACGGGAGCTACCCGTGACTCTATACTCACCGACCCGGCCAGGTGTCGGTCAAGTTCACCAATCGAGTGCAATCCAGCTTTCCAGCCTCTACTACACTAGACTACCCCACCCAAGTGTCCATAAGTCAATCTGTAGTTTAATGTTTGCCGAGTGACAAAACATTCCGTAAATGCCCCGCGGGCCCAATATCCATATTGCCCGAAGGCCCAATAATCCGTAATTGCCCGAAGGCCCAATAGTCCGTAAATTTGTCCCGAGGACCTAGTATCACAAATCATCAATGGTATACATTTCGCAAATTAAGGTATACAAGCCATGAGTGCATTTCGATAGTAGTAATATTTGAAAATGAAAGCAATCAACAATGTCACTAGGTTCAAGAAGATTAAGAACGTACTTTAAAGTTGTTATTAGCATTGTTTAGTAACACAGTCACAAAATCTGAACAGTATGGTTTAAAACTCGCTGGTGATAAATACTTGCGTCGTCAAAAACTGTAGGAAAAACCATATACTTGCAAGTTGTATATACTTGCCTGAACGGAGTGTTTCCGATGTCCTGGTGATCACGATGAGGTGTGATTTAATCTGCGTGAACAGATTAAACATCAAGACCGACGAATTACTTAATGTAACTATGATGTGTACAGGCAAACCAACCTATTTATAATAATTGCTTAATATTTTATAAGTAATTTACTTAACTTATGACATAAAAATCTTAGTTTAATAACTTACAAAAATCTTAGCTTAATAATAAGCTTGACTTTATAAAATAATTTAATTTAAATTAACTAGACTAACCCTTATAATAATCTTAATAAGACTTAAAACATTTTATAATAGTCTTATAATAATAATAATAATAATAATAATAATAATAATAATAATAATAATAATAATAATAAACTTAATAATAAAACTTACATACTTAAATCAATATCTCCCCTCTCTTCCCTTCCTCTCTCCCTGTCTCTCGTTCCTCTTTTCTCCATATTTCTTTGTTCACTGTGCAGGGGCTATCGGGGAGGGGCGGTCGACGATCGGGCTGAGGAGCGCGGCAGCGGGCGAGATCAGGGCAGCGCGCGGTCCTAGGGTTTCGGGTGCGGTGATCAAGGCGGCGGCGCTTCGGAGCGATCGCGGCGGCGATCTCCAGGGCTCGTGCGGTGCAGATCGGAGGGGGCGGCGAGCGCTCCAGGCGGTGCAGATCGGAGGCGGGCGGTGGTCGCTCGGGGATCGGGCGTCATCGGGAGACAGCGGCTTCGGGCGATTCGGGGCGGAGGCTGCGTTGATCGGAGGCGGTTGCTGCGATCAGATCTGGCGGGATGAGCGCTGATCTGCTCTCGGCGTTGGCAGGGGTTCGTCGGAAGTGGGTTGGTCGGGCGAGGTGATCGAGCTGGGCAAGGGGCGAAGCAACGGCTTGGGGCCGGGCGATCGGTGTTGGGCGCTGTAGAAGGCGAGGTCGGAGATGCTACGGGGGAGGCTTGCAGGGTTCGGGCTCGTTGGTGGGAGGAGGACAAGGGGCGGGTACTGGGTTCAGGCTGCCGAAGTCTGGGTGGCCTGTGGCACTAAGAAGATGGCGACGAGGAGGCGTGGTGCGGCGGGGTTGAGGAAAACAGGGGAGATTTGGGTTTCCTCTGTCCCGAACAGAGGAGGGGGGCGGAGACAGGGGAGGCCTGGGTTCGGTGACTTGGCACAGTGGGGCGAGGCATTGGCAGAGGAGAACGAGGCTTACGGGAGGAGGCAGGCCCGTCGGGCGTGCGAAGTTTGGCATTGGGATGAAGAGGGAGATGTCGGGGTGGGCGTCGTGGGCTGCTGGTCGGGGAGAGGACGACGATAGACGGAGGGAGAGAGAGGTTGATGTCGGGATGGGGGGTGGCCGAACAGGCGGAGGTGGCTTCGGGTTCTTTGGTGCGGATCGGAGGGGAAGTCTGGGGAAGAGGATGGTGGCGTGGCGAAGTCGGGGCCTGTGGTTGTTTGGTGTTGGGGAATCGATGATTGCGGGAAGAAGAAAGAGGGGGCACGATGTCGGAGTTGGTCGGAGAAATGACTGGGCTCGTCGGAGTTGTTGGGTCCCAGCGGAGGGTGGAGTTGAGGTCGAGGGGTGAACGGAGGTGAACGAAGGTGGCCGTGGGTTGGTTGCGTGGGTACCGTGGAGGAGAAGAGGAGGAGGAGTTGTTGTAGGGTGGCTGTGTGTTGGGGAGAGAAACCTAAGCTTATATAATATGAATAATAGGGTTGCCTAGTCTAAGGTACCACGTGAGGTGAGCTACCGTTAAAAATAGGAAAATAATTTGAAATCTAATTAATAGGATTAATATTAAATGGGTTTATGGCTAATCAATTAGAATTAAATGGGTTATAAAAAGAAAGCTTTTGAAAGAAAATTAACAGATTTTTATTAGGTTTTAAATAAGGAAATGTTTTGAAATATAGTCAATAAGATTTAATGGGTTTATAAAAGGAAGTCTTTTCAAACATTCAAAAGTTTTAATTTCGAATTTGAATTTTGAAATTTAAAATTAGAAAAGTTAAACTTATTTATAAGAAAAGATATTTTCAAAATAATTATTATGAAGGATAATTTGAGTAATAGAAATAATCGTAAAACAATTATAGAAACAAATCGGCTATTAGAAAAGATACGCACGAAATATATTTAAAATACGAATACCCGTATAACATAGCACAAGTACGAAAAGCTGATGCGTATATAGTATGGGTTATGGAAGATCGTAAGACAAAGATGGGAAATGTAATCAATGGGTTTTAATAGGATCTAATAAGGAAAGATTTTGAATGATAACATTAATTGGAGGAATTAAGAGTAAGATAAAAAGGAAGGTGTTTTTAAATTTGTTTTAAATACAATTCATTAGGGAAAATAAATTAGTAAGAGATAATAGGAAGGTTTGAATAGCCATTATATTTAGGGAAAATTAAAGCCAAAGTATTTTAGGAAAGCTTGAAAGATAGTAATAATTAGAGGAATAATGGGTTTGAATGAGTACATTACTTCCAAAATAGTTATTATTTAATTAGGACTATAAAAGAAAGTTTTTAAATAAATTTGAATTTAAATTTCAAAACCATTTAAAATTCTTAAAACATTTGAATTTTGAATAACTATTTATATGAAACCAAATAATAACATATATATATATAAATATAGCTACTTAAAATAAAATACGTATTAAGCATTTGAAGTTAATTAAAATACGTTTGAAATTCAAATACGTATAAGATACGAAAAATCACGAAACAGAATATACGAAGCAAAAAAATTCGTATCATTAAATACCGGCCGTTACATCCTACCCACCTTAAGAAAATTCCGTCCTCGGAATTTCTTAAGCATAGATAAGGATCAAGGGATCACCAGATAGAAGAAGGATGGAAACAATATTACCGTATCGAGGAGGCAAGAGACTTATAGAGGAATGAAACCGCTGAACTTAAAAAGGGGTCTAGGATAGGAACGATTGCAATCAACAGCACTTCGGACAAGACAAAGTCAAGAATAGGCACACTCATGATAGGAATCATCAAATGTGAAGATAGGTTAGGACTCAGATGTTATCGTTCGTCATCAGCTCGTTGCCTCTATCTTTCCTGACGACCATAGAGAACTTCCGTTGGATCCATCTCCGTTTCGGGTGTGTGGTCTACCTGCTAAGCTGCAAAAGAAACAAGATAACATTTGCGTACAATGTCTATCTAGACAATCTGGCTAATAATGATATCCCTATTGTTCCGAGTAATTTGTAGAATGCACGACCTGCATGGGCCACCACTAAAACCTGTCACGTCCCGCTTCCCATTATACTTGGGAGCGAGGACGTGAGCGGGCCCGCTTGGGCTGGAGCGGTGAACTCCAACCCAATAAGTGTCTGTGGGCAAACCGTAATCAGGTTCTTGCATTCAAACTCGGAACAAAAGGAAATTTCATTATCGTTACATTGATGCCCAGATTTACGAGTACACAAATAAGGCCAACTTGGCCATTAGATACAGAAACGCAAACAGAATTACACTTGAATTTAAATACAACAAATATTATTCTTAAGCAGCGTTGCGAAGGCACGTTGTTCTCCAGCGGCAGATCTCAGCGTCTGGGCACCATGGTCAAGCTGCTCAGTCTCAAGCCTTTCTCCTCTGCAAATCTGTCTAATACCTGACGTATATTTCACAAGACAAGAAATATACGTCAGCGAGGGTCGCTCGGCAAGATTTAAAACGTTAGTAATAAATGACCCTCGGCAAGGTGATAATATAGTTTTCAAAACTTAAGGAGATGAGAAGCACAATATCATTTCAACAAGTTGAAACATAGCATCAGAAGGGCACATGTGAGTGTAAGCAATGTGTAATGTGCAAAGTAGTGAGCAGGCGAAGTGTAGTGTGCGAGTAGCAAACACAGCAAGGTGTAGTGTGTAAAGTAACTAGCATGGCAAGTGTAGTGTGCACAACAAAAGTAGTGACAAGTGTAGTGTGTACAGCAATATGTATGGACAAGTGTAGTGTGTACAGCAAAAGTGGTGACAAGTGTAGTGTGTACAGCAATAGTCAATCGTGACAATAATTTTAGCAGTTTACAATGTAGCATCAGCCGAGGTAAAGAGAAGGGTGCATCAATCAATCAATCAATCTCCTATCTAGTGACAAAGCCCAGTGTCTGAGGGGGAGGTGACCAGCATCACACCCAAGTCGACGGGAGCTACCCGTGACTCTATACTCACCGACCCGGCCAGGTGTCGGTCAAGTTCACCAATCGAGTGCAATCCAGCTTTCCAGCCTCTACTACACTAGACTACCCCATCCAAGTGTCCATAAGTCAATTTGTAGTTTAATGTTTGCCGAGTGACAAAACATTCCGTAAATGCCCCGCGGGCCCAATATCCATATTGCCCGAAGGCCCAATAATCCGTAATTGCCCGAAGGCCCAATAGTCCGTAAATTTGTCCCGAGGACCTAGTATCACAAATCATCAATGGTATACATTTCGCAAATTAAGGTATACAAGCCATGAGTGCATTTCGATAGTAGTAATATTTGAAAATGAAAGCAATCAACAATGTCACTAGGTTCAAGAAGATTAAGAACGTACTTTAAAGTTGTTATTAGCATTGTTTAGTAACCCAGTCACAAAATCTGAACAGTATGGTTTAAAACTCGCTGGTGATAAATACTTGCGTCGTCAAAAACTGTAGGAAAAACCATATACTTGCAAGTTGTATATACTTGCCTGAACGGAGTGTTTCCGATGTCCTGGTGATCACGATGAGGTGTGATTTAATCTGCGTGAACAGATTAAACATCAAGACCGACGAATTACTTAATGTAACTATGATGTGTACAGGCAAACCAACCTATTTATAATAATTGCTTAATATTTTATAAGTAATTTACTTAACTTATGACATAAAAATCTTAGTTTAATAACTTACAAAAATCTTAGCTTAATAATAAGCTTGACTTTATAAAATAATTTAATTTAAATTAACTAGACTAACCCTTATAATAATCTTAATAAGACTTAAAACATTTTATAATAGTCTTATAATAATAATAATAATAATAATAATAAACTTAATAATAAAACTTACATACTTAAATCAATATCTCCCATCTCTTCCCTTCCTCTCTCCCTGTCTCTCGTTCCTCTTTTCTCCCTATTTCTTTGTTCACTGTGCAGGGGCTATCGGGGAGGGGCGGTCGACGATCGGGCTGAGGAGCGCGGCAGCGGGCGAGATCAGGGCAGCGCGCGGTCCTAGGGCTTCGGGTGCGGTGATCAAGGCGGCGGCGCTTCGGAGCGATCGCGGTGGCGATCTCCAGGGCTCGTGCGGTGCAGATCGGAGGGGGCGGCGAGCGCTCCAGGCGGTGCAGATCGGAGGCGGGCGGTGGTCGCTCGGGGATCGGGCGTCATCGGGAGACAGCGGCTTCAGGCGATTCGGGGCGGAGGCTGCGTTGATCGGAGGCGGCTGCTGCGATCAGATCTGGCGGGATGAGCGCTGATCTGCTCTCGGCGTTGGCAGGGGTTCGTCGGAAGTGGGTTGGTCGGGCGAGGTGATCGAGCTGGGCAAGGGGCGAAGCAACGGCTTGGGGCCGGGCGATCGGTGTTGGGCGCTGTAGAAGGCGAGGTCGGAGGTGCTACGGGGGAGGCTTGCAGGGTTCGGGCTCGTTGGTGGGAGGAGGACAAGGGGCGGGTACTGGGTTCAGGCTGCCGAAGTCTGGGTGGCCTGTGGCACTAAGAAGATGGCGGCGAGGAGGCGTGGTGCGGCGGGGTTGAGGAAAACAGGGGAGATTTGGGTTTCCTCTGTCCCGAACAGAGGAGGGGAGCGGAGACAGGGGAGGCCTGGGTTCGGTGACTTGGCACAGTGGGGCGAGGCATTGGCAGAGGAGAACGAGGCTTACGGGAGGAGGCAGGCCCGTCAGGCGTGCGAAGTTTGGCATTGGGATGAAGAGGGAGATGTCGGGGTGGGCGTCGTGGGCTGCTGGTCGGGGAGAGGACGGCGATAGACGGAGGGAGAGAGAGGTTGATGTCGGGATGGGGGGTGGCCGAATAGGCGGAGGTGGCTTCGGGTTCTTTGGTGCGGATCGGAGGGGAAGTCTGGGGAAGAGGATGGTGGCGTGGCGAAGTCGGGGCCTGTGGTTGTTTGGTGTTGGGGAATCGATGATTGCGGGAAGAAGAAAGAGGGGGCACGATGTCGGAGTTGGTCGGAGAAATGACTGGGCTCGTCGGAGTTGTTGGGTCCCAGCGGAGGGTGGAGTTGAGGTCGAGGGGTGAACGGAGGTGAACGAAGGTGGCCGTGGGTTGGTTGCGTGGGTACCGTGGAGGAGAAGAGGAGGAGGAGTTGTTGTAGGGTGGCTGTGTGTTGGGGAGAGAAACCTAAGCTTATATAATATGAATAATAGGGTTGCCTAGTCTAAGGTACCACGTGAGGTGAGCTACCGTTAAAAATAGGAAAATAATTTGAAATCTAATTAATAGGATTAATATTAAATGGGTTTATGGCTAATCAATTAGAATTAAATGGGTTATAAAAAGAAAGCTTTTGAAAGAAAATTAACAGATTTTTATTAGGTTTTAAATAAGGAAATGTTTTGAAATATAGTCAATAAGATTTAATGGGTTTATAAAAGGAAGTCTTTTCAAACATTCAAAAGTTTTAATTTCGAATTTGAATTTTGAAATTTAAAATTAGAAAAGTTAAACTTATTTATAAGAAAAGATATTTTCAAAATAATTATTATGAAGGATAATTTGAGTAATAGAAATAATCGTAAAACAATTATAGAAACAAATCGGCTATTAGAAAAGATACGCACGAAATATATTTAAAATACGAATACCCGTATAACATAGCACAAGTACGAAAAGCTGATGCGTATATAGTATGGGTTATGGAAGATCGTAAGACAAAGATGGGAAATGTAATCAATGGGTTTTAATAGGATCTAATAAGGAAAGATTTTGAATGATAACATTAATTGGAGGAATTAAGAGTAAGATAAAAAGGAAGGTGTTTTTAAATTTGTTTTAAATACAATTCATTAGGGAAAATAAATTAGTAAGAGATAATAGGAAGGTTTGAATAGCCATTATATTTAGGGAAAATTAAAGACAAAGTATTTTAGGAAAGCTTGAAAGATAGTAATAATTAGAGGAATAATGGGTTTGAATGAGTACATTACTTCCAAAATAGTTATTATTTAATTAGGACTATAAAAGAAAGTTTTTAAATAAATTTGAATTTAAATTTCAAAACCATTTGAAATTCTTAAAACATTTGAATTTTGAATAACTATTTATATGAAACCAAATAATAACATATATATATATATAAATATAGCTACTTAAAATAAAATACGTATTAAGCATTTGAAGTTAATTAAAATACGTTTGAAATTCAAATACGTATAAGATACGAAAAATCACGAAACAGAATATACGAAGCAAAAAAATTCGTATCATTAAATACCGGCCGTTACAATACACGTTGTACTTCTTACAATGTACCCCGGCCGAGGATTAACATAAAGACCGTACTGAGCCTGTAACACTAACTTCCCTTTAACGGAAGTGACGAATCCCATCTTAGTCATCTACTTGCCTCGAGAGCTTCGGGTGCAGCTCAACCTAAGATCTTTCAACAGGCCTAGCCTCGAAGCTAAATCATAGGTCTAAGCTACACTGTTCGCTCACAGGTTTGTACAAATGACTTCAGGACATAAGGACCAGTTAATCTATCATCACCCTAGATTTATTAAAGACAGTTCAGTTAAAGTTAACCATTTAATAACTCTAAGTTGGTCGTTCAGTGAACTCATTCTCCAATAAGCACCCGTGTCTCGTCTCCGACTTCACCAGAGCTTCTCGGATAGGCGCCGCGTGGCGGAGCTTCGACGGCAGTGATGATCCTTTGCTTGCTATAAATAGGGAGCGAGAGGATCCGGCGAGAGTTTTCTTCTGCTTTCAAGTTTCTTCGAGCGCTTCTTCTCCAATCTTCCGACTGTCATCGCCGCCGTCGCTGCTATTGCTGGAGTTACTGTTCTGATCCCTTCCTCCGTCCGTCTTCTTTCGGTTAGGTAATCTCTTGATCTTCTTTTAGATGGCTTCTCCTTTCGAGGTCGGAAGTTGTAGTGGTGTGGTGAGGGAGAAAGTAGTGGTAAAGGAAGAGGAATTGGAAGAGAAGATCTGGGGATATAGGAAGAGATCATTCCTAAGGAGGGTGCTAAGGGTGGTAGCGACCGGTCGATGCAGAACTAACATGATCAATTTCAGGGAAATCCAGGCGAGGTATGTTTGGCCCCCCTACGAAGTGCGCCTCCCTGGAGCCGACGAGAGGGTATGCGGTCCTGGGAATAATGAGGTCGTGGTTTAAGTCCAGACTTTCAAGCTAAGGCTTCGATTTCCAATCAACCCTCATCTCCTCCATCTTTGAATTTCCTCGAGCTTCCACTCTTCGCACTGGCACCAAGCTCCGTTGGTTTGATGATCGGCTTCGTCCTCCTCTGCCTCGCCAGTGACTTGAGTCCGTCCTTGGCACTCTTCCACCATTTCTTCGAAGTGAGGAGGAAGGAGAAGCATTATTGCGTGTCTCTCATTTGTGGGGTGTCAGCCGACGTGAAAGGGTGGAGGCAGAGATTCATTTTTGTCTTGATGACAACCGATGTGGTGTTGATGTCGAACTGGGGGGCGTTGAATCCCTCGGTAGATGAGGAGGTGGTATTGAAGGGAGAGGATCTGGCGAACGCCCAAATTTTGGAGGATATTTCTGAGGCGAACCGGCAGCAGGCGAGCTTGACCAAGGACGACCGGCTCGCTCAGCACTTTTGGCCCAAAGGTATTTTGATTCTGGCGAACTTCCCCATGTAAGCTCACCCTAATCTTTTTCTTCTTTGCAGGCGGGGACATGATACACAGGAGGGGAGGAGGTGCTAAGGGCGGCCGGGGTGTCTGTGGCAAAGAATTCTGGCCCCCAGGACAAAGGCAAGAGAGTGGTAGACGAGAGAGGGCCAACGAAGGAGACTGTTCGAAAACGGGGCACTGAGATCATAACTGGGGAGAGGGCGGACAAGAGGCAATGGATGTCCGAATCGGACGCCTCCTCCCGTCGGACTAGCGAGGCCGCACCCGATGGTCAGGCCGACCAGGGGGACGCTGCCGCGGCTCCTCCTCTGAATATTTCGACTGCGGAGAAGCCCGACAGGGCATCCGCGATCTATCGCTGGCCTTACGGGATTCTCCAGCGGGAGATGGGGACACCCGAGCTGTGAGAGGGAGCTTGCCAGCTTTAGGTCGAAGAGGGCAGAGGTTGAAGCCCTTCCAAGGGAGGATATCATCCAAACGACCTACCTGATAGGCAGACGGGAGTCATTTTTGATGAAGCCGAGGTTGCGGCCCGGCTGGCGGAAAATAGCATGCTGCCGCAGGACCGCGAATCCCTAGTCAATGTTGGTGCGGAACGGCTGTGCGCTTCCGCGATCTGACACAGTATGCAGGTAGGCCCACCTTCTTACTCTGTCTTGCTAGTCTTCTTGCTTACGCGCGTAACAGTGTCTTGGTTTCTTTTGTAGGCGGTGACGGCGATGGCGGCTCTGCAGCGCCACACCCCGTGGCCCTCATCAAGGCGTCCCTCGAGAAGGGGAGGGCCGACCTTTATGAGACCAAGGGAAAGTTGCGGGAGAGGGACGAGGAGCTGGGGTGAGGGACTGTGACACTCAAAAGAAGTTCGTCGATGATTTGGAGGAGAAGCAGGCAGAGTTCACCCATCAGATTCAAGAGGAAGAGGTCAGGCATGTCGATATCCTGAAGAAGCATTCTGAGGAGATGTGCAGGGAGAAGCGGGTAATCGACCTTCAGCAGCGGGAGATCGTCGACCTGAAGCGGACGGTGGAGGTGGGGAAACGGGAGAACGTTGGCTTGAAGTGGCAAATGGAGAAGTAAGGGAGAGTAGACCAGGCCGTGATGGACACCGCCGTCCGTCGATATCAGGATGAGGAGCTCATCCCTACGCTGCAAGTGGCAAAGGAGGTAGGCATCGAGGAAGGACTATCGAAGATGAAGGGCAGGCTGGCGAAGTTGCACCCCTTGCTCATGGTCGACTTCCCCAAGTTGGACTTGCCCTTAGCCAGAGAAGGGGAAGAGTCGAATATGCGCCGGGGGGCAATGATCAGACGGGCGACCCGACAGACATGCGGGCTCTGGAGGGTGGCATTCAAGGGATTGGGGGCGCAACGATCATAAAGCTTGACGTCCCCTATGGCGTTGGTGTGCATGTGCAAAGTGTGCAATAGGATTGGGGGCGCGAGATTTAAATATTTATAACCGCAAGCGCACGGTGTTGTAGTGTGTCTTGGGGGTCTAACACAGGGAGACGTGGTTGTGCTTGTGTCAGAAAGGACCAAATTCACCCCATGGGTGAGCTAGCCCGAATCGATAGATGGGTTGTCACTGGAAATGAATACGAGGGATAAACAATATAAAGGGAAACCTAGGACTTCGGTTTCCACCATATCATGTGTTCTTGCTACCACGACCAACGGATAGGATAGCGATCGGAATTAGGGTTTAATGGTGAGACGTTGCCTCTAGGAGTGATACCAGCATCCCATGGGCCCGATATTCTGGTCGGTGCCCAGGATGATACGCCGGACTACCCGGGTTCGGTCAGTGGGCATTCCCGTGTCCATTAACACTGACCAACTTCGGGAGCACTAAGCTCGCACCGATAACTCCCAACATCTCATCTTGTTGTTCCCACCCGCTAGGATTCGATGTCTACGCTAAGGGCGTGAGCTATGGATAGGGAGTCAACCGCCAAGTTTATTCCCCCTTGGCCCAACGGTCAAAGGCGGTCTTTTTCCTGCCGATGACAATAAAACACCCTGCATAACCAATAGATTTCTAATCTCTATCGATTTCCTAGTCCTATGGACTCATTAGGGAGAACCCACGAAGGGGTTTCCACCAAAATCCCAGATTTGGGAACTACTCACACATTATAGCCAAAAAGCAATCTAAATGAAAATCGACCGTTAAAAACATAATCAGGCCATTGAAATGCAATGGTAGTAATGTAATTAAGATAATATCAAAGTTTCATAAAGATCGGAACACTTACAAATAAGTATAAAATTCCAGCCGTCAAAATAGAGAAAAGACAGAAAATAAAACACAGCTCTCGTTTCTGAAAACCTAGGGCTTATATATATAGAAAATGACATCACCCGACCGATCGGTTGAAGTATCAACCGATCGGGTGACCTACTTTGTTCTTCGACAATGATATTCAGAAACATCACCCGATCATGCAACACGATCGGTTGGCGGAAGCGGTTGGTCGTTTGGATCGCGGTCATCGGGTGAACCGATCGGTTGATAAATCAACCGATCGGTTGGAAATGTCGCCCAAAAGACAGAAAGTTGCGACGTTTTGGCATGGTCAGCTGGCCATTGGGTGAGCTCTCCTAGTCGTGGTCCGGAGGAATCGGATACAGATGAACCGATCGGGTGAAAGTCACCCGATCGGTTGGAGTTCAGCTTCAATTTCCCGAGAAGACAGTTGGGCTGAACCGGTCGTCGAACCGGTCTGTTGACGCTCATGTTGCTTCAGCTGCTGTCTGGGTCGTGCACGTGTGCATCACCCGATCGGTTGGCTGTATCCAATCGATTGGGTGGGGGCTGAAAGATAGAAATCTTGGTCGTTTGACCCCCTGGATCACGCATGACTCCTCCCGTTGCTCCAGGGTCTTATGATATCTTCTTTATGTGTCCCCTACATTGGCAAACTCCTGCAAACACGCAAAAACACGGAGAAGTGAAAGAAAACTAGAAAATACGAGAAAACGGATACGGGACGGCGAAAAATAACGGAAAAACACAAAAGAAGACGTGCATGAATATATCAAATATAAAGGCACGTCAAAATCCCCAAGCTGAACCCTTCCTCGTCCTCGAGGAAGACGAGTGAGAGTAGGAGCTCGGAGGGAGAAAATAGAGAGGAAGAAAGAAAAAGAGAACTCTAAATCCTAAATCGCCCGTCAGGGCCAACAAAATCAAAACCGCCACGCCAAGCAAGCAAACGCCAAATCACAACACTAAACCAAAGGAAACGAGTCCAGACAAGTGTCGTGGGCACACGCGGTGAAGCGCGAGTGAGTGTGGTCGTGTGGTAGCAGACGGTGTTACTATCTACATTGTGCAATAAGCTCCATATACACACATCCAAGAGAAAACCCAAATATCGATTCCATTTGAAATAAGCGGTGAATATATAGCTCAAGCATGCATGAGAAGAAAGTAAGAATCGAAACGTATCATGTGTCAGGGACTCCACAAATAGGGACTTGGACATCACCACACTATCGCCTAGATAACAGCTAGAAATTCCTTATTCCAAGTGTTTTCGAAAGCGATGGGGGGTTGAGATGATGTGGAGTAGAACACTTGGTGCAAATTCTCGCCTTCCCTTTATTCTCGGTAGGTAGTAAAATATACACACACAATTTTTGGGTTTTGGATATATGTATTTTTTTGGGATTTTTGGCTATACATATGTATTTTTTTTCTTTCTTTTCTCTTTTCTCTTTTTTTGGGGTTTTTCTTTTCTCTTTTTTTTTGGATTTTTGGATTTTGGGGTATATACACGTGTGTACTCTCCCAAGTGGGAGAACGGTACACGACGAGGTGATTTGCACCAAGTAAAATAAAAAAGAAATCGGATTCTAAACACTTGGTCAAAGGTGATTTTTTTCTAATCAGAGCGTAGGCTAAATGGGTTATCCTAGTCCTAATTGTGGAATCCCGACACATGCGAAATGAAGCATATGATATATATATATATATATATATATATATATATATATATATATATATATATATATATATATATATATATATATATATTCATGCATACAGAAGCAGACAGAAGACGCAAATACCGCATATTTAAATTTAAGCATGATAATCTAGGGGTCATTCCTGGACAGGTATATAAATCAAAATCACAAAGTAGAAGAACACTATAAGCTAGTCACGACACACGACTCACAAAAAAGCTAACTGGACCCACGATGCATGAAATGTAAGAGGACTCGGCTCCCTAGGGTTAGTGAATGTGATTATCGAAGCCATGCTAGGTGTGTGTGTGATTCTATGGCAATTCATCATATGGGGTCATCTCTAGGAGAAAGAGAACATAAGATGAGAAGAAAAAAAGAAAACACGATGAAAACGACTCAAAAAACGAAGAAAAAGACACAAATGACGCACGAAGTGTGACTCCCCCAAGCTGAAACTTGCATTGCCCTCAATGCAATAGAAGTAAATACGGGAGGACAATGAAAATAGGGGGAATACGCACCGACACAAAAAGAAATGAAAAATAAGAAAAACACACATACGAAACTGAAAAATAAAGAAAATCAAACCACACGACATATAAACAGAAAATAAAGATAGGAAATCACACCAAACGACATGTATAAACAGGCACACATGAAAACATCACACGACATCACACAGAAAAATGACTTCTCCCAAGCTAGACCAATGCTAACGATATGATATGATCATGAAAAAACAGAAATAAGCCATGGAGGTCAGAAAACAAAATGAAATCAAAAAGCAGGAGAGGAGATATCCTCGTCCTCCTCGGTAGAAGATGGAGGGGTGTCGACGGGAGGCAAAATTTATTCAAAGAAAAGAGATAAATCCTAATACGCTCCTCTCGCTGCCAAGATGGGACGAGTTTATTCAAGTCTAGACTAGAGAGCGGTAAAAATTTTTTACACTACTAGATTTAGATACACCTGAGCAAACGGTGGATCTACGATCTCAAGCGGAGTAGGAAGCTGCTTTTCCTGTTCTTTCTGTGGCTCTGCCAATGTTCTGGTGCCATGAACACCAACGAACTCCAGCAATGCTCCCACAAGCTTCTCTCGATGATGTCCACCTAAATCATTCGAAAGAAAAGGAGCATCAGTTCATGATGAAAAATTCTTCCCCGCAATAAATGTATCCCAAAGAGTATCGTCAAAGTGCAATGTAAAGCATGGAAAAAGTTGACGATGACTCCCTGAGAATGTGGTGCTATGCCCTAGTGGTGACGCGATGATCTCCTGCCCACATTCAGCGACGAGCTCGTCAGGTGCTGACATGCCCTGACATATCTCCGTATAGTGTGAATCTGGATCCTTTGGAGGGTATGTCATGTCAGTAGTATTTGAATCAAAAAATATGTGGAATGTAATATGAGATTCAGAAATAGGGTCTAAAAGATCTCCCTGAGTGGGAGCAGTAAGTTTTGGTGGATGCGATGCCTCTGGTGGAGTGAGGGTGAGCTGTGGAGGCAGTGGTAGAGGCAATGGAGCGTGAGGCTAAATAGAATGAGTCGTGACGTTCACAGCTCCACGCTCTCCCCCCTCGTCGATATAGACATCCTCCATGGCCTCCTCGGTATCGTGAGTCTCAAAAATTATTCCTGCATGGGGTAGGGGACTCATATCAAAAATTTCAAATTGTATACCATAAGAGTTACCTTCCGTGGTGCAAGTTATCGATGATGTATGACACACGACTGCTTCTCCCCCAAAAGTAGGAGTAGTAGGCGGAAATGGAATTGGTGAACCGCCTGGCCCTGGGTTACCATGGAATCCTCCATCAATAACTCAAGGATAGATTTCTGAGATGGAGATGAGGGTGATGGTGTTGTCGGGCCTTGATTTACAAAGGAATTCTCCACTAACAACACAGGATGGGTCGTAGGTGGTGGAAGTGGAAGTGGTGGAGTCATCTGGCCTCTGTTTAAAATATTGTCTTCTAATACTAATTCAAGGTCAGACTTCGGTGGGGGAAGTGGTAATGGAAGTGGAGGTGATATCAAGTGCATTTGAGTTGCAATGGAGTTTTCCAAGAATAATTCAAGGCTCGATCTTGGTGGAGGATAGGGTGTGTAAATTTGGGGGTAAGGATGGGAGGGTTCTTGATGTAGGTCGTGGGTATATGAGTGTGGGGTGTAGGGTTGGGCACTGAATTGGCAATGGATGGCCGTATGTCCCTGCATCCCACAAGCTTCGCAAACTACGACGACCTGTGGATAATTCACATATCCCCCCATTTGAGTACCATATGGCATGTAAGCATCAAAATTTCCAATGTATGATCCATCGGGCATCCACATAATTCCCCTGAGAAACAAAAATTTTGGCTACGACAAGCGCGTCAGTGGTACAAAGAATATCACAAATTTATAATGGTGGTAGGGAAAGAATCTGTTTATTGAAATTTTTATAATTTTTTGGATAAAACGCAGTCTAGCGACCACGTTCATGAGCTAGTCTCAGGGATTACTGTGTCCTAAATGAAAACAAACACGTTGCCTCCCTGGTAACGGCGCCATAAAGCTTTACGTCCCCCATGACGTTGGTGTGCATGTGCAAAGTGTGCAATAGGATTGGGGGCGTGAGATTTAAATATTTATAACCGCAAGCGCACGGGGTCGTAGTGTGGCTTAGGGGTCGAACACAGGGAGGCATGGTTGTGCTTATGTCAAAAAGGACTAAATTCACCGCATGGGTGAGCTAGCCCGAATCGACAGATGGGTTGTCACGGGAAATGAATACGAGGGATAAATAATATAAAGGGAAACCTAGGACTTTGGTTTCCACCCTATCATGTGTTCTCGCTACTACGAGCGACGGATAGGATAGCGATCAGAATTAGGGTTTAATAGTGAGATGTTGCCTCTAAGAGTGATACCAGCGTCCCATGGGCCCGATATTCCGGTCGGTGCCCAGTATGATACGCCGGACTACGCGGGTTCGGTCAGTGGGCATTCCCATGTCCATTAACACTGACCGACTTCGGGAACACTAAGCTCACAACGATAACTCCCAACATCTCATCCTGCCGTTCCCACGCACTAGGATTCGATGTCAACGCTAAGGGCGTGAACTATGGCTAGGGAGTCAACTGCCAAGTTTATTCCCCCTTGGCCCAAAGGTCAAATGCGGTCTTTTTCCCATCGATGACAATAAAATACCCCGCGTAACCAATAGATTTCTAATCCCTATCGATTTCCTAGTCCTATGGACTCATTAGGAAGAACCCACCAAGGGGTTTCCACCAAAATCCCAGATTTGTGAACTACTCACACATTATAGCCAAAAAGCAATCTAAATGAAAATCTACCTTCAAAAACATAATTAGGCGATTGAAATGCAGTGGTAGTAATGCAATTAAGATAATATCAAAGTTTCATAAAGATCGAAACACTTACAAATAAGTATAAAATTCCAGCCGTCAAAATAGAGAAAAGACAAAAAATAAAACCCAGCTCTCGTTTCTGAAAACCTTGGGCTTATATATATAGAAAACAACGTCACCCGATCGGTTGAGTGACCTGCTTCGTTCTTCGGCATCGATCTTCAGAAACATCACCCGGTCACGCGACACGATCGGTTGGCGGAAGCGGTTTGTCGTTTGGATCTTGCGGTCATCGGGTGAACTGATCGGTTGATAAATCAACCGATCGGTTGGAAACATCGCCCAAAAGACAGAAAGTTGCGACGTTTTGGCACGGTCAGCTGGCCGTCGGGTGAGCTCTCCGGGTCGTGGTTCGGATGAATCGGCTACAGATGAACCGATCGGGTGAAAGTCACCAGATCGGTTGGAGTTCAGCTTCAATTTCCCGAGAAGACAGTTGGACTGAACCGGTCGTCGAACTGGTCGGTTGACGCTCACGTTGCTTCAGCTGCTATCTGGGTCGTGCACGCGTGCATCACCCGATCGGTTGGCTGTATCCAACCAATCGGGTGGGGGCTGAAAGATAGAAATCTTGGTCGTTTGACCCCCTGGATCACGCGTGACTCCTCCCGTTGCTCTGGGGACTTATGATATCTTCGTTATGTGTCCCTTACGCTGGCAAACTCCTGCAAACACGCAAAAACATGGAGAAAAGAAAGAAAACTAGAAAATATGAGAAAACAGATACGGGACGGCGGAAAATAACAGAAAAACACAAAAGAAGACGTGCATAAATGTAACGACCACTTTTCGTTGTACGTTGTTCGTGCACGTGCTTTTGGCCGTGCACGGGTTTATTTTAGACTTTGTTTGTTGTGAACACTTTAGTGTGATATGCCATTGTGAACGTCTCTGAGAGTATTAAATTGTGGCACTAATTTGGAACGACGTTTCTCGAGTCGTTTTCCCACAATTTAACCTTATTCGATGAGACGTTGCGATTCTCACTTTTGACGGGAGACGTTTCTATTTTTAGTTTCGTCGTCCGATGTCGAAATTGAGATCCGTCTTCTTAGTTAGCTCACTTTCGTCATCACGATCACCACGATATTTATTTTACAAATTTTGGAGTTTATTTGACCACTTTTATATTTTTAACAAGGTTTATAATATTTTTAATAATTAATTTTTATATTAATTTCGGCCAAATAAAATTTATTTGAGTTTAAAAATTTTTAAAGAATTTTTGAGCCAATTTCCAGCTCATTTGGATCGCAGCAAATCCTTGTGTGAGTTGGAGAGGGGGAGATACGAATTTTAAATTATTTTAAACTCCTAATCTCATTAGGATTAGCCCTAGACCTAGTCAACCCGTCTACACTATATAAACAACCTTTAGGAAGACCTATTTTCGCAAGAAAATAACCCTAGCCGCTTCCAAAACTCAAATTTGACGTTGCGACGATTCGTCGCAACGTTGCGACGAACAACTGCCGCACGACCGAAGAAACGAGGCCAAATTCCCCGCTCCGACCGCTGGCCGCCCCCGCACCCAGCTTGGCCCACACCGCTCCGCTCCGTTCTTCTGCACCGACCGAGAGGAGCTCTCGGTCAGACCGAGAGCTCAAGCCCGCACCCCGCCCCGCACAGCCGTCCGCACCAAGCCCCGCTCTGTCGCCCCGCTCCGCACCATGCCCGACCGAAGCCCCCGCCCGCTCACGCCCGCATCGCCGCACGTTGCAACGTTGCAACGTTGCAACTCACCAGCCCAAGCGCCCGACCGAGACGACCGATCGCACCGACCGAGAGGCCGCCTGCACCCGCTGCTGAGCCCGCTCCGCAGCACTACACAGCGCCGTGCACTGTGTCTGACCGAGAGATTCTCTCGGTCAGGATAGTGTCCGAACGAGCGACGTTCATCGCAACGTCGCAACTCCTGCACCGCTTGCCCTCGTGGGCCCCCCAAGTTCTCCAGAGGTATTGTGGGTCCCCCAAAGGTCTCTAGGACTACTGTGGGCCCCACCTAGATGCTTCCTCTTCGACGATTCGCTGTGTACGACGTTGCGACACGTCGTAGCCCGTCGTCGCACGTGCTAGCTTTGGGATCTGGACTCGACGCTCCGGTTGATGCTCTGAAGTTTCCAGCGAGGAAACTAATTTGGAATCAGGACTTGGAGCACGTTCTCTTATACCAACCCCTGGCGTCGCTACCCGACGCCAGTGTAGCTCTCGCGTCGTGTTGAGGTAACGCTTTGCACCCCTAGGACCCCCAACCCAATTGCATGCTAATCAAGACTAAAATCAGTATTTTTAAAGTATTTCAAATGTTTTAAATTCACTAATCAAGATTAATAATATGGACTTTAGGCCGGTGGACTTGTGCACGTAGGATAATTGTGATTTTGGACTCTCTTGGACGGTGTTTCTCAGACGTCGTACTTGCAGGCAAGTGAAACTTGCCAACCCTTGTGTAGGGCCATGTTTTTAGGCCACTTTCTTGCTTTTAGCGTAAAAGAGACTAGTCAGTGAAATGATAGCTGGCTAGACGCCTACTTGATCTAGTTTGACAACGAATCAGATCCGTCACCTAAATGATCTAGCTTGACAACGAAGCTAGATCCAACTCTTTAAACTTGTTGATCATGCATACTAAACTGTCACGTTTACTTTCCTTATCTGTACGCACTTTTAACTGCCATGCAATGCATCTTACATGTCATCCCAGTTGATTGTTGCATTCGTAGCACACGCTACAATACTTGTACTCCTTGAATACTACTTCCGGGGAACGGGCCTCATGTGTTGGTCAAAAGCCAATGCCCGGTTTCCTGGTCTGGCTAGGTGCACCCCTATGCCATACTTGTTAAAAACACTTCCTGGCTCGTGATCCAGAAGCGAGCATTACCGTTCGGGGGTAAGGCCCTGGATCGATACACGTGGAGGGGTAGGGATAAACGATCACCTGAGCTTAGGAGTGGCCCGATCAGCCCTCTAGCCAGAAGGTGGAATCTCTGTGCACGAGGTGCTTACTTTCCTTGTCTTGTACTTGTCTTGTGAATGATTCATGTAATACTTGTCATCCATGCCGTGTTTAAATGCCATGCTCGTACTTTACTTTACTTTACTTTACCTGTTGCACTCATGCTTTAACTGCCATGTCATCGCATTCATGCTAGAACTGCTAGGTTGCTTTACTTTTGTCTACTTTCAGTTTCCTTGCACAAGTCTCTTGTAGACTTGCTGACATGTGCCCCTTGCTCTTTTGGGTGTCACATGTTAGACCCTGAGCCAGAGACCGTTGCTGAGTACGTGTCGTTTTGCTGACGCTGAGTCTGAGTCCATGATTGCCCAGGAGGATTTTTGTGGACACCGGAGACCGTTCTTGGTGACTTTGCTGAGCTTCTTTTGTTTTAGGTTTTGTTGTTAATTGTCGGTGCGTGGCACCATTGTTTTGTACGTTGTACCTTTGTTGGCCATGTTTGGGCCTTTAGAATCTTTTTCTTTTAGCCTGGTGGCTTTTTCTGTGATGTTGAAACTTATTTTATGGATATTCTGAGATATCTCTTTTGTCTCATTCTATTATTATTATCTTGTTTCGTTCGCGTTGCAAGGACCTGCAGTTTTAAAATTGATTGACGCTTATCGGACTTGCAGCTTTGTAGCTTCAAGTCTGAGCTGACCTTCTCGCGCTTCGCCTCCATATTTTTGGGAAGCGGGGTGTGACAGGTTTTGTTGGTGGCCCATGCAGGTCCAGACTTGCAATTGCGAATCAACGGAACAACGATAATAACGGAATGTCCATTAAATAAATTGCAACATCCGAGTCATAAGCCCTGAGTCTAGTCGTTTTCTTAGGACACCAGGTGGTAAGACGACTTAGCTAGACGTCTGTGCTTACTAGTTAGAGGCCCCTGATTGTAGTTAGACTCCCTGCTAGCAATTGACTTGATCGTCGTAGGAGTTACCTTAGTGGCCCTTGTCTACCCCGGACCATATTAGACTTCTGAAATTTCTTTTGGTCGTTCGTTTGGGTTCATCGATTTCGGACCAAGCTAAACGCATTTCTTTACCGTCTAACCTTTAGAAGTCTTAGCGCTTAGTTTTTAATCTTTAGTTGGTCGACCGTAGGAGTTTCCATAGACTTTTCTGATTCATATCCTAGGCGTACGTATGCTTTGATCATCCGACCATTTTCCTTGCCTCGATTCACGAGATCACCTCATGACGATCGTCGTCCATTTTCGACCCTCTCCATTACAAACTTGAATCTCCTGAAAGTATTTTTCGACTTCCTCCTTTCCGAAGTTTAACCTTGTTCCAAATTTTAATGCATATATACTTATACTTCATCCTCCTTCAATGTTTTAAAATTTTAAAACTTTTGTCGGAAATTTTGAACACTAGCTTATAATATTTTTCCAGCTTATATTTTTCGTACTTATGTAAATGTGTTGCCCCTTCATATATTAATTTTATTTTGAACCGTACTTTTGCTTTGCCCAATTCGATTTATAATTTTCCTTCTTATTTGTGTTATACGAATGATACGTCGTGTTTACTTTAATATACTTTCAAGACACATGGAATTTCAGCTTTCAGCAAGTTGGTTTTTGCTCGTCGTTTTCGCTACTTCAGATTTTGTAAAATTACTATTTCATAACCATTTCCTAATCTGGACCCTCCATGATTTGATTTTAAAGCTTTGCTATCGATTTTGATAATTCTACTACCAAGTTATTATTATTATCTTTCCGCTCACCATACGTGCTTTTAGAAAAATTTCTAGACTAAAATGAATTCCAATTATTTTATCCGTACCAGGTTCATTGTGCTCGTACGCTAAGAGATTAGTGTAACCAGTTTTATTTCGACGAATCCTGATTTCTCTAAGAGAAGTTTCAATATTGATTTTCCATAGCCTAAAAGTTTTGAAAGCATTTAACATGAGTTTACATTCTTCCGTTACTTGATTTCATTCTTTAACTTTCAAAACTTTTGACAACATTATATTAAATTACTGCCGTAAAATATTTTCAAAAAAAAAATTATGTCTTTAATGTCCGTGTGAATGATTTACTTTCCTTTTCTTAATGATTTACGATAAGCCAATAAAACATTTCCTCTTATTATGAATATTCGACTCAAACTTATTTTGAACAACTCGTTTTATCAATCTCCAAATATTTCTTTACAGGCGAGGATTTTAACTTTTGAAGTACTACAGTTTTCAAAACTCCACGTATTTTAGCTTATGCTATTTACCCTATTTTCTTTTCTGTATCCTATTTAAGCATCACTACATCTCCCTTTCCCACAACCTAAACATCACCATCGAGTCAATGTTTCGTCTAACCAAGCTGTCTCCTTGTGTTCGTCCTATCTGAAATCGTGCTTATCGATCCTTCCCTCGTCACGCTTTCGACCTCGACCTCCCTCTATTGCTTAGACTTTAGTGCCCGTCAATGTCTGTGACAACTCTAAATTGTCAGTAGGCCCTTGGACCTTTGTGAGGTGTCGTTGTGCACGTACCTAAGTTGTGTACGTGGGCTTGAATGAGTATACCCCCCCATAGTATATTGATGCTTGCCTCTGGTGTGATATATATATACTCGGAGTTATTCGTAATATTATGGGTTTGTTTGGGTGTTATTATTTATAGATTTGTGAGTGGTTGGCTATACCATACTAGGGATGTCTGTGTATATAAGAATTAGTGTTGGAATATCTAATGGAGTGTATGTAGTTAGAGATACTTGTGATGGTTGAAATAAATGATTGGTAAAGCTATGTGTATGTTAGGTGTGATAATAAGAGGTGTATGTATGGTTAAGAGGGTAGGCCTATTATATGACCTATATACTAGTACGTATGAGTATGTGCTCGTAGGTAGATATGTATTGTGCTTAGACGTAGGTAGTTATGTTTTGTTGCCTGAGTATATAGGTGATATACATATGGTAGTAGGATTATAATTTTGATTGGTATTACTTGCTTTTGCGGGATGTTGTATGCGTGCATACCGTGAGGTATACACGACTATTGCACATCTTAACTATGTATGTATAGGTGTTGGTATACTAATTATAGGTAGTAGGCTATGGGCGAATATATGTGTTACATGTGTGTGACTATACGATGAATGCGTATGAATTAGGGAGTATATTATAATTATACGTGTGCTGATGTCTGTATTATTATTATGGTATATAGAGTGATTGAACTATGTGAGTATTACCTGACTAATATTAAGTGTGATTGATTTATGGTATGTATATGGTTGTATTGGTAGACATATATATATATTGGAATGGTATTGGTATAGGTATAGATGTCGTGTTACGTATGTAGAATATTTCTGATGTGTGTATTGAGTCTCACTCAAGCTTGAGTGGGTATACTCTAAGTATATTGAATGTACGTTGAAGTTTGAATATAGCAATGTTTGATGTATGTATAGTGATAGAAGTGTTTGTGCCTGGTTGTGTTACACACATGATTGTGGGTCGCTACACCAGTATATAGTTATAGGTGTTGGTCTTGTGGTATAGTTAATTACTAAGGACTTGCTTGTGTGAACGTATGTGTACTAGCTAAAACTAGGTGAGTAGTTGTGCTAAGTATATAGTGGTGTGATTGGTATGAATGAAAAGTTAGCGTGTATGGGTGTGCACCATGCACGGGTAAGTATGTGCTTAGTTATAGGTATTGATGACTATGGTATATGTGGCGTGTCGTAAATACAGTTATAGGACCGTATGTGAATGTATGGTGAAATAATTGCATGCATTTGAATGACTATATATTGTGAAATTATAGTAGTGGTGAATGCATAATAGATATAGTGAAACTTGATTAATAATGGTATGGTGTGACTACATGAGTTGACGTGTTTGGTATTGGATGTGTACTAGGAAATATTAGAGGGTCGTATACCCATGTTGTTTGTGCATAGGTAGCTACCTATATGTAGAGCAATGATTGTATTTGCTAAGTGTGAGACTATCCTTATATGAGTATCTAAAATATTGTTTTGTGTTTTGGTAAGTAGTATTTATATAAGGGATGTATGCTTATATATATGATTGAAATACATGTATGAAGTTGACTGACTATAATAAGTGTAAGTGTATGACGTACGTGAATGTATACATATACGTGTTGGTAGTGATAACGTTTGACTACCTAGTGCATATATAAGCACTTGTAATGACTATACCTGGTTTGAATTATAATGTGACTTGATTGTGGTAGTTACTAGATTGACTAGCTATGTTAGAAAGTCCGAGGACGGACTTTATTCTAAGGTGGGGAGGATGTAACGACCACTTTTCGTTGTACGTTGTTCGTGCACGTGCTTTTGGCCGTGCACGTGTTTATTTTAGACTTTGTTTGTTGTGAACACTTTAGTGTGATATGCCGTTGTGAACGTCTCTGAGAGTATTAAATTGTGGCACTAATTTGGAACGACGTTTCTCGAGTCGTTTTCCCATTATTTAACCTTATTCGATGAGACGTTGCGATTCTCACTTTTGACAGGAGACGTTTCTATTTTTAGTTTCGTCGTCCGATGTCGAAATTGAGATCCGTCTTCTTAGTTAGCTCACTTTCGTCATCACGATCACCACGATATCTATTTTACAATTTTTGGAGTTTATTTGACCACTTTTATATTTTTAACAAGGTTTATAATATTTTTAATAATTAATTTTTATATTAATTTCGGCCAAATAAAATTTATTTGAGTTTAAAATGTTTTAAAGAATTTTTGAGCCAATTTCCAGCTCATTTGGATCGCAGCAAATCCTTGTGCGAGTTGGAGAGGGGGAGATACGAATTTTAAATTAATTTAAACTCCTAATCTCATTAGGATTAGCCCTAGACCTAGTCAACCCCTCTACACTATATAAACAACCTTTAGGAAGACCTATTTTCGCAAGAAAATAACCCTAGCCGCTTCCAAAACTCAAATTTGACGTTGCGACGATTCGTCGCAACGTTGCGACGAACAGCTGCCGCACGACCGAAGAAACGAGGCTAAAATCCCCGCTCCGACCGCTGGCCGCCCCCGCACCCAGCTTGGCCCGCACCGCTCTGCTCCGTTCTTTCGCACCGACCGAGAGGAGCTCTCGGTCAGACCGAGAGCTCAAGCCCGCACCCCGCCCCGCACAGCCGTCCGCACCAAGCCCCGCTCTGTCGCCCCGCTCCGCACCATGCCCGACCGAAGCCCCCGCCCGCTCACGCCCGCATCGCCGCACGTTGCAACGTTGCAACATTGCAACGCACCAGCCCAAGCGCCCGACCGAGACGACCGACCGCACCGACCGAGAGGCCGCCCGCACCCGCTGCTGAGCCCGCTCCGCAGCACTGCACATCGCCATGCGCTGTGTTTGACCGAGAGATTCTCTCGGTCAGGCTAGTGTCCGACCGAGTGACGTTCGTTGCAACGTCGCAACTCCCGAACCGCTTGCCCCCGTGGGCCCCCAAAGTTCTCCAGAGGTATTGTGGGTCCCCCAAAGGTCCCTAGGACTACTGTGGGCCCCACCTAGATGCTTCCTCTTCGACGATTCGTCGTGTACGACGCGACACGTCGTAGCCCGTCGTCGCACGTGCTAGCTTTGGGATCTGGACTCGTCGCTCCGGTTGATGCTCTGAATTTTCCAGCGAGGAAACTAATTTGGAATCAGGACTTGCAGCGCGTTCTCTTATTCCAACCCCTGGCGTCGCTACCCGACGCCAGTGTAGCTCTCGCGTCGTGTTGAGGTAACGCTTTGCACCCCTAGGACCCCCCAACCCAATTACATGCTAATCAAGAATAAAATCAGTATTTATAAAGTATTTCAAATGTTTTAAATTCACTAATCAAGATTAATAATATGGACTTTAGGCCGGTGGACTTGTGCACGTAGGATAATTGTGATTTTGGACCCTCTTGGACGGTGTTTCTCAGACGTCGTACTTGCAGGCAAGTGAAACTTGCCAACCCTTGTGTAGGGCCATGTTTTTAGGCCACTTCCTTGCTTTTAGCGTAAAAGAGACTAGTCAGTGAAATGATAGCTGGCTAGACGCCTACTTGATCTAGTTTGACAACGAAACTAGATCCGTCACCTAAATGATCTAGCTTGACAACGAAGCTAGATCCAACTCTTTAAACTTGTTGATCATGCATACTAAACTGTCACGTTTACTTTCCTTATCTGTACGCACTTTTAACTGCCATGCAATGCATCTTACATGTCATCCCAGTTGATTGTTGCATTCGTAGCACACGCTACAATACTTGCACTCCTTGAATACTACTTCCGGGGAACGTGCCTCATGTGTTGGTCAAAAGCCAATGCCCGGTTTCCTGGTCCGGCTAGGTGCACCCCTATGCCATACTTGTTAAAAACACTTTCTGGCTCGTGATCCAGAAGCGAGCATTACCGTTCGGGGGTAAGGCCCTGGCTCGATACACGTGGATGGGTAGGGATAAACGATCACCTGAGCTTAGGAGTGGCCCGATCAGCCCTCTAGCCAGAAGGCGGAATCTCTGTGCACGAGGTGCTTACTTTCCTTGTCTTGTACTTGTCTTGTGAATGATTCATGTAATACTTGTCATCCATGCCATGTTTAAATGCCATATTCGTACTTTACTTTACTTTACTTTACCTGTTGCACTCATGCTTTAACTGCCATGTCATCGCATTCATGCTAGAACTGCTAGGTTGCTTTACTTTTGCCTACTTTCAGTTTCCTTGCACAAGTCTCTTGTAGACTTGCTGACATGTGACCCTTGCTCTTTTGGGTGTCACATGTTAGACCCTGAGCCAGAGACCGTTGCTGAGTACGTGTCGTTTTGCTGACGCTGAGTCTGAGTCCATGATTGCCCAGGAGGAGTTTTGTGGACACCGGAGACCGTTCTTGGTGACTTTGCTGAGCTTCTTTTGTTTTAGGTTTTGTTGTTAATTGTCGGTGCGTGGCACCATTGTTTTGTACGTTGTACCTTTGTTGGCCATGTTTGGGCCTTTAGACTCTTTTGCTTTTAGCCTGGTGGCTTTTTCTGTGATGTTGAAACTTATTTTATGGATATTCTGAGATATCTCTTTTGTCTCATTCTATTATTATTATCTTGTTTCGTTCGCGTTGCAAGGACCTGCAGTTTTAAAATTGATTGACGCTTATCGGACTTGCAGCTTTGTAGCTTCAAGTCTGAGCTGACCTTCTCGCGCTTCGCCTCCATATTTTTGGGAAGCGGGGCGTGACAATAAATATATGAAATATAAACGCACGTCAAGTGGATGCCAAGCCGAAGCACCATAGAATAGGGCAAAGTTTGTATGGACGGCTTTGGGCAGAGCCTGATGTCTTGTTGTATTTTTGGTAGACCCTGGGTTGTACATAGTCAGTTATACAAATAAAATTCAAATTTTTTTGTCTTATCTGTCTTTTGGCGTGTTCCCCCTGTCGGTTGTGCAGACTGTGATCTTGCATGGATGTTACTGCCCCTGACATTCTGCTACTGACGAGCATTGAGTCGATGAGAAGGAGAATGTTGTGAAGATATACGTCCGATTTAGATTCGAGGACAAGCTGTCAGTGGCCTGACCCAACAAGGTGGAAACTTGTTGAGGGCGATGGATGCTCAGGCGTGCCCTAGCTGGTGGAACGCACTCAGGTATACCCCGGACTTCTTCGATATGAGGATCTAAAATTTTACTTCATACGACAGGTAGACAAAAATATGAGCGCACAAGACTATACTTATAGGGGAGAGAAGGAGCGACACGTGGCTTGGTCTTGGTCTGCCGGAGATCTCTCGAGGGCGAAGCTTTGCAATATCGCCCCAGAATGTGAGGGAGGGAGGAGTACAAGCTCGTAGCTCGCCCCTATTATCCTGCCATAGGCTTGGAATGTGGGTACTTATAGCTCGGGGGCGGTGCGTGCTTCGGCATGACTTGTGGGGCATGAGCTCGCTTGGGGAGCCTCGGCATTCCTCGGTGCGTGGAGCTGAAAACTTAGTCCGTGCAACATGCAACTAAAAATATGAGTGCGACAAAGTTAACTCACGGGGTTGGGATGGAAGTTCGGCCTGGTTCGGGAGACGAACCACCTCCTTGTCCGCCCGAAATTGGGGGGAGCAGCCTGTGATCTGAGGGTCAAGAAAGGGCGGGAGTTATTTTGAAAAGCCCGCCCACCACTTCGTTGCCATCATTTTGATTTGAAGGCAGTAGAATATCGAAGCGTCCCATCCATCCAGCAGGTGACGCATGTCAGCCGTGACCATGGGTGACAGTCGAACCGTCAGAAGGCTCGGATCTTCGACACATGGAGGGGCTCCTGCGGCAAAGATCGGTTGGAGATTCCTATAAATAGGGGAGGGGGAGATTGAGTGAGAGTTTTTCCACTTCAGAATTTCTTCGAGCTTTTGCCCCTTCAGAGTTTTCGTCTGTTGTCGCCGTCGCAGCCGTCGTCGGAGTTCACGCAACAGTTCCGATTACTTCTTCTGACGGTCTTCATCCCAATGTATTGTTCTTCATTCTTGAAAATGGTTTCTTAGGCTTCTTCTCGGTCATCAGCTTCGAGGGGGTAGAACAAAGGATTAGGGGCGGTGGAGAAACCGACAGCTCCGTCGCAAATACGATGGAGTGGGTGGAGGAGGGATCCCCGGTCAGTGAGGGTCGCACCGAGGGTAGGCCGGCTGCCAAGCTTGCCAAGGAATCGTCATCAGCGGACCCCAAGGGACCGGGTAAAGGAACAGGGGGCGCCGTTTTGAAGCCCCGGTTGTCCACTAGGGCCGTTGTTACCGTGGTCGAGGCCGGGGTCGTTCATGAGGAGATCACGAGCGTGGAATCGATAGCGCAGACCTCCTTCATATATGGTGCCCGTGCAAAGTATATCAGGACGCCCTATATAGTCCGTCTGTCGAACGTGTGTGTTTTTTGAAGGAGCATGAAGTGGGTGTCTATGTCGCATGCTTCCAGCAAGGACTCCGCTTCCCCCCTACCTCCTCTGCTTCCCCAGATCTTGGATTTCCTCGGATTGCCGCTCTTCCAGGTGATGCCGAACTCAATCAGTGCGGTCGTCGGCTTCCTCATCCTCAGTGTGAAGAACGAAGTATGTGCGACCCTCCCCCTATTCCGGTACTTCTTTACAATCAAGAAGCTGAGGGCGTACTATTACGTATCAGCGAGGAGAAGTCGACCTCTTGTTCGGGGCTTGCCGGGCAAGATTAAAGGCTGGAGGGAGCAATATGTATTCGTCTCGACTCCTGAGGAACTGGCGTTGAGGTCGACCTGGGGCGTGCTGAACCCAGAGGCGAACAAAGAGGTCCATCTTGACGCAGCCGATGCTGAGCGGGCCAAGATCCTGGAGGCGATCCTCACTGAGGACATGCAATATAGGGATCTCTCTAAGGAGGAGATGATAGTCCGATATATTTGGCCCGAAGGTAATTCGAGCTTTGTAGTTGTCGATCCTAATTTTCTCACCCTGATCTATCTCCTTTTCGCAGGTCAGAAGATGAGTTTGTCGATGGGGGAGATGATGAAGCTGGCCGCGGAGCAAGCGGCCCTGCTAAAGGCCCAACAACTAACAAAGGGCGGAAAAAAGAGGGCCCTGGAGGGGACGTCGACGACGAAGGCGGAGAAGCTTGTCCGGACAAATAATAAGATGGTGGCAGAGACCACGGCTGCTCCGGGTCCTCAGGCGGTGGGGAGAGATGCCAGCCGCCCTATCGAGTGTGTGGCAACCAGAGCCTATGCCACGTCCATCGATCTCGAAGCCGATGAGGGCAGGCGAGCCGACCAAGAGGCCCAAGGTTCCCAGAGCGGGCGGCCCCATCCGATCCCCGAAGCCTCGATCTGGACCCCAGCTCCCCCGGGGGGTTCTGCTGGGTCAGGCTATGTTAGTCAGACGACAGCCGGGGATCGTTGGCCCTACGGTTACCCGTGGTCTGGGCTAGAGAAGCCTGCTCATTCGAGATGCGCGGGAGTGCTCGTAGTGTTCAAGTCCAAGAGGGACGAGCCCTTGGCCTTGCCGGAGGAGGATATTCGGGCGACATCCTATCCGGTTGGCTGTGTCGAGTCGGTCTTCGATGAGGCCGGGGTGGCGGTGAGGCTAGCTGAGAATAGCCTGCTTCGCCTAGACAAGGAGTCCCCGGTGAAGGTTGGCACTGAACGGTTGTGCGCCTCGGCCATATGGCATGGCATGCAGGGAGGTCGACCGGCCTCTTTATCTACATTTATCTTTCCCTTGGTAGATTCTAACCTTTTCTTGCTTTGTCGTGCAGGCCAACGCCATGATGGTCGCCCTTAGGAGTCCCACCTTGGCCATAACCAAGGCCAAAGTCTGGCTCGAGAAGAAGGAGGCAGTGCTCACCGCCCTTAGGAAGGCGGCAGATGAGCGATTGGCGAAGGAGAAGAACAAGTACGCCAATCTGAAGGACTCGTTCATCGAAGAGCGGGCGAAGATCCGAAAGCTGAAGGCCAGCTTGAAGGAGTCCGAGGAGAGGACCACCGCCAGAGAAGCCCGCCAGGCCGAGCTGGAAGGTGATCTAAAGAGGGAGAAAGCATGGACAGTCGAGCTAGAAGCACAAGCGGAGTCTGGGAAGGCGGAGCTGGAAGCGAAGATGGTGGAATTCCATGCTTTCCAGACGGCGAAGTTTGTCCCTGCCCTGGTGGTGATGAAGACGGAAGGCCTGAAGGAAGGCCGGGCAGAGGGCTAGGAGGTATGCCTTCAGAGGATCAAGGAAAAGGCGGGGGAGCCTTTATCCTTCAGTCGATGTGGACTTCGACCTGCTGGTGGCTCCAGAGGAGGAGGAGGAAGAAGTAGACACCCCGGGCAATGAAGAGGCCCCGAGGCCGACCTGGAAGAGGCCGGGTATGCTCAAGCCGGTGAAGGTCTGGTCGGTGGGGATCAGGGGGAAGGCGGCCAAGGAGATGAGGGCCAAGGCGCTGTATAATATGTTGGGGGGATTTAGGGGCCTTGGCATAGGACTTAGTTAATTTTTTTGGATGTTTTAGCGGTGTAAGCTTATTCTTTTCGACAAGTGGCTTGGTCTCCTTTCTCAGATTGCGACTTAGCGTGGCCCGGAATGTGTAATTCCCCCGACATTCGGGGCATGCAAAAGCTGGGGAGAGGTCATACCGGATGTCGAGAGTATAGAGGGGGTGGATGGTCCGAGCCCGTATCTCGGCCCTAGCCCTTCTCTGGTTTGGGTGCTGAAGCTTCGTAAGCTAACCCCGGAGTCTTTATTTGAGGGGAGGGTGCGAGCCTGTAGCTCGGCCCTAGCCCTTCACCGGTTTGGGTGGCGAAGCTCTATAAGCTTGCCCCGGAGTCATCATTTGAGGGAGGGTGCGAGCCTGTAGCTCAACCATAACCCTTCTTTGGTTTGGGTGGTAAAGCTCCATAAGCTTGCCCCGGAGTCTTCAGTTGAGGGGAGGGTGCGAGCCTGTAGCTCGGACCTAGCCTTCTCCGGTTTGGGTGGCGAAGCTCCATAAGCTTGCCCCGGTCTTCACTTGAGGAGAGGGAGCGAGCCTGTAGCTCGGCCCTAGCCCTTTTCTGATTTGGGTGGCGCAACTCTTTATGCTTGGCCCGGATTCTTCACTTGAGGGGAAGGGCGAGCCCGTAGCTCGGCCCAAGCCCTTCTCTGGTTTGGGTGGTGAAGCTCCGTAAGCTTGCTCCAGAGTCTTCACTTGAGGGGAGGATGCGAGCCCATAGCTCGGCCCTAGCCCTTCACTGGTTTGGGTCCCGGAGTCTTCACTGGAAGGGAGGGTGAGCCCGTAGCTTGGTCCTAGGCCTTCTCTGGTTTCGGTGGCAAAGCTCCGTAAGCTTGCCCCGGAGTCTTCACTGGAGGGGAGGGTGCGAGCCCGTAGCTCGGCTCTAGCCCTTCTCTGGTTTGGGTGGCAAAGCTCCGTAAGCTTGCCCCGACATCTTCACTTGAAGGGAGGGTGCGAGCATGTAGCTCGGCCCTAGCCCTTCTCCGGTTTGGGTGGCGAAGCTCTGTAAGCTTGCCCCAGAGTCTTCACTTGAGGGGAGGGTGCGAGCCCGTAGCTCGGCCCTAGCCCTTTTCCGGTTTTGTTGCCAAACCTCCGTAAGCTTGCCCGGAGTCTTCACTGGAGGGGAGGGTGCGAGCCCGTCGCTCGGCCCTAGCTGGTTTGGGTGGCGAAGCTCTGTAAGCTTGCATCGTAGTCTTCACTTGAGCGGAGGGTACGAGCCTGTAGCTCGGCCCTATCCCTTCTTTGGTTTGGTTGGCAAAGCTCCGTAAGTTTGCTCTGGAGTCTTCACTGGAGGGGAGGGTGCGAGCCCGTAGCTCGGCCCTAACCCTTCTCCGGTTTGGGTGGCGAAGCTCCGTAAGCTTGTCTTGAAGTCTTCACTGGAGGGGAGGGTGCGAGCCCGTAGCTCGTCCCTAGCCCTTCTCTGGTTTGGGTGGCAAAGCTCCGTAAGCTTGCCCTGGAGTCTTCACTGGAGGGGAGGGTGCGAGCTCGTAGCTCGGTACTAGCCCTTCTCCGGTTTGGGTGGCAAAGCTCCGTAAGCTTGCCTGGAGCCCTCACTTGAGGAGAGGGTGCGAGCCCGTAGCTCGGCCCTAGACTTTCTCTGGTTTGGGTGGCACGGCTCCGTAAGCTTTCCTCGGAGTCTTCACTTGAGGGGAGGGTGAGATCCCATAGTTCGGCCCTAGCCCTTCTTCGGTTTGGATGGCAAAGCTCTGTAAGCTTGCCCCGGAGTCTTCACTTGAGGGGAAGGTGCGAGCCCGTATCTCGGCCCTAGCCCTTCTCCGGTTTGGGTGGCGAAGCTCCGTAAGCTTGCCCTGGAGTCTTCACTTGAGGGGAGGGTGCGAGCCCGTATCTCGGCCCTAGCCCTTCTCCGGTTTGGGTGGCGAAGCTCCGTAAGCTTGCCTCGGAGTCTTCACTTGAGGGGAGGGTGCGAGCCCGTAGCTTGGCCCTAGCTCTTCTCCGGTTTGGGTGGCAAAGCTCTGTAAGCTTGCCCCGGAGTCTTCACTTGAGGGGATGGTGCGAGCCCGTAGCTCGGCAGTAGCCCTTCTTCGGTTTTGGTGGTGAAGCTCCGTAAGCTTGCCCCGGAGTTTGAGAGTGTACGAGGAGAATTGAAATTTTCATGTGGAGAAGACAAAATTTTAAAATATGCGGGAAAGGAAGATAATTTTATTAAAACTCACGAAGTTATTGGCAGTATTTTAGCAAGTGCTCCGCATTCCACGGGTGGTCTAGATCGTCACCATCCGTGGTTGCCAGGATGTAAGTGGCCGGCCCGATGATGTCGATGATCTCCTAGGGGCCCTCCCACTTTGCTGCGATCTTCCCTCGACGAGCGATTTCTAGGTTGAAGCTTGCGTCCCGAAGGACTAGGTCGCCAATCCTGAAGCTCCGCTTCTTCACCCAGGAGTTGTAATATCAAGCCATCCTCTGGCTATGCCTGACGAGATTTGTCAAAGCTCGGTCTCTACTTATTTGATGAGCTCGAGGTTGAGGTTAAGGCCCTCTGTGTTGACGTCCTCATCGAAGTACCTGAGACGAAGTGTCTCCTCTCCTACTTCCACGGTGTTTCAGAGTGTTTTCTCACTACAATGCGTTGACCGTGGAGAACCCGGTCAACGTGGTCAAGGGACCCGCTTTGGGTCCCTCGGGGGCTTCGAATCGGTGCAGAAGGGGCGAGGGGAAGCCTCAGCCCTGGTTGAGACGCTCGGCCTCGGACAGACGCGCTCGGCCTCGGCTGGGAGGGGGACGAGGGGTAGCCTCAGTCACCCGGGTAGATGCACGGCCGTCTGGTGGCGAGGGTGAGTCTCAGACCCGATTAGGACGCTCGGCCTCGGTAGGGCGTGCTCGGCCAAGGAAGGCTGAGGGTGAGGGGAAGCCTCACCGTCCGGTTGATCGAGTGGTCGGAGAGGGGCGAGGGGTAGCCTCGGCCCGTTGGTCTGTTGTTCACCTGCGTAGACGAGAACGCTCGTCAGGGGGCCGGACCTTGGTTCCGGCCAAATCCCCTCCGATGCCTAAGTCAGATAGAGATCTGAGAAAGGAGGCCCGGCGGAGACGGTCCGACTCGTGAGGAGATCGTGAAGGCGTCTCTCGGCGCGAGCGGGGGAGGAAGGAGATGAATTGGGGGAACGAGGTCGTTGATGGAGTACCTTAGGTTTTGTTACCTCAGATGCGGTCCCTTTCTTCGTCGTCTTCCTGGCCCTTTTGTAGAGCCCCGGCGTGATCGCCTCTGACCCACGTCACACGTCCGCCATTGATCGTGCCCCATCAGTCCCCCCTTGCCGCCGCTCTCTCCGCCCTGCCAGCACCTCCCCATTGTCGCTCTTTAGTGGTCGCGCGTCCGGGGGAGTGGTTTTCGCAGGAGTGGGCGAGCGACCAACGGGTTATTGGGGCCGGGTCGGATCGGCGTTCGAGAAGGTCCCTTGTAGGGCCTTTGTCGAATGGGCTTTGAGGACGCAGATGGGCTTTTGACCAGCAGTCGGGCTCCTGGGCTCGTGCTTTACGGGTCTCAGCCAAATAGGCGTAACAATTGCCCCCATCGGTCGGGTTGATCGGCCTTGGCCGGTTCGGCTCGGCCGATGTGACCACTGCCGATTGTGACGAGCTCGCCAGTCGATGCCAACTCATTTATTAGTCGTCATCATGAGTTGGCCCGTTCGATGTTTTTAAGGTGCTGGTTCCGAAGCGCCGTCGGCCTTCAGATGCTGCCACGTGTAGCGGCAAGCTTATCCCCGCCGCTCGCGTAGTCGCCTTAAATTCGAGAAGCCGAAGGGTTTGTGAGCCGTCATTGGTGGGGTCGATCAGCCTCGGCTCGCTCGGATCACCCGTTATGTCTCCTGGGATTCCGAGCGGCGCTTCAATCGAGGCGAGGCCATAAATGCAGGTCATGATGAGGCGGATCGATTGGTCTTCAACTGGCGCCAATTTCGGAACGCCGCCGACTCTTCGAGCCTCGCCACGCATTCTTGTCAGGCGCTTCGAATTCTCCCCTGGCGTATAAGATCCCCAGTTGTGTTGATCTCCACTTCTTCTTCGCTCCTCCCGGTATTCAGAGCCTTCAGCAACCCGGAGTTTCCCGTCGCCTTCGCTTCTTTGTCCTCTCCAAAATAGTTGAGAATAGGTAATTCCTCTCTTGCTTTCATCCTATGGCTGCTCTTAGGATAGGCGGTTCTGGCCGGAGGACGAGGGGTCCTCCAGAGTCCGGACGGGGCGAACCCCGGCTAGGGGAGTCTGGTTCCCCCGCCGGGAGTCGTTCTCTTCAAGATAAGGGGAATGAGAAACTTTTTCCAGACTACGCCCGCGATGACGTGGCGTTGGCTACCGTACGGCTTAATGTGCCCCCGGTTGTCCTCCGCACGCCATCGAGGACCCCTCCTTCGGTGGCCGCGGAGATCCGGGAAAGATATCTCTGCTTCCCATACGAGGTTCGGGTTCCATTCGTCGACGAGCGGATTTGCCTCCCGAGGAGCAATGAGGTCGGCGTCTACGTCGAGATGTTCCGCCTGGGTCTTCGCTTCCCGCTCCATCCCTTCTTCATCCAGGTCATGGAACATTTCACAGTGTCCCTGTGTCAGTTCACCCCATGTTCGATCGCGGTATTGACGGGTTTCGTAACGCTCTGCTGTATCCGTGGTCTGGAGCCGACTCTCCCCCTTCTCTTCTACTTTTACCAGGCCCAGACGGTCGGTCCGGGGTCATGGCTGCTACTCCGAGCTCGTTCGAGGAGGGAATGCCTGATCGGGTTACCCCACTGGTCAGGGGATTGGAACTTGGATTATGTCTTCATGGTCTTCTTGGGCGAGGCCCAGATTCTGACAAGCTGGGGCAGTTCTGTCCATTCTCGCCCGTCGTTAGTTCTCTCAGACGTCGACCGGGCAGCCGCTGCGCTTCTGTTGGCTCTTCCTTTGGAAACGAAGTCCATTTGGTCTTTGCTGGACGACCTACTCCTGAAGGCCGTCTTGTGGTCTCCGGGTAGGTCGCTTTTTCATCCCCAGATCGCCCTATGACTCATCCTGATTTCGGTCTCCTTTGCAGGGATGGCTGGCCGCGAATTCGTCCGTGACGTTGACGAGCTGATCCGTCGTGGAGCCGCTCGGAGCCGAGGTAGTACCTCTGGAAGGGTGCCTCGGAGGACCGTTGAGGAGGAGGTGCGCCGAGCCGAGCCTGCCGTGGGTAAGGTGGTGGCCGCGCCTCCCGCCTCTTCTTCTGGCGATCCCCTTTCGGGGGGTGAGGATGGTGCGAGGCGGAAGCGTTCTCCTCCGGCGCCTTCGGAGCTCCACGGTGGAAAGAAGAGGAAGGAGGACGTGGATCCCTCCGGCCCGGCAGGTTCCGCGCTTCCCGTGGTGACCGCCGGGGATCCTTCGATAGCTCTGCCAGCCACCCCCCTCGCAGCGTCTTTGCCCGTATCACCAGGGGTCGGGGCCTTGTTGGCGAGTGACTTGGCTTCGATTGTCGTCCCTGGGAGTTCGATGTTTGCTGACCGAGCAGTGGCCCAGCAGGTTGCCGATGTCTCCGTCCCTCCCCGGGACCGCAGCCTCCTCAAGAAGATCCCGGCCGACAAGATGTCGGATTCCTTGGTCTGGATCCTCCAACAGGTTCGGTTATCTTGCTATCCTCTCTTTCTCTTTATCCTCTTCTTAGCACATGTCTCGTCTTTTCAGGGTTCAGCGCTCGCTGTGGAGTTGCAGTGTCGAGCCGTCCGCTTGAGGGAGATGGAGGAGTCTTCCATGAGGGCTCAGGAGCGGGCCGGGGCGGCCGAGGTGGCCATGATGGAGGCCCAGATGGAGTCTCGGCGCCTCGCCCTCCATGTGGCTGCGTTGGAGGGGCAAGTGGGTGACCTTGAGGGAAAGCTAGGGGATGCTCATCAGTCGGCTGAGGAAGCGGCGGAATCGTTCCGTCTGGAGAGGGAGGAGCTTCAGAGGGAGCTGTCGGACCAGCGTCAGGTAATGCGGCTGGCGGAGGAGGTCGAGAAGGGCGTCGTCGAGACCCTTGGGAAGGAGATCTTCGAGGTTCTCAGGGGGGCCTTCGGTAAGTATATAGACATCATCGCCCCCCGGATCGTCGAAGTCGTCCAGTCTTCCTTCCGGGAATGTGCGGAACGTGTCCGGCAAGCCCCTCCGCCAGTCGAGTCCCCTCGCTCCGAGCAGGGCGAAGTGCCCGAGGATGTGTCCTCCCGAGCTCGGGCTCCTTAAGCAGTCCCTCCCAGCCTTATCCTCAAATTTTTAAGCATCCGCTTCGCTTTGGGCTAGTCTACTTGAAATGGATCCCCGGCCCCCGCCCTCTCCTTCAGCCCCGCGGCCAACAATTGCTGGTTGCATGGCCGCTAGCTTGGGTCACCTACTCTGGGTCTTTTGTCAACCAATTTTGCTTTGTCGGTGTCGATCTGAACTCTGTCATTTGTCGCGAGTAGACTGTTTGTAGGGTGTTCCCTTCGCCTTGATCCCCTGTAAATAAGACGCATTTTTGTACTCGGGTTAACTATTATAAATGAAATCGACTTACTTGGAATTTTTGTGTACTTGGCGTTGTTGCCTTGTTCTTGGCTTGGGAATGGACGAAACTGGCGTTGGCTGGGGGTATTCTCCCCAGACTTAGGGGCGCAGGAGTCGGTCAGCGAGGGCGAAGCTTCTCGACTTAGGACCGGTTGGCGTCCGTGCCTCCTGGGGAAACTGCCCCCTAGACTTATGAGCGCTGGAGTCGGTCGGAGAGGGCAAAGCTCCTCGGCTTAGGACCGGTCGGCGTCCGTGCCTGCTGGGGGAATTGCCCCCAGTCTTATGAGCGCTGGAGTCGGTCGGCGAGGGCAAAGCTCCTCGGCTTAGGACCAGTCGGCGTCGTGCCTGCTGGGGGAGTCGCCCCCAGACTTATGAGCTCTGGACTCGGTCGGCGAGGGCCAAGCCCTTTGGCTTAGGACCGGTCGGCGTCCGTGCCTGCCGGGGGAATCGCCCCCAGACTTATGGGCACTGGAGTCGGTCGGCGAGGGCAAAGCTCCTCGGCTTAGGACCGGTCGGCGCCCGTGCTTTGCCGGGGGAGTCGCTCCCAGACTTATGAGTGCCGGAGATAGTCGGTGAGGGCAAAGCTCCTCTTCCTCCTCCAGTGAGGCGGCGGTCCCCGGCCTTTTGCGTTACTGGCGACATGTCAACTCCGTCGGAATTTTAAATAAAGACAATAAAAAGAAGGCGTTTGTACTCTCGTGGGTCCAGTTGGACCGGTACATTTGGAGGAAACGGAAAAGGGGAAATGAAGCTAAACAGAGGGATGTAAAACTAGATATCTCCCTCATACTTAGGCCGCCCCCCGGGGGGAAGGATGTTGCCTGCTCACTCTATGATGCGGAGGGGGCCTTGGATGGTGTTGATCTTCTTCCCCTTGTCCGGCTGTGTGGAGGTCCCTTCTCCATGGGCCGGCTCATCGGCCTAATTCCTGGCGTGCCCTCGGCTCATCAGCTTCTCAATGTCCTTCTTCAAATGCCAGCAATCTTCCGTGTCATGACCATCGTCCTTATGGTACTTACAGTACTTCTCCCTGTTCTTCCCGCCTCTTTTAGCCTTCGGCGGGGGGCGATCAGCTCGCTCTTCCTTCTGTACTTGGGCGAGAATGGCGTCTGGGGTGGTGTCCCTCGCGCTTTCTCCCCGTTGCCTGTTCCTTTGTCTCTTTTCGGTCCGGTATCCTTCAGGGCTTGCTCGTCCGCCGTCGCCACGCTTGGTCCCTCGAGCGGTTTTTCCTGCATCCTCGGCCAAGGCCTCCTCGGTCAGCATAAAGCGCTCAGCCCTTGCCATGATCCCGGGGAGGTCCTTTGGGGGGTCGTTGTGCAGGGACTTCTTGAGGCCCCTGTGGCGAAGCCCTTTCTTAAGAGCCGTCTGGACCACCAGGTCGGGTGGGTTGTTCACGTTTAGCCTTTCCGCATTGAAGCGGCGCATGAACTGTCGGAGTGGTTCGGCCGGGCCTTGTACTATGTTGAACAGATGTTCAGCACCAGGTTTGATCAGCCTCCCCGCCATGAACTGTTTGCAGAACAACTAGGCGAGTTGTTCGAAGCTGTCGATGGAGCGGCCGGGCAGGCTGTGGTACCAGATCCTCGCCGCTCCCCTGAGAGTAGAATAGAAGCCCCGGTAAAGCAGGTCATCGTCAGCTCCCTGGAAGGCCATGTCCCCCTCGTAGTCCATCACGTGGTGCGCCGGGTCTCCTATTCCATCGTACTTTCCCAGCACCGGGATCCGGAATCAGGAGGGGACCCGTGCGTCGGTTATTCTCCGTGACAAGGGGCATCGATCTCCGTGGATGCCTCCGGGGATGCAGTACTCGCCTGCCTCTGGATCGACCGGGGGTAGGGGTACCACCGGCGCCAGCGGGGCTGGCTCCGCAGCCTTCGCCACACTGGGGGCCGGGCTGTCCCGACGTTCCCGACTCCTCCTGCAGGAGCTCCTGCTCCGCCGCGATCGGTCTCTCGAGTGGTGTCGTTCGCTTCTCCTGCGGCGGGACGACCGCGATCGATGAGACGAGGCCGTCCTTGATTCGCCGTCCATCCCTTCGGTCTCTCTTCGGCTCCTTTCACGATTGGGTGAGGAGGCGCGTGACCTCGCCTGACGAGAGCCGGACAGCGTGAACCGACGCTCCATGTTCGGTTTCCGGGTCCCGTGGTCGTCGACCACGGCGGACCGCAAGTGTGGGGGACCCCCCGCCCATCGATGGCTGTCGTCCAACGTGCCTCCGTTGGGTGGCGCAGGGCCGACGAGCTGCTGCACCGTTGTGACCAACGTCTGGAGGCTCACGTTGGTCTCCTGAGCTAGGGCGCGGAGCTGTCCCTGCGTGGCCAGTTCTGAGCCGCCGGCTTCTTCGGTGGAGAGGGTGGGGTGGCCGCTGACGGGTGTGTCCTCGGGATTGCCGTTTGTTGTGCCATTCCCCTCCTCTGGGATGGGGGGCATGCGCTTCCTCCCATTGCTGGCTCGTGCCATTGTTGGTGTGGTTTGCTTCTTCGTGGGACGGTTTCTCTTTCCCACAGACGGCGCCAGATGTTTCAGAGTGTTTTCTCACTACAATGCGTTGACCGTGGAGAACCCGGTCAACGTGGTCAAGGGACCCGCTTTGGGTCCCTCGGGGGCTTCGAATCGGTGCAGAAGGGGCGAGGGGAAGCCTCGGCCCTGGTTGAGACGCTCGGCCTCGGACAGACGCGCTCGGCCTCGGCTGGGAGGGGGACGAGGGGTAGCCTCAGTCGCCCGGGTAGATGCACGGCCGTCTGGTGGCGAGGGTGAGTCTCAGACCCGATTAGGACGCTCGGCCTCGGTAGGGCGTGCTCGGCCAAGGAAGGCTGAGGGTGAGGGGAAGCCTCACCGTCCGGTTGATCGAGTGGTCGGAGAGGGGCGAGGGGTAGCCTCGGCCCGTTGGTCTGTTGTTCACCTGCGTAGACGAGAACGCTCGTCAGGGGGCCGGACCTTGGTTCCGGCCAAATCCCCTCCGATGCCTAAGTCAGATAGAGATCTGAGAAAGGAGGCCCGGCGGAGACGGTCCGACTCGTGAGGAGATCGTGACGGCGTCTCTCGGCGCGAGCGGGGGAGGAAGGAGATGAATTGGGGGAACGAGGTCGTTGATGGAGTACCTTAGGTTTTGTTACCTCAGATGCGGTCCCTTTCTTCGTCGTCTTCCTGGCCCTTTTGTAGAGCCCCGGCGTGATCGCCTCTGACCCACGTCACACGTCCGCCATTGATCGTGCTCCATCAGTCCCCCCTTGCCGCCGCTCTCTCCGCCCTGCCAGCACCTCCCCATTATCGCTCTTTAGTGGTCGCGCGTCCGGGGGAGTGGTTTTCGCAGGAGTGGGCGAGCGACCAACGGGTTATTGGGGCCGGGTCGGATCGGCGTTCGAGAAGGTCCCTTGTAGGGCCTTTGTCGAATGGGCTTTGAGGACGCAGATGGGCTTTTGACCAGCAGTCGGGCTCCTGGGCTCGTGCTTTACGGGTCTCGGCCAAATAGGCGTAACACACGGGGACGACCGCTTCAGCCCCAAATGCCAGTATAAACGGGCTCTCCCCGGTCGACGCCTTGTAGGTCGTGCGATATGACCAAATGATGCTTGGTAACTCGTCCACTGAAGATCCAAGCGTGTCGCCGACCTTCTTCTTCAGTGGGCCTAATATGCACTTGTTTGCTACATCTGCCATCCCATTGCACTGTAGATGCGCCACGGAAGTGAAGTGAAGCTTGATTCCCCAATCCGAACAGAATCTCCGGAAGTCTGTGCAGTCGAACTACCTCCCGTTGTCTGTCACTATGGAGCAAGGTACCCCAAACCGGCATATGACTAACTTTCAGATGAAGTTCTTCATATCCTTCCATGTGATGCACGCCAACAGTTCAGCCTCGATCCACTTGGTGAAGTAGTCGACGGTGATGACGAGGTATTTCCTCCTTACGGACGCCTTCAGGAAAGATCCAAGGATGTCGAGGCCCCATTTGGCAAATGAGATCTGACTAAGGATGGGGATCAGGTCGGACGGTGGAGCAACGGTGCATCTGCAGAATTTCTGGCACTCTCCGCACTTCTGGACATACTAAGATGCGTCGCAGATCATGGTCGGCCAGTAATACCCTTGACGCACCACTTTGTGGGCGATGGTGCGCTCGCCATAATGGTTTCCGCAGAGGTCTTCATGCACATCACGAATGACTTGTTCGGCCTGGTCTGACCCCAGACACTTCAGGTAAGGCAGGATGTTGAACCTTGTGCGGCGCTTGCGGTAAAGCACACCGTCGAAGATTACGAACGATAGGGCTCGCCTTTCAATCTTCTTCGCTTCGAGCCGATCCTCGGGTAGGGCCCCCATCTCCAGGTAGGTCATTATCAGGTTCATCCAGGTCATTGTCTGGCTGACACACATTAGCTCGCCCTCCTCAATGGTAGGTGTCAGCAGTTTCTCGATGTAGATGGACTTCCCAATCTCGGCCAGGGAAGAGGAGGCCACCTTTGATAGGGCGTCGGCTCAGAGGTTGTTGGAACGAGGTAAATGTTGGACTTCCACCTTCTTAAACCTCTAAAGTTTGGCCTGAGCGTGCTTTAGGTAACGCTTCATTAGCTCCCCTCGGGCCTCGAAACTCCCCTGGATCTGTTGGACGACGAGCCTTGAGTTGCTCAGGAGTAGCACATTTGTCACCCCCATTGCTCGGCATAGCTTCAACCCATTGACGGCGGCTTCGTACTCCGCCACATTGCTCGTTGCCAAAAAGTTGAAGCAGAGCGCATACTCCAATAGGCATCCATCGAAAGTTTGGATGGCGATGCTCGCTCCACTTTCGGACCCCGTAGCCGAGCTGTCGACGTGGATGAGCCATAGTGCGCCAGCTCCTTCCTGAGCAGATGTTGAGGGTTTGTCGACTTCCAGTGGTCTTCTCTGTGCTACGACCGATTGAGCACCTGGTGGCCCCTCGGGAGGTTCTTCAATGGTGCATTCCACCACGAAGTCCGCCAGTGCTTGGCCCTTGATCACCGTCCGGGCTCGGTAGATGATGTCGAACTCACTGAGTTCGGTGCTCCAATTCAGCATTCTGCATGATCGCTCCAATCTCTTCAGGTTCTTCTCGAGGGGGAGATTCGTGTAGACGATGACAGTGTGAGCCTGAAAGTACGGCCGGAGCTTTCTTAATGTCGTGACCAGGCAGTAAGCGACCTTCTCTACGGGGCTGTAACGGGTCTTCGCATCTCGGAGCACTCAGCTCGCATAGTAGATGGGCCGTTGCATGACCTTCTCTTCTTTGACCAGGGCCGAGCTGACAGCTTCTTCATTGGCAGAGAGATACAAGCCCAGCTGCTCTCCCTCCTCTGGTTTCGCAAGCAGCGGCGGGCTTTGCAAGTAGGACCGCAGCTCTGTGAATGCTTGAGCGCATGGATCATCCCATTTGATCACATTCATGTCCTCCTTCTTTGCGACGAGAGCCCACCGCAAGACTCTGAAAAAGGGAAGCGATCTCTCTGTGGATATCGACAGAAACCTCCCTAGTGTGGCGACCCTTCCTTTCAGCCTCTGCAGGTCTCGAATGGTTCGAGGCTTCGACATATTGATGAGAGTCGATATCTTGTCTGGGTTCGCCTCAATTCCTCGCTTCGTAATCATGAAGCTGAGAAACTTTCTAGATTGCACGTCAACGACGCATTTTGTAGGATTGAGCCTTAGGTTGTAGCGGCGCACCTTCTGGAAAGTCTCCTACAGATCGGCGAGGTGGTCCGGGGCCTCCTGCTTTTGACCAACATATCGTCGATGTAGATTTCAAGATTTCACCTGACCTGAGAGCTGAAGATCTTTTCCACCATCCGTTGATAGGTTGCTCTGCCCTTCTTCAACCCGAATGACATCTTTGTGTAGCAGAAGGTGCCCTTGTCAGTGATGAAGGATGTCTTCTTCTCGTCAACCTCCACCATTGAGATTTGATTGTAGCCCGAGAATGCATCCATGAAGCTCAACAGTTCGTAACACAACGCATGATCGACCAAGTGATCGATCCTCGGTAAGGAGAAGCTGTCATTCGGGCACACCTTATTGAGGTCAGTGAAGTCGACACACATGCGCCACTTCCCGCTGGCCTTCTTTACCATGACGACGTTGGTGAGCCACTCCGAGTAGCTCACCGGCCTGATAAACTTGGCCTTGAGGACCCATCCACCTCCTCTTTCGTTGCCGTCATCTTCTCCACTCCGGAGCTCCTCTTCTTCTGCCTGATCGGATGAGCTTCCGGGTCCGCGTTCAGCTTGTGGGAGATCCCTGCAGGATCGAATCCAAGCATATCTGAGGGCGACCATGCGAAGATGTCCGCATTCTCTCTGAGGAGACTGATGAGACTCGTACTCAGAGTGGCCGGGAGCTTTGTGTCGATGGAGACAGTCTTGCCCTCCTCCGTGGACTCGGCCACTTCTTCAAATTCCTCCGCCGCGGTCGGCCGTTGGTCGCAGTAGTCTTCCTGCTCATCAAGGAGGTCGACCTTCAAGGTCTGTTTCGGCGCCTTATGCTTGGTTGACTCTGATGCACCCGCAATCTACACCGAGGATCCACCTGGCGGTGTCACTATCGCCAGGCGTGATATGGCTCATAGGCTACGACTTCAGGCTCAATCTGCAAGCGAAAGGTGTCGAGTTATAGTATAAAAGATAGTCGAATCCCACAGGGATGGTGATAGTGTCTGTGGTAGTCTCAGTCTATTTCTAAATCTTGAAGTAATGTAGCGGTTGGAGTGAAAGATTTAGGTTGATTGTTGTTGTTGTGTAATATAATAAAAAGAACTAGGGCTTTAGGGATCACCGCTAGGATCGTTGGGGGTTGATGTTAGGTAGGTTTCTCACATTGCATTAGGGTTAGGGAATTAATCCCCCAATTCGTACCACTCTCGTGGGTTAGAATTGCGGGGTATTTCGGTGGCTCTCGTTGATGCAATGTCGGTAGTCTTCAACGTAGTGGTATAGTTCGTCGAAAGATCCCCTCAAGGCGAGAGCTGGGCATGGTCACGTGCCTTGATTGGATCCATCGATTTCCCTATTCGAATCCCTGAATACCCCTTAAGCACATCAATTCCACAGACCGTGGGCATGATCTCAGTACAGGTTATCTACGGATTCGGTAGGATCTACCGAAATACAACCCTAAATCCCTAATTCAACATGGGGATCCAGATCTACATTTTCCCCCTAAAATCCTAGGGTTCACCCATCAACCCTAGAATAGATCTACTCACTCATGATGATAGGAGCGCACAAAAATATCAATATCGCAGAGGAAAACATTTTAGCAATAAAGAAATTAGGGCTAAAAATAACTTACAGCGAGAACGAACGAAGAACAGATCCAGAAAAGAATAGTAAACGCTAATATTCAATTATAGATCCAGAAATTCACTACAAGAATTAATCCAAAAATCTGTACAAAAGAAATCGCTCTCGCTCTCCCCAAAAATTCCCCAAAACAAAACTCAGCCTCCCCCTCAGCCCAGCCAGCAATCGCGAGCTTCAGCTGCTGCACAGATCACGTGCATCGCGCATTCAAAATCTTTCCAAAAATGCCCTGGGAAGTGATGACCGAGTAGGCTACTCGGTCCGAGCATCAGCTGCTCGGTCAGAAATCCGGCCCGCGTAGCAAGCTGCTCGGCTACTTGGAGATCTGGAGTCGACCTATCCGGACCGAGTAGTCCCTGCTCAGGCCAGGTAGGTTCGGCTCGGTCTGGGGCTCGGGCGCTGCTCGGGCACTGAAATATGGGGCTATCTGACCGAGCAGATGAGCTGCTCGGTCCGGATCAAACCGTATCTACTGCTTCTACAAAGTGACACGGCTCGGGCCGAGCAGCAAGCTGCTCGGGCCGAGCATTTTCTGGGAAACTCATCTGTAGCAACAGGGGCTTCTCTCTCTACTCTCTCTCTTTCTTCTCTTCCTTCTCTCCTCCAACAGCTCCGAGAACACGACAAACTCCTCCGGAGCCATGCCAACAAGCTCATAAGCGCGTAGGATGTGTCCATACCCAGGAGGGGGTCCAAATCGCTCCAAAATCCCTGAAAACTCAAAATATACTACGAAACTCGAAATAACGTCAGAAATACCAAAATCGTAGTAAAAAGTGGGTTTTGGACGCAAAAATGACAAGCAATGCAATGGGAACATGATATGAAAATGATGTAAAATATGGACACATCAAAATCCCCCAAGCTTACCTCTTACTCGTCCTCGAGGAAGACGAATAATCGGTATGCCGGGAGGAAAATAAAAAGAAAATAAGAAAATGAAAATAAAGAGAAATGAAGAATAAAAAGAGAGAATTAAGAGAAAAGTGCTGAGGCTGATCGGTCAGATCTCAGGCCTAAAAAGTCTATCACGATGCTCTGAGCGCTAAACATGCATGCCATTGGTAATTTCTAGCTTCATATATCATATGGCATGTAGTACAGGTAAGGAACATGGATCTACTGAAATAACATCGTCAAATCCTATCAATCTCATGCAATCCCTAGAGTCTAGTATAAATGAGTTGGCAACGCCCTTTCAATCATAGATACACAAGGAAGCACAAAAGATTCACACAACATGCAATAGAGAGTAGAAAGAATCATGCCATTCAGATATTCATTTTGATACATGAAAAATCCCCAAAACTAAAGTAATTCGTAAAGTTTGGGTTCTATTACATCTCCCTGACGTGCACTGTCTCCACTCTAATATCGCGCTCACTTGTATATTCAGTTGGTTTACCCCCCCAAGCTTAGCCTGAGGCGTCGCATCAATGAAAATGATATGAAATTTATTTTTCTTCCCAGAATATTCGATAGCTTCTAATGAAAAAGTACAGAAACATTTTTTTTCACATTTTTTCTTCTTCACACACACACACACATATATATATATTGAAAACCCAGAAAAATCCCCATCCCCCTCCCCCTGCCTTCGGCTTTTTTAGGAGGGTAAGGCGAGAGCCCGGTCGAGACTATGCAAACTGGGGGTGACCGCCGTGCCCCCAATGGCCCCCGGGTTAGTCCGAGAGGGGAGCTGTAGCCCCAGGGTAAATAATTCAACAACAAATTCCATAATTACCAAGTCACGGCGGCCATAGGCCTCGAACCCCGCACCCCTTGGCTTTGGAGCGGAATGACTTACCACTAGAACACCCTCTCGTGGGATATATATATATATATATATATATATATATATATATATATATATATATATATATATATATATATATATATATATATATATATATATATATGTATATGAAAACGATGCGTGGGGGGGTCCGTATTCTCCGGAGGCGATCCGAAATTTGCGGAGGTGATATGCTCAGGTGAAGGTGCTACGGGTGATGGAGGTTCGTCAGATCTGTGCCCTAGGGTGGTCTCTCCGGCGGAGCAGGTTATTGCGGCGAATGGAATCAGTCTTGATCCTGGGGCAAGCGGCTCGGGCTAGTCCAAGCGGGATTCGGAGGCTTCGGACTCTGGTTGGCAGGAGGTTAGAAGGAGGAGGGTGCGGTTCGCTCCGGCACATTCCTCTCAGGCGCGAGGAGCTTCTCAATGGCGGCCTAATACATTCAAGAAGGGGCCAATTAAGCGGCCTAATTCATTCAAGGCGGGGCCGTCTGGTGTAACGCTGAAGGCTAAGGGGAAGGGTGCTACAACTGCCTCTCAAGTGTTTGGTAAAATTCCCCTTAGGCCTAATGTTCCAATTACAATAGATACAAGTGTTGAGAAATGATCTTGGATAAATGTTTGTTCTGATCGGAGAACTTATGGGGAGGGGTTAGCTATGAATCTTGTTCGTCCGAAGATTACTGATGATGGTTCCCCTCGTGCGAGGGTTACTGGAGATTTGGTTGAGCGTGGGGCTCAGAGATGGAAACATACTCTGGTGGGTTATGTGCTTGGAGACGTACCCTACTATGGGCAGATTGTTGCCTGTATGGAGAGACTGTGGAGATTGAAGAAGAGGGTTCAGGTTTATAGCAAAGACAATGGCTTCTTCTATTTCAGTTTTGAATCGCTAGACGATTGTGAGACAATACTAAAAGGGGGGCCATGGCTCTTTGACGGTAGGTTGGTTGTGTTGAAAAAATGGAGTCTCAATCTGTGCCATGATCGTGATATCCTCACTATTGTCCCTGTCTGGGTCCAGCTTCACGGAGTGCCGTTATATATGTGGAATATTATTGCATCTGTAGTCGGCACCCCTATATACCTTGATCGATCAACTGCCAACCTAGAGAGGATATCCTATGCTCGATGTCTCATCGAGGTGCAAGCATCGATCCCTTTGCGGAAGAGTGTTGATGTGGAGTTAGATGGAGGGTTTATCATTAACATTGAGGCTAAGTATGAAGGAGAACCCCTTAGATGTAGTAAGTGCGTGTGCTTTGGGCACACCGATGACCAATGCCCAGTAGCTAAAGAGCAACCTTCAATCCAAGGAGAGGGAGAAAATCTGAATCAAGGGGGTGTGGAGAAATTAATTAGTGCAACCACTAACAATAGAAGTGAGCTGCCGACTGGGAGTAATATCACTACTAATACATCAGTTATACACAAAGGGGACAGTTCTATTGGGAGGCAAGATTGCGGTCTTGTGCTTCCCACGGCAGACAGCGGCTTGGTGCCCAGTTCTGAGCCGGTGCTGATAAATTTGGGGGAGGCTCAGTTAGTTACCTCAAATGTACAGCATAGTACACTACTGACTAGCGGCTCTTCAATGGAGGGCTCTGGTTGTGCTACAGAGGGGGGGGGGGGGGGGTGGGGGAAGCGTCAGAGCTGCCATCACTACTTGATGACAAGCTGGATGATGAAATAGATAGAGTGCCGCTTGAGCTTGCGGTAGACAATCCTGCTTGGGATGCCGAGGAGATGAGTTGTCTGAAGCTAGTAGAGGAGTCCAAGAAATCAAAGAAAAAATCTGAATCTCTTGCGGATCATAGTACGCGTCGGAGCTCCAGGATTCAGGGGAGCACGCCAAAACTTCCAGTTTCCCAATGACTGTGCTCATATGGAACGCCCGAGGGCTGAACAACCCTGTTCGTCGTAGAGATCTACGACACAGACTGACTTCATTAAACCCCACGGTAATAATTCTTTTAGAAACAAAGATAAATTCTCATGTGAGTCTAAATAACTTGGGGATCCCCACATCTTTGTCTTCTTTCAATAACTTCGACCAATCCCCGGGAGGCCAAATCTTTATGGCTTTTGATTCGGCTATCTGGAAAGTTACCGTTAGATTCTCTTCGAGTCAGCATGTCACAACATCCTGCATCAACTCGGGGGGGGGGGGGGGGGGGGTTTCTTGTTCTATTACTGGTGTGTATGGGCTTAACACTATTAGGGAAAGAATGGAGTTATGGAAGCACTTGAAATATGACGCGGCCTCATTGAGTAATGGAGCGTGGATGATCGGAGGTGATTTTAATACGGTGCTAAAGTCAACAGACAAGATGGGAGGGAGAAAGGTGGAGGAAAAACTTCTCCTGGATTTCAATGAATGTATTAGTTCATGTCAACTGACGGAGCTCAAAAGCATGGGAGGCAAACTCAGCTGGTGTAATAGACATGTGGGAATTGGCCGTATATATGCCCGTCTGGATCGTGTATTTGTTAGCGACAAATGGCTCTCTCTTCTATCAGATTCATATATGGAGTACTTGGATCCCCACACTAGTTATTATTCTCCTTTGTTAGTGCGGCTTCACCCTCAGGTATACTCTGATCCAAAGCCCTTCAAATTTTTTAATTATTGGTCCAAATGCCCTGGTGTATCTGAGATTATTTCTAAGAGCTGGGGATACTACGTCGCGAGTTCTCCTATGTATTGCGTGGCTCAAAAATTGAGACGTCTGAAGCCTACTATCAGGTCCTGGTCTACAATGTTTCATGCTACTAAGCTTGTAAACTCTAGCCGCTCAAAGCTGGAAGCTATTAGAAATAACCCACTACTTTATTCCGATGTTTCTGTACAAGGACAAGAGAATGATGTCCTTAAGGACTTAGCTAATGCTTTGAGTCTAGAAGAGGAGATGTTCCGCCAGAAAAGCAGGCAAGACTGGATGTCCCTGGGGGACCGCAATACAAAATTTTTTTATAATGTAGTGAAATCGAGAGAAAGCCACAATAGTTTGAGACATTTTGTGGATGCTTTTGGAAGCCAAAATAAGACATATGACGCCCTCAAGAATGAAGCTGTTGAATATTATATTGGGTTATATAATCAGAAACACTATGGAAAAACCTTCCCAACTCTCACTCCCAAGCGCATTCTTACTATGGATGCTTCTGCCTGGCTTATCAGGAGAATTTCCAATGAAGAGATCAGGAATGTAGTTTTTCAGATGGGTCCAGATAAGGCTCCAGGCCCGGACGGTTTTAACGGTCACTTCTTCCAGCATTATTGGCATATTGTGCGGGAGGATGTTTCTGTGGCTGTTAAGTCTTTTTTCACTTCTGGCACTCTCTTAAGACAGCTTAACCACACCAATTTGACTCTCGTCCCAAAGAACTCTAATGCAACATCTATTGGGGACTATAGGACGATAGCCTGTTGCGATTTCTTATATAAGATCATTAGCAAAATTATTTGCAACAGGCTCAAGGTGGTGATTCATGAGCTGATCTCACCAAATCAAGCGGCATTTCTTAAAGGGAGGCTGTTAACTGATTGTACCATTTTGGCCCACGAGCAGATAAGAGACTTTAGTAATCCTATGGGGGGAAGGGCTTGTCTGAAGCTTGATCTGAAGAAGGCTTTTGATAGCGTTAATAGGGAGTTTATCCTTTACTTTCTAAAACAGATGGGATTTCCTAATGTTTTAATTGGGTGGATCATAGAATGTATTACTACTCCCACATTTTCTGTGATGATTAAAGGTACGCCGGTGGGCTATTTTGATGGCAACAGGGGGATCAGGCAAGGTGACACTCTTTCTCCATTCTTGTTTGTAATTGTTATGGAAGCTTTCTCAGTCCTGGTTTCTAAATCTCTTAGTAGTGGGGCTCTCCAACCTATGAGACGTTCTGGTGTCATTTCCCACCTTTTATTTGCTGATGACCTACTAGTTTTCTGCAGAGCTAATCATAAATCTTTCAGATGCATCAATACCTTGCTAAATGAATTTAAGGATTATACTGGGCTTCAGGTAAATTGGGACAAGAGTTCTGCTATATTCAGTAAGGGAACACAGAATAAGTCTGGTCTGGCAGATTATTTGGGTATTAAGATCTCCACTACTATTACCACATATCTAGGCTTGCCTTTATCGTCCAAGTATCCAAAATCCCCTATGTACAGTAGACTGGTGGATAAATGCAGGAAGAGACTTATGGGCTGGACGACAAAAACGTTATCTATCTCCGGCAGGATTGAGCTTGTCAGAACTGTAATTTATGGTATGGTTACATTTTGGATGCAAGCGTTCAGTATGCCTTTTTTGATAGTCCGGACTATTTCATCCCTTTGCAGAAGGTTTATTATGGGTCCCTCTCGAGCTTGGGCATGGGAGGATATCTGTACCCCCAAATCTGAAGGGGGGGTGGGTATCCGTTTGCTAGAGGATCTAAATGTGGCGGCGGGAATTAGGCTCACGTGGAGATTTCTGAATTCAAATAGCCTTTGGGCGAAGCATATGAGAAACAAATATGAGGAGAATGGAGGTTTCTTTGCGGCTAGAGGATTAGTGACCCATTCGGGTACATGGAAGCATATGTTGAAGTGTAGACCTGTCTCCCAATTGCTCATCCGGAGGGTTGTTAAGGATGGGCGAACTACCCTTTTTGGCATGATTTTTGGCTTGATTGTGGGCCTCTCAAAAACTTGATGCTAATCCCTCCAGCTTCCAATATGAAGAAGGTGGATGAATACTGGATCGATGGTGCTTGGGTGGACAGTCCGGAAATTGCTCAAATCCGGTCCTATCTAGCAAATGCGGCAATCACTAACATCACTGATCCCTGGGTCTGGGCGCCGAGAAACATGACCCCCAGGCCAGTTTCTTCTACCATTGGAGATACAGATAATTTCAGGTTTAAAGAGGCCTAGGAGGGGGTTAGACTTCAAGGTAATCCTTTCCGTTTTGAGAAGTTAGTTTGGTTTCCAGGACATCTTCCAAAAATGGCACTTTGCCTTCTCAGAGCCTTCAAGGGTAAGCTCCTTACTAGGGATATCATTAGCAAATGGGGTATTAACACACCTGTTGATTGTGTTCTTTATGGTAGCGGCAATGGAGAAAATTTATCCCATTTGTTGTTTCACTGTAGCTATTACAGCTATATTCTTAAAAGGTCTTTGCTGAAGCTGAATATTCGGAATCATATTGAACCATCACTGGCAGAGGTTGGGGTTTATTATTTAACGCATTTTCGAGGTAAAAATACTATAAGCAGGCTTGCAAAAACAACTCTATCGGCCTTGGTTTGGCATATCTGGCGGGAACAGAATAGGAGAATTTTTGAAGATAAAAGTAGAGGGAAAACGGACCTTTTTGAGGAGATTGCAGCGGATATTAGGGTGGCTTTGAGAGACCAGGATCCTTCAAATGAAGAGGAGGCATCTGTGTTTGCGAACTGGGAATTCAGAGATATGGGGTGATGATTGTTTATGAGCTCACAATACATTTCTTTTCTTGTATAGATTGCTATAGGGTGTGGTTTCCTTATTAAAGAGTGACGGCTCTTGTGCCCTATCCTCTTTATAATGAAACCTCATGCCTATTATGTTGTGGTCTGTAATTATTTACACTTCAATAAAGATTGACTAACTTTCCATATATATATATATATATATATATATATATATATATATATATATATATATATACTTTTAGAAGCTATAAGTTTTCTTTACATACCTGGGAAGTGTGATGCGGTAAAGTAGCTATGGGGTTGTAACCAACTGATATGTAGAGAAAAAGAATAGATATGTGGAGAGGGAAGATAATGGGACAATCGGTTCACTCATAAGAGGGTGCACATCAATTTGATAAAATAAAACTCTAACTAAACTCATATATATCATGGGTATTATCACTTCTCTAAATGAATACTGAAAATAGCATGCGGTAATAATCACAATGTCAACATGCATGCAGGCAGAAGTGAATAAGATAGTAAAAATAGGTGCCCCAAGTGTTCTAGTGATGCGTGAACTGTTGGATATGGAAGACGTTAGTACACCCTTGTAGGGGATGTACGAGGGAATACGGACCTCGAACGTCGCGTACACGAAGTCGTACGCAAAGGGAATATGTTCCCTTGCGGAGAGGATCTCTAGATTGATGGGAAAGTCGCATTATATATATGCATAAGTGCATGCGACATATGGCTAATAAAGGGGGAATATCTTAAGCTTATGTTGTACCATGCATATGGTACAACTTAAGCTTATAATGTGCCATGTATCATGGTACACCTTAATTAAGTTGTTCCAAAGGAACAACTTACCCTAAAATAACTACCTTGGGGGCTATAAATAAGACCCAAGGGTAGCCATTTTCCTTACACCTTTTGCATGAAATTCATGCATGCATCTTCATCCTAGCGAAGCTCTGCAGAAATATTTCCTCTCCCTCTATCCAAGTTCTTAATCTAAAGTAGAGATTTAGATTGTGGATTTAGTAGCCTTACTCCGTTCGTGAGTAGACTCGATCCGTCGTGGCGAATCCGAAGGCGAAGTTCGTAGACTACTGTGCAGCGTACGCAAGCATAAGTCTAAACTTCATATTATCGATCCTAACTCTGTTTTGGACAGAATCCTTCATTGGTATCAGAGCCATATGGGTTCGCCCCGGTCAATCCACCGCCCCGTCGAAACTACGAACGAGTCGTTGTCTTTTTCACGAATGGGTCTCCTACTATTACGGATATAGTAGGAACGCTTCGTGACGGAGAGAACGCAGCGGTTGTTCTTTTCACGTTAGGGTCTCCTATCATTACGGATATGGTAGGAACTCTCCGTGACGGGAAGAACCGACCGTTCACGTAGTACGTTATTCATTTTTGGCACACGGCCATTAGGAAATAACTAATTTCTCGACGAACGGGTGCTTCATCGACAAACGAGTGCTTCATCGAGGAAGATGATGGAAGTTATTTCCATCGGGTAAGAGGAAAATTTGGTGCATGTGCACCATGGCCAAATGGGCTATGAAGGCCATGCACCCCCTCTCCCCATGCGGAGGGGGTTGGCTACGGCCAATAACCACCGGCGACCACCCCATCAAGGGGGAGGAATGAGTGCGGCAACCCCATTTAATGGGGGTGGCCGGCCATGGCCAAAGGGGCCATGGCCGGCCAACGCCGAATGGCCTTGGCCATGACCGGCCATGGCCAAGCCATGGCCGGCCATGGCCAGGCCGGCAGTGGCCGGCCTTGGCCAAGCCCTACCGGCCAGGCCGGCCCTGGCAGTGGCCAGGGCCGGCCCTTGGCCGGCCTGCCGGCCCTGGCAGTGGCCAGGGCAGGCGCCCTGGCCACTGCCAGGGCCAGGCCGGCCCTGGCAGTGGCCAGGGCCGGTGCCCTGGCCTCAGGCCAGGGCCGGTGCCCTGGCCTCAGGCCAGGGCCTGGCCGAGGCCAGGGCAGGAGCCCTGGCCCCGGCCAGCGGCCTGCCGGCCCTGGCAGAGGCCAGGGCCGGCGCCCTGGCCCCGGCCAGCGGCCAGGCCGCCCTGGCAGAGGCCAGGGCCGGCGCCCTGGCCCCGGCCAGCGGCCAGGCCGCCCTGGCAGAGGCCAGGGCCGGCGCCCTGGCCCCGGCCAGCGGCCAGGCCGCCCTGGCAGAGGCCAGGGCAGCGCCCTGGCCTCAGGCCAGGGCCTGGCCGAGGCCAGGGTAGGAGCCCTGGCCCCGGCCAGTGGCTTGGCCGGCCGGCCCTGGCAGAGGCCAGGGCATGGCCGGCCCTGGCCGAGGGGGCCAGGGCCCCTGGCCGGCCAGGGCAGAGGCCCTGGCCGGCCCTTGGCCAAGCCCCGGCCAAGGCAGAGGCCCTGGCCGGGAGAAGTTGCAGTTTGAATATTGGTCGACCAATTTGGTGTTTTTGGTCGACCAATCTGGCAGAAGGTCTGGGTCGACTGCAAACTTGCCTACTGACCCATACGGGGTGACAAAAGGCATTGGCCAAACTCGGATGTGCCGATTAGCCCATACGGGGCTAACCACAGTGCCGACTAGTTCATACGGAACTAACATTTTAATGAAGTTTTTTAACTTGGGCTCTACTCCTTGAAGACTAGCCATAGTGCTCTACTTCATGCGAGATTAGCCAAGTCATTGTGCTCTACTCTACGGAGATTAGCCATGTCATTGTGCTCTACTCCACGGAGATTAGCCAATGAACTTATGACGTTGTGCTCTACTCTACGGAGATTAGCCAATGTATTTTAAATTCGTTTTGAAAAATACGTTTTCAAAAACGCTTTTCCGCTGCAAAGTACTATAAGAGTACTAACATTTGATAAAGTGAGGGAGAAATATTGAAAGTTACTCTAGATGGTGATTGGAAACATAGTGACCTTTCCGATTCTAGAATAACATCTTCAATATTTTTCGAAAGTAACTTATCAAATACTCGTTTTCCGCTGCTAGTACTATAAGAGTACTATTGTTTGATAAGTGATGGGGGAATATTGAAGGTTGTTCTAGATGGTGATTGGAATCACAGAGACCTTTTCGATTCTAGAACAACATCTTCAATATTTTTCGAAAGTAACTTATCAAATATAATATAATTCCAAGTGGTTTTTTGAATTTTAGAACTATCCAAATGGGATATTCTATTATCATTTCAAGTGGGAGTTATATTTTAAGAATTTTTATGCAATGTTTTGATCGAACCTTCGGTTTTGTGTCTTTTGCAGCATTTTAAAAGTAAAATGTCTTCCGCTTCAAAGAATATCGTCGCTGAGTTAAACAAAGGTGAAAAACTCAACGGCGATAATTACAAACTTTGGTCCATTAAGATACAATACGTTTTAGAGGAGCAAGAAGTGCTCGAAACTCTAAAGAACATAATGATTGAACCCGAGTTGGGCACTACGGCCCAACACAGACGAGACAAGGAAGCTTTTGATGCTTGGTCTCGGAAGAATAAGATAGCACGCATTACGTTATTAAGCAGTATGGCTGATGACATAATGCGCATCTTCCGAGAATATGACCTAGCCATGGACATATGGTCCAAGCTAGAGGAGAAGTTCGGTGGCACATCGGTGTCCAAACTTCGCGCCTTAACTATAAAGTTCGATACATATAAGAAACGTCCAGATCATTCCATGGGGAAACATCTGCGACATATGGCGAACCTTATCTCAGAGTTAAAGGACGCAGGTCATGTGCTCACAGATGAGCAACAAATCCAAGCAGTCATACGTTCCCTACCAAATGGGTGGGATCAAATGAAGATGCATCTCACTCACAATGAGAGCATCAAGACCTTCAACGACGTTTCCAAGCACCTCGAATTAGAGGAAGAGCGGCTTGCGGCTGCCAAGCCAAGTGCAGAAGTGCACATGGTTGCTAGTTCCTCACACGGGGGAAAGAAACGTAAAGATCGTTCGAAGTCTTCTAATGAACGTAATAAGCAACCTGAGTCTACCAAGGAACCCAAACATAAGGGTGGGCACAAGAAATGGCACAAGAAGAAAGACTTGAAAAGGATCAAGTGCTTCAAGTGCAACAAACTCGGTCACTATGCTCGTTCGTGTACGAGTGTAAGTGACGAGGTAACTTGTAATACTAGTTACATATGTGTTTCTAGTTCAATATTTCTTGTGGAATCTAATCCATTTTGGGATAATTGATTCAGGTGCCACCGACCACATAGCAAAGGACAGACGGTCCTTCGTGGAGTATCATCGGATACCCCAAGGAATGAAGTGGATCAATGTAGGAAACAACACACGTGTTGTAGAGAAAGGCGTTGGAAATTGCAAGCTAGACTTGGAAAACGGCCACACTCTCCTACTTTATGATGTTCTCTTCATTACATATATTCAAAGGAATATTAATACTGTGGTCAATTTAATGGGTCTTGGTGATAGTTGGTTCCTTCATGATTGTAATATGGACCTATTTTTGTAATAATTCCTTTATTGGTTCTGGGTTATGTATTTAAAGGATTCATTGTAATAAGTACAATGTATGATTTCTCATTTCCTTGTGACAAATTCTTTGACTAATGAGTCTAATATAATTTGTTGGCACTCAAGGCTTGGTCATATTGGACCAACGCGTATGGATAGACTTGCCAAACGTGGCCTTCTATCCAATGTTTCAAAGGTTGAAATGTCGACCTGCGAACATTGCCTTGTAAGGAAATCTTGTCGCAAGCCGTTTGGAACCGGCACAAGGGCCAAGGTTCCATTACCGCTTATCCATTCGGACATATGTGGTCCGATGAATGTCAAGACAAGACGCGGGAAGTCCTATTTCATCACTTTTAATTGATGATTTCACCCGATTCGGTCATATCTATTTGATATCCCACAAAAGTGAAAGCACTAAACCTGCTTTAAAAACTATATGAGTTTAGTGGAGAATCAATTAGATCGCAAGATTAAGGTCGTGCGAACCGATAGGGGCGGTGAATATCAATCAACAAGTTTAAAGGAACTTTGTGATGAAAAAGGCATAGTACATCAGGTAACTATGCCTTATACTCCTCAACAAATTGGTGTTGCAGAAAGGAGGTATAGGATTTTAATGAAAAATGGTCCGTTCAATGATGGCACAAGCTAACTTGCCAATCACCTTTTGGGGTGATGCATTATTGACAACCGTTTTTCATTTTAAACTGCGTACCCTCGAAATCAGTTAGCTCCACTCCTTATGAGTTGTGGAACCAAAGGTCTCCTGACTTAAACATTTTTACCTTGAGTTTGTGCATTCAACGCACATATTTCCTCCCATAAGCATGGCAAACTTGGGCCATGGGGAAGGAAATGTATCTTTAAACGATACGCATAAAACTCCAAAGGTTATGTTTTTGTTAATCCGGAAGACAATGGTGTGCTAATTGAGTTTGAGTCGAGGGATGTCACTTTCTTGGAAAACGAGTTTCCAAGACAGGGCGAGATAAGTCAGGACTTATCTCTATTTTGAGATTTATGATCAAAAAAGGATTACCTCATTCGAGTGGGAGAAATTCTTGGTGAAAACGAAAATTCTTTTCAACCTTCACCAATGGATTATACGAATGACGATTATCCTATTCCATACGGGAATAATGATCCAAGTGGGAGCAATTCTAACAACATTTCAAGTGGGAGTGATATTAGAATTGATCTAAATTCGAGTCAACAAGGACTTGAAGAATCTCAAATATGCCGCATCATGCCCTGCAAAAGACAAATGGATTGAAGCGATGAAGGAGGAATTGAAATCCATGAAAGTTAACCAAGTCTGGGACTTAGTTAACTCACCCAGAGGACATAGAGCAATTGGGAACAAATGGGTTCTCAAGATCAAGCATAAGGCTGATGGCTCTATAGATAGATATAAAGCTCGCCTTGTCGCGAAAGGTTTTACGCAACAGGAAGGGATAGACTACGAAGAAAAATTCTCACCTGTTGTGCGTTTTACCTTGATTCGTATGATTCTGGCAATGGTAGCTTGCTTATACCTCGAATTACATCAGATGGATGTAAAGACTGCCTTTCTCAATGGAGAATTGGACGAGGGGATCTATATGGAACAACCAACATGGTTTGTAAAAGAAGGAAACGAACATAAGGTTTGTAAACTTCGTAAGTCCATATATGGTCTTAAATAATCCTCGAGGCAATGGTATATACGATTTCAAGAAGTTGTCTTATCAAATGGATTTTTCCATGCTTGATGAAGATAACTGAGTATATATCAAGAGGATTAAAAGCAAGTATATTATCATGTCTCTATATGTAGATGACATTTTAATAGCCAGAAATGACAAGGGCTTTGTGATGAGTATCAAGGCTTGGCTTTCATCAGTATTTTGAGATGAAAGGCATAGGAAAAGCCGCATATATCCTTGGAGTTAAGATTTCAAGGAATCGTTCGAAGAAAACTTCTTTCTCTTTCACAGGAGACTTATATAAAGAAGGTTCTAGAACGATTTAATATGCAGGACTGCAAGTCCATTGATATTCATATAAGCATATGCGATAATTTATATCTGGAATCGTGTCCAAAGAACCAAAAGGAAAAAGAAATTATGGAAAAAGTTCCATATTCCAGTGCAGATGATAGTCTTATGTACGCTATGGTGTGTACGAGACCGGACATCTGTTTTGCAGTTGGAAATGGTAAGCTGTTACCAATCCAACCTAGGGCAAGAACACTGGAAAGCGGTTAAGAGGATAATGCAGTATCTTAAAGGAACTGCAGATTTGTAAAAGACTGATAAAACCAAGAAGGTAGACATAAGGTACATATCTACGCATGAGATGATAGAGGATCAGCTTACGAAAGCGATCCCCAGAAATGTGTTTTATGAACACTTATCATCCCAAGGATTGCGTATGAGCTGAGTTGTACAAATATATATTCCCATGTCTAAGAAAGATCAAATTTAATAAAAGAATAAGTTCTTTTTTCAAGCATTGCATATGAATTTCTTAAAGAAATGTTTGTGTACATTTTTTGAAATCTCAGCTGAATTGTGTGTATGTCGGACAGATTAAGGTTGGCTCTCTCACATGAGCAACCGCCTTATCTTATCAGATGGATAAGATAGAGATGAGACTAGTTTAAAGTCAAAATCATTAGACGAATGATTTAGAGTCATGACTTTAACAAAGTTAGTCGAATGAAAGATCTGCATCATATGGATGCTTACAAAAGATCTGAGATCTGTATCACAAGGATAAAAAGATCTCATTGGATTTTATAATCCTATCTGTCTTATGCAGGATGAGAGTCCGGGAATATTTCCGGAGTAGTAAGGGGACTCAAAAGATAGGCACTGTGGTGTCTGATCTTTCATCCGTACAACATCATTAAGACATACTCTCCCTGGGAAAGGAGTGATGTTGTAATACATGTTCATACCACGTATGCATTTCGACCACTGAGTTAGTAGCAATAGTGTTTGCTATTATGTGAGACTCAAAGGCCATACGGGTCTTAACTCTTACCCTCAAGGACTCCAATTGGTTCCTTTAGATTTGACGAGATGATCGCTATCTTAGCGTGTTACTAATGGGCTATGGTAATTCGGCTCGGCGGGGCAAGTTAGAAAAGCGAATCAAGTCAAGATCAGAAGGTTCGCAAGAAGAGGAAGATTGATTTCATATTCGCATTTGGACTTTAATGATTCAAAGCTGGCCAGCCAATTGTAATCCAGATGGGATTCAATTGTTGAATATAAAGTACAAGAAATGCGAAGAAATAATCTAGGGTAAAGCATGCGTTGAACTACTCAACTTTGCACCTTCGAGGTCGTTGTGTATCTCTAACAAGTGCACAACAACAGACTCTACGCGCATGACGGTCGCACGGTCTATTTCTCGGTATGATAGATGAAAGAACTAAGAGAAAGACGTTCTCTTAATCCCCTCAAGTGTGAGTGGGAGATGTTGGATATGGAAGACGTTAGTACACCCTTGTAGGGGATGTACGAGGGAATACGGACCTCGAACGTCGCGTACACGAAGTCGTACGCAAAGGGAATATGTTCCCTTGCGGAGAGGATCTCTAGATTGATGGGAAAGTCGCATTATATATATGCATAAGTGCATGCGACATATGGCTAATAAAGGGGGAATATCTTAAGCTTATGTTGTACCATGCATATGGTACAACTTAAGCTTATAATGTGCCATGTATCATGGTACACCTTAATTAAGTTGTTCCAAAGGAACAACTTACCCTAAAATAACTACTTTGGGGGCTATAAATAAGACCCAAGGGTAGCCATTTTCCTTACACCTTTTGCATGAAATTCATGCATGCATCTTCATCCTAGCGAAGCTCTGCAGAAATATTTCCTCTCCCTCTATCCAAGTTCTTAATCTAAAGTAGAGATTTAGATTGTGGATTTAGTAGCCTTACTCCGTTCGTGAGTAGACTCGATCCGTCGTGGCGAATCCGAAGGCGAAGTTCGTAGACTACCGTGCAGCGTACGCAAGCGTAAGTCTAAACTTCATATTATCGATCCTAACTCTGTTTTGGACAGGATCCTTCATGAACCTGGGTGCGTTTCCCTACATCAAACATACTAGATACTAATTCAAGCAATTCGATTTTCAATTCATTTCAGGTGTTAATTCAGACAGATCATCAAATAGAATAGCATGCATATAGATAATAAAACTAAAATTAACTCTAATAGCATGCCAAAGAGATGAGCATTTCAAAAAACGAATAAAGCCTTGAGAGATATCATCATTTAGACCATCCTTAGCAAAAAAATAAAAAGAAACAGAGAATAAAAAGGGAAAATAAATAAAAAGAGATGCATGCATGGAGAAAAATGGAAAATATGATGCAAAATGAGAAAAATAAAATGAGGCGGGAAAATGGTGAAAAAGTAAAATAAAAAACTGAAAATAAGGGAGGAAACGTGAAAAATAAAAATAAAAATAAAGCGGGAGCGCTCATCCCCTAAGCTTAACCTAGCAGTGTCCTCACTACTAAGAAAAAGCTCGTCAGCGGGAGATGATGCTAAAGGAGTGGTGTGAGAGTGGAAATAAAGTAAAAGGCTAAGTAATGAAAATAGAAAATATGATATGATGCAATGCAGTATGAGAGGTGATGCATGCGTGGGTGTATCCTCCCCCAAGCTATGTGAAAGCAGGGCCCCGAAAAGACAGATGGGCACTAAATAAATGGGGGAGGCAAAAGCTGGGATAGACTATATCAGACAGAGGCACCACCCTCTGGGGGTGGTGATGGGTCCCACTGCTAAGGACCTGGGGCAGTGGGAGGGGGCAGGTCTGGCTGGGACGCTGGAGGAGAGCTGGTGGTGAGGTCTACGGAGGAGGTGGATGGCTTAGCAGTATATAATATGAGGGAAGAGAGGGGATCGACTGTGACTGACGACTCAGAGGTAGAAGGAGCAGGCTCTACAGAATCTGGGGAAGTGAAGCACTAAGTGGTGCGGTGCTGGTCACAGTGGCCGACCTGGGGGAGGAGCGTGAGCAAGAATGATAGTGGGAGGGCCCCACTGTCGCAGCAAGTCTATAATGGACGCAAGATCCGACTCAACTCTAGATCTATGTGTCCTGGTCTCTATGAGGACGGTGTCGAAGTCTCGCTGTAAGCAGGAAGTCAACTCCTCAAGTGCGGTCAAGCGAGACGAGAAAGTGGTCGAGTCGAGTGGTGCACGGTAGGGATGCCGGTAAGTCACCACTCGTAAAAAATGGCCCGGTGCAACTGAGGCACCGTGCCGAGCACGGAAGGTAGGCGAGGGTGAGCTCGTCAACAAATCTAGGGTGGCAGAAAACAGAGCTGTCGTCGACACAGAGGTGTGGACATACGTCGAGACAGACTCTGTGAATATGGCCGTGGGTGGGAGGAGGTGGAGTAAGCAGGAGTGGCTGAAGCAATAAGCGCCGAAAGAGGGGGGAGAGTGGGGACAGGGTCATGCAAAGGAGCATCAAATCTATAACGTCGTCAGAGAAAGGTAGATCGGTGCCCTCCGACACCGATACAACAACAGAAGAGATCTGAGTCTCGGGGAAGGAAGTGAGGACAGTTCCCGAGGACTCGACGATGGGAGAGACGGAAGATACAACTGTGGAAGGGGCGATGCCTGAAGATAGGTGAGCTGGAGGAACAGGTAGGCCGGTAACAAGAGCAGCTATATCGAGCATCTCGAACTCCGAGGAGAGTGGGTCCGGGTCATCGGGGTGCCTCAACCGGAGCTCCAGGGGGCTCGAGATCATGAATGGGGGGAAGTGGGAAGACAAGAGGAATCATCCAGTCAAGCTAGACGGCAGGGATATGTGCCAGGTGAGGGGCTGGGAGGACCAAGTGGGGGTCGTGGCCGGTACCTACTAGGTAACGCCAGTGAAGAGCACCGTAAGGACGAAGGATATGCATGTACTCGAGCACGCCGATGGTAAGGCGTGTCGGGCCAGGAGGGCGGTGCAAGTCAGCAGGGATGGGGATACCTAGCATCCTAGCAAAGATAGTAAAGAATCCACCGCAGCATATATCCGTAGAATGGTAAGTGGTGGTTGTCTGGTATAGGCGCTGACACAGCCAGTGGGCTACGTCAGAGAGCATGAATGGTCTCACAGAGCCATCCGGGTGGAATCTGAGAGGTCGGGTCATACCCAAAAGATGGGTAAGCTCAGGGAGGGACATATGTTGGATATGGAAGCCGTTTGTACACCCTTGTGGGGGATGTACGAGGGAATACGGACCTCGAACGTCGCGTACACGAAGTCATGTGCAAAGGGAATCTGTTCCCTTGCGGAGAGGATCTCTAGATTAATGGGAAATTCGCATTATATGTGCATGTAACGACCACTTTTCGTCGTACGTTTTTCGTGCACGTGCTTTTGGCCGTGCACGTGTTTGTTTTAGACTTTGGTTGTTTGCGAACACTTTTGTGCGATATGCCGTTATGAAAGTCTCTGAGAGTATTAAATAGTGGCACTAATTAGGAACGACGTTTCTCGAGTCGTTTTCCCACAATTTAAACTCACTCGATGAGACGTGACGATTTTCACTTTTGACGGGAGACGTTTCTATTTTTAGTTTCGTCGTCCGACACCGAATTTGAGATCCGTCTTCTTAGTTAGCTCACATTCGTCACCACGATCAACACGATATTTATTTTATAATTTTTGGAGTTTATTTGACCACTTTTATAATTTTTACAAGTTTTATATTATTTTTAATAATTAATTTATAAATTATTTTCGGCCAAATAAAATTTATTTAAGTTTTAAACGTTTTAAAGAATTTTTGAGCCAATTTCCAGCTCATTTGGACCAGGTCAAACCCTTGGATGAGTTGGAGTAATTGAATTTCAAATTTTAAATCTTTTTGAACTTCTAATCCTATTAGATTTAGCCCTAGACCAAGTCAACCCATCTATACTATATAAGCAACCCCTAGCAAGACCTATTTTCCAAAGAAATTAGCCCTAGCCTCTTCCAAACTCATTTTGGACGTTGCGACAAATCGTCGCAACGTTGCGACGTTCAGCCCCCGTACGACCGAGGAAAACACAGCCGTTCCCCCGCTCAGACCGATAGCCGCCCCCGCATTCTCGCCGTCCGCACCGCTGCTGTCACCCACGCCCGTTCCCCCGCTTGACCGAGAGAAGCCCTCGGTCTGACCGAGGCCCCGCTCCGCACAAGCGCTCCGCATCCGTTGCCGCTTGTCGCCCCGCTCCGCAGCCCGCACGACCGACCCGCCGCTCCGCATTGACCGACGTTGCAAGCGTTGCAACGTTGCAACGCTGTCCCGCCCGCATCCAAGCGCACGACCAAATCTCCCCATCGTCCTGACCGAAGGAAAACCCCGCACCCAAGCAACGCCGCAGCTGCTGCACACCCCAACGTCGCATCCCCCGCATTCCAGCGCACGACCGACGGATCTCCCCGCATTGGCTGTGTATGACCGACGGCCATACGTCGCAACCCCGCAACAGTCGCACCACTTGCCTCTGTGGGCCCCCCAAGTTCTCCAGAGGTATTGTGGGTCCCCCAAAGGTCCCTAGGACTACTGTGGGCCCCACCAAGGTGCTTGCTCTTCGAGGATTCGTCGCGTACGACGTCGTCGCACGTCGTAGCCCGTCGTCGCACGTGCTAGCTTGAGAATCTGGAATCGTCGCCCCGGGTTGATTGCTCTGAATTTCCAGCGAGGAAACTAATTGGAATCTGGACTTGGAGCGCGATCTTATTATTCCAACCCCCGGCGTCGCTACCCGACGCCGGTGTAGCTTTCGCGTCGTGTTGAGGTAACGTTTTGCACCCCTAGGACCCCAAACCCAATTGCATGCTAATCAAGACTAAAATCAGTATTTTTAAAGTATTTTAAATGTTTTAGAATTCACTAATCAAGATTAATAAAACGGATGTAGGCCGGTGGACTTGTGCACGTAGGAATCGTGACGTTGGACCCGTTGGACGGTGTTTTCTTGACGTGATAATTGCAGGCAAGTGAAACTTGCCAACTCTTGTGTAGGGCCATGTTTTTAGGCCACTTCCTTGCTTTTAGCGTAAAAGAGACTAGTCAGTGAAATGATAGCTGGCTAGACGCCTACTTGATCTAGTTTGACAACGAAACTAGATCCGTCACCTAAATGATCTAGCTTGACAACGAAGCTAGATCCAACCATTAAACTTGTCATTCATGCATGCTAAACTGTCACGTTTACATTCCTTACCTGTACGCACTTTTAACTGCCATGCATTGCATCTTACATGTCATCCCAGTTGATTGTTGCATTCGTAGCACACGCTACAAAACTTGTACTCCTTGAAAACTACTTCCGGGGGAAACGGGCCTCATGTGTTGGTCAAAAGCCAATGCCCGGGTTCCCTGGACCGGCTAGGTGCACCCCTACGCCATACTTGTTTACACACTTCCTGGCTCGTGGACCAGAAGCGGGCCTCATGTGTTGGCTAAAAACCAATGCCCGATACACGTGGAGGGGTAGGGATAAACGATCACTTGAGCTAGGAGCTGGTCGTGCAGCCACTCTAGCCAAAAGGCGGAATCTCTGTGCACGAGGTGCTTACTTTTCTTGTCTTGTACTTGTCATTGTGAATGTCATGCCATGCTCGTACTTTACTTTGCTTTACCTTACCTGTTGCACTCATTACTTAAACTGCCATGTCATTGCATCATGCTAGAACTTTTAGGTTGCTTTTACTTTTACCTACCTTCAGTTTCCTTGCACAAGTCTCTTGTAGACTTGCTGACATGTGCCCCTTGCTCTTTTGGGTGTCACATGTTAGACCCTGAGCCAGAGACAGTCGTTGCTGAGTACGTGATGTGTTGCTGACGCTGAGTCTGAATCCATGATTGCCCAGGAGGATTTTGGTGGACACCGGTGACCATGCTTTGAGTCTTTGTTGAGCTTTATTTTGTTTCAAGCCTTTTGTTAGTTTTTGGTGCGTAGCACCGTCGTTTGTACTTTGTACTTTTGTTGGCCAGGTTTGGGCCTTTAGACTCTTTTATTTGTAGCCTGGTGGCTTTTCTGCGTTGTTGAGATTTATTATTATGGATATTCTGAGATGTTTCTTTTGTCTCTTTCGTTATTATTATCTTTGTTTCGTTTCGCGTTGCAAGGACCTGCAGTTTTAAAGTAATTGACGCTTATCGGACTTGCGGCTTTGTAGCTTCAAGTCTGAGCGGACCTTCTCACGCTTCGCCTCCACATTTTTGGGAAGCGGGGCATGACAGGTTTTGTTGGTGGCCCTTGCAGGTCCAGTCTTGCAATTGCGAATTAACGGAACAACGATAATAACGGAATGTCCATTAAATAAATTGCAACATCCGAGTTATAAAGCCCCGAGTCTAGTCGCTTTCTTAGGACACTAGGTGATAAGAAGGCTTAGTTAGACGTCTGTGCTTGCTAGTTAGAGGCCCTGACTGTAGTTAGACTCCCTTTTAGCAATTGATCTAATCGTCGTAGGAGTTACCTTAGTGGTTATTGCCTAACCCTGACCATGTTAGACCTCTAAAATTTTCCTTCGGGCGTTCGCTTTCGGGTTCATCGATTTCGGACCAAGCTGAACGCATTTCCTTACCGTATAACCTTTAGAAGTCTTAGCGCTTAGTTTTTAATCTTTAGATGGTCGACCGTATGAGTTCCCCGTAGACTCTTCTGATCCATATCCTGGGTATATGCACGATTTGATCATCCAACCAATTTCCTTGCCTCGATTCACGAGATCGCCTCATGACGATCGTCGTCCATTTTCGAACCTGTCCAATATGAACTTTGAAACTCTTGAAAGTATTTTTCGACTTCCTCCTTTCCGAAGTCTAATTTTGAACCAAATCTCAATGCATGTATACTTATACTTCATCCCCCTTCGTTGATTTAAATTTTTAAAAACGTTGTCGGAATTTCTGAATGATAGTTTATAGCATTTTCCCAGCCTATGTTTTCGTACTCATGTCGTCTTTTCATATATTAATTTTATTCTGAACCGTACTTTTATTTTGCTCAGTTCGATTTATAATTTTCCCTCTTATTCATGCCATTTGGATAATACTTCGTGTTTACTTTTAATATACTTTTCAAGTCACATGGAATTTCAGATTTCAGCAAGTTGGTTTTTGCTCGTCGTTCTCACTATTTCAGATTTTTGCAAAATTACTATTTTCATAACCTCTTCCTGCTTTAGACCCTTCCTGATTTGATTTTTAAGACTTGCTATTCGATTTCGATAATTCTACTACTAAGTTAATATTATTTTCCGTGCACCATACATACTTTCAAATATTTTTATATCCGTACCAAACTTGTTGTGCTCGTATATTAAGAACCTTGTGTAACTCTGTTTCTCATTTTTGGCAAACCTTCGTTCTCTAAAAGTAGTTTCAAATTGATCATTTTAAATTTTCCATAGCCTAAAAGTTTTGAAAGCATTAACATGAGTTTAAATTCTTCCGCTACTCGAATTCATTCTTCGACTTTCCAAAACTTTTGACAACATTTTATTAAATTACTGACTGATGGAATTTTCTAAACCATGTCCTTAATATTCGCGTAAATGATTTTACTTCCTTTTAAATTTTTTTAAAAAACCAAGAGACCATTTTCTCTTATTATGAATATTCGACTCAAATTTATTTTGAACAACTCGTTTTATCGATCCCTAAATATTTCTTTTCAGACGAGGATTTTAACTTTTGAAGTACAAACAGTTTTCAAACTCCGCGTATTTTAGCTTATGCTATTTACCCTATTTCTTTCCCCCTCTATAAAGCATCACTACATCTCCTTTTTCCCTCAACCTAAACCTCACCTTTGAGTCAATGTTTCGTCCAACCAAGCCGTCTCCTCGTATTCGTCCTATCTGAACTCGTGCTTATCGATCCTTCCCTCGTCTCGCCCTCGATCTCTCTTTATTGCTTAGGCCTTAGGGTCCGTCAATGTCTGTGTCAACCCTTAGTTGTTAGTAGACCCTTGGACCCTTGAGAGGTGTCGTTGTGCACGTACCTAAGTTGTGTACGTGGGCTTGAATGAGTGTACCCCCCCATAGTATATTGGTGCTTGCCTATTGTGTGATATATTTATATATATATATACTCGGCGTTATTCGTGATAGTATGAAGTTGTTGTGAGATAGTAGTTATGGATTTTGTGTGGATAGCTATACTATACTAAGGATGCTTGAGTATATAAGAGTTAGCGTTGGAATATCTAATGGAGTGTATTAGTTAGAGATACTTATAATGGTTGAAATAAAATGATTGGTAAAGCTATGTTTGTGCTAGGGTGGGTATTATAAATATATGTGTGCTGATGTCTGTATTACTATTATTATGGTGTATAAAATGATTGAACTATGTAAGTATTACCGGACTAATATTAAGTGTGATTGACTATGGTATGTATATGGTTGTAGTGGTAGGCATATATATAAATATTGGAGTGATATTGGTATAGGTATGAATGTCGTGTTACGTATATAGAATATCCTGATATGTGTATTGAGTCTCACTCAAGCTTGAGTGGGTAAACTCTAAGTATATTGAATGTATGTTTGTAGTTTGAATATAGCGATGTTTGATGTATGTATAGTGATAGGAGTGTTTGTGCCTGGTTGTGCTACGCACATGATTGTGGGTCGCTACGCCAGTATATAGTTATAGGTGCTGGTCTTGTGGTATAGCTATTTACTAAGGACTTGTTATGTGAACGTATGTGTACTAGCTAAATTAGGTGTGTTTGTGTGCTAGTTATACAATGGCATGATTGGTGTATGTAAATGAAATGTTAGCGTGTATGGGTGTGCACCATGCACGGGTAAGTATGTGCTTAGTTATAGGTATTGATGACTATGGTATATGTGGCGTGTCATAAATATAGTTATAGGACCGTACGTGATGTGAATATATGGTGAACTATTTGCATGTATTGAATGACTATATATTGTGAAATTATAGTAGTGGTGAATGTATATTAGATATAGTGAACTTGATTTAATAATGGTATGGTGTGACTATATGTGTTGAGATGCTTGGTAATGGATGAATATTAGAGGGTAGTATACCCTTGATGTTTGTGCATAGGTAGCTACATATATGTAGAGCGATGATTGTATTGGCTAAGTGTGAGACTATCCTAAATAAGTATCTGAACTACTGTTTGTGAGTAGCAGTTATATAAGGGATGTATGTTTATATACCTGATTGAAATACATGTATGAAGTTGACGGACTATAATAGGTATAAGTGTATACGTACGTGAATGTATATATATAAGTGTTGGTAGTAATAATGTTTGACTACCTAGTGCATATATGAGCACTTGTAATGACTATACTTGGTTTGAATTATAAAGTGACTTGATTGGGGTAGTTACTAGAGCGACTAGCTATATTAGAAAGTCCGAGGACGGACTTTATTCTAAGGTGGGGAGGATGTAACGACCACTTTTCGTCGTACGTTTTTCGTGCACGTGCTTTTGGCCGTGCACGTGTTTGTTTTAGACTTTGGTTGTTTGCGAACACTTTTGTGCGATATGCCGTTATGAACGTCTCTGAGAGTATTAAATAGTGGCACTAATTAGGAACGACGTTTCTCGAGTCGTTTTCCCCCAATTTAAACTCACTCGATGAGACGTGACGATTTTCACTTTTGACGGGAGACGTTTCTATTTTTAGTTTCGTCGTCCGACGCCGAATTTGAGATCTGTCTTCTTAGTTAGCTCACATTCGTCACCACGATCACCACGATATTTATTTTATTATTTTTGGAGTTTATTTGACCACTTTTATAATTTTTACAAGTTTTATATTATTTTTAATAATTAATTTATAAATTATTTTCGGCCAAATAAAATTTATTTAAGTTTTAAACGTTTTAAAGAATTTTTGAGCCAATTTCCAGCTCATTTGGACCAGGTCAAACCCTTGGATGAGTTGGAGTAATTGAATTTCAAATTTTAAATCTTTTTGAACTTCTAATCCTATTAGATTTAGCCCTAGACCAAGTCAACCCATCTATACTATATAAGCAACCCCTAGCAAGACCTATTTTCCAAAGAAATTAGCCCTAGCCTCTTCCAAACTCATTTTGGACGTTGCGACGAATCGTCGCAACGTTGCGACGTTCAGCCCCCGTACGACCGAGGAAAACACAGCCGTTCCCCCGCTCAGACCGATAGCCGCCCCCGCATTCTCGCCGTCCGCACCGCTGCTGTCACCCACGCCCGTTCCCCCGCTTGACCGAGAGAAGCCCTCGGTCTGACCGAGGCCCCGCTCCGCACAAGCGCTCCGCATCCGTTGCCGCTTGTCGCCCCGCTCCGCAGCCCGCACGACCGACCCGCCGCTCCGCATTGACCGACGTTGCAAGCATTGCAACGTTGCAACGCTGTCCCGCCCGCATCCAAGCGCACGACCGAAGCTCCCCATCGACCTGACCGAAGGAAAACCCCGCACCCAAGCAACGCCGCAGCTGCTGCACACCCCAACGTCGCATCCCCCGCATTCCAGCGCACGACCGACGGATCTCCCCGCATTGGCTGTGTACGACCGACGGCCATATGTCGCAACCCCGCAACCGTCGCACCACTTGCCTCAGTGGGCCCCCCAAGTTCTCCAGAGGTATTGTGGGTCCCCCAAAGGTCCCTAGGACTACTGTGGGCCCCACCAAGGTGCTTGCTCTTCGAGGATTCGTCGCGTACGACGTCGTCGCACGTCGTAGCCCGTCGTCGCACGTGCTAGCTTGAGAATCTGGAATCGTCGCCCCGGGTTGATTGCTCTGAATTTCCAGCGAGGAAACTAATTGGAATCTAGACTTGGAGCGCGATCTTATTATTCCAACCCCCGGCGTCGCTACCCGACGCCGGTGTAGCTTTCGCGTCGTGTTGAGGTAACGTTTTGCACCCCTAGGACCCCAAACCCAATTGCATGCTAATCAAGACTAAAATCAGTATTTTTAAAGTATTTTAAATGTTTTAGAATTCACTAATCAAGATTAATAAAACGGATGTAGGCCGGTGGACTTGTGCACGTAGGAATCGTGACGTTGGACCCGTTGGACGGTGTTTTCTTGACGTGATAATTGCAGGCAAGTGAAACTTGCCAACTCTTGTGTAGGGCCATGTTTTTAGGCCACTTCCTTGCTTTTAGCGTAAAAGAGACTAGTCAGTGAAATGATAGCTGGCTAGACGCCTACTTGATCTAGTTTGACAACGAAACTAGATCCGTCACCTAAATGATCTAGCTTGACAACGAAGCTAGATCCAACCATTAAACTTGTCATTCATGCATGCTAAACTGTCACGTTTACATTCCTTACCTGTACGCACTTTTAACTGCCATGCATTGCATCTTACATGTCATCCCAGTTGATTGTTGCATTCGTAGCACACGCTACAAAACTTGTACTCCTTGAAAACTACTTCCGGGGGAAACGGGCCTCATGTGTTGGTCAAAAGCCAATGCCCGGGTTCCCTGGACCGGCTAGGTGCACCCCTACACCATACTTGTTTACACACTTCCTGGCTCGTGGACCAGAAGCGGGCCTCATGTGTTGGCTAAAAACCAATGCCCGATACACGTGGAGGGGTAGGGATAAACGATCACTTGAGCTAGGAGCTGGCCGTGCAGCCACTCTAGCCAAAAGGCGGAATCTCTGTGCACGAGGTGCTTACTTTTCTTGTCTTGTACTTGTCATTGTGAATGTCATGCCATGCTCGTACTTTACTTTGCTTTACCTTACCTGTTGCACTCATTACTTAAACTGCCATGTCATTGCATCATGCTTGAACTTTTAGGTTGCTTTTACTTTTACCTACCTTCAGTTTCCTTACACAAGTCTCTTGTAGACTTGCTGACATGTGCCCCTTGCTCTTTTGGGTGTCACATGTTAGACCCTGAGCCAGAGACAGTCGTTGCTGAGTACGTGATGTGTTGCTGACGCTGAGTCTGAATCCATGATTGCCCAGGAGGATTTTGGTGGACACCGGTGACCATGCTTTGAGTCTTTGTTGAGCTTTATTTTGTTTCAAGCCTTTTGTTAGTTTTTGGTGCGTAGCACCGTCGTTTGTACTTTGTACTTTTGTTGGCCAGGTTTGGGCCTTTAGACTCTTTTATTTGTAGCCTGGTGGCTTTTCTACGTTGTTGAGATTTATTATTATGGATATTCTGAGATGTTTCTTTTGTCTCTTTCGTTATTATTATCTTTGTTTCGTTTCGCGTTGCAAGGACCTGCAGTTTTAAAGTAATTGACGCTTATCGGACTTGCGGCTTTGTAGCTTCAAGTCTGAGCGGACCTTCTCACGCTTCGCCTCCACATTTTTGGGAAGCGGGGCGTGACAGTGCATAAGTGCATGCGACATATGGCTAATAAAGGGGTAATATCTTAAGCTTATGTTGTACCATGCATATGGTACAACTTAAGCTTATAATGTGCCATGTACGATGGAACACCTTAGTTAAATTGTTCCAAAGGAACAATTACTCCTAAAATAACTACCTTGGGGGCTATAAATAAGACTCAAGGGTTAGCCATTTCCTTACACTTTTGCATGGTATTCTTGCCTTGCATTTCATTCTAGCGAAGCTCTGCCGAAATCCTTCCTCTCTCTTTATCCAAGTTCTTAATCTAAAAGTAGAGATTTAGATTGTGGATTTAGTAGCCTTACTCCGTTCGTGAGAAGACTCGATCCGTCGTGGCGAATCCGAAGGCGAAGTTCAGTGAATACCGTGCCGCATACGCAAGCGTAAGTCTCAACTTTATTTATCGATCCTAACTCTGTTTTGGCAGGATCCTACATTGGTATCAGAGCCATACGGGTTCGCCCCGGTCAAACCGCCGCCCCGTCGAAACTATGAACGAGTCGTTGTCTTTTTCACGAATGGGTATCCTACCATTACGGATATGGTAGGAACGCTTCGTGACGGAGAGAACGCAGCGGTTGTTCTTTTCACGTTAGGGTCTTCTGTCATTACGGATATGGCAGGAACTCTTCGTGACGGGAAGAACCGACCGTTCATATCGTCAAACTCGCTCTCTTCATGGATGCTGAGTCTCCATTCATAGGGAATGGGCGCTCTCTTCATGTGGAGCGCGTAGTTTACGAATTTTTGAAGTGGGTTAATTTTTTGGCATAAGGCCATTGGAGGCTAACTACTTCCTCGACGAACGGGTTCTTCACCGGAGAAGAAGATGGTGGTTATTCCCATCGGGGAAGATGAATTTTAGTGCATGTGCACCATGGCCAAATGGGCTATGAAGGCCATGCACCCCCCTCCCCATGCGGAGGGGGTTGGCTACGGCCAATAACCACCACGGCCACCCCTCCGACGGGGTGTGCGGCAACCCCATGAAGGGGGGCTGGCCATGGCCAAAGGGCCATGGCCGGTCAAGGCCAATAAGCCATGGCCGGGCCATGGCCGGCCGGCCTTGGCCGGCCACGGCCAGGGCCAGAGAGCCCTGGCCGCGGCCAGGCCAGGCCAGGGCCGGCCCTGGCCGGCCACAGCCAGGGCCAGAAGGCCCTGGCCACGGCCAGGCCAGGGCCGGCCCTGGCCGGCCACAGCCAGGGCCAGAAGGCCCTGGCCGCGGCCAAGCCAGGGCCTGGCTGCCCTGGCCGAGGCCAGGGCAGGGGCCCTGGCCGAGGCCAGGGCAGGGGCCCTGGCCGAGGCCAGGGCCTGGCCGCCCTGGCAGAGGCCAGGGCAGGCGCCCTGGCCTCAGGCCAGGGCCTGGCCGCCCTGGCCTCAGGCCAGGGCCTGGCCGCCCTGGCAGAGGCCAGGGCAGGCGCCCTGGCCTCAGGCCAGGGCCTGGCCGCCCTGGCAGAGGCCAGGGCAGGGGCCCTGGCCCCGGCCAGGGGCCTCTGGCCTAGGCCAGGCCAGGCAGAGGCCTGGCCGGCCTCTGGCCGAGGCCAGGCCAGTGGCCCGGCCGGCCCTGGCAGTGGCCAGGGCTGCCGCAGGCCGCCTCTGGCCAGCCAGGGCAGAGGCCCTTGGCCAGCCTCGGCCAGGGCAGGGGCCCTGGCCGGGAGTGACGAAGACCAATTTTTTGGTCGACCAATTTGGGTGTTTTGGTCGACCAATCTGGCATAAGGTCTTGGTCGATCACGAACTTGCCGACTAGCCCATACGGGGTGTCAAAAGGCCTTGGTCAAACACGAATGTGCCGACTAGCCCATACGGGGCTAACATTTTATAAAGTTTTTTTCTTGGACTCTACTCCTTGAAGATTAGCCATAGTGCTCTACTTCATGCGAGATTAGCCATGTCATTGTGCTCTACTCTACGGAGATTAGCCAATGTACCTATGACATTGTGCTCTACTCTACAGAGATTAGCCAATGTATTTCAAATTTTTGAAAAAGGTGTTTTTCAAATAGGTTATGTCCCGTCCTTAATCGGGATAGCGCAATTTAGAATTCCAAGTCCTACCACGATCCGTCCATGGTTATCTAACCCATGGGTGTGTAGAACAGGTCTCGTGGCTTGGCAATTGTTGCGCTAAAATTCTTTGCGCAAACTCTCACCTATTCCATTTTGAAAGATATGTTTTTCAAAAGTATTTTTCCGCTGCTGGTACCATACGGGTATTATTTCTGATTTCTTTTTACATGAGACAAGTAAGAGGGATAATTTGAAAGTTACTTCTAGATGGTAGTTGAGAACGTAGTGAACTTCTCGATTCTAGAGTAACATTTCAGCTTATCCAAGGAACTTATCAAGTGTTTAAAGAATCGAAACTTTATGCATAGAATTTTGATCGTGTTTTTCATTTTCTTTGCAGTTTTTTGATTCGAATATGTCTACCGCTTCTAAGAACATTGTCGCCGAGCTTAACAAAGGTGAGAAGCTCAACGACGACAATTATAAACTATGGTCAATAAAAATCCAATATGTTTTGGAGGAGCAAGATGTGCTTGAAACACTCCAAAACATAATGGAAGAACCTGAGTTGGGCAATACAGCCCAACACAAGAGGGACCGAGAAGCTTATGAGACTTGGACTCGAAAGAACAAAATAGCACGTATTACGTTACTGTCCGTAATAGACAATGACATAATGCGTCTATTTCGGGAATTCGACCTAGCCAAAGACATATGGTCTGGGCTAGAAATAAAATTTGGTGGAACTTCGGTAACCAAACTCCGCTCCTTAAATATTCAATTTGACTCGTACAAAATGCGACGAGATCAATCTATGAAAAAGCATCTTCGCCACATGGCGAATCTCATATCTGAATTAAAGGATGCGGGTCTTATGCTGTCTGACGAACAGCAGATCCAAACAGTCATTCGTTCACTCCCAGATAGCTGGGATAACATGAAAATGCACCTCACTCATAATGAGTGCATTAAAACTTTAAGCGATGTATCCAAACACCTCGAACTCGAGGAAGAGCGGATTCAAGCCGCAAAACCTAGTGCCGAAGTGCACATGGCCGCTAGTTCCTCACATGGAGGAAAGATGCGGAAGGATAAACGCTTAAGGTTTACGAACGAACGAAAGCGAGAACCGGAAACCTCAAAGAAGACTAAGAACAAAAAGTGGCAAAAGAATGTGCACTCAAAGAAGAAAAACTTGAAGAAGATCAAGTGCTTTAAGTGCAACAAGTACGGTCACTTCGCCCGTACGTGTACGGATGGAAGTGATAAGGTAACTTGTAGGGCTAGTTACATATGTGTTTCTAGTTCCGTGTTTCTTGCTGAATCTAACTATTTTTGGTTGATTGATTCAGGGGCCACAGACCACGTAGCGAAGGACAGAAGGTTCTTCGTAGAGTATCGAAGGATAACTTAAGGAACAAAGTGGATATACGTCGGCAACAACACTCGTGTTGAAGTCAAGGGCGTCGGAACATACAAGCTAGTTCTCGACAACAGCCGGACTCTATTATTGCACGACGTCCTCTTTGCTCCAGATATTTGAAGGAATATAGTATCCGTGGTCATGTTCAGTGACGGATCCAGGAATAGAATTCAGAGGGGGCACAATTTTCTTAGAAGGATCAAATTTTTTGAAAAAACAGTCTCATAAATTTCGAAAAAAATCTAACATACTATAAGTTAAAGAAATTCGTATAACGTTACATATACTATAACTACCTCGAGAGTACTACCAAAAAATACCTACCTTGAGAATGCCGAACTGTTTCCTGATGGATGATGCGAAACCCAAGGTCAGATCAAAAGTGTTGACGAACAGCTGTTCATTTGCAAAACCAAGGGAAAAAATAGAACATGTCTTTAAGGAGGTAAAAATTTACATACCTCGAGATTCTGAGGACACTGCCAAATAACAATGATAACTAGCTAACAACTTGAGATTCTTAGAACGCATTCTTGTTTTGTATTTTAAAGAGGCAATAATACAAACCGTGTATTTTAAGCAAGCAAAAAAGTAGTCATTGTAAAGCAAATCATGTTTTTGTCAAATCATAATGGCTGATGTGAAATCCAAGGACGAACCACTCGTTCCTTTGCAAAACCCGTGTTAAAAAAATAACCACGGTCCCTTTACAAAACATAAGGGGGAACGCCTTTGAAAATTATAAATAAATACTATGCTGACATGATAATTCCCTTAATAGAGGGGAATAAATATGTTTAAGAGGTCGAAAAAAATTAAGAACTTCTAGGTACTAAGCCAGCTTGTTGTTGGTGTTTTTCTTTGAAATTTATATGTAAATACTATGTTGCCATCATAATTCCCTCGATATGGGGGAAAATAAACATTCAAATTAATCATTGCATGGCATAGGATTCGAACCCAGGTTGACAAGCCTAACATTCAGGCGGTCTACCACCAAGCTAGTCCCGTAGTGTTGTTATCAAATGAACGTTATGTATTAATATTAGTATCATGTTAAAATTTTTAATACAAGGGTATAAATGTAATTTTTTTCTCGATTTTTCAGGGGGGGCACGTGCCCCCCCTGGCCCCTATCTAGCTCCGTCCCTGGTCATGTTAATGTCTTTAGGTTATGAATGGAAGTTCTATGAACAAAATGTTGACCTTGTTTGTAATGGTTCTTTAGTTGGGTCGGGTAATGTTTTTAATGGATTGATTGTTTTAAACACTATGTATGATGATTCTTCTTCTATAATGAAAGTTTCCATTTGACAAATGCTTCTAATTCTGAATCTGAGATCATTTGTTGGCATGCAAGACTTGGTCACATTGGACCAACTAGAATGGATAGACTTGCCAAAAGTGGCTTGCTATCTAATGTTTCAAAAGTTGAAATGTCAACTTGCGAACATTGTCTTGTAGGGAAAACTTGTCGCAAGCCGTTTGGAACTGGCACAAGGGCCGAAGTTCCATTACAGCTTATCCATTCGGACATTTACGGTCCAATGAATGTTAAGACAAGACAAGGGAAGTCTTATTTCATCACCTTCATTGATGAATTCACTCGTTTCGGTCACATTTATTTGATTTCCCACAAACATGAAGCTTTAACTTGCTTCAAAAACTATATGAGTTTAGTGGAAAATCAACTAGATCGCAAGATAAAGGTCTTGCGAACCGATCGGGGTGGAGAATATCAATCAACGAGTTTTAAGGAACTCTGTGATGAAAAAGGCATAGTTCATCAAATAACTATGCCTTATACTCCGCAACAAAACGGTGTTACAGAAAGAAGAAATAGGATATTGATGGAAATGGTCCGTTCAATGATGTCTCAGGCAAATTTGCCCATCACCTTTTGGGGTGATGCATTATTGACGGCAGCATTCATCTTAAACCGTGTACCCTTGAAGTCGGTAAGTTCTACTCCTTATGAGTTGTGGAACAATAGAACTCCAGACTTAAGCATTCTAAAACCTTGGGGTTGTGCCTCTTATGCACATTTATCCTCTCACAAATATGGAAAACTTGGGCCACGTGGGAGGAAGTGTATCTTCATCCGATACGCTGAAAACTCCAAAGGATATGTTTTCGTCGGTCAAGAGGACAATGGGGGTCTAATAGAATTCGAATCAAGGAATGTTGTCTTCTTGGAAAACGAGTTTCCAAACCAGGGTGAGATAAGTCAAGACTTATCCTTGTTTGAGACTTGGGATCAAGAAGGATCGGAACGTTCGAGTGGGAGAATCCTTGGTGAAGAAGAAAATACGTTTCAAACTTCACCAATGGATGATACGAACGATACCAATCCTAATCCGAGTGGGAGTGATGTTATTCCAAGTGGGAGTGATGTCATTCCAAGTGGGAGTGATCAAACTCAAACAAGACGTAGTAATCGAACGAGGCTAACACCTCTGAGATTTGAGGATGAATTTCCTCAAACATTCATGACATTACTACAAGATGATGACGAACCTGCAAATTTCAAACATGCCGTCACATGCCCTGCTAAAGATAAATGGATAGCGGCGATGGAAGAAGAACTTCAATCCATGAAAACAAACCAAGTCTGGGACTTGGTTGATTTACCTAAGGGACATAGAGCCATTGGGAACAAGTGGGTTCTCAAAATCAAGCATAAGGCTGATGGCTCCATCGAGAAATATAAAGCTCGCCTTGTTGCGAAAGGTTTCACGCAACAGGAAGGAATAGACTACGAAGAGACTTTCTCTCCTGTCATGCTTTTTACCACCATTCGCTTAATTCTGGCAATGGTGGCTTGTTTGGACCTCGAGTTACATCAGATGGATGTAAAGACTGCTTTTCTTAACGGAGAACTAGATGAGGAGATCTACATGGAACAACCAAACGGGTTCGTACAAGAAGAAAACAAACATAAGGTTTGTAAACTTCGTAAATCCATATATGGTCTTAAACAATCCTCAAGGCAGTGGTATATGCGCTTTCAAGAAGTCGTTTTGTCGTATGGTTTCTCCATGCTCGACGAAGACAACTGCGTATACATTAAGAGGATTAAGAACAAGTATGTAATTATGTCTCTATATGTAGATGCCATACTTATAGCCGGAAATGATAAGCGTCTTATCATGGATATCAAAGCTTGGCTTTCATCCGTCTTTGAAATGAAAGACATGGGTGAAGCTGCATATATCCTTGGGGTTAAGATCTCAAGGAATCGTTCCAAGAAACTTCTTTCTCTCTCTCAAGAGACATATATAAAGAAAGTTTTAGAACGGTTTAATATGCAGGACTGCAAGCCAATTGATACTCCAATAAGCAAAGGCGAGGGTCTATGTTTGGAGATGTGTCCCAAAGATCCAAAAGAAAAGAAAGCTATGGAAAAGGTTCCATACTCCAGTGCTGTCGGGAGTCTGATGTACGCCATGTTGTGTACCAGACCGGACATTTGCTATGCTGTTGATATGGTAAGCCGTTACTAATCCAACCCAGGACATGCACACTTGAAAGCGGTGAAGAGGATATTAAGGTACCTCAAAGGGACTGCGGACTATGCGTTGTGCTATCAAGGCAATACCTTGAGACTCGAAGGCTATACCGATGCTGATTGGGCAGGTGATCTCGACGAGCGAAGATCTACCTCAGGCTTTGTTTTCTTGCTCGGGAATGGTGCAATATCCTGGAGCAGCAAGAAGCAAACCTGCATCGCCCTATCAACCATGGAAGCCGAATTCGTAGCATTCAGCATGGCGGTCCAAGAAGCTGTTTGGCTTAGGAAATTCTTAGACAGGCTGACGAATGCCACTGACTCGAGCACTGTTCCTATATACAGTGATAGTCAAGCTTCGATTGCCTATGTCAAAGATCCTAAATTTCATTGTAAGACCAAACACATTGATATTCGATTCAAGTTTGCGAAGGACTATGACAAACGGAAGGAAGTAGACATAGGATACATATCCACGCATGAGATGATAGCGGATCCCCTTACTAAGGCGATCCCCAGAGATGTGTTCTTCAAACACTTATCATCTATGGGAATGCGTAGGTGCTGAGCTGTATCATGTAATATTTCCCATGTCTATAGAAGATCAAAGTTTAATAAAAGGAAGAAGTTCTTTTATATATTGCATACAAGTTTCTTACAAATGATTTTATACATTTGTGTTTAAGTCTCAGCTATTTTATTGTGTGTATGTCGGACAGATTAAGGTTGGCTCTCTCACATGAGCAACCGCCTTATCTTATCAGATGGATAAGATAGAGATGAGACTAGTTTAAAGTCAAAATCATTAGACGAATGATTTAGAGTCGTGACTTAAACAAGATAGTCGAATGAAAGATCTGCATCATATAGATGCTTACAAAAGATCTGAGATCTGTATCACAAGGATATTTAAAAGAGATCTTATAGGATTTTTTAAATCCTATCTGTCTTATGCAGGATGAGAGTCCGGGAATATTTCATGGGTAGTAAGGGGACTCAAAAAGATAGGCACTGTGGTGTCTGATCTTTCATCCGTACAACATCATTAAGACATACTCTCCCTGGGAAAGGAGTGATGTTGTAATACGTGTTCATACCACGTATGCATTTCGACCACTGAGTTAGTAGCAATAGAGTTTGCTATTAAGTGAGACTCAAAGGCCATATGGGTCTTAACTCTTACCCTCTAGGACTCCAATTGGTTCCTTTAGATTTGACGAGATGATCGCTATCTTAGCGTGTTGCTAATGGGCTATGATAATTCGGCTCGGCGGGGCACGTTAGAAAAGCGAATCAAGTCAGGATCAGAAGGTTCGCAAGAAGAGGAAGATTGATTTCATATTCGCATTTGGACTTTAATGATTCAAAGCTGGCCAGCCAATTGTAATCCAGATGGGATTCAATTGTTGAATATAAAGTATAAGAAATGTGAAGAAATAATCTAGGGTAAAGCATGCGTTTAACTACTCAACTTTGCACCTTCGAGGTCGTTGTGTATCTCTAATAAGTGCACAACAACAGACTCTACGCGCATGACGGTCGCACGGTCTATTTCTCGGTATGATAGATGAAAGAACTAAGAGAAAGACGTTCTCTTACAATCCCCTCAAGTGTGAGTGGGAGATGTTGGATATGGAAGACGTTTATATACCCTTGTGGGGATGTACGAGGGAATACGGACCTCGAACGTCGCGTACACGAAGTCGTGTGCGAAGGGGATATGTTCCCTTGCGGAGAGGATCTCTAGATTAATGGGAAAGTCGCATTATATGTGCATAAGTGCATGCGACATATGGCTAATAAAGGGGTAATATCTTAAGCTTATGTTGTACCATGCATATGGTACAACTTAAGCTTATAATGTGCCATGTACGATGGAACACCTTAGTTAAATTGTTCCAAAGGAACAATTACTCCTAAAATAACTACCTTGGGGGCTATAAATAAGACCCAAGGGTTAGCCATTTCCTTACACTTTTGCATGGTATTCTTGCCTTGCATTCCATTCTAGCGAAGCTCTGCCGAAATTCTTCCTCTCTCTTTATCCAAGTTCTTAATCTAAAAGTAGAGATTTAGATTGTGGATTTAGTAGCCTTACTCCGTTCGTGAGAAGACTCGATCCGTCGTGGCGAATCCGAAGGCGAAGTTCAGTGACTACCGTGCCGTATATGCAAGCGTAAGTCTTAACTTCATTTATCGATCCTAACTCTTTTTTGGCAGGATCCTACAACATAGTCCCGACCTCCGGTCTATAGAAGAGGGTGCATGCTATGTGTCTGGGCGTATCGAAGGCAAGGGTGCACTATGCACGATGCCTTCGCCAGGCTGGGGCGGTACTCGGGTAGGCCAGAAATACGCTCCCAGAAGGTGCGCGCAGCAAAATCATCAACGTCGACAGTGGGTGAGAAAGCTACCCTAGGATCAGGGACGACGGGAAAGTGAAAATAATCCCAGATCATATCAAAAGTGACTGTGTAATCGTGATCCAGGAGTCGAAAGGTGATGCCGTCACCTGCTGCGGTGAAGGCAAGGGAGCTAAGACCCTCTAGGGCAATGCGTGTGTAGGTGGAGGCATGGACACCGAGGAATAGGTCGAAACCGATCGCTCAGTAGAGGCGGTGCACTCCCTGGAGGATGCCTAGTGACCTAAGAGCAGGAACGTCTATGAAGACGATAGGCACAAGGCGACACTGGTGGATCCTAGAGTATCGCGCTCTGTGAGCGCCATCGCAGAAGGTGATGCCATGTGTAGGGATGTGCACGGTGGGGTCATCGAGGGGAGGTGTAGGGTGTGGAGGCAAAGAAGTGGCGACGGTGGATGGTACTGAGGTGACAGGTGTTGTGGTGGTGGGAATGGTGCTGGAGACAGTCGGAGCTGTGGTTGAGGGTGTGGTAGTGGAAGTGGTAGTGGAAGTGGTGCGTGTACGGTGCTATGGTTATGGGGAGGAAGGGCCAGAAGATGGCCGCTTCCCACATATGGGAGGGGTCGTCGATCTGCGTGTGCAGACCATGGTGATGTGCGCAGAAAAATAACATGGTATGAAAAGATATCAGGGAACGAGTGTACCGTGGGTGCGGATGATGCGGATGCACGAAAGATCCCCCAAGCTGATCCACGCTACTGCTACTGACGTAAGAATAGAGTATCTGTAATATGAAATAATCAAAACGTCAGTTAATCGATAAAAAATAGATGGAAATCAGATATGTTGTGACTCGGGCCGAGCAGAGTGCTGCTCGGCCCAAGTTGTGCACTTAGGGGTGACTCGGTGCGGGGATTGTGAACGAGTCGTGAGACTTGGGGTGGGCCGCTGAACGAGCTATGCACTATGGCACAGCTCGGGGGTGGGTGAGAGACCGAGCACCTAAGTGCTCGGTCTGTGCCATAGGGCACAGATTGGGTGGGTTCTGAACGAGCAGCTGGGCTGCTCGTTCTGTGCCCTAGGGCACGAAGGGGGGGTTCGGCTATCGATGCAAATTGGGAGGAGGGTGGGGGTTTTGGCGATGGCGAAGGGGGGTTTAGCGGGGGGGGGGGGGGGGGGTTAAGGGAGGGTCGGGTGTCCGGCGCCGTCGGCGGTGGTGGCACCGTCGACAGCGTCTTTGCCTCAGAGTGGCGAAGAGGGGGCTATCAGAGGCGGGAGATGACGGGAGAGGTGGGGTTTAAGGGGAAATCGGTGAAAGGGGGCTGAGCGTTAAGGCGGAGGCGTCGTCGTCGGCGGTGGCGCCGCCGACGGCGTCGGTCAACATATAGGGGAAAACGGTGGGGGAAAGAGAGGGAGGCGACGGAGAGATAGAGATGGGTGAAGGAGAGAGGAGAGAGAGGGGGGTTTACTGGCGAATGGTGACGCAGACGGTGGAGCTGACAGTGGAGACGGAGGGGGAAGACGGCGGGGGCGGTTGGGTGATCGAGTAGGGTTAGGAGCTCGGGGGGTATTTGTCGGGGGTAAGAAATTAGGGAGATGGCGTAAAAAGCTTTTACGGAGGGATTAAAAAGTGGTAAAAATCTTGATCGACTCGGTCCGAGTAGCAAGGCTGCTCGACCGGGTCGGTGTGAATAAATTTTTTTAAATAAAACGACTCGACTCGGTCTGAGCAGCTAGGCTGCTCGACCCGGTCAACGTTAAAATTTGGAATAAAATACTCCCTTCGAGTCGTATGCTGCTCGGGCCGAGCCAATAATATTTTGTCCGGGTCGACAGAGTGACGTTTTCTCCCCAAATCTCTTCCCTGTACGACTCGATCGAGCAGATAGATACTCGGTCCGCATCATGTCCTGCTCAGGCCGAGCCAATTATGTTCTGACCGTGTCGATAGAGTGACGTTTTCTCGCTCAAATCCCTTCCCTGTACGACTCGATCCAATAGCAGTCTGCTCGGTCCGTGTCAATTTCTACTCGGAGCGAGCAGAAACCTACTCGGGCCGAGCTCAGGTATCTTCCTTTTCCGTATCTGATTGACGTGACTGCTCGGTCTGGATTTCCTGTGTCTCTTTTTCCTTTCTTTTCCTTGTTTTCCTTCTCAAATCTTCGCTTTCCTCCTGCTTCCTTCTGTTTATAATGTCCATATGCATACCCCAAATTGTCCGTCCTACACGAAGCACAAACTCGTCAAATTTTTATGATTTTTGCGATTTTTCCTAAAAACACGAAATGAAAACAGAAAAATAAGAAACTAGGAAAGAAATTTCAAAATCTACGTAATTGGGTTGCCTCCCAATAAGCGCTCGTTTTCAGTCATGAGCTCGACTCCCTTTGATAAATCAATGTTCATTTGGTGCACACAGTGGTCAGGTGTCACCCTTCGGGGCGGTGCAATTCGGTGACGTATGACTTTTGCTTACTCCAACATTCGCCTCCACATAAGATGTGACCTCCGATGCATGATGATTTGTCGAACGGCGCAGGAACTCCTCATCCAATACTTGGATGTACACGGCGACCGCTTTGTTGTAGGTTGGGTCACCGTTGTCGTCGATGCTTGCTTTAATCGGGTCCTTCATGACCCCTTCAGCTGTGAAATCTCCAATCCCTTCCTCTTCCAGAAGCTCCAGATAACTAGCCCCTTCTTTATAAGCTCTCTCCTTCATCGACCTTTGTAGCCGGAACTCAGCTTCAATATTCCCTATATTGAGGGAAAGGGTCCCTTCCCGGACGTCTATAAGAACTCCGGCCATCGCCATGAAGGGGCGGCCGAGTATAAGTTGAGAGCTTCCTCCCTCTGGCATGTCCATGATGACAAAATCGACTGTGACGCATAGTCCTGGAGGTATCTGGAGGATGTCGTCCCTCGCTATCCCCACCGGGTAGGTGATAGAGTGGTCAACAAGCTGGATTGACATGCTAGTAGGTTCCAGCTCGCTTCCCGTCTGGAGTCTTTTGAAGATAGAAAAGGGCATCAGGCTGATGCTAGCCCCTAAATCAATTAGCACTCTGCTGATCGGCATTCCTCCAATGGAGCATGGCACGGTGAAGCTCCCCGGATCCGGTAGCTTCCAGGGGAGGTGGTTTTTGATAATGGAGGTAGAATCCTCCAACAGCTCGATCTCCTCTAGATTCCTCTTTCCCGTGATGAGATCCTTCAGGAATTTGGCATACGTCGGGTCTCGGTGATGGCATCAAGAAACGGGATATTCAGCTGAATCCCTTTCAGTAACTCCATAAACTTGGAGTACTTCTTCTCTAATTTGGTTTGGACTAGCCTCTGAGGGTACGGAGGATGTTGGATATGGAAGACGTTTGTACACCCTTGTGGGGGATGTACGAGGGAATACGGACCTCGAACGTCGCGCACACGAAGTCATGTGCAAAGGGAATCTGTTCCCTTGCGGAGAGGATCTCTGTATGAGCGGGAAAGTCGCATTATATATGCATAAGTGCATGCGACATATGGCTAATAAAGGGGGAATATCTTAAGCTTATGTTGTACCATGCATATGGTACAACTTAAGCTTATAATGTGCCATGCATCATGGTACACCTTAATTAAGTTGTTCCAAAGGAACAACTTACCCTAAAATAACTACCTTGGGGGCTATAAATAAGACCCAAGGGTAGCCATTTTCCTTACACATTTGCATGAAATTCATGCATGCATCTTCTTCATAGCGAAGCTCTGCAGAAATATTTCCTCTCCCTCCTTCCAAGTTCTTAATCTAAAATAGAGATTTAGATTGTGGATTAGTAGCCTTACTCCGTTCGTGAGAAGACTCGATCCGTCGTGGCGAATCCGAAGGCAAAGTTCCGAGACTATCGTTCCGCATACGCAAGCGTAAGTCTCCACTTTAATTATCGATCCTAACTTTGTTTTGGACAGGATCCTTCATTGGTATCAGAGCCATATGGGTTCGCCCCGGTCAATCCACCGCCCCGTCGAAACTACGAACGAGTCGTTGTCTTTTTCACGAATGGGTCTCCTACTATTACGGATATAGTAGGAACGCTTCGTGACGGAGAGAACGCAGCGGTTGTTCTTTTCACGTTAGGGTCTCCTATCATTACGGATATGGTAGGAACTCTCCGTGACGGGAAGAACCGACCGTTCACGTAGAACGTTAGTCATTTTTGGCACACGGCCATTAGGCAATAACTAACTTCATCGACGAACGGGTGCTTCATCGAGGAAGATGATGTAAGTTATTTCCATCGGGTAAGAGGAAAATTTGGTGCATGTGCACCATGGCCAAATGGGCTATGAAGGCCATGCATCCCCTCTCCCCATGCGGAGGGGGTTGGCTACGGCCAATAACCACCGGCGACCACCCCATCAAGGGGGAGGAATGAGTGCGGTAACCCCGTTTAAAGGGGGTGGCCGGCCATGGCCAAAGGGGCCATGGCCGGCCAACGCCGAATGGCCTTGGCCATGACCGGCCATGGCCAAGCCATGGCCGGCCATGGCCAGGCCGGCAGTGGCCAGCCAAGGGCCAGGCCGGCAGTGGCCGGCCTTGGCAGAGCCTTGCCGGCCAGGCCGGCCCTGGCAGAGGCCAGGGCCGGCCCTTGGCCGGCCTGCTGGCCCTGGCAGAGGCCAGGGCCGGCGCCCTGGCCTCAGGCCAGGGCCTGGCCGAGGACAGGGCAGGAGCCCTGGCCCCGGCCAGCGGCCTGCCGGCCCTGGCAGAGGCCAGGGCCGGCGCCCTGGCCTCAGGCCAGGGCCTGGCCGAGGCCAGGGCAGGAGCCCTGGCCCCGACCAGTGGCCTGGCCGGCAGGCCCTGGCAGTGGCCAGGGCCTGGCCGGCCCTGGCCGAGGGGCCAGGCCCCCTGGCCGGCCCTGGCCGAGGGGCCAGGCCCCCTGGCCGGCCAGGGCAGAGGCCCTGGCCGGCCTTTTGGCCAAGCCCGGGTCAGGGCAGAGGCCCTGACCGGGAAGAAGTTGAATTCGAAAATTGGTCGACCAATTTTGTGTTTTTGGTCGACCAATCCGACAAATGGTCTGGGTCGATTGTAAACTTGCCAGATGACCCATACGGGGTAACAAATGGCCTTGGTCAAACTTGAATGTGTAGATTAGTCCATACAGGGCTAACCACACTGCCGAATAGTTCATACGGGACTAACGTTTTAATGAAGTTTTTCATTTGGGCTCTACTCCTTGAAGATTAGCCATAGTGCTCTACTTCATGCGAGATTAGCCATGTCATTGTGCTCTACTCTACGGAGATTAGCCAATGTACTTGTGACGTTGTGCTCTACTCTACGGAGATTAGCCAACGTGCTTTCAAAATTTTTGGAAAAAGATGTTTTTCAAATAGGTTATGTCCCGTCCTTAAATCGGGATAGCGCAATTTAGAATTCCAAGTCCTACCACGATCCGGCCATGGTTATCTAACCCATGGGTGTGTAGAACAGGTCTCGTGGCTTGGCAATTGTTGCGTTAAAATTCTTTGCGCTAATTCTCACCTATTCTATTTTGAAAGATAAGTTTTTCAAAGTGATTTTCCGCTGCTAATACCATACGGGTATTATTTCTGATTTCTTTTTACTTGAGATAAGTAAGAGGGATACTTTGAAAGTTACTACTAGATGGTAGTTGGGAACGTAGTGAACTTCTCGATTCTAGAGTAACATTTCAACGCATCCAAGGAACTTATCAAGTGTTTAAAGAATCGAAACTTTATGCATAGAATTTTGATCGTGTTTTTCATTCTCTTTGCAGTTTTTTGAATCGAAAATGTCTACCGCTTCTAAGAATATTGTCGCAGAGCTTAACAAAGGTGAAAAGCTCAACGGCGACAATTATAAACTTTGGTCAATAAAGATCCAATATGTTTTGGAGGAGCAAGATGTGCTCGAAACACTCCAAAACATAATGGTAGAACCTGAGTTGGGCAATACGGCCCAACACAAAAGGGACCGGGAAGCTTATGACACTTGGACTCGAAAGAACAAAATAGCACGTATTACGTTACTGTCCGCGATGGACAATGACATAATGCGCCTATTTCGGGAATTCGACCTAGCTAAAGACATATGGTCTGAGCTAGAGATAAAGTTTGGTGGAACTTCGGTTACCAAACTCCGCTCCTTGAATATTCAATTTGATTCGTACAAGATGCGGCGAGATCATTCTATGAAAAAGCATCTCCGCCACATGGCGAATCTTATATCTGAATTAAAGGATGCGGGTGTTACGCTGTCTGACGAACAGCAGATCCAAGCGGTCATTCGTTCACTCCCAGATAGCTGGGATAACATGAAAATGCATCTCACTCATAATGAATGCATTAAAACTTTAAGTGATGTTTCGAAACACCTCGAACTCGAGGAAGAGCGGATTCAAGCCGCAAAACCAAGTGCAGAAGTGCACGTGGCCGCTAGTTCCTCACATGGAGGAAATAAGCGGAAACGCTTAAGGTTTGTGAACGAACGTAAGCAAGAACCGGAGACCTCAAAGAAGACAAAGAACAAAAAGTGGCAAAAGAATGTGCACTCAAAGAAGAAAAACTTGAAGAAGATCAAGTGCTTTAAGTGCAACAAGTACGGTCACTTCGCCCGTAAGTGTACGGATGGAAGTGACAAGGTAACTTGTAGGGCTAGTTACATATGTGTTTCTAGTTCCGTGTTTCTTGCTGAATCTAACTATTTTTGGTTGATTGATTCAGGGGCCACAGACCACGTTGCGAAGGACAGAAGGTTCTTCGTAGAGTATCGAAAGATAACTCAAGGAACAAAGTGGATATACGTCGGCAACAACACACATGTTGAAGTCAAAGGCGTCGGAACATGAAAGCTAGTTCTCGACAACGGCCGGACTTTATTATTGCACGACGTCCTCTTTGCTCCAGATATTAGAAGGAATATCGTTTCCGTGGTCATGTTAATGTCTTTAGATTATGAGTGGAGGTTCTATAAACAATGTGTTGACCTTGTTTGTAATAATTCTTTGATTGGTTCTGGTAATGTTTGTAATGGATTAATTGTTTTAAATACAATGTATGATGTTGCTTCTTCCATTAATGAAAGTTTTCATTTGACAAATGCTTCTAACTCTGAGTCTGAAATCATTTGTTGGCATGCAAGACTTGGTCATATTGGACCAACTAGAATGGATAGACTTGCCAAAAGTGGCTTGCTATCTAATGTTTCAAAAGTTGAAATGTCAACTTGCGAACATTGTCTTGTAGGGAAAACTTGTCGCAAGCCGTTTGGAACTGGCACAAGGGCCGAAGTTCCATTACAGCTTATCCATTCGGACATTTGCGGTCCAATGAATGTTAAGACAAGACACGGGAAGTCCTATTTCATCACATTCATTGATGACTTCACCCGTTTCGGACATATCTATTTGATATCCCACAAAAGTGAAGCTTTGGCTTGCTTTAAAAACTATATGAGTTTGGTGGAGAATCAATTAGATCGCAAGATTAAGGTTTTGCGAACCGATAGGGGCGGTGAATATCAATCAATAAGTTTTAAGGAACTTTGTGATGAAAAAGGCATAGTACATCAGGTAACTATGCCTTACACTCCGCAACAAAACGGTGTTGCTGAAAGAAGGAATAGGACATTGATGGAAATGGTCCGATCAATGATGTCTCAGGCAAATTTGCCTATCACCTTTTGGGGTGACGCATTATTGACGGCAGCATTCATCTTAAACCGTGTACCCTCGAAGTCGGTAAGTTCTACTCCTTATGAGTTGTGGAACAATAGAACTCCAGACTTAAACATTCTAAAACCTTGGGGTTGTGCCTCTTACGCACATTTATCCTCTCACAAATATGGCAAACTTGGGCCACGTGGGAGGAAGTGTATCTTCATCCGATACGCTGAAAACTCCAAAGGATATGTTTTCGTCGGTCAAGAGGACAATGGGGGTCTAATAGAATTCGAATCGAGGGATGTTGTCTTCTTGGAAAAAGAGTTTCCAAGACAGGGTGAGATAAGTCAAGACTTATCCTTGTTTGAGACTTGGGATCAAGAAGGATCGGAACGTTCGAGTGGGAGAATCCTTGGTGAAGAAGAAAATACGTTTCAAACTTCACCAATGGATGATACGAACGATACCAATCCTAATCCGAGTGGGAGTGATGTTATTCCAAGTGGGAGTGATGTCATTCCAAGTGGGAGTGATCAAACTCAAACAAGACGTAGTAATCGAACGAGGCTAACACCTCTGAGATTTGAGGATGAATTTCCTCAAACATTCATGACATTACTACAAGATGATGACGAACCTGCAAACTTCAAACAGGCCGTCACATGCCCTGCTAAAGATAAATGGATAGCGGCAATGGAAGAAGAACTTCAATCCATGAAAACAAACCAAGTCTGGGACTTGGTTGATTTACCTAAGGGACGTAGAGCCATTGGGAACAAGTGGGTTCTCAAAATCAAGCATAAGGCTGATGGCTCCATCGAGAAATATAAAGCTCGCCTTGTTGCGAAAGGTTTCACGCAACAGGAAGGAATAGACTACGAAGAGACTTTCTCTCCTGTCGTGCGTTTTACCTCGATTCGCTTAATTCTGGCAATGGTGGCTTGTTTGGACCTCGAATTACATCAGATGGATGTAAAGACTGCCTTTCTTAACGGAGAACTAGATGAGGAGATCTACATGGAACAACCAAACGGGTTCGTACAAGAAGAAAACAAACATAAGGTTTGTAAACTTCGTAAATCCATATATGGTCTTAAACAATCCTCAAGGCAGTGGTATATGCGCTTTCAAGAAGTTGTTTTGTCGTATGGATTCTCCATGCTCGACGAAGACAATTGCGTATATATTAAGAGGATTAAAAACAAGTATATAATTATGTCTCTTTATGTAGATGACATACTTATAGCCGGAAATGATAAGCGTCTTATATTGGATATCAAAGCTTGGCTTTCATCCGTATTTGAGATGAAAGACATGGGTGAAGCTGCATATATCCTTGGGGTTAAGATCTCAAGGAATCGTTCCAAGAAACTTCTTTCTCTCTCTCAAGAGACGTATATAAAGAAAGTTTTAGAACGGTTTAATATGCAGGACTGCAAGCCAATTGATACTCCAATAAGCAAAGGCGAGGGTCTATGTTTGGAGATGTGTCCCAAAGATCCAAAAGAAAAGAAAGCTATGGAAAAAGTTCCATACTCCAGTGCTGTCGGGAGTCTGATGTACGCCATGATGTGTACTAGACCCGACATTTGCTATGCTGTTGGTATGGTAAGCCATTACCAATCCAACCCAGGACAGGCACACTGGAAAGCGGTGAAGAGGATATTAAGATACCTCAAAGGGACTGCGGACTATGCGTTATGCTATCAAGGCAATACCTTGAGACTCGAAGGCTATACCGATGCTGATTGGGCGGGTGATCTCGAGACGAGCGAAGATCTACCTCAGGCTTTGTTTTCTTACTCGGGAATGGTGCAATATCCTGGAGCAGCAAGAAACAAACCTGTATCGCTCTATCAACCATGGAAGCCGAGTTCTTAGCATTCAGCATGGCGGTCCAAAAAGCTGTTTGGCTTAGGAAATTCTTAGACAGGCTGACGAATGCCTCTGACTCGAGCACTGTTCCTATATACAGTGATAGTCAAGCTTCGATTGCCTATGTCAAAGATCCTAAATTTCATTGTAAGACCAAACACATTGACATTCGATTCAAGTTTGCGAAGGATTATGATAAACGGAAGGAAGTAGACATAGGATACATATCCACGCATGAGATGATAGCGGATCCCCTTACTAAGGCGATCCCCAGAGATGTGTTTTTCAAACACTTATCATCTATGGGAATGCGTAGGTGCTGAGCTGTATCATGTAATATTTCCCATGTCTATAGAAGATCAAAATTTAATTTGCATACAAGTTTCTTACAAATGATTTTATATACATTTGTGTTTAAGTCTCAGCTATTTTTGTGTGTATGTCGGACAGATTAAGGTTGGCTCTCTCACATGAGCAACCGCCTTATCTTATCAGATGGATAAGATAGAGATGAGACTAGTTTAAAGTCAAAATCATTAGACAAATGATTTAGAGTCATGACTTAAACAAGATAGTCGAATAAAAGATCTGCATCATACGGATGCTTACAAAAGATCTGAGATCTGTATCACAAGGATATAAAGATCTCATTGGATTTTTTGAATCCTATCTGTCTTATGCAGGATGAGAGTCCGTGAGTATATCACGAGTAGTATGGGGACTCAAAAAGATAGGCACTGTGGTGTCTGATCTTTTCATCCGTACAACATCATTAAGACATACTCTCCCTGGGAAAGGAGTGATGTTGTAATACGTGTTCATACCACGTATGCATTTCGACCACTGAGTTAGTAGCAATAGTGTTTGCTATTATGTGAGACTCAAAGGCCATACGGGTCTTAACACTTACCCTCAAGGACTCCAATTGGTTCCTTTAGATTTGACGAGATGATTGCTATCTTAGCGTGTTACTAATGGGCTATGGTAATTCGGCTCGGCGGGGCACGTTAGAAAAGCGAATCAAGTCAAGATCAGAAGGTTCACAAGAAGAGGAAGATTGATTTCATATTCACATTTGGACTTTAATGATTCAAAGCTGGCCAGCCAATTGTAATCCAGATGGGATTCAATTGTTGAATATAAAGTATAAGAAATGTGAAGAAATAATCTAGGGTAAAGCATGCGTTGAACTACTCAACTTTGCACCTTCGAGGTCGTTGTGTATCTCTAACAAGTGCACAACAACAGACTCTACGCGCATGACGGTCGCACGGTCTATTTCTCGGTATGATAGATGAAAGAACTAAGGGAAAGACGTTCTCTTACAATCCCCTCAAGTGTGAGTGGGAGATGTTGGATATGGAAGACGTTTGTACACCCTTGTGGGGGATGTACGAGGGAATACGGACCTCGAACGTCGCGCACACGAAGTCATGTGCAAAGGGAATCTGTTCCCTTGCGGAGAGGATCTCTGTATGAGCGGGAAAGTCGCATTATATATGCATAAGTGCATGCGACATATGGCTAATAAAGGGGGAATATCTTAAGCTTATGTTGTACCATGCATATGGTACAACTTAAGCTTATAATGTGCCATGCATCATGGTACACCTTAATTAAGTTGTTCCAAAGGAACAACTTACCCTAAAATAACTACCTTGGGGGCTATAAATAAGACCCAAGGGTAGCCATTTTCCTTACACATTTGCATGAAATTCATGCATGCATCTTCTTCATAGCGAAGCTCTGCAGAAATATTTCCTCTCCCTCCTTCCAAGTTCTTAATCTAAAATAGAGATTTAGATTGTGGATTAGTAGCCTTACTCCGTTCGTGAGAAGACTCGATCCGTCGTGGCGAATCCGAAGGCAAAGTTCCGAGACTATCGTTCCGCATACGCAAGCGTAAGTCTCCACTTTAATTATCGATCCTAACTTTGTTTTGGATAGGATCCTTCAGAGGAGGAGGTCTGGAGGCTTTTCCCTTTGATGAATCAACAGGCGGCGGCGTAGTAGCAGGCATGACGAGAGGTGTATCTGTCTTCTCTTCAACAGTGATAGGCCAGTCAGTGGCCTCAACTCTGGCACTGTCATTGGCATCTTCTTCAGCGGGAGCCTTCTCCTTACTAAACACCGGAACCATAACTGGGTCTGTCACCCGTCCTCCTCGCGTGATCACTGAAACCACGGAGTTTGCTTGAGCTCTGGGGTTAGTTTCTGGCTGGGAGGGTAATCTCCCCGGATTCTTCAACAACTGAGACATCTGCCCTCTCAGTTCGTCAAGCGAAGAGTTGATACTCTTAAATTGGTTCGACGTATCCTGATTGAACCGAATCTGGCCGCTCATAAAGTTCTCCAATGTAGATTCAAGATTTGACTTTGGAGGACCCGGCGTAAAATTTTGCTGAGGTGGCCAATTGTCTGATATCCTGGCAGCCTATAGGGCCCAGCTGGCCTATAGCCGCCATGCTGCTGGCTCTGCTGCTGCTGCTGAGGAGGAGGAGGTCTCTGAAACTGCGGAGGTTGCAGCCCTCCGCTTGGATTTCCATATGAGAACCATGGATGATTCCTGGCAGCCAGATGCTGCCACTGGTTCCGTCCTTCTCCCTGGACGTACTGAACAGTCTCGGATGTCTCAGCACCCTCATAATGACCCTCAGTAGGAATGTATCCGGGGTCTACATACTCCTCCCCGGGATGATAGAAGGTGCTGGGTGCCGCTGGGATGGAGTCCAGGCATTGCTCGATTCGGGCCACTTGCTTATACAAGGTCTCAATGTGAGAATCCAAGTGAGTGGCGACCTTGACCTCGGGAGTCCGGGTCACAACGGTCCGCTCATCGGTCCACTGCTGGGTGTTGGCCGCCATGTGCTCCAACAGATCTATAGCCTCCTCAGGAGACTTATCCAATAGAGCGCCTTGCGCCGCAACATCGATAATCATCTTGGTGCTTGGCTGGAGCCTGTTGTAGAAGCTCTGCACCAAATCCCAAGGCTAGATTCTGTGGTGTGGGCATTGGTGTTGGAGGTCCTTGAACCTCTACCAAGCCTCGTAAAGAGACTCCTGTGGGAGTTGCTTGAAATTTGAAATTGCCCCATGAATCCGGACTGTCTTCGAGGGTGGATAAAATTTATCCACAAATGTGAGCACAAGCTTCTCCCATGTGGTGAAATGGTTGGGAGGATGAGCTCGGAGCCAATAGGAGGCTTTGTCCCTCAAGGTGAAAGGGAAGAGCTGCAACTTCACCGCATCATCACTGACATCCTTCGCCTGGAAAGTATCGCACTTGGCCAAGAAGGAGTCGATGTGATGGTTGGGATTCTCATGCGGATGCCCGTGGAAGGGATCCTGCTGCATCAGATTTATCAACCCCGTCTTAAGCTCGAAGGTTGCCGCCGTCAGCCGCGGTCTCAGAATCGAGGAGTTGTTCCCAAAGGTCGGTTTCATATGGTCCCTGATGGACCCAGTGCGTGGAGGGGGAGGAGGATTCTCTCCAATCTGAGCAGATGGGGATGAACTTCTGCTAGAGGCTCTTAAAGCCCGGGCTGTCTTTTCGATCTCAGGATCGAACAATAACTCTCTAGAAGTTCCCTTGTGGCAGGTGTTCATGCACCAACAAGACTCAGAAAAACACAGTCAGTAGCACCACAATAATAATAAAAAGAATAAAAATTGATGGTAAGGTGAGAAGTGGTGAGAATGCTAGAAAACTTCACAATATAAAAACAAACTGAGATAAGATCACTATTGCCGTCCCCAGCAACGGTGCCAAAAACTTGACGCACCCGCAATCTACACCTAGGATCCACGTGGCGGTGTCACTATCACCAGGCGTGATATGGCTCCTAGGCTATGACTTCAGGCTCAATCTGCAAGCGGACGGTGTCGAGTTATAGTATAAAAGATAGTCGAATCCCACAGGGACGGTGATAGTGTCTGTGGTAGTCTCAGTCTATTTCTAAATCTAGAAGTAATGTAGCGGTCGGAGTGAAAGATTTGGGTTGATTATTGTTGTTGTGTAATATAATAAAAATAACTAGGGCTTTAGGGATCACCGCTAGGATCGTTGGGGGTTGATGTTAGGTAGGTTCCTCACGTTGCATTAGGGTTAGGGAATTAATCCCCCAATTCGTACCACTCTCGTGGGTTAGAATTGCGGGGTATTTCGGTGGCTCTCGTTGACGCAATGGCGGTAGCCGTCAACGTAGCGGTATAGGTCGTCGATGGATCTCTCAAGGCGCGAGCCGGGCATGGTCACGTGCCTTGATTGGATCCACCGATTTCCCTATTCGAATCCCTAGATACCTGACGTGCGTTTATATTTCATATATTCATGCACGTCTTCTTTTGTGTTTTTCCGTTATTTTCCGCCGTCTCGTATCCGTTTTCTCGTATTTTCTAGTTATCTTTCAATTCTCCATGTTTTTGCGTGTTTGCAGGAGTTTTCCAGCGTAGGGGACACATAACGAAGATATCATAAGTCTCCGGAGCAACGGGAGGAGTCACGCGTGATCCAGGGGGTCAAACGACAAAGATTTCTATCTTTCAGCCCCCACCCGATCGGTTGGATCCGATCGGGTGATGCACGCGTGCACGGCCCGGACAGCAGTTGAAGCAACGTGAGTGTCAACCGATTGGTTCGATGACTAGTTCAGCCCGACTGTCTTCTCTGGAAATTGAAGCTGAACTCTAACCGATCGGGTGACCTTCACCCGATCGGTTCATCTGTAGCCGATTCCCCAAAGACACGACCCGGAGAGCTCACCCGACGGCCATCTAACCGTGCCAAAACGTCGCAAGTTACTGTCTTTTGGGTGACGTTTCCAACCGATCGGTTCACCCGATGACTGCAAGATCCAAACGACCAACCGCTTCCGCCAACCGATCGTGTCGCGTGACCGGGTGATGTTTCTGAAGATCGATGCCAAAGAACGAAGCAGGTCACCTGATCGGTTGATACTTCAACCGATCGGGTGACGTCATTTTCTATATATATAAACCCTAGGTTTTCAGAAACGAGAGCAGTGTTTTATTTTCTGTCTTTTCTCTATTGCGACGGGTGGAATTTTTTGGTTATTTGTAAGTGTTCAGATCTTTATGAAATTTCAATATAGTGTTAATTGCATTGCTACTACTTCATTTCTATTGACCGATTATGTTTTTAACGGTCGATTTTCATTTATATTGTCTTTTACCTAAAATGTGTGAGTAGTTCCCAAATCTGGGATTTTGGTGGAAACCCCTTCGTGGGTTCTCCCTAATGCGTCCATAGGACTAGGAAACTGAAATGGATTAGGAATCTATTGGTTACGCGGGGTGTTTCATTGTCATCGGCGGGAAAAAGACCGCTTTTGACCGTTGGGCCAAGGGGGAACAAACTTGGCGGTTGACTCCCTAGCCATAGCTCACACCCTTAGCGTAGACATTGAATCCTAGCGCGTGGGAACGGCAGGACGAGATGTTGGGAGTTATCGTTGCGAGCTTAGTGCTCCCAGAGTCGGTCAGTGTTAATGGACATGGGAATTTGTCACACCCCGCGTCCCTAAAATGGAGGCGAGACGTGAAAAGGTCCGCACGGGAGTGGAGCTGTGAAGCCCCAAACCCGATAAGCGTCAATAAAACATAAGCAGGTCCCTGTAACCACAAACAGAACAACAATAATAACACAAGGAGAGGCAGAAATAAAATCTCCAATCTCAGAATTTGTCCAACATGAAAATTAAGTTCAACATCCAGAAAAGCCACCAGGCTAAAAGAAAGAGTCTAAAGGCCCAAAACAAGGCCAACAAAAGGGACAACATAACAAAGTATTGGCGCCATGCACCGACCACAAAACAGTCTAAACAACAACACAACCAGTCTCTACGACTGATCGCCTGTGTCCACGAAGTCCTAGTCAAACACAGGCTCGGGCTCAGTGTCTGCAAACACCTCGTCCACAACAATGAACTCAGGCTCAGGATCTAACATGTGTCACCCAAAAGAGTAAAGGGGCACATGTCAGCAAGTCTAAAAGACTTGGGCAAGCAAACTGAAAGTAAGGAAAACTAACAACCTAGCAGTTATAGTATGCATGACATGGCAGTTATGGTATGAGTGCACAAGTAAGACATGGTGGAACAATAAGTGCAAGAGAACAATTTATCAGGACATGTCAAGAGTAGCCAAGCTACTAACAATCTCAATCTTTTCACTAGTCACGTTTCACGTTGTTTGTTGATGTTTACACCTTACAACTGAACTGTTGGACATTCACACTGATTGGCTGCTTAACACTACACCAGAACCCAGAGTTTACACCTTACAACTGTAGTTGCTGATCGGGCAGACTCCCAGTTGAATGGCCGCTTAACTCTTACCCCAAAACCCACGTGTAAACGAGCCAGGGACCCTGTACACGAGCCCAGTAAATGAGCCAGGGTTGCCCCGCACAAGAGCTCGTTTCCTGGATCACAAACCAGGAGCGTATTTCATTTGGCATATGGGTGCACCTAGCCTCAAACATTTCACAAGGTGTAGCGGAGCTACGCAATCACGGGAACACTTAAAGAATGCAATGACATGACAATTAATTCGCGTACCGTTAATCGAAATTAAACATGACATGGTAGTTGTGCAACATGATAAATGTCGGATCTAGCTTCGTTGTCAAGCTAGTTCCTAAAATAGCGCCTAGGCGAGTATCATTTCGTCGCCTAGTCTCTTTTACGCCTACAACAAGCAAATGGACTAAGACATGGCCCAAAACCCTAAATGGCAAGTTTCACTTGCCTAGTACCGAGGATGACGATTACGAAGGTTCGTCTCACGGACGCTAATCTACGAGGAAGAGGTCGCTACCAAGGCAAAACAACATTAGAACAACATCCAACCTAGTTTTATTAGGGTTTCACAAAAACACAAATGGGTTATGAGAATATTATAGAATCGAGTTATTACCGAATCGTTAGCGGAAGAACGATGCCTAGCAAGCACGGCGACGGAAGAAACGATCCGGGGAACCTAGGGTTCAGATCTGGAAATGGGGAGAAAATCTGGAGAAATGGGGTTTTGGGGATTTTTGGGGGTTGGAGATGGCCTAGGGCATGGTAGATGGCCTAAATGGAGAGGGGGAGAGGCTCTTGATGAAGGAGGATGGCTAGGGTTAGATGGATGATGATTTGGGGAAGGAAGAGGCTCAGGAGAAATGAAAGAAGAAAAGAAAAACGTTTGGGGGTTTAAATAGGAAGTGCTGGCGGCTGCCCAAAAATTAGGGTTTCGACACTGATTAGTCGGTCAAAGAGCAACCACTGACCGACTAGTTTGGGAACTAGTCGGTCGGTTGACCAACGCAGACCGACTAAGTCCAAACAGTAACTCCTGTACAAAAATAGGATTTAGATTTAGTCGGCCAAAGAACAACTACTGACTGACTAGTTTCTCATCTAGTCGGTCGACGAACGTTCTTAGACCGACTAAGAATGAATAGTACTTGGTATCAAAATGATCATAGAGCTAGTCGGTTAAAGAACGATTGCTGACCGACTCGTTTGCAACCTAGTCGGTCGAAAAATGTTCTTAGACCGACTAACGATAAACAGTAACTCCTGAGTAATTAACAAAGCCCACTAGTCGGTCTATGAAGGTATGCCGACCGACTAAATCGTCATCTAGTCGGTCGGTTCCCCTTCTTATACCGGCTAACGTGCACAAAAAGTTCCGAAATGGAGCGCGAAGCTCCGGGATCGATTCCTAAGACTCCTAGGCTTGATCTAACAATAAGATATGACCGATATGAAGCCCGTCACGAATGACTTACTCCGAAATTGACGATTCTAAGGAAGAAGCTAGAAAATCACGACGAAATGATCGAAAATGAAAGCTACGGAGACGAAAACCACACATGAGGAGAAAATCCACCAAAACATATATTGATAATATAATTAATCCAGATACATGAAAACCAGTCGTTACATCCTCCCCAACTTAAGAAAAATTCCGTCCTCGGAATTTCCCAACACTCATGTGTCCGGGAACAAAAGTGGGAAACGCTCTCGCATCTCATCCTCGTTCTCCCAAGTAGACTATCCAGGCGAGCCGTGTCACCACATCACCCTTACAAGATTGACAACCTTGTTCCTAAGTGACTTCTGTCGCCTGTCCAAAATCTGCACTGGCTGCTGGTCATACGTCATATCAGGGCGAACGGTAATCTCCGAGAAATCCACATCATGAGATGGATCGCTAATGTATCGACGAAGCTGCGACACATGGAAAACATTGTGAACTCCTTCCAAAGATGACGGCAAGGCTAAGCGGTAGGCTACCTCGCCAACTTTCTCCAGAATGTCAAACGGTCCAATGTATCGCGGGCTCAACTTCCCTCGCTTCCCAAAGCGAATCACACCACGATTCGGGGAAATCTTCAAGAACACTTGGTCGCCCGGCTGAAACTCCAAAGGACACCGTTTAGCATCCGCCCAATGCTTAAAACGGTCCTGAGCAATCCTCAACCTCTCCCGAATGTTCCTGACAACATCCACGGCCTCCACAATCATCTCAGGTCCCAACAGCTCCCGGTCACCAACGTCATCCCAACTCAATGGCAATGGACATTTCCTCCCATAAAGAGCGGTGAAAGGCGCCATGCCAATACTCGCCTGGAAGCTGTTGTTGTAAGAAAACTCTACCAGATATAGATGGTCCTCCCACGAACCCTTGAAATCCAACATGCACGCCCTCAGCATGTCCTCCAAGATCTGAATCGTCCTCTCGGACTGGCCATCTGTCTACGGATGGTACGCCGTGCTGAAACTCAGACGCGTACCCAAACTCTTCTGCAAACTCTGCCAGAACTGAGATGTGAACCTCGTGTCTCTGTCTGACATGATACTCACAGGGACTCCGTGAAGTCGTACGATCTCCTGCATGATTCACATTACATCACTATCCAAACTAGGAAAAGAAAATAGAAGCGGAGAGTAAAAGAATTTACCTCCATATATTTCCTCGCTAGCGCCTCAGTGGACTGTCCCACTCGGAACGGAATAAAGTGCGTGAATTTGGTCAATCGATCTACGATCACCCAAATCGCGTCATTCTGTTTCGGACTCCAAGGTAGTCCAGTCACGAAATCTATAGTGACGTGTTGCCATTTCCACTCCGGAATCAGAAGCGGTTGTAGCAACCCTGTCGTACGCTGATGCTCCGCCTTCACTTGCTGGCAAACCAAGCACTTGGCTACACTCCGAGCCACGCTCCTCTTCATGCCATCCCACCAAAAGTTCAGACGAAGATCCTGGTACATCTTGGTGCCCCCAGGATGCACAGAATACGGCGAACTATGTGCCTCCACCATCAACTCCTCTCTAATATCCCCAGCTGGCACACACAACCTAGCTCCAAACCTCAGCGAGCCATCCTCACGAATCAAAAAGTCAGTCTACAGACCGGCTTCCAGCTGCTCCCGAATCTTCACCAGCTTCAGATCATCAGCCTGGCTAACCTTGATCCGATCCACGATCGTCGACTGAATCTGCATACTCATCAACGAAGAAGCCTCCCCAGAAAGAACAATCTCAACACCAGACTCGTAAAAATCCTGCTGTAATCTCCACTGCGAGGTCAAAATCATCACCGCTGGAAGCCTACTCAGCGCATCAGGAACCACATTCACCTTGCCAGGGTGATACTGCAAATCAATCTCATAATCCGCCATGAGCTCCAACCATCGACGATGTCGCATGTTGAGCTCCTTCTGAGTGTAAATATACTTCAAGCTTTTGTGATCGGTGAAGATCTTCACTTTCTCACTCAGCAGGAAGTGCCTCCAAATCTTAAGAGCAAACACAACAGCAGCCAACTCCAAATCATGCGTCAGGTAATTCTTCTCATGAGTCTTGAGCTGACGCGAAGCATACGCCACAACATGCCCATGCTGATGCAACACACAACCGAGACCCTTGCCAGAAGCATCGCAAAAGATCTCAAATCCACCGCTGCGATCAGGCACAACAAGAATAGGGGCAGTCATCAATCTCTCCCTCAGAACACCAAAGGCATTCTCACAATCACCCGACCAAACAAAAGGTACATCCTTCCGCGTCAATCTGGTCATCGGCTCAGCAATACGGAAAAAGTCCTTAATGAAGCGTCGATAGTAACCAGCAAGCCCAAAGAAACTCCGGATCTCAGACGCTGACTGCAGAACAGGCCACTCTCTGATGGCCCTGATCTTCTCGGGATCCACTGAAATACCATCTCCAGTCACCACATGCCCGAGAAAAGCAACTCTGTCTAGCCAAAACTCGCACTTTGAAAACTTAGCATACAACCGATGCTTCCTCGGAATCTCCAACACCGTCCTTAAGTGCGAGGCATGCTCCTCCTCCGACTTTAAATAGATCAGAATGTCGTCAATAAAGATAACGACAAACTTATCCAAAAAGTCGTAGAAAATCAGGTTCATCAGATTCATGAAAACTGCGGGTGCATTGGTTACACCGAAAGGCATAACCACAAACTCGTAGTGTCCATACTTCGTCCTGAATGCTGTCTTCGGAACATCTCCCTTCTTCACCTTCAGCTGATGATAACCACTCCTCAGATCCAACTTCGAAAACACCCTCGAACCTCCAAGCTGATAAAAATATCATCGATGCGAGTCAACGGGTATTTATTCTTAATGGTCATCGCATTTAACTCCCGATAGTCCACGCACATGCGACACGAACCATCCTTCTTCTTCCGACAGTCGATCGTAGCATAGAAGCTCGCAAGCCAATCCATCCCAAGTACCGCATCATAGTTGATTATGTCGTGGACAATGAAATCAGCGTAAAGCTCATGTCCACAAACCACCAACAAGCAAGAATTGCACCCACGATGCACCGAGACCACGCCATTCCCTGTAACGATATTCCAACTCTTGGAAAGAGGGGACGTCGACAAGGAATGCTTCTACACGAAGCTCGGAGAAATAATGCACATCGATGCACCTGAGTCAAAGAGGACTCATGCAGGAAATGTGCACACCAAAACCACACCTAACAAGTAATTTAACAATCAAACCCTAGTCTAGCAAACAATCATGTTCAAGCAAACAACATAATCTAACAAACAGGGCCAAATAAGAAAGGAACAGCTAGAAGGAGAGTTACCTGTGATAACCTCATCCACAGCCTCGCTCTCCACAGCGGTCATCAGAAAAGCCTGCCTCCTCGGTGGAAAAGCCTGCTGAAAGGCCTGCCTCTGAGGGACAAGAGCTGCTCCACGACCGGCAGTAACATGCACTCTCTGCTACAACGGCTGTGCTGCAACAGGTGCCCTCCGCAACTGATTCGCATGCCGACAATCCTTCGCGACATGAGAAGCATCACCACAAACTAAACACTGGCCCATAAACTTCCTACACTGATCCTTGATGTGGCCAGGCTTGCCACAGAAATGGCAAGTCTTCTGATTAGGCCCTCCTGGCCTCTTGAACTACAACGAATGATTAGGCTTGAAACCAGGCCTAACCACCGCCATGGCCTGCTCCATAGGCCTCTTCCCAGCACCAGAAACATGTCCTCTCCTCTGACTCAGGTTCAGCTCCTGCCTCCTCGCAGCGACCAGAACCTTCTGATAAGAGTCCAGATCAGAGGAAGACACAAAACTCTGAAGCTCCAAAGCAAGCCCCAGCAGGAACCTCTGAGCCCTCTCATCAGCATCCTGCACCATCTTCGGTGCGAACTGACTCAGCCTAGTGAACTCTTGGTGGTACAGGTCCACCGTCAAGCTCCCTTGCTTCAGATCAATAAAGCGCTACAACATCTCCTTCCTAGCAGCCTTCGGAAAGAACTCCTCATCAAATCTGGACTTAAAGGTAGCCCAAGCTATCGGCTCCACCAGTATCTTCTCTTCCGCATCCCACCAGTTCCGAGCATTATCCTTGAGTTGCCTCTTCGCCAAATCAACCCATCCAGCCGGGGTGATCTTGGCCATCTTCAAGTTATCTTCAATGTTCCGAATCCACTCATCGGCAGCCAGAGGACCCTCAGACCCATCAAAATAAGCGGGACCCAGCTCCCGAAATTGCTTCGCTCCCGACTCGGAGCGAGGGGCATCCTGGATTGCCCGAGCAGCTCGAGCAAGTGGATCATTCTGGACTTGCAGGAGCACACCCTGCTGCACTTGCATCATCTGAAGCATCATCCGCATCATCTCTCCATTGGTGGGTTCCCGCTCAGGCTCCTCGTCATGAGGGGGTGCACCACTACCTCCACCTCAGGTGAATCGCCTTCCTGCCATCTAATGACACAGAAAACGAAACAATTAGAATCATAGCTTATGACTCGGATGTCGAACTTAGTTTATTGGACATTCTAATATTATTATCGTTATTCCGATAATCGCAGTTACAGAAGGGACCTGCATGGGCCACCAACAAAACCTGTGATGACCCGCTTCCCTAAAATGGAGGCGAGACGTGAAAAGGTCCGCACGGGAGTGGAGCTGTGAAGCCCCAAACCCGATAAGCGTCAATAAAACATAAGCAGGTCCCTGTAACCATAAACGGAACAACAATAATAACACAAGGAGAGACAGAAATAAAATCTCCAATCTCAGAATTTTTCCAACATGAAAATTAAGTTCAACATCCAGAAAAGCCACCAGGCTAAAAGAAATAGTCTAAAGGCCCAGAACAAGGCCAACAAAAGGGACAACATAACAAAGTATTGGTGCCATGCACCGACCACAAAACAGTCTAAACAACAACACAACCAGTCTCTACGACTGATTGTCCGTGTCCACGAAGTCCTCGTCAAACACAGGCTCGGGCTCAGCGTCTGCAAACACCTCGTCCACAACAATGAACTCAGGCTCAGGATCTAACATGTGTCATCCAAAAGAGTAAAGATGCACATGTCAGCAAGTCTAAAAGACTTGGGCAAGGAAACTGAAAGTAAGGAAAACTAACAACCTAGCAGTTATAGTATGCATGACATGGCAGTTATGGTATGCATGCACAAGTAAGACATGGTGGAACAATAAGTGCAAGAGAACAATTTATCAGGACATGTCAAGAGTAGCCAAGCTACTAACAATCTCAATCTTTTCACTAGTCACGTTTCACGTTGTTTGTTGATGTTTATGCCTTACAGCTGAGCTGTTGGACATTCACACCGATTGGCCGCTTAACACTACCCCAGAACCCAGAGTTTACGCCTTACAACTGCAGTTGCTGATCGGGCAGACTCCCAGTTGAATGGCCGCTTAACTCTTACCCCAAAACCCACGTGTAAACGAGCCAGGGTCCCTGTACACGAGCCCAGTAAATGAGCCAGGGTTGCCCCGCACAAGAGCTCATTTCCTGGATCACAAACCAGGAGCGTATTTCATTTGGCATAGGGGTGCACCTAGCCTCAAACATTTCACAAGGTGTAGCAGAGCTACGCAATCACGGGAACACTTAAAGAATGCAATGACATGACAATTAATTCGCGTACCGTTAATGGAAATTAAATATGACATGGTAGTTGTGCAACATGATAAATGTCGGTTCTAGCTTCGTTGTCAATCAAGTTCCTAAAATAGCGCCTAGGCGAGTATCATTTCGTCACCTAGTCTCTTTTACGCCTACAACAAGCAAATGGCCTAAGACATGGCCCAAAACCCTAAATGGCAAGTTTCACTTGCCTAGCACCGAGGATGACGATCACGAAGGTTCGTCTCACGGACGCTAATCTACGGGGAAGAGGTCGCTGCCATGGCAAAACAACATTAGAACAACATCCAACCTAGTTTTATTAGGGTTTCACAAAAACACAAATGGGTTTTGAGAATATTATAGAATCGAGTTATTACCGAATCGTTAGCGGAAGAACGATGCCGAGCAAGCACGACGACGGAAGAAACGATCCGGGGAACCTAGGGTTCAGATCTGGAAATGGGGAGAAAATCTGGAGAAATGGGGTTTTGGGGATTTTTGGGGGTTGGAGATGGCCTAGGGTATGGTAGATGGCCTAAATGGAGAGGGGGAGAGGCTCTTGATGAAGGAGGAGGGCTAGGGTTAGATGGATGATGATTTGGGGAAGGAAGAGGCTCAGGAGAAATGAAAGAAGAAAAGAAAAAACGTTTGGGGGTTTAAATAGGAAGTGCTGGCGGCTGCCCAGAAATTAGGATTTCGACACTGATTAGTCGGTCAAAGAGCAACCACTGACCGCCTAGTTTGGGAACTAGTCGGTCGGTTGACCAACGCAGACCGACTAAGTCCAAACAGTAACTCCTGTACAAAAATAGGATTTAGATTTAGTCGGTCAAAGAACAACTACTGACCGACTAGTTTCTCATCTAGTCGGTTGACGAACGTTCTTAGACCGACTAAGAATGAATAGTACTTCGTATCAAAATGATCATAGAGCTAGTCGGTTAAAGAACGATTGCTGACCGACTAGTTTGCAACCTAGTCGGTCGACAAATGTTCTTAGACCGACTAACGATAAACAGTAACTCCTGAGTAATTAACAAAGCCCACTAGTCGGTCCATGAAGGTTTGCCGACCGACTAAATCGTCATCTAGTCGGTCGGTTCCCCTTCTTATACCGGCTAACGTGCACAAAAAGTTCCGAAATGGAGCGCGAAGCTACGGGATCGATTCCTAAGACTCCTAGGCTTGATCTAACAATAAGATATGACCGATATGAAGCCCGTCACGAATGACTTACTCCGAAATCGACGATTCTAAGGAAGAAGCTAGAAAATCACGACGAAACGATCGAAAATGAAACCTACGGAGACGAAAACCACACATGAGGAGAAAATCCACCAAAACATATATATATAATATAATTAATCCAGATACATAAAAACCAGTCGTTACAGAATTCCCACTGACCGAACCCGGGTAGTCCGGCGTATCATCCTGGGCACCGACCGTAATATCGGGCCCATGGGACGCTGGTATCACCCTTAGAGGCAACGTCTCACCATTAAACCCTAATTCTGATCATTATCCTATCCGCCGGCTGTATTAGCGAGAATCACATGATAGGGTGGAAACCAAAGTCCTGGGTTTCCCTTTATATTGTTTTACCTCGTATATACATTCCGTGACAACCCATCTATTGATTCGGGCTAGCTCGCCCATAGGGTGAATTAGGTCCCTTCTGACACAAGCACAACCACGCCTCCCTGTGTTCGACCCCCAAGCCACACTACAACACCGTGCACTTGCGGTTATAAATATTTAAATCTCGCGCCCCCAATCTCTTATCGCACACTTTGCACATGCATCAAACCGTGGGGACGCCAAGCTTTATGGCGCCGTTGCTGGGGAGGCAACGTACTTGTTATTTTTGGATCTTCTGAACCCTTGAGTCTAGCTCACATCTCTATCTCGCGATAATTTTCGCATTCTTCTTTTTCATTTTGTATTTTCTTATTTTTATTTTCTATTTTTATCTATTTCTTTCCCACTTTTGCTTCACAGGTGTTTGTTGCTTTTAATGCGCAGGAACACAAGGAGTCATGACGACTTGATTCATGTTGATCCTGAGATAAACGCCACCCAAAGGCATCTGGCCGTAGAGAAGAGAAGAAGAGAAGAGTCTGAAGCCATGGGGGAGAATACCCCACCGCATAAATCCCTGCTGGAGTACTCGATGCCTTCCATCGAGTCCACCTCCGCCATCCGACCTCCTGCTATTACGGCACAGAGCTTCTAGCTCAAGACATCCTTAGTGACGTGGATCCAGCAGGATCAATTCTCTGGGGCGCCCATGGAGAGCCCCATCGAATATCTGGACTCCTTCCTCGAGAAATGTGACACATTCCGGATTAATGGAGTCACAGCTGAAGCAATCCGACTGAAGTTATTCCCCTTCTCTCTTCAGAATAAGGCCAAGCAGTGGCTTAGGGGAAAGGACCCGAACACTTTCAACACTTGAGAGAAGCTTTCAAACGCCTTCTTGACTAAGTTCTTTCCTCCGAGGAAGACCACGAAGCTGAGGAGTGAGATCTCCTCCTTCTCCCAGGCCAGCCACGAGTCCCTGCATGAAGCTTGGACAATATATAAAGAAATGCAGCGGAGATGCCCTCATCACGAGCTTCCCAAGTGGCAGATAATTAATATGTTCTACAACGGATTGAGGGATGATTTAAAATCTTCGATGGACACCGCGGCTGGGGAATCCTTTATGTCTAGGAGTGAAGAAGATGCCGGACAAATTCTCGAAAACATGGCATCGAACAATGAGTGGTGGTGTGACGAGTGAGCCACGCCTAGATCTGGGGGTATCCACAGGGTCGAGGACGTTGACAAATTATCCAGCAAGTTTGACTTGCTGTCGACCCAGATCTCAGCGCTGATGGTAGGAGCCGGTGGTGCCGGTATACAATATATTGCGGCGGTGGAAGCAGAAGTCATGGGGGACTTCGAGGGTGGTGACATCTCACCACCGGTGGACCAAGCGAGCGCAATATTCTACAATCCAATGGGAAATGCACCATATCCACCATGGACTAGCTCCAATCTGGCCTACTCTCCAAATAACCGGAACCACCCCAATCTTAGTTATCGAGCACCCTATCAGCAGCCGCCTCCTCAGCAGCAGCATCAGCTAGTATATCAACCGCCTAGGCAACAACAGCAGCATCAGTTTTAGCAGCAGCAGCCTCCACAACAGTATCAGCAATATCCCCCAAGGAACCAGCAGCCCATGCAGCAGCAGCAGCTGCTGCTGCTGCAGCAATATGGCCAGCAGCGGGTCATCTCCCCGGTCGAGTCCCTCTTGACTCAGTACATCACAAACCAGGAGAAGATAAATTTGAAGCTGGAAATAGGGCAGAGGGCTCTCACTGACCAAGTAACCCAGCTGGGGTTACGGTGGTGAACCTTCAAAGGTCGCAAAATCTATTGCCACCACAACCAGAAGTGAACCTGAGGGGGGCGAACCAGACTTTGGCACTCACGCACGAGCATGCGAATGTGTCCGCTATCGTCTTGAGAAGCGAAACACAAATCCCCACAAGAGTTCTCGCCAAGAAACCAGAAGTACCGTTGGTCGTAGAGCGACCAATTGAAAAAGCCAATGACAACGGTGCTTCGTCGCCAAAGACTACAACTCCGGAGGGAGTCCCTGAGGAGGAGAAGAAGAAGGGCGAGAAAGGGAGACTCAAAGCATTTAAACCCGTTGTGCCTTTTCCACAATGTCTGGCCCAAGCAAAGATAGACAAAAAGTACGGCAAATTTTTTGCCATGGTGAAGGATCTAAGCTTGCAAATCCCCTTCATCGAAGCTATTGAGACAATTCCCTCCTACGCAAAATTTTTACAGGACTTGGTGACAAGAGGGTCCAGGAAGGAAAAGGTCGTATTAATGACGGAATGCAGTGCTCTCATCCAGGGAGCAAATTCGCCTAAGCTTAAAGACCCGGGGAGCTTCTCTATCCCTTGTGCGATCGGGGAGGTAAAGATCCATCGCACGCTCGTCGATCTTGGAGCGAGCGTCAGTTTAATGCCCCTGTCACTATATAGGAGGATAGGGATGGGCGACATGGAGCCCACCGGTATGACCCTACAGCTTGCAGACCGTCCGGTCAAATATCCAGTGGGGGTTGTAGATGACCTGCATGTCAATGTAAGTGGGGTGCATGTGCCAGTGGACTTCGTCGTTATGGACATACCTGAAGATATGCATACCCCCATCATCCTTGGATGGCCTTTCATGGCCACCGCCGACGTGCTAATAGACGTGAAGAAAGGGAAGCTTTCCCTTAACATTGGCAACGAAAAGGTCGAGTTTGACTTGGGGTTGTCAATGAAGCACCCCAACCCCCCGGATGATCCAAGATGCAATATGCTGGAGATAGAAGAAGAGAGAGTTGTGGAGGCCGGGGCCTGGGAGATTCTTTCAAGGAATCCCCCCGACAGTTTAGGGGACCTTGAAGAACGTGACGGCCTGAAGAAAGATGATATTACTGGGAAAGCGGATTCTGCACATACGGTCCCTCCTGGATTTCAAAAAGCTCCTCCGACGAGGAGAAAAGGGAAAGAGCCCATGGGGCTCACCGGAGATGAGATCCGGATCTTGAAAAGAGTGGCGGTAGACGTCAATATAAGGGAGAAGCCCCGGATTCCATCAACGACGGGAGGATCGTCGAGCAAGTCTTCTTGTCACCACCGACGACACCAAAGGCCACCAGCTCAGAGTCTAAAGCGATGCCGATATTAGGGCATCACCCCCCGTCCACCTTGAAGATCATCTACGGGCGTCGAGTAAACATCGTTAAACAAAAGCGCTTCATGGGAGGCAACCCATGCTCTAAACTTTCATCTTCGTTTTTAGGATTATTTTTTAGCTTTATTTTTTTCCTATTTTAATAAATAAATCCAGCCGCGGAAACTTCCGTCGAGAGACTTAGGCCATTTGTGAATTTTTTCAGGAAACAAGCACCCACCCGATTGGGTGACACTCAACCGATTGGGTGAGACGTATTAGACAATGGCCAGTATCTGTTCTCAAGCGAACTGGTCAGGTGAAGCAAAGTGAGACCGTGTGGCTGACCGTGTGGGAACGGCTGAAGTCTTGGAAAAATTGGAATCTAATCAACCGATCGGTTGATACAAAGCGTGGTCGTGTGACTGACCGGGTGAGCTGTACTGAATTCTCGGGAAAAACTGTGAAGCGGCCAACCGATCGGTTGAGTTCTCAACCGATCGGTTTGCCTGTAGCCTCTTTTCAGCAAAAATTTTCGACCTAATAGTCAACCGATCGGGTGAGTTTTCACCCAATCGGTTCGACTTAAACCCTACAAATATCCACCCTCACCCATTCATTTCCCCTCTCACCCGATTTCGATTCTCTCTCGCCGTTTCGACTTCTTCTTCCTCCAACCGGCCTCGATCTCCCCTCAACCGACCACAAACCCCCTAGATCGATCCCTCCACTCTCCATCTCCTTCCCTCCATCAATTTCCCTCTCTCCATCTTCGATTTGACCCGCATAGAAACCCTAGTTTTCGCCCACTTCCCCCAGTTTCGAAATTTGCTAAAGAGAAACGCCGCGGCTTCACACTCCATCCCATTGCGCTGCGTTGGGTCATTTACGAGCAAGGATCTTCGACTCTACTGGGTAACTTCGCTCCTTAGCTCAATTTTATATTTTGCCATAGAATTTCTATTTGCTCGATTGCATGTGTTAGTGTGCATTCATCACATCTTGCACACACACACACACACACTCTCTCTCTCTCTCTCTCTCTCTCTCTCTCTCTCTCTCTCTCTCACATGGCCAAAGATAAAGAAAAGGGTAAGGGTATTATGCGAGAGGAGGGGTCGTCTTGAAAGAGACGCAAGACCACACGTCCACCACACTCACGCCCTCCTCATGCACAGCCTGCACAACCCCAACCCCAGCCCCAACCTATCATCCCAGCTGAGGACCCATTGATGGGCCCGCGTGGCTACCATTTTAGGAATCAAGAACACTAAGATTTTTATCATAGACTTGATGCATGGCGCATCTATCGACCAAATTTTCCCATAACCAAACGCTTATCGATCTCGGGGTATTCACTGAGGTCGAGACTCTCTTCGCCAATTTAGGTTGGTTAGCTTTCCTAAACGCCACCGCGGTATCCTACCCCTCCCTCACACTCGAATTTTTATCCACCCTTGTCTGTGAGTCGGGGTCGATCATCATCTTTCGCATCCGTCCCTATGAGTATCCCCCCGAATTTGACGTCGATCAATTTTGGTTCCGCCTCACCCTTCATGCTCACTATCCCCGAGGTAAGGCCAAGGCCTCCTACATCATTCACCCCATATTCCATCTGGCCCACTGAATCATTTCTTGCACGTTTTCCCCAGGGATGAGTCAGGTACCGTAACCATCCCTGACCTTTTTATTTTGTGGGCCATGACCTTTGCTTTTGTTCGCGGTGATGATGGGATTTCTTTTAGGGCCCCAGTTGTTCCCATCCATGCCGGTGCTTGGCTTGTTACCAAGCTTCTTGAGATTAGCCGCACCGGTAAGGGCAAGCTTTGTTGTGGGGGCCTTATCACTATCATAGCTTCGGCTCCCCAGTTTAATATTGTCATCCCTCGAGATCTACCTACTGCCGCAGGACCCTCTCGTCTAGATCTTGACGTCCTGCGGCATATACACATGATTAAGCCCCACCCCGATGGTCGTTTCACTTTCCATTACAGACACCCCCTGCTCCCTATACCATTCTACCTAACCCTGCTCGCATGACTATCCAGCTCGTGGCAGATTGGACATTCCCACCCGATCCTGAGTTTCTTGGGGGGTTACATCTTCCATTTATCCCGGGCGCGCACAGACCACCTTCCACTGCCGCCCACTTAGGCGAGCAGGACATTCCTGCGCACCATGGAGACCCCGGGGCTGGGCCTAGTAGCGCCATCACTGCTTCTGTTCCCACCACCACTATCACCACCTCTTCGGTCCGCACGACCACCACCTCCACCTTTCGTTGAGCTACCTCTACTCGCCTCCATCTCGAGGCTGAGTTAGCTGCATTGCACGCGGGCACATCTTCTTCCACCTCCTCGGTTCCATCCTCTTCCTTCTTCACTCACCCATGTTTTCTCGCACTTGAGAGGAACGTGGCCGCCATCCTCCGCCTTCTCACTCATGTCCACGGACCACCTCCTCCCACACCACACCCCTCACCACCACCCTCACCCCCTCGACGATCTTCACCTCCACCATCTCATCCATCACCCCCTAGGCGACCATCCCCTCCTATCACCACTTCCATTTCCACCACCTCATCTACTCCCACCATTTCCATTCTCCCCACTTCACCTCTGCTCACGACCGCTTCCATTACCCCATAAACGTGCCACAAGAAATTACAGGTGTGCTCGCGATCACTTCCCCCTCCATCCTCACCTACCTACGTACCCCCTCCATCCTCACCTACCCCCGTATCCCCAACATCCACCATCGCATTGGTCGCCATTTCACTCCCACTCACCGTCATCACCTCCACACCACCCATCATCCACACTTCCTCCACACCCACCGATCCATCACCTCGACCACTCTCTCCACTTCTCCGCACACCAGTCACCTCACCCATCCACTCCCCTGCATCCCCCACATCTTCCACCGAGGAGGACGAGGATTATTCCTCTCCTGCTTTCTGATTTCATTTTGTTTCCTGACCTCCCCTTTGCATATCTCTGCATTTTCATGATTATATCATATTGCTAGCATCGTCATGTCTAGCTTAGGGGAAGTCAATTTTTCTATGTGCTGTCGTGTGATGTTTTCTATGTGTGTTTGTTTATATATGCTGTGTCGTGTGATTTTCTATCTTTATTTTTTGTTTATATGTCGTGTTGTGTGCTTTTCTTTATTTTTCAGTTTCGTAAGTGTGTTTTTCTTTTTTTTTCACTTCTTTTTGTGTCGGTGCGTATTTGATCGTAGCTCCGGGAGTACACACACCCGGGACAAACGATGATGTAGTCTTACCGCAAGCGCACGGTGTAGCGGCGAGCGGGTATCGAACTTAGGGAGGACAAATGACAGTGTCTCCTTCCTATCACCTAGCTATCAAGAGTATCGAGAATCGTTTGGGGTGAACAATCACAATCGTGCGAATGTCAAGAGAAAATATCAAATTAATGAAACCTCTAGGGGTGGGGAATCCCAGCTACGGACCGCCTCTCATCATTGTGATTCATAGGTTACATCGTTGCTAAACTTGAATGTGGGTGAACTAGTCGCAACTAAATGTAGAACCAAGCTCATGCTCTCGCGCTATTGTCGGTCTATAGCAAACCTAGGATAGGTTCCAATCTCTTGCAAACCCTAGCCTAAGCCGCTAGCGTGAAGAACAACATCATCGTTCAATCATATCTCGAGCCCACTCTCGTGCAAACTCGAGCTAAGACCAAGGTTGTGATAGTTCCTATCCGTCCAATCTCTTGCAAATGGATATTGGTATAGATTTACAATTGAAAATCCTAGCTTTGGCCCAATCTCTTGCAAACCAAGTCTAGAGAGATCCAATTGTCAATCTAAATCGAATATCTGGCCTTCCTATCAATTGGGACCCAATCTCTTGCAAATCCCAATCGATATGAATCCCTAGCTATCCGTAATTAATCAATCCCAACCTAACCCTAATCAATTCTAGCAACAATTTCACAAATTCATCACAATTCAGAAATAGGGTCCATAGGGTTCATCCCTACACCCTAAGACGATGGCACTACTCACTATTCATCATGAAATTCGCAGAAAAATCAATAATAATATCAAGAGAATTCATTGCAATAGAGAAATAACAAATAAAAATTGAGTTTTTGATAGGAAATAGACAAACCAATGAAGATCCAATGATATCCAATGAGAATCCAAATAGAGTAGCCTTTAAATCTCCAAAAAGAAAGCCTAAATCTAATTAATCTAAAAAGTTCTGAAAAGTTCTCAAAAAGGCTGCAAAAGCTCCTCTAACTAGGGCAAAAATTGGGTTTAAATACCCCCAAAATCGCCTAGAAAATCGTGACCAAACTGCCCCTGCGCAGCCCAGAAATCGCAACTTACGCAGCAGGCGGAGCGGCTCACTCGGCCAGTGTCACTCGGCCGAGTGACAGACCCTGTAAGAAAACAGTAAGTCAGGGGGGTCTCAGGGTCTGCCTTCGAAGGTGACTCGGCCGAGTATACTTATCCGTTCGGCCGAGTGGCTTTATCGTTCGGCCGAGTGACTTTCGACAAGATCTTCGAAAAATACAGTAACTTCGGCCTTTTTCTGGACAATTTCTCTGTGCCACTCGGGCGAGTGAGATTTCTCATTCGGCCGAGTGGGATTTCTTCGTTCGGCCGAATATACGCTGCATTTGACTCTGAGTGCGTATCTGTTCCGGTCGGCCGAGTGTGGCTTCTTATTCGGCCGAGTGAGTGCTCTACTCGGCCGAGTGGCATGCTGTAAATGCCCAATCTTCTCCGTTTCTCCTCCTCGTCACCCCTACAAAGTTCCTTCCTCTTCCACTCATCTTCCATCGCTGAATGGCCCTCAAATGAGCCGCGGGTGACACTCCTTAGCGCTTGTGAACCAATTGATCTCAAAATCGCTCCGAATCGCTCCATATTTCCTGAAATACGGTAAAAACAAGAAATAGTGAAAAGAATCGCAATATTGTCAAATAATCGTGAAAACGCGATATGAGCGATCAAAATGGCATGCAAACATGCAGAAAAAAGGTGTAAAATATGGAGTGATCAAAATCCCCCAAGCTTACCTCTTACTCGTCCTCGAGGAAGATAAGTAAAAGGCGAGCCCGATGGAAAAAATAATAAAAAGAAAAGATGGAAGAGATAGAAAATAAAGCAAGCAAGCAAAGAGAGAGGTGCTAGATCATTTTCTCAGGACGTGGGTTTTGCTTACTCATGTAGCACACGGCGAATGTAAAACTCACGCCAAAGATTTTTATCTCGATACCATAGTATATGGATGCATTCAAAATAGAAAACCCGAGGATAGCAAAATAATATGAGATACGGAATCATTCTAGAATTAACATCGTCTGAAGCATCTAAAGCGGTATACATAATCATAGACCACACACTTTTCAATTGAATGCTTTCTATCTGGAGTATAAGAGATATCACACAATATTGAGCAATAAGAATAGAAAAGTGTGGTTTTCATGAAATGTATGCTAAGTGTCAATTCCTGGATTTCGCAAAACTTCTAGTGATCTCACCAAGTATAGAAAATTACCTAGCTTAGGTTGTCATGCACACTCAGGTAGTCACTTTCTCACACATCATTGGTTCCTCTCCCCCAAGCTTATCTATAAGCGTGGTGGCATAAGATAAATCAATAAATATATTCCCCATTTTTGAAGCTCCATTATAAAAATAAAAACATAAGAGGGAAGAAAGAGAGAAAGAGTATGAGATGGGATCATGTATAAACTTCTTTTCTCTTTTCTTTTCTTTTTCTTTTTTCTTTTCCTTTTTTTTAAAGATATCTATATACAACTGTGATCCCAAATCAAAAGATAGAAAGATATACATGTATTTTTTTCTTTTTGATTTTGGGGGTAGTGGAGCATGAATTTTATAAAGCGTTGGAATTACCAATATAGGATCCGCTAAAGGGAGATTCACCAATGAATATAAATAGAGAATTAATGCTCAAGATATGTGGAGAAAGAAATAAATGTAACACTCGGTTCACTCTATAAGACGTGCACAACAACTTCAGCAGAGTAATGTAATCTACTCAGTTTAATCTCAGAAAGTAAACTAGTCCAGTTATATCAACCTAACATTCATTCATTCAACCTGAAAGTGAGGCGTACATTTTTCATGCAATAAGAAGTGATATAAGAAAGGAAAGCAGTACTCCAGACATAAGCAATCAATGCGTGAAGCTTGGTGTGTTTTCTACGAAAAGCATACATATGAATTATCAGACTTCAGCTAATAACAGAATTTCATCCATATTCATATACGAAAAGGCGGGTTACTATCTCAAATGCATAGCATGACAAAGCATATGATATCTGAAATAAAAAACTACGGCGTGATAAAATAGTATGCAAACAGAGATAAGCAAATCACCACGGCATCATCATCACAGAAAAAACATCTCTAGCAAAAGATGAAAGAAATAAGGATAAAATAAAATAGAAACTACTACGAAATGCAGCACACTCAAAAAGGTAAGAAAATGTGAGAAAAGCGGAAAAGTGGGTGAAAATTGATCGCGCTCCGGCGTACACGTCCCGGGACGACGGTTGTAGTTTTACCGCAAGCGCACGGTATAGCGGCGAGCGGGTATCGAACACAGGGAGGACGAATGACCGTGCTTGCTCCTAATCACCCTGGCTATTTAGAGGGATAATTGCCTTGGGCGATCCTGTCACAATCGTCAGACAAAAGTGCGAAATATCAAATCAAATAGAGAACGCCTAGGGAATGGGGAATCCCCACTACTCACCGTATTTCACAATTGTGGTTCTCCGGTATCGAAATTACTAGGATGAGAATTTGGATGAACTAGTTGCAACTAAATGTGAAACCAAGCTCACGCTCTCGCGCTGTTGCCGGTCTATAGCTATCCTAGGTTTGGGTCCAATCTCTTGCAAACCCTAGCCTAGGGAAGCTAGCATTGGGATCAACATCATCGTCCCATTGCGCACCGAGTCCAATCTCTTGCAAACTCGGTCCACAATCTAAATTAGGATAGTTCCTACCCGTCCAATCTCTTGCAAACGGGTATCGGCGCGGAATTGCAACCGGAGATCCTAGCATCGGTCCAATTTCTTGCAAACCGATACTTCGAAAATCCGACTCCAACCCAATTCGGATTTCTAGGGCTTCCTATCGAATTGGGATCCAATCTCTTGCAAATCCCAATTGATGTGAATACCTAGCTATCCGTAGTAATTCGATCCCAATCTAATCCCTAATAACAATCCTAGCTCAATTTCTACCGGTTCAACACAAATACGAAATTGGGCTTGTAGGGTTCATCCCCGCGCCCCAAGACGTGGAGACTACTCACTAATCATAGCAATAGCACAATAATTGGCAAAGAAATAGACAATGGAATTCATCACAACAATGATATAAACAATAAAAAATAGAGTTTTTGTGGAAGAGAAGTGCAAACCAATGTAGATCTTCAATCAACCCAACAAAAATCCAAGTTTTTCTCTTCACCAATCACAATTAATAAAGCTAAAAAGTAGACTCAAAAAGCTGCAAAAAATCTGAGAGGAGGCTCCCAAAACTAGGGTAAAAACAGAGCTTAAATAGCCCCAAAAATCGTCTAAAAATCCTGACCAAAACGCCCCTGCACAGCCTGTTTTCCGCAAATTTCGCTACAGGCAGCGCATCGCACTCGGCCGAGTGACAAAAGTCGCTCGGCCGAGTGAAAACCCTGTCAATTTCCAGTAAGTCGTGGGCTTCAGGGGTCTTCAGTTCGGGGGCGGCTCGGCCGAGTGAGTTGTCGTCACTCGGCCGATGGCTTCACTTCACTCGGGCGGACGGGATTTGCCACTCGGCCGAGTGGGTCTTCTGAAGCTCAGAGGCCGAAAAACAGTAACTTCGGTCTTTTTGAGAGCCTTCGTCTGGGCGCCACTCGGGCGGACGTGGTATCGTCACTCGGCCGAGTGGGTCTTCTGTGCTCGGCCGAGTGCACAGGTAACTTGTGTCTGAATTGGTCGGCCGAGCAGTGTCTCGCTGGTCGGCCGAGTGGCTCCTCCACTCGGCCGAGTGGGACACAAAAAATGCCCAAACTGGTCGTTTTGGCCTCCTCGTCGCTCCGGCGACGTCCATTCTTCTTCCGCTCCTCTCCAACAGCAAAATACCCCTCGGGGAGGTCGTCGGTGGCCGTCTAGATTACACGCATCTCGAGATCACTCCTAATCACGCCAAATCACCTGAAATGCGACAAAAACAACAAATCGTGAAAAGCATCGCAATATCGTCGATATATCATGAAAAACATGATTTGGGCGATCAAAATGGCATGCAAACATGCGGGAAAAGGGTGTAAAATAAGGAGTGATCAAAATCCCCCAAGCTTGCCTCTTACTCGTCCTCGAGGAAGATAAGTAAAAAGCGAATCCGGTGGATTCGGAAAACGAAAACGGTGAAAAACGAAAAAAAATGAAAAACGAAGAAGAATGAAAACCAAACGAAAATAAAGGAAGAAAGAAAGAAGAGGTAGGATGCTAGATCATTTTCTCAGGACGTGGGTTTCACTTACTCTTATGGCATGCACCGAGTGAGAAATACATGTCAAAGAATCTCATTTTGACATCATAGTAGAATAGTGCAAGTAGAAAATAGAAAACCCACGAACAACGGTATAATCATGAGAAACGGAATGATTTTAAAATTAACATCGCCTGAATCATCTAAAGCGGTATACAAGTCTCAGATCACACACTTTTCAATTGAACGCTTTCTATCTGGAGTATAGGAGTATCACATCATAGAATAGAGAGAATAGAAAAGTATGGGTTTCATGAAATGAATGCTAGGCTTAGATTTCTGGATTTCGTAAAGCTAGAAACAATCTCACCGAGTATAGAATATCACTTAGCCTAGGTTGTCGTGCTATGTCAAGTAGTCGCTCTCTCACACATCAATGGATCTCCTCCCCCAAGCTTATCTATAAGCGTGGTGGCACAAAAATATTTACATCCCCATTTTTATAAAGCTCCAAAGGCAAAGAAGAGAAAGAAGAAAGAAAGAAAATAAGCGAGATGGGATCTTTTATTGAGGATTTTTTTTTTTTTTTTTCCTATCATATATACAATGATCCCAATTCAAAGAGAGATAATGATATACGAGAATGTTCTTCTCTCTTTTATTATATATATTTTTTTTCTTTTTTTTTTTTGGAATAAGAGATTTGGAGCTAGGAATTAATAACGGGGGAAATGCCATAAAATAGAATCACTAAGGGGAGATTCACCAATGATTTTAAAAGTAGAGAAATGTTGTTCAAGATTTGTGGAGAAAGAAATAAATATAACTCTCGGCTCACTCTATAAGACATGCACGACAACTTCAGCAGGGTGATCTAATCTACTCAGTTTCGATCGCAAAAAAGCTAACTAATCCAGATATATCATAGCTAACAATCATTCAATCATCCGGAAGTGAAGTGTACAATTCATGCATATAGAAGTGATAAAGGAAAAGAAGTCAGTACTCCAGATATAGGCATTCAATGCGTGAATCTTGGTGTGTTTTCTGTGATAGCATACATATGAATATTCAGGCTCAGCTAATAATAAAATTTCATCCATTTTCATGAGGAAAAAGTGTGGGCTCCTATTTCTAAATGCAAGCGAGTCATAGCATATGATATCAAAAATGAAATCTAAGACACGACAAATATAGCATGCATATAGAATAAGCTAACTCCACGTAGACATCATCACAGAAAATTCATCTCTAGCATGAGATGAAAAATAAGGAAGAAGTAAAGATAAAAGGAAAATGGAACTATGCAATGCGGCACACAGGTAAGTAAGGAAAACGTGATGCATGGCGAAACAAAAGGAAAATAACGAAAAATGAGTGCAAAAGTGAAAAGCGGTGTGAAAAACTGAAAATAAAGGTGGCAAATCGAAAAAAGAACGTGAAAGCTCACTCCCCCAAGCTAAACAGCACAGTGTCCTCAATGTGCAAAGTGTGGCACATAGAGAGACAAGCAATGTGAGGGGCAAGTGAGGATGGATGCATGATGGGAAGAAAAAATATAAAAAAAAGGAAAAGTAAGAAATGAAAATATGATGCGGAAATGATGCATGCACAGCTAGGAGTGATACGAAAATAAATACGGCACCCAGAACTCTCCCTCTCTCCCAAAAAAAATATATATAGATGTGATCAAAAATGCGAATCCCAAGTAGATATGATATGATATGCACAAATAGATATGATCAGAAATATAATCCCAAAATAAGTGAGGGGAGGGGGGTGGACAAAAGTGCATCAGGACCCAGCAGAGACGGGCAGCACAACGACAGGAAAGGATCAAGGCATCAAGAGTGCCTAAGAAGGCGGTGCCGCGCCGTCTCCGTCCTGAGGCGGAGGAGGTGGTGGTGGTGGTGTAGGCTGCTGAGCTGGGGTGGGCGTGGGAGTGGAAGCAGGTCGAGCGTGTGTGGGTGTGTGTGTGGGAACCTGCGGGGTGGGTGGGGGTACGCGCGGGAGACGCTCTAAGATCTGCGTCAGGCAGTAGTGGATCTGAGGGATCAGGTCAAAGCGTCCAGACAGCGTAGAGACGGTGGAGGACAGGCTCCGAAGGTCTCCTCTAAGACCACTCACCGCCACCTCAAGAGCACGTATGCTCTGCAGTACGGTGTCGGGCGGGGGTGGTGCAGAGGGTCGCACCGGTCTAGGCTGTGCAGGGCGAGGCTGGCGTACGCGTGTGGAGTATGTAACGGGCTCAGCAGGGAATGGGACAAAAGGGGCCGCGCCTGGAAAAGTGGGCCTGGCCTCGGTGTGAGGCCGGGATGCCGGCTGGCGAGGAGTGGAGGCAGCGGCAGCAAAGGAGGCGTGCAAAAGAGGTAACGAGGTGGCCAGAGAGGTCCGTGGCACAGACGTGTGGACAGACGCCACGACGCTCTCGGAGAATAAGGCGGCGGTGGAGACAGAGGAATCTCCCGCTGGGGCAGAAGTGTGCGGTCCAAAAGGTGTAACCCCAGCGGAGATCATGCTAACCATGGTCTCCACGACCGAAGTGAACGAGGGCTCTCCGCACTCGACTATGGTCGGCGGGCGCTCGGGGAGTGCGGAGCAAAGGGGCTCCACGGACAGAGGGCCTGAGGTGGCAGAGGGAGTGGTGGGGACAGCCTCGGAAGTGGTGACAGTGGTGGAAGTGGGCTCAGCAAAAGTACTCTCGACACAGGCAGAGGTAGGGACAGAAGTGTGAAGAGCAGTGGAAACGTCAGGAACAGGCTGAGAGGCCACAGGGTCGACGGGGTGGGCAGCAGGCTCGGCAGGGTGCGCAGCAGGGTCTGCGGGAGCAGCCTGGGCAGCGTGGGCAGCGGGGCCCTGCTCGGCCTCCTCGGCCTCGAGCACGTAGGCGGCGGGGATGAGGACATCCATCGCCGGAAGCCAGTCAACGTGGGCTGGTGCAATCAGAGTCCGAGCAGGGCTCGGGAGAATCATGTAATCGGCCCCATAGGGGCCGTGCAACCAGACCCAGTGACGCTCGCCGTGCGGACGCAGCATCTTCATCCGGGCCATAACGTCTATCGACAAGGAAGTGGGGCCCGGAACGCGTCGCAGGTCGTCGGGGAAATCCTCGCCGGTCATAAGAGCCAGCAGGGTAATCAGGCCGCCGCAGCATATCGGTGAGCGAGCGCCCACCGATACAATGATGCGGTCTAAGTACCATGCCGCGATATCGATCACGACGGCGGGGACAAGCTCGTCTCCATCCCTAGATAGAGCTCTGGGACGTGTCATCGCATAGAGCATGTAAAGCTCTGGCGTAGACATCGTGCCCGGCTCATATCTGGCCAAAAAGGTAGTCGCCATGAGGCGCTGGGCAATGCGTAGGCAGGGATGTACGATGGCCGAGGCCTTGGCCCTACTAGGGTCAAAGGCGGCGTGGAGACCCGTGATACGTGCCCAGAAGGCACCGGCGTCGAAAGAGGGTGGAGGGATATGTGTGGGGCCATAGCCGCGATCGGCTCCGGGGACTGCGGGCCATGAGAAAAATGCTCTCATCATATCGAGAGTGACCTGGCACTCTCGATCCATGAACCGGAATGAGCATCCCTCATCGGTCCGGGCGATAGAACTCAAAACCTCAAGTGTCGGACGGGTAAAAGTATCCGCCGACACCTGGAAAAAATCTCGCCAGCCCACGTTGTCGTACAACGTGAGCATCCCCTCAAGTACCCCCAGGCGTCCTAGGTCAGCGAGGTGTGCGAACCTGGAGGGTACGATCGAGCGCTGGGAGATACGCTCGAAGACGGCGCGGTGTGCGTCGTCTCGGAACGTAATCCCGAGCGGCCCGACCAGTGGAGCCGGTGGTGGTGGCTGTGGATCGGCGGGGAGAGGCTGTGCGGGCTGTGGGTGCGCTGCAGGCTGTGCGGGGTGTGCGGGGGACGGTGGAGGAGAGTCCTCCAACTCGTGGGAGGGGCCGGCATCATCCGACCGCTTCCGCTTGGTGGAAGCTCTCTTCGACCGCGGCCGTGTCCGGGGCGGCATATCTGCCCCGAGCGCGCGCCGAAAAAGTGAAAAGTGCGGCGTGTGCACAAGAGTGGAAAGAGTTTACCCAAACACGCCGCGAGTGCTAAGTAGTGGAAGCGTGCGAAGTCCGCGCCTCCACGAAGTCCTGAGCAGCCCGTAGAAACTCCCCTGAGCTCCCCTAAGCTCCAAAAAGCAACCTGCGCATGGAAAAGCGATATCAGCGAGTAATAATCAAAATGTATGGAGCAATAGAGGTATAACAGATAGATATAGGAATTGATTTGGGTTAGGGGGGCGTTTAGCACATGGATCCTCAAAATATACACGAGGAGAGGAGAAAACGGTGAAAATAAGCGAACCGGAGGTGATCGGAGGCGGGGCGGCCGGCGGCGACTCGGGCGGAGTCCGGCGACGGGCGGCCGGCGACGGCAGGCCGAGCGGCGGCGCGCGCGGGCGAGTGGGCGAGCGGTCGAGGCGAGATCGGGCGAGGGAGCTGAGGGGTCGCGGGCGAAGGGCTTTTTTTTTGTTTTCGAAAACCGTGCCCCCCCCCCTCGGTTTTATATAAAAAAGTTACGACTCGGCCGAGTGACTTTACTCACTCGGCCGAGCGAGGCAATTAAAAATTTCTCCCCGATGTCGCTTCGGCCGAGTGGCTTTGCCAGCCTCGGCCGAGTGGAGTAAGTCCATTCGGCCGAGTGACTCAAGCTACTCGGCATGACTCGCCCTAGGAGGGTATCCGTTTTACTCGGCCGAGTGAATATATGTACTCGGCCGAGTAGCAGTTCTTATGAAATGAGGAAAATAGACAGAGAGTTGGGTACAGCAGACTTCCCTCGTTCGTGAGCGGCTCGGCCGGACGAACTTCTTGACTCGGCCGAGTGACTAGTATACTCGGCCGAGTGAGCCTTAATTTCTGCTGTTTCTCTTCGTTTGGACTCTAAACTCCGTCTTTCTTCCTCCAGTCGATTTCATGCTCCTCCTAAGCGTCGAACGCCTTCTTGGGGCGCTCCTCATCGTCTCGTTCATCCTCCTCATGATGATCTACCTATCTTCTCTCCTGTCAAGAAAAATAGGACCCGTTATCACAAAACTTTTGGTCGGGTGACTCAAAATACTAAAAATTTCTAAAACGAAAATAAAGAAAAACGAATGAAAATAAAGCAAAAACCGTCGGGTTGCCTCCCGACAAGCGCTCGTTTTAGGTCGTGAGCTCGACCCCCTATAATTTTCAATCAATGCGGGATGTTTGGTGCACATGAGATGCACCCGTCAAACTTTCCGGGGAGCGCGCTTGGATTCGGACGTGGCGGCGTAGCGGTCTCCCTCGGAGGTCTCCTATCTCGAATAGTGTTGGGGGGAGGCTCCCCCAAGCTAGCATTTGCCCCGGTCAAAGGCTTAGCCGGCGATGCCGATTTCCGTACCGGCGGAGCTTTCTTTGGAGACTTTGATTTCGAGAGCTTGCAGAGCTCTCGAATCCTTGCGACATCAGCGTCGCCTTCATCTTCATCAGTGGAGAAGTCTGGGGAATCATCATTATTGTCCTCATGGCCTAAATCCGGGCTTTCATCCAATTCTTCATCAAAAAGGGCACCGATTGAGTGAGGAATCGCCTCCTCTATCACCTCATCAAGGAGGTCCATATAATCGAGCTCCTCATGGTAAGGCATGTGCTTCATTGCCTTGGGAATGTGGAGTTCCACCTCGATGTTTCCGACGTTTAAGGTTAAGGTACCTTCACGCACGTCGACGATGACTCCGGCGGTGGCGAGGAATGGGCGCCCAAGTATCAATGAGGTGTCTCCCTCCTCCTTAATGTCCATGATGACAAAGTCACATGGCAAGCATATTCCTCCCGGGACTTGAAGTGGGATGTCTTCGGCGATCCCCACCGGCCTTGTTATCCGTCCATCGGCTAATTGAATGCGTATGTCGGTGGGTTTCAACGTTGTCCCGGTGTTAAGCTTTAAGAACATGGAGAGGGGCATGAGACTCACACTAGCCCCAAGATCTACCAACGCCTTTTGAAGAGGCACACCGCCCAAAGTGCAAGGAATCCGAAAACTCCCCGGATCTTTGAATTTTGCCGGCTCCTTTTCTCTCTTGGTGAACCAAGAGCCCTCCTCGGCTAGCATGATCTTCTCCTTCCTCTTTCTCCCCGAAATCAAGTCCTTCAAGAATTTGGCATATGTGGGGATCTCGATGATGGCGTCAAGGAAGGGAATATTTAGGCTAACTCCTCTTAGATACTCGAGGAATTTCGCTAGCCTTTTCTCCATTTTCGCTTTCGCTAGTCTTTGGGGGAATGGGACCGGTGGCATGAAGCGCCTCTCCTCAGTTAATAGCTCCGCCCTAGATTTCTCCTTGTCTTGTGGCTCCTTCTCCTTATCGACCTCAACTACCGGCTCAACCGGCTCCAAGCTTTCCTCCACGGCCTCCTCAATAGGAATCATGGCGGGGGTGGTGTCCTTCCCACCTCTAGTTGTGACGGCAACTACGGCGTTGATGTGGCCCGTGTTGCCCCGTGGGTTTTGCTCCGGTTGCGCCGGCAATCTTTGAGCGTTCCGGTTGAGCACCGCTAATTGTTCCGAAATTTGAGCCACTACGGTATTGAGAGAATCTTGTCCCGCCTTCAAAGTAGCATCACCTTGTTTTGCTCGACCTTGAACGCCTCCACTCTAGTTTCGAAATCGGATCTTTGTGGAGCTTGTGGAGGGTTTTGGTTTTGATTCCTCCACCCTTGGTTGTATCCGGGAGGCCTATAAGGTGGGACTTGTTGCTTTGGTTGGAAGTTTTGTTGTGGAGGCCCCCTCGGCGGATAGTATTGTTGTTGGGGTGGTGGTGGTCGAGCTTGATTAGGCGGTTGTTGTGGCGGGTTCAAAGCTCCTTCATTGTTGGCGTAGGAGAATCCCGGGTGATTTCTTGCGGCCGGATTAGACCAATACCCTTGGTTCCCCGCAACATATTGCACTTGCTCCAAGGATCCTTCTCCTTGCTCTCCTCCCGAATACATGGCTTGAGATTGGTCTTGCCAATCACTCATTTGGCTTGCCGGCGTGGAGGTGGAAGGGCTTCCTTGAGGCTCCGTTATGAATTTCTCCAATCTCTCCACCACCTTGTGGAGAGAATCGAATTTGCTCGTAAGCTCCGCTACGGCCTTTGCCTCGTAGATGCTAGTCGGCTTTAAGGAGGACGTAGAGTGTCCTCGCTCATCGCCCCATTGTTGGTTATTAGAGGCCATCTCCTCAATTAGGGCCGTAGCTTCCTCGGGAGTCTTTGACAAGATTGCACCATTCGCCGCGGCATCAATAATTTGTTTGGTCCCCGGTTGGAGACCGTTGTAGAAGCTGTGCACTAACTCCCAATCTTCTATACTGTGGTGCGGGCACTGGTGCTGCAAATCCTTAAATCGCTCCCAAGCTTCATAGAGCGTCTCGTGTGGTCCTTGCTTGAAGGACATGAGAGCGCTCCGGATCTTCACCGTCTTGGATGGTGGATAGAATTTATCAATGAATGCATCCGCCAACCCGTCCCAAGAGGTGAAAACTCCGTCAGCTTGCGTCCTCAGCCAATAAAGTGCTTTGTCCTTTAGCGTGAAGGGGAAGAGGCGCAGTCTGATGGCATCAATCGGGACCCCCGGCATTTGGAAAGTGGCGCACTTCGACAAGAAAGATTGGATGTGGTAGTGGGGGTTCTCGTGAGCGTTCCCATGAAAGGGGTCTTGTTGCATCAAAACCACCAACCCCATCTTTAGCTCGAAGTTCTTGTCGGCCGCCAACTCCGGCACGGCGATGGATGACGTAGTAGAAGAGGTTTTAGGCCGAAGCCTATCGCGAATAGATATTATTCTCGCCATTCTCGCCGCCAATTCTTCAGGAGTTTCCCGGTTGGTCATAAACCCCCCTTCCGGATATTGTCTCCTTTCCGCTCTGAGTCTCCGCGCGGTACGTTCGATCTCGGGATCGAATAATAGGGCTTCGGGATCCGCCGTAGATCTCGTGTACATGCACAGTGAAAGCAGAGTTTCAAAGAGATGATTAGTACCGTGGAAGGGTTAGGTAGAAATAGCAAAGGAAATAATAATGGTAAAAGAAATAAAATAAAAAGAAAATAAAAGAAAGAAATAGCTAGGTGAAAAAAGAATCAAACGCAATCGCCTCCCCGGCAACGGCGCCAAAAACTTGATCGCGCCCCGGCGTACACGTCCCGGGACGACGGTTGTAGTTTTACCGCAAGCGCACGGTATAGCGGCGAGCGGGTATCGAACACAGGGAGGACGAATGACCGTGCTTGCTCCTAATCACCCTGGCTATTTAGAGGGATAATTGCCTTGGGCGATCCTGTCACAATCGTCAGACAAAAGTGCGAAATATCAAATCAAATAGAGAACGCCTAGGGAATGGGGAATCCCCACTACTCACCGTATTTCACAATTGTGGTTCGCCGGTATCGAAATTACTAGGATGAGAATTTGGATGAACTAGTTGCAACTAAATGTGAAACCAAGCTCACGCTCTCGCGCTGTTGCCGGTCTATAGCTATCCTAGGTTTGGGTCCAATCTCTTGCAAACCCTAGCCTAGGGAAGCTAGCATTGGGATCAACATCATCGTCCCATTGCGCACCGAGTCCAATCTCTTGCAAACTCGGTCCACAATCTAAATTAGGATAGTTCCTACCCGTCCAATCTCTTGCAAACGGGTATCGGCGCGGAATTGCAACCGGAGATCCTAGCATCGGTCCAATTTCTTGCAAACCGATACTTCGAAAATCCGACTCCAACCCAATTCGGATTTCTAGGGCTTCCTATCGAATTGGGATCCAATCTCTTGCAAATCCCAATTGATGTGAATACCTAGCTATCCGTAGTAATTCGATCCCAATCTAATCCCTAATAACAATCCTAGCTCAATTTCTACCGGTTCAACACAAATACGAAATTGGGCTTGTAGGGTTCATCCGCGCGCCCCAAGACGTGGAGACTACTCACTAATCATAGCAATAGCACAATAATTGGCAAAGAAATAGACAATGGAATTCATCACAACAATGATATAAACAATAAAAAATAGAGTTTTTGTGGAAGAGAAGTGCAAACCAATGTAGATCTTCAATCAACCCAACAAAAATCCAAGTTTTTCTCTTCACCAATCACAATTAATAAAGCTAAAAAGTAGACTCAAAAAGCTGCAAAAAATCTGAGAGGAGGCTCCCAAAACTAGGGTAAAAACAGAGCTTAAATAGCCCCAAAAATCGTCTAAAAATCCTGACCAAAACGCCCCTGCACAGCCTGTTTTCCGCAAATTTCGCTACAGGCAGCGCATCGCACTCGGCCGAGTGACAAAAGTCGCTCGGCCGAGTGAAAACCCTGTCAATTTCCAGTAAGTCGTGGGCTTCAGGGGTCTTCAGTTCGGGGGCGGCTCGGCCGAGTGAGTTGTCGTCACTCGGCCGATGGCTTCACTTCACTCGGGCGGACGGGATTTGCCACTCGGCCGAGTGGGTCTTCTGAAGCTCAGAGGCCGAAAAACAGTAACTTCGGTCTTTTTGAGAGCCTTCGTCTGGGCGCCACTCGGGCGGACGTGGTATCGTCACTCGGCCGAGTGGGTCTTCTGTGCTCGGCCGAGTGCACAGGTAACTTGTGTCTGAATTGGTCGGCCGAGCAGTGTCTCGCTGGTCGGCCGAGTGGCTCCTCCACTCGGCCGAGTGGGACACAAAAAATGCCCAAACTGGTCGTTTTGGCCTCCTCGTCGCTCCGGCGACGTCCATTCTTCTTCCGCTCCTCTCCAACAGCAAAATACCCCTCGGGGAGGTCGTCGGTGGCCGTCTAGATTACACGCATCTCGAGATCACTCCTAATCGCGCCAAATCACCTGAAATGCGACAAAAACAACAAATCGTGAAAAGCATCGCAATATCGTCGATATATCGTGAAAAACATGATTTGGGCGATCAAAATGGCATGCAAACATGCGGGAAAAGGGTGTAAAATAAGGAGTGATCAAAAATGAGTGCAAAAAGCGGAAAATGTGAGAAAAGCAAAAATAAAAGGGTGACAAAAAGCAAAAGCGTGAGAACTCACTCCCCCAAGCTAAAGTGCACAGTGTCCTCAATGTGCGAAGTGTGGCACACCGAGAGACGTGAAATGGGGGGGCGAGTGAGGATGCATGCATGATGAAAATAAAAGAAAAAGGAAATGATATGCTAATGCAGGTGGTGCATGGAGAGGTTTAAATGGTGCAGAATATCAATGTCCCCAAAAATAAGCTCCCTCACTCCCAAAGAGATATAAACAGATATGACCAAAAAGGTACCAAAACAGTGTGTGGAGGAGGGGATCAAAAATCATTAGGCTCCAAAAACGACCAGCAAAACAGCAGAAATATAGAAGGCATCCAGTGTGTGCCTAGGCTGGTGGTGGTGCACCAACACCGTCCTGTGGGAGAGGTGGTGGTGGAGGTGGTGGGCATGGTAGCTGCTGGGTGGGTGTCGGTGGTGGGGGCAGATGCGCCAGAATCTGGTTCAGGCAAGCCTGAATACTGGGAAGAATGGCGACGTGGGTCTGCACAGAACTAACTGTGGCGGAGAGTGATCACTCCATATTTTACACCTTTTTCTGCATGTTTTCACGCCATTTCGATTGCTCATATTGTGATTTTCACGAGTATTCGACGATATTGCGTTACTTTTCACTATTTCTTGTTTTTGTCGGATTTCAGGAAATATGGAGCGATCGGAAGCAAAAATGAGCTTAAGGGACTTGCACCCACTCCGGAGCGTCACCCAAGGCACTTTTGAGGGCTATTCGGCGATGGGAGACGGGTGGAAGAAGAAGAAACTCCGTAGGAGCGACGAGGAGGAGAAACGGAGAAGATTGGGCATCTACAGCATGCCACTTGGCCGAGTGGAGCAGCCACTCGGCCGAGCCAGAAGACCACTCGGCCGACCAGACCGGACACGCTCCAACAGAAGGAATTGGGCGTGCACTCAGCCGAGGGATGATATCCCACTCGGCCGAGTAAGAAGATCGCATCGCCCGAGTGGCATGAGAAATCCACCATCAAAAGAGGCCGACTTACTGGAAATTTACAGGGTTTCTCACTCGGCCGAGCGACTTTTGTCACTCGGCCGAGTGCGACGCGCTGCCTGTAGCGAAAATTGCGGATTTCAGGCTGCGCAGGGGCATTTTGGTCACAGTTTTTTGGACGATTTTGGGGGGTATTTAACCCCTGTTTTTACCCTAGGTTAAAGAGCTTTTCTCTTTAATTTTTGCAGCTTTTAGATTAACTTTTTAGCTTTTATTCTTGTGATTGGTGAGGAGACAAAAGTTGATTTTTGTTGGATTATTGGAAGAACTCCATTGGTTTGTGTCTCTCTCCTCTAAAAATACTATTTTTATTGCTTATCTCAATATTGTGATGAATTCTCTTGTTAATTTCATTGATTATTTTTGTATTTGTGCTATGAATTGTGAGTAGTCTTCACTTCTTGGGGCGTGGGGATGAACCCTACGAGCCCAATTTCAGATTTGTGATGAATTGGTAGAAATTTTGCTAGAATTGCTATTAGGGTTAGATTGGGATCGATTTACTACGGATGGCTAGGAGTTCATACCGATTGGGATTTGCAAGAGATTGGATCCCAACTCGACAGGAAACCCTAGAAATCCGGATTGGGTTGGAATCGAATTTCCGTAGTATCGGTTTGCAAGAGATTGGACCGATACTAGGGTTTCCGGTTGCAATTCCGTGCCGATACCCGTTTGCAAGAGATTGGACGGGTAGGAACTATCCCAACCTAGGTCGTGGCCCGAGTTTGCATGAGAGTGGGCTCAGGGCGCGATTGAACGATGATGTTGATCCTAATGCTAGCTTGCCTAGGCTAGGGTTTGCAAGAGATTGGACCCGAACCTAGGATAGCTATAGACCGGCAACAGCGCGAGAGCGTGAGCTAGGTATTACATTCAGTTGCAACTAGTTCATCCAAAATTTTATTCTAGCAATTTTGATACCAATGAACCACATTGACGAGATACGGTGAATAGCGGGGATTCCCTATTCCCTAGACGTTCTTTATTTGATTTGATATCTTCGTACTTTGTCTGACGATTGTGACAGGATCGCCAAAGGCAAATTCTCTCTTTTCTGTTCGTAATAGCCAGGTTGATTGGAGCAAGCACTTTCATTCGTCCTCCCTGTGTTCGATAACCCGCTCGCCGCTACACCATGCGCTGGCGGTAAAACTACACGGTCGCACTTTTGGGTTACATTCCGAAGCGATCAAGTTTTTGGCGCCGTTGCTGGGGAGGTGTTTTCTGTTAGGTGCCAATTTGTCACAATTAGGTTGATTATACTACGAAAAAAAACTAACAAAAGGAAATTTTCACCCCCGCCACCATTATTATCATTTCTATATTCTTTTGTGCCACTGATATCTTTTCTCCAGGTGTTTATCTTTGTTGATTAGGTGCTATGGATTATACTACGTGGACCACAGATTTTGATCTGAGTGCTCAGATGGGAGATTACTATTTTGATCAGAGTGCTCAGATGGGAGAATACTATTATGATCAGAGTGCTCAGACGGGAGAATACTATTATGATCAGAGTGCTCAGATGGGAGATTACTATTTTGATCAGAGTGCTCAGATGGGAGAATACTATTATGATCAGAGTGCTCAGACGGGAGAATACTATTATGATCAGAGTGCTCAAATGGGAGAATACTTTTTTGAGGAGATGCACTGGCCCGAGCTTGATGAGAGACAAAGGATCTTTTTTGATGAGATGCATGCACACCAGGTGGAAATACAAGCCGGGCTTGATAAGAGCAATCTTCAATTGGAATGTACGAAGAGGGTACTTGAAATGAATATGCTCATGCTTAAGGTTGCAGGGATTTCCAAAGATATCAGTTCTGCTTCTTCATTTTATGGACAAGAAGCATCGCCAGACTTACTACCAGAGCCAGAATGTGTCGTCGTCGATCCCACTTCCTACGATACATCTATTGCATATGAAGAGTGGATGGACGAAGAGGTAGTGAAGGAAGCAGAAACTGAGTCATATGCGCAGCCAGAGGAGGACGCATTTCAGAGATTATTGGATGGCCTCTTGGAGTCAGTGAGGTTCACCGGTTCAGAGAGCATTACAGCAGGTGATGCATTTGAGCTACGATTTGCAGATTTTGTTATGAACCGTGTTTCAGCTGCAGGAACAATTGAGGAGGACATCCATGTCAGTCTTGAGGGGGATAGATTTTATTTTCGGATTGCTTGCGGGCATTCCCCTCCACATGATACATCCCCACAAGCTGACACACTTGAGCAGCCAACATCACCATTCCAGAGAGAGCCCACATTGATAGTCGATGAGAAGGTAAAGGAGCACACTGTCGAGCCAGAGCATATTGACGAGGAGGCCTCACATGCGGAGCCCGAGCATGTTTTTGAGGAGGCCTTACATACGGAGCCAGAGCTTATCATCGAGGAGGTCATACATCGGGATGATGACATAGCCATTCATGAGGATCCCGAGCACTATTCTCCTCCATTAGAGCTCCCGCAGCCACCTCATCCTTCCACTGACGTCGAGGACTATCCCACAGAGCTTACTGCTCCCACTCAGGTTGATATTTTTACCCACTCCATCTCTGAATCATGCATTCCATTTGATATTTATTTTGATTCAGATATTTTTAACACGTCATACCTTTTGCAGCATACATACGATTATGGACCGGAGGTATGCTTGGACGTGTCACAGTTTGACGGAGGTATGCTTGGACGTGTCACAGTTTGATGAGCCTATCGAGGAAGTCCACACATATGATCTAGATTTACTTGAGCAGCTTAGAGAGGACATCATGGAGACACCTATCATAGCACGGGAGGATATTAGATTATTTCCAGGGAAGTATCGTCTACCATTATTTATTTCATATATTTCTATAGATGATCCTCTTTGGGATACTTTTATTACGAGGGTGAATTTTTTGCGGCGAACTGATGCATCTTATTCTCTGCAAGGTACAAGTGGAGTCCTTGTGGGAATGCTGGAGGATGCATTGCTGGAGTTCGTTGGAGTCCATGGACACACGCGTCTGGCGGAGCCACGGAAGGAGCAGTTGGAGCAATTGCCTGCACCGGCAAAGATACTGGATCCGCCTTTTGCTATAGGTGATATCAATCCAGTAGTGTAGAAATTTTTATGCTTTGAATAAACACGAATTCTCTCGACAGCGAGAGGACCGTATAGATTTGATTGAATAAATATCACCTCATATGACGGCAACAAAAATTTTTACACCCTGAACCCATTATATATATTAATTGCCCTCTCCATATTTTGATGTGTCACATCCTTTTGCTCACCACATTCGAGCATTTCTTTCAAGTGAAACCTTACTTTCTTATTAGTTTGACTTGATCACGCTTTGCAAAGCCAAGACATTTTTGGTCAAGTCATTTGAATAGGATTGTTTGGTATAAGCTTGGGGGAAGGCGCTCTCATGCATCATTGTATGTGCATGTAGTTGCATTATGATTTCATGTCATTCATTTCATCATTGTTCATTCACACCCCTTATTATTATCGTTGTCCCTCATATTCTTCCATTATGATCACATTGAGGACAATGTGAAGTTTAAGCTTGGGGGAGTGCATTTCCATGCCATTTAGATGCATTAGTTGCATTTTTTACTTTATTTTAGGGGTTTTATAGAAATTTTTCAAAATTTTGCATCATCTTTTTGATTTTTCCATCTTATTTTCCTTTTATGTGCGTTCATGCATCATGTTGTGTGCTTGTTTTTCTTTTCTTTCATCTCTTTTATTTCTTTTATTTCTTTATTTTCTTTTCTCTTCTTCCGCTAGATGAATTTCGTATGATGATATCTCTTATTGCTTTAGCAAACATCACGATGCTTATTATTCCTTGCCATGCTACTTAGAGTATTCCATAGTCTTGTTATTCACATGTGCTTGCAAATCTATTTCTCTTGATGATTCCTCTATATGAATGCATGATATTAATTGAAGCTGAATGTATGGATTAGTGTTTAGTATGCTTTTGTTGGAAATGCACCAAGATTCACGCATCATTAGTATATGGGAAGCACCAGTTTTATTGTCTTATTCACCTTCTGTTGCATGCCTGATATGGTTGTAAACTTTACTGGTTGACTTCACTTTTTATTGAGATGATTGAGAATATCCATGCTTACATATGAGTTTTAGTTGAAGTATTATTTTATTGAACCATTCGTGCACATCTTAAAGTGAACCGAGTGCTACATTATTTCTTTCTCTACATATATCTTTTTATTCTCTACATGTCACTTGAGTTCACCTCCTAAAGCTACTTATATCGCATCTATTTCCCAAAAATCCCCACAAAAGAAAAAGATTGCTCCAAAAATTCCAAAAAGCCAAAAAGGAGCCAAAAAACCAAAAATACAAATCAAATAGCTCCTACAAAAATCCAAAAAGAAAAAATGAGAAACAAAATGTTCAAAAAGAAAAAGAAAAATGTTTCTCTACCTCATTATTGGAGCCATAAAATACTTTGGAAAACCAAGGCAAAAATCCCATTTTCCACTATCATATTCCTTTAGATGTGATGCCTCAAGCTAAGCTTGGGGGGTGAACTCGTTTGACCATATGCGTGAGTACGACATTAGAGTGGAGAGGTGCACGAATGAGGAAGTTTGATAATGTTGAAACTTAGCAAAATACTTTAGTTATGGAGATTTCTTATGAATCGATATAAATATGTGAATGACATGATATATTCCATTCTCCATTGCATGTTTGGTGTGATTCTTATATGCTTCTGTTATAACTCTTGATTGAAAAGTGCATTGCCAACATTTGTATATTAAATCCTATGAAATGCGTGACGTGGATATGAATTGATTGTATGAATTTAGAGAATCCCTTTTGTTGTTCTTAAAAACTTGCAAGAACCATGTTTATGTAAGATTTGAAATCCTTATAGCATGTGATTCGTATTTTCCAAGTTGTCGTGATGTGTAGCTTATGGCCTGAGATCTGAGAGAAGAATCTAGCGACCCCTTCCACCTCGTGTTCTTTCGTTTTTATTTCATTTTCTTTATTTTCATCTCCCGAGTCCGTCTCTCTACTTATCTTCCTCGAGGACGAGTAAGAGGTTAGCTTGGGGGATTTTGATCACTCCATATTTTACACCTTTTTTCTGCATGTTTTCACGCCATTTCGATTGCTCATATTGCGATTTTCACGAGTATTCGACGATATTGCATTACTTTTCACTATTTCTTGTTTTTGTCGGATTTCAGGAAATATGGAGCGATCGGAAGCAAAAATGAGCTTAAGGGACTTGCACCCACTCCGGAGCGTCACCCAAGGCACTTTTGAGGGCTATTCGGCGATGGGAGACGGGTGGAAGAAGAAGAAACTCCGTAGGAGCGATGAGGAGGAGAAACGGAGAAGATTGGGCATCTACAGCATGCCACTTGGCCGAGTGGAGCAGCCACTTGGCCGAGCCAGAAGACCACTCGGCCGACCAGACCGGACACGCTCCAACAGAAGGAATTGGGCGTGCACTCGGCCGATGGATGATATCCCACTCGGCCGAGTAAGAAGATCGCATCGCCCGAGTGGCATGAGAAATCCACCATCAAAAGAGGCCGACTTACTGGAAATTTACAGGGTTTCTCACTCGGCCGAGCGACTTTTGTCACTCGACCGAGTGCGACGCGCTGCCTGTAGCGAAAATTGCGGATTTCAGGCTGCGCAGGGGCATTTTGGTCACAGTTTTTTGGACGATTTTGGGGGGTATTTAACCCCTGTTTTTACCCTAGGTTAGAGAGATTTTCTCTTTAATTTTTGCAGCTTTTAGATTAACTTTTTAGCTTTTATTCTTGTGATTGGAGAGGAGACAAAAGTTGATTTTTGTTGGATTATTGGAAGAACTCCATTGGTTTGTGTCTCTCTCCTCTAAAAATACTATTTTTATTGCTTATCTCAATATTGTGATGAATTCTCTTGTTAATTTCATTGATTATTTTTGTATTTGTGCTATGAATTGTGAGTAGTCTCCACGTCTTGGGGCGTGGGGATGAACCCTACGAGCCCAATTTCAGATTTGTGATGAATTGGTAGAAATTTTGCTAGAATTGCTATTAGGGTTAGATTGGGATCGATTTACTACGGATGGCTAGGAGTTCATACCAATTGGGATTTGCTAGAGATTGGATCCCAACTCGACAGGAAACCCTAGAAATCCGGATTGGGTTGGAATCGAATTTCCGTAGTATCGGTTTGCAAGAGATTGGACCGATACTAGGGTTTCCGGTTGCAATTCCGTGCCGATACCCGTTTGCAAGAGATTGGACGGGTAGGAACTATCCCAACCTAGGTCGTGGCCCGAGTTTGCACGAGAGTGGGCTCGGGGCGCGATTGAACGATGATGTTTATCCTAATGCTAGCTTGCCTAGGCTAGGGTTTGCAAGAGATTGGACCCGAACCTAGGATAGCTATAGACCGGTAACAGCGCGAGAGCGTGAGCTAGGTATTACATTCAGTTGCAACTAGTTCATCCAAAATTTTATTCTAGCAATTTTGATACCAATGAACCACATTGACGAGATACGGTGAGTAGCGGGGATTCCCTATTCCCTAGACGTTCTTTATTTGATTTGATATCTTCGTACTTTGTCTGACGATTGTGACAGGATCGCCAAAGGCAAATTCTCTCTTTTCTGTTCTTAATAGCCAGGTTGATTGGAGCAAGCACTTTCATTCGTCCTCCCTGTGTTCGATAACCCGCTCGCCGCTACACCGTGCGCTTGCGGTAAAACTACATGGTCGCACTTTTGGGTTTCATTCCGGAGCGATCAGAGAGAGCCCTGAAATCCCCTCTAAGTCCAATAACAGCCCCCTCAAGAGCACGAATGCTCTGAACTAGGGTGTCGGGGGTGGTGGAGCAGAGGGACGCACAGGTCTAACAGGTGAAGTGCGGGGCTGTCTCACGCGGGCAGTGTAGTGGATGGGTCCAACAGGGAAGTGGGGTAGTGGTGATGTGCTCACTAAGTTATGCCCAGCCTCTGTGAGAGGCTGGGACGCAGGAAATGTCGAAGTGGAAGCAGCAGCGATAGTGGAAGTGAAAACAGACGACGAGGTGGCGTGAGAGGTCAGTGACGCAGACGTGGGGACAGATGTCACAACACTCTCAGAAAAGACAGCGGCAGTGGAGACCGAGATGTCGACGGCTGGGGAGGCCGTGAAGGGCACAAAAGATGACTCCCAAGCAGTCGAGAACAACAATCGGGATAGGGTATCTACTGCGGTGGTGAAAGAGGACTCGCCGTTCTCTAAAATGGTAGTGGGACGCTCGGGGCGGGCAGCGAAAATGGGCTCGGCAGAAAGAGGCACAGGGGTGGTGGTGGTGGACGGCTCAGCTAAAGTGCTTTCGACACTAACAGACGTGTGGACAGAGGTGTCGGGAGGTACAGAAAGATCATGAGCAGGCTGAGGGATCGCGGGGTCGACGGGTGGAACGAGGGGCTCCTGCTGAGCATCCTCGGGCTCAAGCACGTAGGCGGCGGGGATAAGGAGATCCATCGCTGGAATCCAGTCTTCGCTGTCAGGTCCAATATGTGTCCGAGCAGGGCTCGGGAGAACCATGTAGTCAGCGCCGAAGGGACCTTGCAGCCAAACCCAGTTGTAACGTCGCTTTCCGACCTTATGAGTTTCTACGTGCACATATTTTATTTGACTCTTTCTTGGTTTCGGTATATACGATGTGATATGCCGTTGTGACCGTATGGAAGTGTAGAATTTTATGGTAATTTTAGGAACGTCATTTCATGGCTCGTTTTCTCGCGAAACAGCTTTGAATGGAAGGTCGTTTTGGTCTTTTGGCACCAATACGCGGTTCCCGATTTTACGTGAATTTTTGGTAGGTGTAGCACGCGATCGGACCTTGTATCCCCATATTTCTCGTCTTCACGATCGTCCCGGTATTTTCGGATTATTTTTCCGATGCCTGTAGTGGAAGATATTCCCTAATCAATTTTCAACCATTGATTAGCCTCTAATCCATTTGAATTTCAAACTTAATTGGAATCTTAATCAAATCCCTCTAATATCTCTTACGTATGAGGAGATATGATTTCTGCTACTATTTGCACCCCCTCTTTTACCCTAAGTCTACTCCCCTATCTCTCTCTCCCTCCCGCGATTAACCAATAATCAAGAGGTGAGTAGCAAATGAGTTCTCTTTTAAACCCATTCACGTTTTGCCCTAGGGCATGCACCCAAGCCAGCTGCCACCCACTTCTCCTCCTTCCTCTCGTCTCCGGTGAGGCTCCGGCCACCCCCTAAGTCCGACCACCTCCTCCCTCATCTCCCTTCTCTCCCTCCTCTCACTTCTCTCTCTCTCTCTCTTAAAACCCATCAAACCCCCATGGCCGCACAAATGACAGCTCATCCATCCAACCCACTTTCCGGCCACCTCCGACCACCGTACAACCATCCCCATCGCCCCCTCTTTGGCCATCACCTGCTCCACCTCCATCTCCTCCATCTCAACCTCTCCAAGACATCAAAAACCCATCAAAAACACCAACTAAACATAGCCCAGGCCAGATTTGCGCGCCCGCCGGAAAACGGCCGCCGCCGCCACTCCGGCCACCCCCTCCGGCAAAGTCCACCACCATCGAACTCTCCTTTGACCCCCCCCCAATCGTCTCCAACTCCCCTTAACCTCTTTCCTCATCTCTACCTCCTCGAAACATCTCTCGAACTCGACTTAACGACAGTTTTTACAGATCTGCGCCACTGCCGGGAAAACTCACGCCCACCGGCCATCCAGCCACCTATGACGACCACCCTACTGCCTTTGGATTCCTATCGAAACCCCCTACCAACAGCAATTTCCCTTACACTCATAGACCACCTGTAGCTCCGTGAATCCTCGTCGAAACACGCCGTATCAGCTGTTTTTCACATATCTAGAAGCTAAACTTCGACGCCCGCGCACGATCACTTCCGATCACCCACGGCGATAACTCCACTACCGTTGGCTTCGTCTTGAAGTTCTTTACCTTCTGCAACTTCCTGTTTTTGTTGTTCATCGCTGGAATTCCACTGAGATGCGCGACAACGGACGTTGCGCAAATCTGTCCTCTCCGGCTTCTCACAGCCACCCACCGCCGTACGCTCATGTCGTCGGCCATCCACCAGGCCGAGCATCTTCCTCTGGTCCTACTTCATCTATTGACATCCCCATGGACTCTCAGAGTTCACGTGCATTGCCGCACACACGTACTTTTAGGCGACGTCGCCGTTATCCTGAAGATCCGTTGCGCTACTCGCAACGGGAGGAGAATCGATGTTAGCTCGCCGATTTCATGCCACCACCCCGCTGGCCAGAGGTACCTCACTGTGCTACCCATAGCCGAGGAGTTCTAGACGACACCGACATTTTCTGTTCAGACCCGACTTCCGCTTGCTGGACGCATCACGAGGTTGGTTTCCCTAACGAGTAATAAACCCCACACTGTAGCTAACCAAAACCAAAACTAAAATTGGTCAACTTGAACTAAATTTATTTTCTGCATCTTTAAAACGTTGCCCACCATAGGAAAGATCAACGAACGGACTTATTTTCTGTGCACATAGGGTAGACGTCGATCTAAACTGAACAAAACATCAAAACGTGACTTTTTGACTGTTAGGGTAGTCCCGTCAATTTCAGAAATGAACCCTAATAGGATTTGTTGAAAAACGTGACCTGACACTGTCGCCATGACCCTGTTTCAGACGGACTACCACGGACGCGACGCTTGGACGGGACGCTCCGGACGGACGACACACTCGCCACCGCAGGCAAGTGTACTCACTTGTATCCTCGGCCGTGTTTAGGCCTTAGACTGTTAGAACTGTTAAACTGTGAACAAAGAGAACCTGACATGAAATGATAGCATCTGGGACACCCGTTAACGTCTTAGACTTAACGACGAAGTCTAAGCTCAAGAACAACTTTTGACACCTTAGGGTTATCCTGTGTGTGTGTGCGTGTGGACCCCCTAGAAGAACCATCCCTGTCTTATCACGTCGTGTCTTGTCATACACAGCTTGCGGGCAATAGGGCACTCACTCGACAGAGTGAGTGCTCCCTTGTACTGATACACAGCCTGCGGGCAATAGGGCACTCTCCGAGTGATCCCTTGTACTGATACACAGCTTGCGGGCAATAGGGCACTCACTCGACAGAGTGAGTGCTCCCTTGTACTGATACACAGCCTGCGGGCAATAGGGCACTCTCCGAGTGATCCCTTGTACTGATACACAGCTTGCGGGCAATAGGGCACTCACCAAGCTAGAGTGAGTGATCCCTTGTACGGACTTGTCTTGTGCACTTGGGTTGGGGTAGGGTTGAGCATGCGCACGGGGAGAGGGTCTGATCCCCCTCAAACCGTGAGGCGTGAACCCTTCGAGTCACACGTGTCTTGTCTTGTTCCCGTGGACAAGGTTGAGCATTCCCTCGGTTGAGAAGGTGCTGGCCGACTTCTAACCGAAAGGCGTGAACCTTAGTGACACACTTCTTGTTTTGTCTTGTCCCATGCACAAGGTTGAGCATTCCTTCGGTTGAGAAGGTGCTGGTCGCCTTCTAACCGAAAGGCATGAACCTTGGTGACACACGTCTTGTCTTATCCAGTCTTGTCTTGTCACGTCTTGTCTGGACCCGTTTAGGTTAGTCCCGTAGTCCGTAGCACATGCTACGGCTACTACTTGACGTGTTTTACTTTTCCTACTCTGTTTACCTTCTTTTGTTACTATGTTATAACCCCAGCATGCTAATCAACTAGTAAATCATTGCTTAAAGTTTCAGTACACTTGCAGTAGAGTCTAACCCTCTTTTGTCGACTTTACCTGACGTACAGTTCCTTTCTTTTGGGTGCTCTACGTCAGGTGTTGAGCAAAAGCACATGGACGAGCCAGACATTCCTGAGTACGTGGAGCCTGAGGACGTCGACCCGGAGTATGTACCTGACGAGGACCAGACTTAGACGTTCTGCACCGGTGCGGACTTCCAGAGGTTACTACTTTTTAGTCGGGGTGGATAGAATCACTTTACTCTCTGCCTAGGTTGGGTGCTTCGAACTATTAGTTTCCTTTTTCTGCAGTTTGTTGCCATGCTTAGGCTCCCTTTATTATATTTGTCATATGCTGGATATCTCTATTTTAAATGAAAGCATTCTTTTCCTTCTGTACTTTTGTTGTTCCGGATTTTATAAATGCAAGGACCTGAAAATTTTAAAATGTTACCCCTACAGACACTTATTGGGTCCGAACTTCATAACTCCGGCCTAAGCGGGCCTTGTCACGTTTCGCTTTCGTCGTTTTGGGAAGCGGGGCGTGACAGGTTTTAGTGGTGGCCCATGCAAGTTTTAGTGGGCCCATTATTTGTGATGTCGTCGGGGTGCATGTATATAGATAGTGTGTGTGGACCTGTATGAGTGTGTTACCTTTAGGATATTAATGTTTGTCCCTTGTGTCATGTGGTATACTCAGTGTTATCCGTGATATAGGTATGAAGTTGTCTGAATGTTGGTATTCATATAGGTGTGAATAGCGTCATAGCAGGCAATTCCTTAGACTTAGTCTTTCGTATCATAGTATAGCTTATCTTTGGCTGCATGTGACTGTATCAAAATTTTGTTTTCTTTAAAACCAAATCTTTAAAGTTTTTGAAACTAGCTCACAAGATCACAAATCATTTATCCTCCATTATCCATTACCACAACTCCACACGTTTTTTTCAAATGTTTTAAAAATATGTCAGTGGCCTTAAGTTTTCCTTTCTCTTCTCTCCTTCTCCCTTGGAAATGTTATGTTTATTATTGTTATATTATTGGGACTAGCTATTATTGTTATAGGATTTTGTTTGCGGGTAGGCTCATGGTGAGATGAGATTTATTATAGCAATGATTAATTGATTTTGGAACACAAGGATATTGGATTAGATGTCTTTGGATGAGAAGAATGAGCTGTCCAAGACTTATTTATAATACCGATGTGTGACGGACTCAATGGAGAATTCTGGTCGGATGAAATTATATACGGTGAGATGATAACTTATCAGACTTGAGACTTAGACGAGTGGTAGATAGGAGTAGCTACAGAGTATAGTATGAGTTCGGGTGATCATGAGAATGAGTAGAGCATTTAAAGCATCAAGACTTGATTGTTAAGTTGACGTGAGAAGACATTGGGAATAACACAGCATGTTGAGATAAATGGATGGTTAGGTAGACGGACTTAATATTGGTTGGGATTAGTTATAGTGAGTAAGGATAAGATGTGATTCTGATAGTTCAATTATTTGGCGGATAAATTTATGGGAAGATATGATGAAGAATGTATTGAGGACACGGCGATTGTTGATTTGTGAAAGGTGTTATAAGATAGACAAAGTTTTTGTCTTGGATTGGTGATTGATGATCACTCCTTATTTTACACTTTTTTCCCGCATGTTTGCATGCCATTTAGATCGCTCAAATCATGTTTTTCACGATATATCGACGATATTGCGATGCTTTTCACGATTTCTTGTTTTTGTCGAATTTCAGGTGATTTGGAGCGATTTGGAGTGATCTCGAGATACGCCTACTCCAGAGTGTCACCGACGACCTCCCCGAGGGGTATTTTGCTGTTGGAGAGGAGCGGAAGAAGAAAGAACATCGCAGGAGCGACGAGGAGGCCAAAACAAGGTGTTTGGGCATTTTTGGTGTCCCACTCGGCCGAGTGAAGGACTCACTCGGCCGACCAGCGAGACACTGCTCGGCCGACCAGATCGGATACGCTTCATGTGTGCACTCGGCCGAGCGACGGAAGCCACATCGGCCGAGTGACGAGATCCCGTCCGCCCGAGTGGCACCCAGATGAAGCCATTCAAAAATCGCCAACTTACTGTTTTTCGTCTGCCTAGCTTCAGAAGACCCACTCGGCCGAGTGGCAAATGCCGACCGCCCGAGTACTAAGAAGCCATCGGCCGAGTGACGACAACTCACTCGGCCGAGCGACTCCCGAAGTGAAGACCCCCGAAGACCCAGACTTACTGGAAATTTACAGGGTTTCTCACTCGGCCGAGCGACCTTTGTCACTCGGCCGAGTGCGACGCGCTGCCTGTAGCGAAAATTGCGGATTTCAGGCTGCACAGGGGCATTTTGGTCACAGTTTTTTGGACGATTTTGGGGGGTATTTAACCCCTGTTTTTACCCTAGGTTAGAGAGCTTTTTCTCTTAGATTTTTTCAGCTTTTTAGATTAACTTTTTAAGCTTTATTCTTGTGATTGGAGAGGAGACAAAAGTTGATTTTTGTTGGATTGTTTTGAAGAACTCCATTGGTTTGTGTCTCTCTCCCCTAAAAATACTATTTTTATTGCTTATCTCAATATTGTGATGAATTCTTTTGTTAATTCCATTGATTATTTTTGTGTTTGTGGAATGAATTGTGAGTAGTCTCCACGTCTTGGGGCGTGGGGATGAACCCTACGAGCCCAATTTCAGATTTGTGATGAATTGGTAGAAATTTAGCTAGAATTGCTATTAGGGTTAGTTTGGGATCGATTTATTACGGATAGCTAGGTATTCATATCGATTGGGATTTGCAAGAGATTGGATCCCAATTCGATAGGAAACCCTAGAAATCCGAATTGGGTTGGAATCGAATTTCCGTAGTATTGGTTTGCAAGAGATTGGACCGATACTAGGGTTTTCGGTTGCAATTCCGTGCTGATACCCGTTTGCAAGAGATTGGACGGGTAGGAACTATCCCAACCTAGGTCGTGGCCCGAGTTTGCACGAGAGTGGGCTCAGGGCGCGATTGAACGATGATGTTGATCCTAATGCTAGCTTCCCTAGGCTAGGGTTTGCAAGAGATTGGACCCGAACCTAGGATAGCTATAGACCGGCAACAGCGCGAGAGCGTGAGCTAGGTATTACATTCAGTTGCAACTAGTTCATCCGAAATTTTATTCTAGCAATTTTGATACCAATGAACCACATTGACGAGACACGGTGAGTAGCGGGAATTCCCCATTCCCTAGACGTTCTTTATTTGATTTGATATTTCCGTACTTTGTCTGACGATTGTGACAGGATCGCCAAAGGCAAATTTCTCTCTTTTCTATTCTTAAATAGCCAGGTTGATTGGAACAAGCACGGTCATTCGTCCTCCCTGTGTTCGATAACCCGCTCACCGCCACACCGTGCGCTTGCGGTAAAACTACAACCGTTCTTCGGGTTACATTCCGGAGCGATCAAGTTTTTGGCGCCGTTACCGGGGAGGCGATTGCGTTTGATCTTACCACCCTAGCTATTTCTTTCATTTTGTTTTTATTTCATTTTTTTACCTGACCCTTCCATTGTGCTAATCATTTCTTTGAAACTCTGTTTTCTCATTGCATGTACACGAGATCTACGGCGGACCCTGAAGCTATATTATTTGATCCCAAGATTGAGCGTACTGCGCGGAGAATCAGAGCGGAGAGAAGAAAAGATCAGGAAGGGAGGTTTATGACCAACCCGAAAACTGCGGAACAATTAGCGGCAAGAATGGCGAGGATAATTTCTATTCGAGATAGGCTCCAGCCTAAGACCTCTTCTACGCCCTCATCCATTGCCATGCCGGAGTTGGCGGCTGACAAGAACTTTGAGCTGAAGATTGGACTAGTGGTTCTGATGCAGCAGGATCCATTTCATAGGAATGCCCATGTAAATCCCCACTACCACATCCAATTATTCTTGTCGAAGTGCGCCACATTTCAGATGCCGGGGGTCTCCATCGATGCCATCAGACTGCGTCTCTTCCCCTTCACACTAAAGGACAAGGCACTTTATTGGTTGAGGACGCAAGCTGAGGGAGTCTTTACCACTTGGGATGAGTTGGCGAGTGCATTCATTGACAAGTTCTATCCGCTCTCCAAGACGGTAAAGATTCGGAGCGCTCTTATGTCCTTCAAGCAAGGGCCCCAAGAGACGCTCTATGAGGCTTGGGAGCGTTTTAAAGATCTGCAGCATCAATGCCCGCACCATAGCATTGAAGATTGGGAGCTAGTTCATAGCTTCTACAATGGTCTCCAACCGGGGACCAAACAAATTATTGATGCCGCGGCGAATGGTGCTATCTTATCAAAGACTCCCGAAGAAGCTACGGCCCTAATTGAAGAGATGGCATCAAACAATCAACAATGGGGCGATGAGCGAGGACACTCTACGTCCTCCTTGAAGCCAACTAGCATTTATGAGGCGAAGGCCGTTGCGGAGCTTACAAGCAAGTTTGATTCTCTCCACAAGGTAGTGGAGAGACTGGAGAAGTTTATCACGGAGCCCCAAGGAACCCCTTCCACCTCCGCACCAACGAACCAAATGTGTGATTGGCAAGACCAATCTCAAGCCATGTATTTGGGAGGAGAGCAAGGAGAAGGATCCTTGGAGCAAGTACAATATGTCGCGGGGAACCAAGGGTATTGGGCCAATCCGGCCACAAGAAATCATCCCGGTTTCTCCTACGCCAACAATGAAGGAGCTTTGAACCCGCCGCAACAACCGCCTCAACAAGCTCGACCACCACCACCACCCCAACAACAACACTATCCGCCGAGGGGGCCTCCACAACAAAATTTTCAACCGAAGCAACAAGTTCCACCATATATGCCGCCCGGATACAATCAAGGGTGGAGAAATCAAAATCAAAACCCTCCACAAGCTCAACAACGATCCGACTTCGAAGCTAGAGTGGAGGAGTTTATGGTCAAGCAAAAGAAGGTCAATGCTACCTTGAAGGCGGGGCAAGACTCCCTTACAACTGTTGTGGCTCAAATATCGGAGCAATTGGCGTTGCTCAATCGAAACACTCAACAATTACCGGCGCAACCCGAGCAAAACCCACGGGGCAACACCGGCCACATCAATGCCGTGGTTGCCGTTACTACTAGAGGCGGGAAGGATACCACCCCCACCATGGTTCCTACCGAAGAGCCAGTGGAGGAGAATGAAGAGCCAATCGAGCCGGTAGTTGAAGTTGAGAGGGAGAAAGAGCCGCAAGAAAAGGAGAAATCTAGAGCGGAGCAATTGCTTGAAGAGAGGCGCTTCATGCCACCGGTCCCATTCCCCCAAAGGCTTGCTAGAGCGAAAATGGAGAAAAGTCTAGCGAATTTTCTCGAATATTTGAGAGGGGTAAGCCTCAATATTCCCTTCCTTGATGCTATTGTTGAGATCCCGACATACGCAAAATTTTTAAAGGATTTGATTTCGGGGAGGAAGAGGAAGGAAAAGATCATGCTAGCCGAGGAGGGCTCTTGGTTCACCAAGAGAGAGAAGGAGCCGACCAAATTCAAAGATCCGGGGAGTTTTCGAATTCCTTGCACCTTGGGCGGCGTCCCTCTACAAAAGGCGTTGGTGGATTTAGGGGCTAGTGTTAGCCTCATGCCTCTCTTCATGTTTCAAAGGCTAAACACCGGGACGAAGTTGAAACCTACCGACATGCGGATACAATTAGCCGATGGACGGATAACAAGGCCGGTAGGGATCGCCGAAGACATCCCGCTACAAGTCCCGAGAGGCATATGCTTGCCATGTGACTTCGTGATCATGGACGTTAAGGAGGAGGGAGATACGTCATTGATACTTGGACGCCCGTTCCTCGCCACCGCCGGTGTCATTGTTGACGTGCGAGAAGGTACCCTAACTTTAAACGTCGGAAACATCGAGGTGGACCTTCACATTCCTAAGGCCATGAAACACATGCCTTACCACGAGGAGCTAGACTATATGGACCTCCTTGACGAGGTAATCGAAGAGGCGATCCCCCACTCCATTGGTGCTCTATTCGATGAGGATTTCGAGGAGGGCCCGGATTTAGGCCAAGATGAGAAGATAAATGATTCCCCCGACTTCTCCGCTGAAAATGATGAAGGCGACGCTGATGTCGCAAGGATTCGAGAGCTCTGCAAGCTCTCGAAAATGAAGTCTCCGAAGAAAGCTCCGCCGATACGGAAATCGGCATCACCGGTGAAGCCGAGGACCGGAGCAAATGCTAGCTTGGGGGAGCCTCCCCCCAACACTATTCAAGACGGGAGACCACCGAGGGAGAACACGCCGCCGCAACTTCCGAATCCAAGCGTTCTCCCCGGAAAATTTGACGGGTGCATCCCATATGCACCAAACATCCCGCATTAATTGAAAATCATAGGGGGTCGAGCTCACGACCTTAAACGAGTGCTTGTCGGGAGGCAACCCGACGGTTATTTCTTTATTTTCACTTTTCTTTTATTTTTGTTTTAGAAATTTTTAGAGTTTCGAGTCGCTCGCCCAAAAATCTTGTGATAACGGGTCCTATTTTTCCTGACAGGAGAGAAGAACGAGGTACCCATCATTAGGAGGATGCACAAGGCGACGAGGAGCACCCCAGGAAGGCGCTCGATGCTTAGGAAGAAGATGAAATCGACTGGAGGAAGAAAGACGGAGTTTAGAGCCCAAACGAAGACAAACAGCAGAAAACAAGGCTCACTCGGCCGAGTATACTAGTCACTCGGCCAAGCACACAAGTTCGTCTGGCCGAGCCGCTCACGAACGAGGGAAGTCTGTTGTACCCAACTCTCTGTTTATTTTCATGATTTTAGTATAACTGCCACTCGGCCGAGTATATATATTCACTCGGCCGAGTAAAACGGATACGCTCCTAGGGTGAGTCTTGCCGAGTAGCTTGAGCCACTCGGCCGAATGGACTTACTCCACTCGGCCGAAGGTGGTAAGGCCACTCGGCCGTAGCGTAGCGGGGAGGAACTTTTCTTTCAAGTTCACTCGGCCGAGCGACCTAGTCACTCGGCCGAGTCGTAACTTCTGCTATAAAAGGGGCTGGGGGCGCGTTTTTCGAAACGAAATAATCCGATCGCACCCCGACCCTTCGACTCCCCAGCGCCCGAACGACTCCCCCACTCGCCCAACCATCGACCCCGCACCGCCGCTCGGCCACCCACCGCCGGCCGAGCCGTCGCCGCTCCTCGCCCGAGTCGTTGCCGGCGGCCACTGCTCCGGCCGACTCCGGTAACCCCCATTTTCGCCAATTTCTCCTCTTTCTGTGTATTTTTCGAGGATCCATGTGCTTAACGAACCCTGAACCCGAATTGATTTTTATTTCTATCTATTATACCCCTAATGCTTTATTTCTATCTATTATACCCCTAATGCTCCATACGTTTTGAATATTACCCGCTGATATCTCCGTTTCATGCGCAGATATTTTTGGGAGCTTAGGGGAGCCCAGGGGAGCTTCCAGGGACTGATTTGGGCTGTGTGGAGGCGTCGTCTTCGCACGCTTCCATTGCTTTGCACTCGCGGCGTGTCGTGGTATACTCTTTCTTTTATTTTACACACGCCGCAATTTTCACGCTTTTCGGTGAGCGCTCGGGGCCCATATGCCGCCCTGGACACGGCCGAGGTCGAGGAGAGCTTCCGCCAAGCGGAAGCGGTCGGATGATGCCGACCCCTCCCACGAGGTGGAGGACTCTCCTCCGCCTTCTCCCACACACCCCGTCTACCCAAAACAGCCCACACAGCCCATACACCCCGCACAGCCACTCCCTGCAGCTCCACAGCCACCACCTCCGGCTCCACTCATCGGGCCGCTGGGGATCACGTTCCGGAACGACACACACCGCGTCGCTTTCGAGCGTATCTCCCAGCGCTCGATCGTACCCTCCAGGTTCGCACACCTTGCAGACCTAGGACGCCTCGGGGTACTAGAGGGGATGCTCACGTTGTACGACAACGTGGGCTGGCGAGATTTCTTTCAGGTGTCGGCGGACACGTTTATCCGCCCGACACTTAAGGTACTTAGTTCGATCGCCCGGACCGACGAGGGATGCTCGTTTCGGTTCATGGACCGGGAGTGCCAGGTCACTCTCGGTATGATGAGAGCCTTCTTCTCGTGGCCCGATGTCCCCGGGGCCGATCGAGGTTACGCCCCCACCCATATTCCCTGACGACCTGTGACGAGCACCGGGCCCCACTTCTTTGTCGATTGATGTTATGGCCCGGATGAAGATGATGCGTCCGCACGGTGAGCGACACTGGGTCTGGCTGCACGGCCCTTACGGTGCCGCTTACATGATTCTTCCGATCCCAGCTCGGACTCTGATTGCACCGGCCCAGGTGGACTGGATCCCTGCGATGGATGTTCTGATCCCAGCTGCATACATGCTCGAGGCCGAGCAGGCCCACGCTGCCCACGCTGCCCCCGCAGACCCTATTGCACCTACCGAGCCCGCTGCCCCTCTTGACCCCGTGGCCCCTCCGCCTATCCCTGATATTTCTGCTGCTCCCGACACCTCTGTCCACACTTCTGTCGGTGTCGGGAGTACCCTAGCTGAGCCCACCTCCACTGCCTCCACACCTGCCACCACCACCACTGGCCCTCTGTCTGCCGAGCCCATTTCCTCTGCCCCGCCCAAGCGCCAGCCGACTATAGTTGAGTGCGGAGCGCCCTCCGTTACCACTGCCGTAGGGACCGTAGTCTCCACCTCTGTCTCCACCGCTGATGTATTCTCTGAGAGTGTCGTGGCGTCTGTCCACACTTCTGTGTCACCGACCTCTCTGGCCGCCTCGTCGCCACTTTTGCACTCCTCTTTCGTTGCTGCCGCCTCCACTTCTTACCGTCCTACCCAGCCTCACACTGAGGCCAGGCCCACATTTGCGAGCGCAGCACCTTTCGTTCCCTTCCCTGCTGAGCCCGTCACCTACGCCACCAGAGTACGCCAGCCCCGACCTGCACAGCACAGACCGGTGCATCCCTCTGCACCACCTCCCCCCGACTCTGTACTTCAGAGCATTCGTGCTCTCGAGGGGGCGGTGAGTGGCCTCAGAGGCGACCTTAGGACCCTGTCCTCCACCGTCTCCGCGATGGCTGGCCACTTCGACCTGCTCCCACAGATTCACTACTGCCTTACCCAGGTCCTGGAGCGACTCCCCCGCGTTCCCCCACCCACCCAGCAGGTCACCACCCCCACTCCTACACACACCCAGCCTGCTCCCACTTCCACACCCACACCCGCTCAGCAGCCTGTCCCACCACCACCACCACCACCTCCGCCTCAGGACGGAGACGGCGCGGCATCACCTTCTTAGGCACCCTCGATGCCATCGATTATTTTTGCCGTTGTGCTGCCCGTTTCTGCTGGGTCCTGATGCTTTTTGACCACCCCCTCCCCTCACTTATTATGGATTCTCATTCTGATCATATCTTTATATATCTTTTTTGGGAGAGAGGGAGAGTTTTTGGTGCCACACATTTATATCCATATCACTCCTATATCTGCATGCATCATGTCCGCATCATATTTTTCGTTTCTTTCTTTTTCCTTTGTTCTTTTTCCCTCATGCATGCACCCTCACTTACCCCTCACATTACTTGTCTCTCGGTGTGCCACACTTTGCACATTGAGGACACTGTGCCATTTAGCTTGGGGGAGTGAGTTCTCACGTTCTTTTTCGATTTGCCACCTTTATTTTTAGTTTTTTCACGCCATTTTCCGCTTTTGCACTTATTTTCATCATTTTTTGTTTTATTTTACCATGCATCACGTTTTTCTTATTTTTTGTGTGCCGCATTATAAATAGCTTTATTTTTCCCCTTTATCTTTATTTCTTTTTCATCTCATGCTAGAGATGACTTTTCTATGATGATGATTACGTGGAGTTAGCTTACTCTATATGCATGCTATATTTGTCATGTCTTAGACTTTATTTCTGATATCATATGCTGTGATTTGCCTTGCATTTAGAGATAGTAACCCACACTTTTTCCACATAAAAATGGATGAAATTTTATTATTAGCTGAGTCTGAATATTCATATGTATGCTATCGCAGAAAACACACCAAGATTCACGCATTGAATGCTTATATTTGGAGTACCGTTTTCTTTTCCCTATATCACTTCTATATGCATGCTTTGTACATTTCACTTCAGGATGATTAAATGATGTTAGCTATGATAAATCTGGATTAGTTAGCTTTTTTGTGATCGAAACTGAGTAGATTAGATTACCCTGCTGAAGTTGTCGTGCATGTCTTATAGAGTGAACCGAGAGATATATTTATTTCTTTCTCCACAAATCTTGATCATCAATTCTCTATTTTAAAATCATTGGTGAATCTCCCCTTTGCGATTCTATTATATGGCATTTCCCCCCGCTATTAATTCCTAGCTCCAAATTTCCCAAAATCAAAGAAAAGAAAAAAAAAGAAAAAAAAAATTTTCTTGTATGTTCTTACTTCTCTCTGAGTTGGGATCATTGTGTATATGTGTTATGTGAAAAAAAAACACCTCAATAAAAGATCTCATCTCATGTTCTCTCTTTCTTCTCTCTTTTCGTATTTACTTTCATTACTTTTGGAGCTTTATGAAAATGTGGATGAAAATATTTTTTTTATGCCACCACGCTTATGAAAATGGGGATTTTGATCACTCCTTATTTTACATTTTTTTCCCGCATGTTTGCATGCCATTTAGATCGCTCAAATCATGTTTTTCACGATATATCGACGATATTGCGATGCTTTTCACGATATCTTGTTTTTGTCGAATTTCAGGTGATTTGGAGCGATTTGGAGTGATCTCGAGATACGCCTACTCCAGAGTGTCACCGACGACCTCCCCGAGGGGTATTTTGCTGTTGGAGAGGAGCGGAAGAAGAAAGAACGTCGCAGGAGCGACGAGGAGGCCAAAACAAGCTGTTTGGGAATTTTTGGTGTCCCACTCGACCGAGTGAAGGACTCACTCGGCCGACCAGCGAGACACTGCACGGCCGACCAGATCGGATATGCTTCATGTGTGCACTCGGCCGAGCGACGGAAGCCACAGCGGCCGAGTGACGAGATCTCGTCCGCCCGAGTGGCACCCAGACGAAGCCATTCAAAAATAGCCAACTTACTGTTTTTCGTCTGCCTGAGCTTCAGAAGACCCACTCGACCGAGTGGCAAATGCCGACCGCCCGAGTACTAAGAAGCCATCGGCCGAGTGACGACAACTCACTCGGCCGAGCGACTCCCGAAGTGAAGACCCCCGAAGACCCAGACTTACTGGAAATTTACAGGGTTTTTCACTCGGCTGAGCGACCTTTGTCACTCGGCCGAGTGCGACGCGCTGCCTGTAGCGAAAATTGCGGATTTCAGGCTGCGCAGGGGCATTTTGGTCACAGTTTTTTGGACGATTTTGGGGGGTATTTAACCCCTGTTTTTACCCTAGGTTAGAGAGCTTTTTCTCTTAGATTTTTTCAGCTTTTTAGATTAACTTTTTAAGCTTTATTCTTGTGATTGGAGAGGAGACAAAAGTTGATTTTTGTTGGATTGTTTTGAAGAACTCCATTGGTTTGTGTCTCTCTCCCCTAAAAATACTATTTTTATTGCTTATCTCAATATTGTGATGAATTCTTTTGTTAATTCCATTGATTATTTTTGTGTTTGTGCTATGAATTGTGAGTAGTCTCCACGTCTTGGGGCGTGGGGATGAACCCTACGAGCCCACTTTCAGATTTGTGATGAATTGGTAGAAATTTAGCTAGAATTGCTATTAGGGTTAGTTTGGGATCGATTTATTACGGATAGCTAGGTATTCATATCGATTGGGATTTGCAAGAGATTGGATCCCAATTCGATAGGAAACCCTAGAAATCCGAATTGGGTTGGAATCGAATTTCCGTAGTATCGGTTTGCAAGAGATTGGACCGATACTAGGGTTTCCGGTTGCAATTCCGTGCCGATACCCTGCAAGAGATTGGACGGGTAGGAACTATCCCAACCTAGGTCGTGGCCCGAGTTTGCACGAGAGTGGGCTCGGGGCGCGATTGAACGATGATGTTGATCCTAATGCTAGCTTCCCTAGGCTAGGGTTTGCAAGAGATTGGACCCGAACCTAGGATATCTATAGACCGGCAACAGCGCGAGAGCGTGAGCTAGGTATTACATTCAGTTGCAACTAGTTCATCCGAAATTTTATTCTAGCAATTTTGATACCAATGAACCACATTGACGAGACACGGTGAGTAGCGGGAATTCCCCATTCTCTAGACGTTCTTTATTTGATTTGATATTTCCGTACTTTGTCTGACGATTGTGACAGGATCGCCAAAGGCAAATTTCTCTCTTTTCTATTCTTAAATAGCCAGGTTGATTGGAACAAGCACGGTCATTCGTCCTCCCTGTGTTCGATAACCCGCTCGCCACCACACCGTGCGCTTGCGGTAAAACTACAACCGTTCTTCCGGTTACATTCCGGAGCGATCAATTGACTAGAACATCATTTTAGCGATTGATTAATATTGGGAAGAGGTTGAGGAATTTGAAGATGTTATTGAGTGATGATGTTTAGTGGAGTGGTATGGTATGAGAAGATGATTATTATTCTTTTATGAGAACTTGGAGTTGGAAATTTGAACGGCAGTGATGGGTCTATAGTTAAGTGTTAGAATGTAAGTTTAGTCGTGGCATTATCCAGTGAAAAGACGGGCTATGATGGATCATTTGAGGAACGATGTTGAAGTTACAGGATTAGAGATCCTTGTATGGAAGATGGGAGTTATAGGCTTAAATGTTTATAGATATTATTATTATTATTATAAGTGATTCCGAGGGCAGAATCATTTCTAAGGTGGGTAGAATGTAACGGTCGCTTTCCGACCTTATGAGTTTCTACGTTCACGTACATTTCGTGCACGTATTTTATGTGACTCTTTCTTGGTTTCGGTATATACGATGTGATATACTGTTGTGACCGTATGAAAGTATAGAATTTTATGGTAATTTTAGAAACATCATTTCACGGATCGTTTTCTCGCAAAACAGCTTTGAATGGAAGGGCATTTTGGTCTTTTGGCACCAACACGCGGTTCCCGATTTTACGAGAATTTTTGGTAGGTGTAGCATGCGATCGGACCCTGTATCCACATATTTCTCGTCTCCATGATCGTCCCGGTATTTTTGGATTATTTTTCCGATGCCCGTAGTGGAAGATATTCCCTAATCAATTTTCAACCATTGATTAGCCTCTAAACCATTTGAATTTCAAACTTAATTGGAATCTTAATCAAATCCCTCTAATATCTCTTACGTATGAGGAGATATGATTTCTTCTACTATTTGCACCCCCTCTTTACCCTAAGTCTACTCCCCTATCTCTCTCTCCCTTCCGCAATTAACCAATAATCAAGAGGTGAGTAGCAAATGAGTTCTCATTTAAACCCATTCACGTTTTGCCCTAGGGCATGCACCCAAGCCAGCCGCCACCCACTCTCCTCCTTCCTCTCGTCGTCGGCGAGGCTCCGGCCACCCCCTAAGTCCGGCCACCTCCTCCCTCATCTCTCTTCTCTCCCTCATCTCCCTTCTCTCTCTCTTAAAACCCATCAAACCCCATGGCTGCACAAATGACAGCTCATCCGTCCAACCCACTTTCCGGCCACCTCTGGCCGCCGCACAACCATCCCCAGCGCCCCCTCTCTGGCAACCACTTGCTTCACCTCCATCTCCTCCATCTCCACCTCTCCAAGACATCAAAAACCCATCAAAAACACCAACTAAACACAGCCCAGGCCAGATTTGCGCGCCCGCCAGAAAACGGCCGCCGCCGCCACTCCGGCCACCCCCTCCGGCGAAGTCCACCACCGTCAAACTCTCCTTTGACCCCCCAATCATCTCCAACTCCCCTTAACCTCTTTCCTCATCTCTACCTCCTCGAAACATCTCTCGAACTCGACTTAACGACAGTTTTTACATATCTGCGCCACTACCGGGAAAACTCGCGACCACCGGCCATCCGGCCACCTACGATGACCACCCTACTGCCTTTGGATTCCTATCTAAACCCCCTACCAACTGCAATTTCCCTTACACTTATAGCCCACATGTAGCTCCGTGAATCCTCGTCGGAACATGCCGTATCAGTTGTTTTTCACAGATCTGGAAGCTAAACTTCGACGCCCGCACACAATCACCTCCGACCACCCCCGGTGACAAATCCACTGCCGTTGGCTTCGTCTTGAGGTTCTTTACCTTCTGCAACTTCCTGGTTTTACTGTTCATTGCTGGAATTCCGATTAGATGCGCGACAACAGACGTTACGCAAATCTGTCCTCTCCGATTTCTCACGGCCACCCACCACCGTACGCTCACGCCGTCGGCCATCCACCGGGCCGAGAATCTTCCTCTGGTCCTACTTCATCTACTGACAGCCCCCATGGACTCTCAGAGTTCACGTGTATTTCCGCACGCACGTACTTTTAGCCTACGTCGTCGTTATCGTGAAGATCCATTGCGCTACTCGCAACGGGAGGAGAATCGTTGTTAGCTCGCTGATTTCGTGCCACCACCCCACTGTCTAGAGGTACCTCACTGTGCTACCTGCAGCCGAGAAGTTCTAGACGATGCCAACGTTTCGCCGTTCAGACCCGACTTCCGCTTGCTGGATGACATCACTAGATTGGTTTCCCTAACGAGTAATAAACCCCACACCGTAGCTAACCAAAACCTAATTTAAAATTGGTCAACTTGAACTAAATTTATTTTCTGCATCTTTAAAATGTTGCCCACCATAGGAAAGATCGACGAACGAACTTATTTTCTGTGCACATAGGGTAGACGTCGATCTAAACTGAACAAAACATCAAAACGTGACTTTTTGACTGTTAGGGAGTCCCGTCAATTTCAGAAACGAACCCTAATAGGATTTGTTGAAAAACTTGACCTGACACCGTCGCCGTGACCCTGTTTCAGACGGACTACCGTGGACGGGACGCTCCAGACGGACGACACACTCGCCATCGCAGGCAAGTGTACTCACTTGTATCCTCGGCCGTGTTTAGGCCTTAGACTGTTAGAACTGTTAAACTGTGAACAAAGAGAACCGGACGTGAAATGATAGCATACGGGACACCCCTTAACGGCTTAGACTTAACGACGAAGTCTAAGCTCAACAACAACTTTTGACACCTTAGGGTTATCCTGTGTGTGCGTGCGTGTGGACCCCCTAGAAGAACCATCCATGTCTTATCATGTCGTGTCTTGTCATACACAGCTTGCGGGCAATAGGGCACTCACTCGACAGAGTGAGTGATCCCTTGTACTGATACACAGCCTGCGGGCAATAGGACACTCTCCGAGTGATCCCTTGTACTGATACACAGCTTGCGGGCAATAGGGCACTCACCAAGCTAGAGTGAGTGATCCCTTGTACGGACTTGTCTTGTGCACTTGGGTTGGGGTAGGGTTGAGCGTGCGCATGGGGAGAGGGTCTGATCCCCCTCGAACCATAAGGCGTGAATCCTTCGAGTCACACATGTCTTGTCTTGTTCCCGTGCACAAGGTTGAGCATTCCCTCGGTTGAGAAGGTGCTGGCCGCCTTCTAACCGAAAGGCGTGAACCTTAGTGACATACTTCTTGTCTTGTCTTGTCCCGTGCACAAGGTTGAGCGTTCCCTCGGTTAAGAAGGTGCTGGTCACCTTCTAACCGATAGGCGTGAACCTTGGTGACACACGTCTTGTCTTGTCCAGTCTTGTCTTGTCTTGTCACGTCTTGTCTGGACCCGTTTAGGTTAGTCCCGTAGTACGTAGCACACGCTACGGCTACTACTTGACGCGTTTACTTTTCCTGCTCCGTTTACCTTCTTTTGTTACTATGTTATAACCCCAGCATGCTAATCAACCAGTAAATCATTGCTTAAAGTTTCAGTACACTTGCAGTAGAGTCTAACTCTCTTTTGTAGACTTTACCTGACGTACAGTTCCTTTCTTTTGGGTGATGTACGTCAGGTGTTGAGCCAGAGCACGTGGACAAGCCAAACATTCCTGAGTACGTGGAGCCAGAGGACGTCAACCCGGAGTACGTACCTGACGAGGATCAGACTTAGACGTTCCGCACCATTGTGGACTTCCAGAGGTTACTACTTTTTAGTCGGGGTGGGTAGCATCACTTTACTCTCTGCCTATGTTGGGTGCTTCGCACTATTAGTTTCCTTTTTCTGCAGTTTGTTGCCATGATTAGGCTCCCTTTATTAGATTTGTCATATGCTGGATATCTCTATTTTAAATGAAAGCATTCTTTTCCTTCTGTACTTTTGTTGTTCCGGATTTTATAATTGCAAGGACCTGAAAATTTTAAAATGTTACCCCTACAGACGCTTATTGGGTCCGAGCTTCACAGCTCCGGCCTAAGCGGGGCTTATCACGTTTCGCTTCCGTCGTTTTGGAAAGCGGGGCATGACACCAGTGCTGACGATCATGGGGACGAAACATCTTCATCCGGTCCATAACATCCATAGAAAGTGTAGTGGGCCCGGGAGGTCGACGCAGGTCGTCAGGAAGGTCCACGCCGGTCATAAGGGCCAAGAGGGTGACCAGACCACCGCAACAAATAGGCGTACGAGCGCTCACAGAAATAATGATGCGGTCCAAAAACCAGCTGGCAATGTCGATCTCGACGGCGGGAACCAAATCGTCACTACCCCTATCTAGAACCCTAGGACGTGTCATCGTATAGAGCATGTAGAGCTCTGGCGTAGATAGCTTCCCGGGCTCGTACCTCGCAAGAAAAGTAGTCGCCATAAGGAGCTGTGCAATGCGGAGGTAGGGTGGATAATAGCTGATGCCTTGGCCTTGCTAGGGTCAAAGGCGAGTGGGGATCCCGTGATCCGTGTCCAGAAGGCGTGGGTGTCGAACGACGGGGGTGGAATGTGCGTGGGAGTGTAAGCGCAGTCTGGGTCAGGGACGGCGGGCCACTGGAAAAATGCTCTAAGCATGTCGAGAGTGATCTCGCACTCTCGATCCATCAAACGGAAGGAGCATCCCCCAGGGGTCCGGTCAATGGAACTAAGGACCTCTAGTGTCGGGCGGATGTAAGTATCCGTCGACATCGACAAAAAGTCACACCATCCCACGTTGTCGTACAACGTGAGAAGCCCCTCAAGTACCCCTAGGCGGTCAAGGTTGGCTAGGTGTGTAAACCTAGATGGTACTATCGAGCGATGGCAGATATGCTCAAATCTAGCGCGGTGTGTGTCATTTCGAAATGTAATCCCCATCGGCCCGATGGTGGGAGCGGGTGGTGGAACGGGATCAGCAGGAAGTGGCTGTGTAGGTGGTGGTGGCAGGCTAGGTGGAGGGGAGTCCGCCCTAGCGAAAGAGGAGCCAGGATCACATGTCTTCTTTCGCTTCGAAGCGGGCTCCCGCGTGCGTGAACTAGGCGTGGCGGCATGTGTGCCGCGCAAAGTGCCCACCCAAAACAAAATGTGGCGCGCTAAATAATGAAACGAGTATACCTGAGCACGCCGCGAGAGCAATCAGCTATGGGTGCGAAGATACGACTCCTCCGCAAAGCTCCGTATGCGTCAAAAAGCTCCCCAAAGCTCCCCCAAGCTAACCTGAAAAGCAAACGGTAAAATCAGCAAATAATACTCAATATACATGGGGGAGATAGAGGATAATAGACATAAATAAGATTTGATTTGAATTTGGGGAGTAACGGGCGTACAAAATAGGGGAAATGGGGAGAAAATAGGCGTTTTTGGTGTAATGGGGTGAGCGGCGGCGGCGTAGGGCGGCACCGGCGTCGTACTGCGGCGGGGCGGGGCCGACGTCGCCGTCGATCGACATCGCCGGCGGTCAGGGTCGGATCGGGCGAAGGAGTGGTGCGATTCGGTCGAAGGAAGAGGAAATGGCGTTGTGAGTTCGGGCGATTTGGGATTTTTTTCGCACTTTGAAATTCGCGCAGCAGCATGCCAATATATAGGAATGATACGACTCGGCCGAGTGAAGATTTCACTCAGCCGAGTGGGTTATGAAATAGAATTTCGAAAAATATCTCCCAAAAGTTACGACTCGGCCGAGTGACTTTTCTCATTCGGCCGAATGGAAAAGTTCCACTCAGCCGAGTGGCCAGCCACTCAGCAATTTTTAGAGCGTGCAGGGTATCTGTTTCACTCGGCCGAGCGACAAGTCACTCGCCCGAGTGGAAAATTATACTGTAAAGCAAAAAATTAACAGAGAGTTGGTCAGCAGAAACTTCCCTGACTGGCACTCCACTCGGCCGAATGGAGTCTTTGCTCGGCCGAGTGACATATGTTACTCGGCCGAGTGGCTTCCTGTTTTCTATAACGGCTCTCTATTTTTGCTCCATTCTCTGTTTTTCTTCCTCCAGTCGGCTCCTTCTTCCTCCTGGGGCCTGAGCGCGTTCCTGAAGCGCTCTCCCTTGCCTTGGACATCCTCCATTTGAATGATCTCTCTTTCTCCATCTCCTGTCATGAAAATTAGGACCCGTTGTCACGATTTTCATAGACACTAGACTCTAAACACTAAGAAAAATCTAAAATAAAAATGAAAATCAACTAAAAATGATATAAAACTGTCTGGTTGCCTCCTGACAAGCGCTCGTTTAAGGTCATGAGCTCGACCCCTTAAGATTTTCGTTTAGCGCATGATGTTGGGCGCATATGAGATGCGCCCGTCAAATTTGCCAGGAAGGCCACTTGGATTTGGTCGTTGGTGCTCGTCGGCCTTCCTCGGCGTCCCCTCATCATGGGTAGAGTTGGGAGATAAGTCCCCCAAGCTTGAGCTAGCACCAATCTTCCCTCTCACCGGTGATGCCGATCTTCTATTCGGCGGAGCTTTCTTTGGATTCTTTGCCGTTGAGAGCTTGCAAAGCTCTCTTATCCTTACGATATCAGCGTTGTCTTCATCATCGGCCATGGGGCTATCTGGAGGGTCCTCCAACTTTTCTTCTCTACTAGAAATTTGGCCTTCTTCAAGGCCATCTTCATGGAGAGCACCGATGGAGTGCGGAATGGCTTCTTCGATCACCTCGTCAAGGAGGTCCACATAATCCAATTCCTTTTGATAGGGCATATGCTTCATGGCTTTTGGAATATGGAACTCAACCTCGACGTTTCCGACATTCAAGTATAATGTGCCTTCTCTCACGTCGACTATAACGCCGGCGGTGGCTAAGAACGGGCGTCCAAGAATAAGTGATGTGTCGCCCTCTTCCTTGATGTCCATGATGACGAAATCGCAAGGTAAACATATCCCTCCCGGAACTTGTAGCGGGATGTCCTCCGTAATCCCTACCGGCCTAGTGACCCGACCATCCGCTAGTTGTATCCTCATGTCGGTTGGCTTCAAGTCGGTCCCCATATTCAATTTTCAGAACATGTTAAGGGGCATTAGGCTCACACTTGCTCCCAAGTCAACTAAAGCCTTTTGCAATGGGGCTCCTCCAAGTGTGCACGGGATGCGGAAGCTTCCGGGATCCTTGAATTTCGCGGGTGCCTTTTCCTCCCGGTTGAACCATGTCCTTTGTTCGACTAGCATTATTTTCTCCTTCCTCTACTTTCCCGATATTAAGTCCTTCAAGAATTTTGCATACGACGGGATCTCCACTATAGCATCTAGGAAGGGTATGTTGAGGCTTACTTCCCTCAACTATTCAAGGAACTTATCGAGCCTCTTCTCAATTTTGGCTCTTTCCAACCGTTGTGGAAATGGCACCGGGGGCATATAGATGCACTCCTCGTTGGGCTTATCCACTGCAGAATTTCCGCCTCCTTGTGGCTCCTTCGGGCTCTCCTCCTCAATCGCCGACTTCTTGTCATCCAAGATTTCTTCCACGGGCTCCTTAGTTTGGACCATGATGGGAGTAGTATCATTCCCGCCCCTAGTTGTGACCGCCACTACCATATTTATGTGGCCGGTATTATTCCGTGGATTGGGCTCCGGTTGCGCCGGTAATTGTTGGGTGTTTTTGTTAAGCAACGTGAGTTGCTCCGCTAGTTGAGCCACTACGGTATTCAGAGAGTCTTGTTGTGCAATCAACCGAGTGTTTATCTTCTTTTTCTCCACCATGAACTCCTCCACCCTAGCTTCATGATCCGATCTTTGGTGTGCTTGAGGTAGGTTAGGAGCTCTCCAACCTTGATTATACCGGGCGGCCTATACGGTCCCGCTTGTTGCCTAGGCGTGTAATTTTGTTGCGGTGGCCCCCTTGGTTGGTATTGATGTTGTGTTGGTGGAGGCCTAGCTTGAGGTTGTTACGGCGGTGGTGGGTTTAGGACTCCTTCATTATTTGCATACGAAAATCCCGGATGGTTCCTTGCGGCCGGGTTGGCTTAATAGCCGGAGTTCCCCGCAACATATTGCACTTGCTCCAAGGCTCCCTATCCTTGCTCTCCTCCTACAAACATGACTTGAGATGGATCTTGCCAATCACTCATATTGCTTACTGGCGTAGATGTAAAGGGAGCTCCATGTGGCTCGGTGATATACTTCTTCAATCTCTCCACTACTTTGTGGAGAGAGTCAAATTTGTTCGAAAGCTCCGCTACGGCCTTGGCTTCATATATGCTAGTGGGCTTCAAAGAGTTAGAAGAATTTCCTCGCTCATCGGCCCATTGTTGATTATTAGTAGCCATCTCCTCTAATAGAGCCGTAGCTTCATCCGCCGTTTTGGAAAGAATGGCTCTGTTGGCGGTTGCATCTATGATCTGCTTCGTGCCCGGTTGGAGTCCATTATAAAAAATATGAACTAGCTCCCATTCTTCTATGTTGTGATGGGGGCATTGATGCTGTAAATCCTTGAAGCACTCCCACGCCTCGTATAGGGTCTCTTGCGGTCCTTGCTTGAAGGACATGCGTGCACTTCTAATCTTCACTGTCTTAGATGCCAGGTAGAATTTGTCAACAAAAGCACTAGTCTCAAGCGGACAGCATCAACCAATATAACCCCTTCCGCCTGTGTCCTCAACCAATATAATGCTTTGTCTCTGAGGGTGAAGGGAAAGAGTCTCAAGCGGATAGCATCAATGGAAACACCCGGCATTTGAAAGGTGGCGCACTTGGACAAGAATAGCTGGATGTGATAATGTGGATTCTCATGGGAGTTCCCATGGAATGGGTCTTGTTGCATTAAGACCACTAATCTGACATGCGTTTATATTTCATATATTTACGCACGTTTTCTTCCGTATTTTCCGTATTTTACCGCCGTCTTGTATTCGTTTTCTCGTGTTTTCTTGTTTTCTTTCCCTTTTGCGTGTTTTCCGTGTTTTGCAGGAGTTTACTGGTATTTGGGGCATAAAACGATGATATCATGTGTCCCCAGAGCAACGGGAGGAGTCACGCGTGATCCAGGGGAGTCAAACGACGAAGATTACATCTTTCAGCCCCTCACCCAGTCGGTTGGTCATCTCCAACCGATCGAGTGATGCACGCGTGCACCACCCGGACTCAGCTTGGAGCTCACGAGAAGTCACCTGGTCGGTTCAGTGACCGGGTCAAAAGCTCAAAGTCTCTCGAATTCGGAGCTGAATTGCCAACCGATCGGGTGACCTTCACCCGATCGGTTCACCTGTAGCTGAATTTCAACAGTCAAACGACGAAGATCCAACCGGTCTCCTCACCCGGTCGGCACCAAGATCCAACCGGTCGGCACCAAGATCCAACCGACCTCATCCAAGATCCAACCGACCGGTTCATCCTGACCGGGTGAAACCTCGCATTGCGCTGTAATTTTGTGAAGCGGTTCACCCGATCGGTTGACTTGTCAACCGATCGGGTGATGTCGTTTTCTATAAATAGAACCCTAGGTTTCCCAGATTCGGGGGTTGGTTATTTTTTGCTGTTTTCTTCATTTTGAGACGGCTGTAATTTTCCAGTTTTTGTAAGTTTTCGGATCTTTGTAAAACTTTAGTATTATCTTAATTGCTTTATTACCTTTGCATTTCTATTGTCTGATCATGATTTTTACGGTTCATTTTCGTTTAGATCGCTTTTTACTAAATATGTGTGAGTAGTTCCCAAATCTGGGATTTTGGCGGAAACCCCTTCGTGGGCTCTTCCTGATGCGTCCATAGGGTTAGGAAATCGATAGGGATTAGGAATCTAACGGTTACGCGGGGTGTTTTATTGTCATCGGCGGGAAAAAGACCGCATTTGACTGTTGGGCCAAGGGGGAATAAACTTGGCGGTTGACTCCCTAGCCATAGCTCACGCCATTAGCGTAGACGCCGAATCCTAGCACGCGGGAGCGGCATGTTGAGACGTTGGGAGTTATCGTTGCGAGCCTAGTGCTCCCGGAGTCGATCAGTGTTAATGGACACGGGAGTGCCCACTGATCGAACCCGAGAAGTCCGGCGTATCATCCTGGGCACCGACCGGAATATCGGGCCCATGGGATGCCGGTACCACTTTCAGAGGCAACGTCTCACCCTTAGACCCTAATTCCGATCGCCATCCTACCCGTAGGCCGTATCGGTGAGAGTCGCTCGTTGGGGTGGAAACCAAAGTCCCGGGTTTTCCCCTTCATATTGTCTATACCTTGCATTCCTTTACCGTGACAACCCATCATTCGATCTGGGCTAGCTCGCCCATGGGGTGATTTTGATCCTCTTTGACACAAGCACATCCTCGCCTCCCTGTGTTCGACCCCCAAGCCACACTACAACACCGTGCGCTTGCGGTTACAAATATTTAAATCTCCGCGCCCCCGTTCGCATCATTGCACGCACCTTGCGCGCAAGAGCCGCGCCCTGGGGGCGTCGGCCATAATCCCGTCTTGAGCTCAAAATTCTTATCCGCCGCCAACTCCTGCATAGCGATGGAAGAGGTAGTGGAGGAAGTCTTAGGCCTAAGCCTATCTCTGATGGATATGATCCTCGCCATACGTGCCTCTAGTTCCTCCGGTGTCTCCGTGCGGTTCATACAATTATCATCTGTAGCGTGCCTTCTCTCGGCTCTAATCCTCCTCTCGGTACGTTCGATCTCCGGATCAAATATGATATCCTCTGGACCCGACGTCGATCTCGTGTTCATGCAAAGCGAAACAGAGTTTCAAAGGAATTGTTAGCATGAAAAAGGAGTAAAAAGATAAAAATAATAAAACAAAAAGAAGATACTAAGTAAAGAGAATAAAAAACTGTCGCATCCCCGGCAACGACGCCAAAAACTTGATCGTAGCCCAGGGAGTACACACACCCGGGACAAACGATGCTTTAGTCTTACCGCAAGTGCACGGTGTAGCGGTGAGCAGGTATCGAACTCAGGGAGGACAAAGAAAAATGACAGGGTCTCCTTCCTATCTCCTAGCTATCAAGAGTATCGAGAATCGTTTGGGGTGAACAATCACAATCGTGCGAATGTCAAGAGAAAATATCAATTTAATGAAACCTCTAGGGGCGGGGAATCCCCGCTACGGACCGCCTCTCATCATTGTGATTCATAGGTTACATCATTGCTAAACTTGAATGTGGGTGAACTAGTCGCAACTAAATGTAGAACCAAGCTCATGCTCTCGTGCTATTGCCGGTCTATAGAAAACCTAGGATAGGTTCCAATCTCTTGCAAACCCTAGCCTAAGCTGCTAGCGTGAAGAACAACATCATCGTTCAATCATATCTCGAGCCCACTCTCGTGCAAACTCGAGCTAAGACCAAGGTTGTGATAGTTCCTATCCGTCCAATCTCTGCAAACAGATATTGGTATAGATTTACGATTGAAAATCCTAGCTTTGGCCCAATCTCTTGCAAACCAAGTCTAGAGAGATCCAATTGTCAATCTAAATCGAATATCTAGGCCTTCCTATCAATTGGGACCCAATCTCTTGCAAATCCCAATCGATATGAATCCCTATCTATCCATAACTAATCAATCCCAACCTAACCCTAATCAATTCTAGCAACAATTTCATAAATTCATCACAATTCAGAAATAGGGTCCATAGGGTTCATCCCTACGCCCTAAGACGATGTCACTACTCACTATTCATCATGAAATTCTCAGAAAAATCAATAATAATATCAAGAGAATTCATTGCAATAGAGAAATAACAAATAAAAATTAAGTTTTTGATAGGAAATAGACAAACCAATGGAGATCCAATGATATCCAATGAGACTCCAAATAGAGTAGCCTTTAAATCTCCAAAAAGAAAGCATAAATCTAATTAATCTAAAAAGTTCTCAAAAGTTCTCAAAAGGCTGCAAAAAGATCCTTTAACTAGGGCAAAAACTAGGTTTAAATACCCCCCCAAAATCACACAGAAAATCGTGACCAAACTGCCCCTGCGCATCCCAGAAATCGCAACTTACGCAGCAGGCGGAGCGGCTCACTCGGCCGAGTGACATTGTCACTCGGCCGAGTGACAGACCCTATAAGAAAACAGTAAGTCAGGGGGATCTCAGGGTCTGCCTTCGGAGGTGGCTCGGCCGAGTATACTTATCCGTTCGGCCGAGTGGCTTTATCGTTCAGCCGAGTGACTTTCGACAATATCTTCGAAAAATACAGTAACTTCGGCCTTTTCCTGGACAATTTCTCTGTGCCACTCGGACGAGTGAGATTTCTTCGTTCGGTCGAGTATACGCTGGATTTGACTCTGAGTGCGTATCCGTTCTGGTCGACCGAGTGGGGCTTCTTGTTCGGCCGAGTGAGTGCTCCACTCGGTCGAGTGGCATGCTGTAAATGTCCAATCTTCTCCGTTTCTCCTCCTCGTCGCCCCTACGAAGTTCCTTCCTCTTCCACTCATCTTCCATCGCTGAATGGCCCTCAAATGAGCCGCGGGTGACACTCCTTAGCGCTTGTGAACCAATTGATCTCAAAATCGCTCCGAATCGCTCCATATTTCCAGAAATATGGCAAAAACAAGAAATAGTGAAAAGAATCGCAATATTGTCAAGCAATCGTGAAAAACGCGATATGAGCGATCAAAACGGCATGCAAACATGCAGATAAAAGGTGTAAAATATGGAGTGATCAGTATTCCCCCCATTTTCATTGCCCTCCCGTATTTACTCTTATTGCATTGAGGGCAATGCAAGTTTCAGCTTGGGGGAGTCGCACTTCGTGCGTCATTTGCGTCTTTTTCTTCGTTTTTGAGTCGTTTTCATCGTGTTTTTATTTTTTCTTTTCTTCTTTTTCTTTCTCTTTCTCCTAGAGATTGATCACTCCATATTTTACACCTTTTTTCTGCATGTTTGCATGCCATTTTGATCGCTCGAATCGCGTTTTTCACGATTATTCGACAATATTGCAATGCTTTTCACGATTTCTTGTTTTTGTCGAATTTCAAGAGATTTGGAGCGATTTGGAGTGATTCTGAGATGCACCCACTCCGGAGTGTCACCCGTGACTCTTTCGAGGGGAATTCTGCGATTGGAGAGGAGTGGAAGAAGAAAGAACGTCGTAGGAACGACGAGAAAGCAAAAATACGAAGATTGGGCATTTTCAGCATGCCACTCGGCCGAGTGAAGGAGTTACTCGGCCGACCATCGAGAGCCCGCTCGGCCGACCAGATCGGACACGCAGCAGATTGAATATCAGCGTGCACTCGGTCGAGCATCGCCAGACCACTCGGCCGAGCACGGAGACACCACTCGCCCGAGTGGCATCATGACGACGGCAAGCAAAAATCCCAGACTTACTGTAATCCGTCAATCAGCTCCCGAGTCCCGACTCGGCCGAACGAAGAAATCACATCGGCCGAGTGAAGAAAGTCACTCGGCCGAGTGACTCCCGAGGAGACGACCCCCAAAAGTCCGAAGTTACTGGAATCCGTCAGGATCCGTCACTCGGCCGAGCGACATTTGTCACTCGGCCGAGTGAGCCGCGCTGCCTGTAGCGTAAATTGCGATTTTCAAGCTGCGCAGGGGCAATTTTGTTACAGTTTTTTGGGCGATTTTAGGGGGTATTTAACCCCAGTTTTTAACCTAGTTTAGAGAGCTTTTCTCCTATTTTTGGGCAGCCTTTTTAGAATACTTTTTAGGAGATTAGATTTAGTTCTTTGGAGAGAGATAAAAGTGCTATTTTGTTGGATGCTATTGAAACTTCATTGGTTTGTCTCTCTTTCTATTAAAAATCTCATTTTTATTGATATATTGTCTATTGCAATGAATTCTATTATTTTTATTATTGAATTTCTAATGATTTGCATTATGAATTGTGAGTAGTTTTATCGCCTTAGGGCGTAGGGATGAACCCTATGAACCCTATTTCTAATTTGTGATGAATTGGTGAAATTATTGCTAGAATTGATTAGGGTTAGTTTGGGATTGATTTAATACGAATAGCTAGGGATTCATACCGATTGAGATTTGCAAGAGATTGGATCCCAACTCGATAGGAAGCCCTAGAAATTCGAATTGGGTTACAATTGGGTTTCTTTGGAATCAGTTTGCAAGAGATTGGACCGAAACTAGGGTTTTCAATTGCAATTCTATACCAATGCCCGTTTGCATGAGATTGGACGGGTAGGAACTATCCCAACCTAGGTCGTAGCTCGAGTTTGTACGAGAGTGGGCTCGAGACACGATTGGAATATGATGTTGTTCTTTACGCTAGCTTGCCTAGGTTAGGGTTTGCAAGAGATTGGACCCTACCTTTGGTTTGCTATAGACTGGCAATAGCGCGAGAGCGTGAGCTTGGTTCTACATTTAGTTGCAACTAGTTCACCTGAATTTCTAGGCTAGCAATTGTGAAACATACGAATCACAATGAAGAGATACGGTTTGTAGCGGGGATTCCCTATCCCTAGGCGTTTTTATTAATTTGATATTTTCTTTATACAATTGAACGACTGTGACCGCTTTATTGCGAATATTTCTCGACTGTTCTTATAGCCAGGTGAATTGAAGAAGACACCGTCATTTTCCCTCCTCGTGTTCGATACCCGCTCGCCGCTACACCGGGCGCTTGCGGTAAGACTAGCGAGTCCCTCGCCCCGGGTGTGTGTTCGGGGCGGGCGACCAAGTTTTTGGCGCCGTTGCTGGGGACCGGGGAGGCGATAGTGTTTGATTCTACCTATCTAGCTATTTTTCTTTTTGTTTTATTATTTCTATTTTTATTTTACCCTTTCCTTGTGCTAACTATTTCTTTGAAACTCTGTTTTTCCTTGCATGTACACGAGATCCACAGCGGACCCCAAAGAAATACTATACGATCCAGAGATCGAACGTACATTGAGGAAGATCAGAGCGAAGAGGAGACTCGATACGGAAGGGAATTTTATGACCAATCCTGAGACACCCGAAGAATTGGCGGCACGAATGGCGAGGATCATTTCCATTAGAGATAGGCTTCGGCCTAAGACTTCCTCCACGACCTCGTCCATAGCTATGCCGGAGTTGGCGGCCGACAAAAATTTCGAGTTGAAGACTGAATTGGTAGTTCTGATGCAGCAAGACCCTTTTCATGGGAATTCCCATGAAAACCGTCATTACCACATCCAGCTCTTTTTATCAAAATGTGCCACCTTCCAAATGCCGGGCGTCTCCATAGATGCTATCAGACTGCGCCTCTTCCCCTTCACACTCAAGGACAAGGCCTTATATTGGTTGAGGATGCAAGCTGAAGGAATCTTCACCACTTGGGATGAATTGGCGAGTGCCTTCGTCGACATATTTTACCCGCCCTCCAAGACGGTGAAGATAAGAAGTGCTCTCATGTCCTTCAAGCAAGGACCTCAAGAGACTCTCTATGAGGCGTGGGAGCGCTTCAAGGACTTGCAGCATCAATGCCCCCATCACAGCATAGAGGATTGGGAGCTTGTCCACAGTTTCTACAATGGACTCCAACCGGGCACAAAACAGATTATTGATGCTACCGCCAACGGAGCCATTTTGTCAAAGACCCCCGATAAAGCTACGTCCTTGCTAGAGGAGATGGCCTCCAACAACCAACAATGGGGGGACGAGCGAGGACATTCTTCGTCCTCCATGAAGCCCACGAGTATTTATGAGGCCAAGGCCGTAGCGGAGCTTGCTAGCAAATTTTACTCTATCCACAAGGTAGTGGAGAGATTGGAGAAATACATTACCGAGCCGCATGGAGCTCCTTCTACATCCGCACCGACAAACCATATGAGTGATTGGCAAGACCAATCCCAAGCCATGTATGTAGGAGGATAGCATGGAGAAGGAGCTTTAGAGCAAATTCCGTATGTTGCGTGGAATTCAGGATATTGGGCCAACCCGGCCGCTAGAAACCATCAGGGTTTTTCCTATCATAATAATGATGGTGCCTTGAACCCCTTGCCACAACAACCTCCTCAAGCTCGGGTTCCACCACCACAACCGAATTATCAACCAAGGGGCCACCACAACAAAACTTCCCACCTAGGCAACAAGTGGGACCTTATAGGCCACCCGGGTATAATCAAGGTTGGAGAAATCCCAACCCTCCGCAAGCTCAACCACGTTCGGATTTTGAAGCTAAGGTGGAGGAGTTTATGGTGGAGCAGAGAAAGATTAACGCCACGTTGAAGGCGGGACAAGATTCTCTTACCACTGTCGTCGCTCAAATTGGGGAGCAACTTGCGTTGCTCAATAGAAACAACCAACAATTTCCGGCTCAACCCGAGCCAAATCCACGGGGCAACACCGGCCATATCAATGCGGTGGTTGCGGTTACGACAAGGGGAGGGAAGGATACCACTCCCCCCATGACTCAAGTCAAGGAACCCGTGGTGGAGATTCTAGAAGAGAGAGAGCCGGCAATTTAGGTGGAGAAAGAGAAGGAGCCGCAAGAAGGAGCAAAATATAAAGTGGAGGAACCTATTGATGAGCGCCGATTCATGCCACCGGTGCCTTTCCCTCAACGGCTAGCTAGAGCCAAGATCGAGAAGAGGCTAGCCAAGTTCCTCGAATACTTGAGAGGGGCGAGCCTCAATATCCCTTTCCTTGATGCCATAGTGGAAATCCCATCCTACGTGAAGTTCTTAAAGGACTTGATTACGGGAAGGAAAAGGAAAGAGAAGATCATGCTCGCGGAACAAGGAACTTGGTTTACTAGGAAGGAAAAGGAGCCCACCAAATTTAAAGATCCCGGGAGTTTCCGGATTCCTTGCACACTCGGAGGCGTCCCCTTACAAAAAGCATTGGTTGATTTTGGGCGCTAGTGTGAGCCTCATGCCTCTCACCATGTTCCGGAAGTTGAACACCGGCACGGATTTAAAGCCGACCGACATGAGGATTCAACTCGCGGACGGTCGGATCACTAGGTCCGGTTGGGATCGCGGAGAACATCCCACTCCAAGTTCCGGGAGGCATATGCTTGCCTTGTGATTTTGTGATCATGGATATCAAGGAGGAGGGTGACACATCGCTCATACTTGGACGCCCATTCCTCGCCACCGCCGGTGTAATCGTCGATGTGCGGGAAGGGACTCTTACCTTGAATGTCGGCAACATTGAAGTCGAGCTCCATATACCAAAGGCTATGAAGCACATGCCATATCATGAGGAGCTAGATTATTTGGACCTCCTTGACGAGGTTATAGAAGAGGCTATCCCCTACTCCATCGGTGCACTCCATGATGACGGCTTTGAAGAAAGCCAAGATTTGAGTCGAAGAAGAGACATTGGAGGACTCTCCCAATAGCTCCACGGCGAATGATGATGGCGACGCTGATGTCGCGAGAATACGGGAGCTTTGCAAGCTCTCGACATTGAAGAGTCCAAAGAAAGCTCCACCGATTCGAAGATCGGTGTCACCGGCGAAGTCAAAGACCGGAACAAGCTCAAGCTTGGGGGAGCCATCCCCCAACATTGCCCATGATGAAGGAGCACTGAGGAAGGCCACTCACCACCACAATCCAAATCCGAGTGGTCTTCCCGGTAAATTCGACGGGTGCATCTCATATGCACCCAACATCCCGCGCTAGATTGAAAATCCAAAGGGGTCGAGCTCAAGACCTTAAACGAGCGCTTGTCGGGAGGCAACCCGATGGTTTTTGCATTCTTTTTATTTTGGTTTTTATTTTTGTTTTAGACTTTTGTTAGTTTTTAGAGTCTTTTTGCCCATAAAAATCGTGACAACGGGTCCTATTTTTCATAACAGGAGAAGGAAAGAAGGAGATCAATCATAAGAGGACGATAGAGGCAAGGAAGAGCGCTCCAGGAATGCGTTCAGGCCTTAGGAGGAGGAAGAAACCAACTGGAGGAAGAAAAACAGAGAGTAGAGCGAAAACGGAGCCCCGAAGCAGAAAACAGCACGTCACTCGGCCGAGTATCATATGCGACTCAGCCGAGCAAAGGACCCCATTCGGCCGAGTGGGGCACCAACCAGGGAAGTCTGCGGAACCAACTCTCTGTCTTTTTGTGCATTTCAGTATTAACTGCCACTCGGTCGAGTACGTTTAGTCACTCGGTCGAGTGAAACGGATACCCTCCTAGGGCGAAAAATTGCCGAGTGGCACTGCCACTCGGCCGACCGGAGTTTTCTCCCTTCGGAGTGAAACAAATGCCACTCGGCCGAGTGAAACAAAAGCCACTCGGCCGAGTCGTAAGTGGGAACGAGATTTTCAAAATTTCTTTTGTTTACGCACTCGGCCGGGTGACATTGCCACTCGGCCGAGTCGTAACAATTTATATATATACTGCGGGGCGGGCGCGATTTTCTAAAACCCCAATTTTCCCCAATTTCGCCCGAGCGTTCGCGCCACTTCATCTCCCACGCCCGCTGTAAGAGCTCCCGCGCCCGAATCAATCCCTTCCGACCGGCGACCAACCTCCCCTCCCCACTCCGACCGCCGGCCACCTTCCACCTCGCCGGCGCCGCCTCGGTTTTCCCCCTATCGTCTCGGTTTGCCCCGATATCCTATTTTCTCTTAGTTTCTCTCGATCCGTAGACCTGTTGAGCCCAAAAATCAAATTAATTCTTTTATCTATCTATTATACCCCATCTCCCCCATGTATTTCGAATATTATCCGCTGATATCATTGTTTGATTTGCAGGCTATCTTGGGGGAGCTTAGGGGAGCTCTTGGATGCGCTTTTAGCTCCACGGAGGTGGCGTTCTTCGCACTCATTGGATGATTTGCTCTCGTAGCGTGTTCAGGTACATTCGTTCCATTATTTAGCACGCCGCATATTATTTTTGTTGGGTGAGCGCTCGCGGCACACATGCCGCCCCGTACTAGGCCACGCACACGGGGATCCGCCCCCAAGCAGAGGCGGACCGATGACCCCGGTCCCTCTCATGCTAGGGAGGACTTCCCTCCACCTAACCTACCACCACCCACACAGCTTATCCCAGCCGATCCTGTCCCTCCACCCGCTCCCGCCGTCGGGCCGCTGGGGATCACGTTCAGAAACGACGCACATCGCGTCCGATTTGAGCATATCACACAGTGCTCGATAGTGCCCTCTAGGTTTGCACATTTAGCAGACCTTGATCGCCTAGGGGTACTAGAGGGGCTACTCACGTTGTACGACAACGTGGGATGGCGGGATTTTCTTGCTGTGTCGGCGGATACCTATATCCATCCGACAATAGAGGTCCTGAGCTCGATTGATCGGACCGCTGGGGGATGCACATTCCGCCTGATGGATTGAGAGTGCGAGGTCACTCTCGACATGCTTCGTGCGTTCTTCCAGTGGCCCGCTGTCCCTGTCCCCGACCGTGCCTACGCGCCCACGCACATCCCACCACCGTCGTTCGACACTTTCACGTTCTGGACACGGATCACGGGTTCACCACTTGGCTTTGACCCTAGTAGGGCCAAGGCCTCAGCCATCCTGCACCCCTACCTCCAGATTGCACAACGCCTCATGGCGACCACCTTCCTAGCAAGGTACGAGCCAGGGACGATGTCTACGCCTGAGCTCTACATGCTCTACGTGATGACTCGCCCTAGAGCTCTGGATAGGGGTAGCGACGACCTGGTCCCCGTCGTTGAGATCGATATTGCTAGCTGGTTTTAGACCGCATCATCATTTCGGTGGGCGCTCGCTCACCTATTTGCTGCGGCGGTCTGATTACTCTGCTAGCCCTGATGACCGGCGTGGACCTACCTGACGACATCCAACGAGCCCCGGGCCCCACTGCACTATCGATAGATGTTATGGCCCAAATGAAGATGCTTCGTCCCCACGGCCAGCGGCACTGGGTGTGGTTGCACGGTCCCTTTAGTGCCGATTAAATGATCCTCCCGAGCCCCGCTCGGACACATATTGGACCGGCCCACGAGGATTGGATCCCAGCGATGGATCTCCTCATCCCAGCTGCCTACGTACTTGAGGTTGAGAGTACTGAGCAGGCACCCCCTGCATCCCCTGCACCTCCTGCTGACCCCGTGATCCCTCAGCCCGTGCCTACACTTACTGCACCTCCCGACACTTCTGTCCCCACTTCTGTCAGTGTCGAGAGTACTCTTGCTGAGTCGTCCACCACATCCACCACGTCCACCACCACCACCACTGCTGTGCCTATCTCGGTTGCGCCTATTTCCTCACTTCTTCCCGAGCGTCCACCCACTATCCTTGAGAGCAACGAGTCTTCCTTCTCTGCCGTTGTGGAGACCCTGTCTAGTTTACTGTCTGCTGGGGTGCCACTTTTTGGTCCTTACACTTCCTCCCCAATGGTCGACCCTTCTGTCTCCACTGCAACTGTCCTTTCCGAGAGTGTCGTGCCGTTTGTCCCCACACATGTGTCACTGACCTCTCTTGCTTCCTCGTCGCCGATTTTGTCTTCCACCACCGCTGCTGCTGGTCCGTCCCAGCCTACGTCCCAGCCTCACACTGAGGTTGGGCATCCACTACCGAGCACAGCACCCATTGCACGCTACCCTGCTGGCCCCATCCTATACGCTTCCCGCCAGAGACAGCCCCGTCCTTCACAGCCTAGACCTGTTCATCCCTCCACTCCACCTCCCCCCGACGCTCTACTTCAGAGCATTCGTGCTCTTGAGGGGGCGGTGAGTGGACTCAGAGGCGACTTTAGGGCTCTCTCTGCCACGGTCAGTACCGTGCAGTCCCGCGTCGCCATGCTTCCTGATATTCAGGCTTGCCTGAATCAGATCCTGGCACGACTGCCTCCACTACACCCACCCACCCAACAGACACCTTGACCACCACCCCCACCTCCACCTCCGCCACAGGACGGAGATGGTGCAGTACTACCAGCTTAGGCACACCCTTGATGCCATTGATATTTTTTGTCGTTATGCTGCCCATTTTCTACTGGTCCTGGAGATTTTTGCCCCCCCTCCTCCCCTCACTATTTTGGTCCCTGTTCAGATCACATCATTTTATATCCTTTTTGGGAGAGAGGGAGAGTATTTTTGGTGACACATTACCTGCATCACTCTGATCCTTGCATGCATCATACACATCTGCATCATATTTTCTGTTTATTTTTTCTTTTTTTATCATGCATGCATCCTCACCCACCCCACCCATTACCCGTCTCTCGGTGTGCCACACTTTGCACATTGAGGACACTGTGCACTTTAGCTTGAGGGAGTGAGTTCTCACACTTTTTGCTTTTATCACCTTTATTTTTAGTTTTTTCACGTTTTTTCCGCTTTTGCACCCATTTTTCATCACTTTTTCTTTTTTTACCATGCATCACGTTTTTCTTATTTTCTTTGTGTGCTGCATTGTAAATAGTTCTGTTTTCTTTTATCTTTATTTCTTTCATCTTTTGCTAGAGATGACTTTTCTGTGATGACGATGACGTGGTGTTAGCTTTTCTCTATATGCATGCTAATTTTGTCATGTCATAGCTTTTGTTTCTGATATCATATGCTATGTTCTGCTTTGCATTTAGAAATAGTAACCCACTTCTTTTTCCGTATGAAAATGGATGAAATTCTACTATTAGCTGATGTCTGATAATTCATATGTTTGTTATCGTAGAAAACACACCAAGATTCACGCATTGATTGCTTATATCTGGAGTACTGCTTTCTTTTCTCATATCACTTCTTATTGCATGATTTGTACGCTTCACTTCAGGTTGATTGAATGATTGCTAGCATTGATATATCTGGACTAGTTTGCTTTTTGAGATTAAACTGAGTAGATTAAATTACCCTGTTGAAGTTGTCATGCACGTCCTATAGAGTGAACCGAGAGATACATTTATTTCTTTCTCCACATATCTTGAACATTATTTCTCTATTTTAAATTCATTGGTGAATCTCCCCTTAGCAATTCTATTATTGGCATCCCCCCGTTATTATATCTCATGCTCCAAATTCCCCAAAACCAAAAGAAATAAATACTTGTATATCCTTCTCTTTTGATTTGGGATCATTTGTGTATATATGTTATTTGAAAAAAAAGAGAAAAGAATAAGAAAAAGATTTGAGAAAAAGAAAAGAAAAGAGAAAAGAAGTTCGAAAACGATCCCATCTTATACCATTTCTCTCTTTCTTCCCTCTTTTGCTTTTATTTTTATTTCTTTGACTTTTGGAGCTTCAAAAGAAACGGGGAATGTAAATATTGTTTTGTTTATGCCACCACGCTTATGGATAAGCTTGGGGGAGAGGATCCAATGATGTGTGAGAGAGCGACTACTTGACGGTGCATGACAACTTAGGCTAAGTAATATTTTATACTCGGTGAGATTGCAAAAGTTTCACGAAATCCAGAAATCTACGCTTAGCATTCATTTCATGAAAACCACACTTTTCTATTCTTACTACTCTATTGTGTGATATCTCTTATACTCCTTATAGAAAGCATTCAATTGAAAAGTGTGTGATCTACGATTTTGTATACCGCTTTAGATGCTTCAGACGATGTTAATTCTAGAATTATTCCATTTTTCATGCCATATTGATATTCTTGGGTTTTCTATTTCAAATGCACCATTATACTATGATATCGAGATAAAAGTCTTTGACGTGAGTTTTATATTCGATGCGTGCTATATGAGTAAGCAAAACCCACGTCCTGAGAAAAATGATCTAGCAGCTTCCTTCTTCGTTTTCTATTTTGTTTTTCTTTTTTCATTTCTCCACTTTTCCATCGCTTCCATTATCTTTATCCACCGGGTTCGCTTTTTACTCATCTTCGTCGAGGACGAGTAAGAGGTAAGCTTTGGGGATTTTGATCACTCCATATTTTACACCTTTTTTCTGCATGTTTGCATGCCATTTTGATCGCTCGTATCGCGTTTTTCACGATTATTCGACAATATTGCGATGCTTTTCACGATTTCATGTTTTTGTCGAATTTCAGGAGATTTGGAGCGATTTGGAGTGATTTTGAGATGCACCCACTCCAGAGTGTCACCCGTGACTCTTTTGAGAGGAATTCTGTGATTGGAGAGGAGTGAAAGAAGAAAGAACATCGTAGGAGCGACGAGGAAGCAAAAATACGAAGATTGGGCATTTTCAGCATGACACTCGGCCGAGTGAAGGAGTCACTCGGCCGACCATCGAGAGCCCGCTCGGCCGACCAGGTCGGACACGCAGCAGATTGAATATCAGCGTGCACTCGGCCGAGCATCGCCAGACCACTCGGCCAAGCACGGAGACACCACTCGCCCGAGTGGCATCACGACGACGGCAAGCAAAAATCCCAGACTTACTGTAATCAGTCAGTCAGCTCCCGAGTCCCGACTCGGCCAAACGAAGAAATCACAACGGCCGAGTGAAGAAAGTCACTCGGCCGAGTGACTCCCGAGGAGACGACCCCCAAAAGTCCGAAGTTACTGGAATCCGTCAGGGTCCGTCACTCGGCCGAGTGACATTTGTCACTCGGTCGAGTGAGCCGCGCTGCCTGTAGCGTAAAGTGCGATTTTCAAGCTGCGCAGTGGAAATTTTGTCACAGTTTTTTGGGCGATTTTGGGGTGTATTTAACCCCAGTTTTTAACCTAGTTTAGGGAGATTTTTCTCATACTTTTGGCAGCCTTTTTAGAATACTTTTTAGGAGATTAGATTTAGTTCTTTTGGAGGAAGATAAAAGTGCTATTTTGTTGGATGCTGTTAAAACTTGATTGGTTTGTCTCTCTTTCTATTAAAAATCTCATTTTTATTGATATATTGTCTATTGCAATGAATTCTATTGTTTTTATTATTGAATTTCTAATGATTTGCATTATGAATTGTGAGTAGTTTTATCGCCTTAGGGCGTAAGGATGAACCATACGAACCCTATTTCTAATTTGTGATGAATTGGTGAAATTATTGCTAGAATTGATTAGGGTTAGTTTGGGATTGATTTAATACAAATAGCTAGGGATTTTTACCGATTGGAATTTGCAAGAGATTGGATCCCAACTCGATAGGAAGCCCTAGAAATTCGAATTAGGTTACAATTGGGTTTCTCTGGAATCAGTTTGCAAGAAATTAGACCGAAACTAGGGTTTTCAATTGCAATTCTATACCAATGCCCGTTTGCAAGAGATTGGACGAGTAGGAACTATCCCAACCTAGGTCATAGCTCGAGTTTGCACGAGAGTGGGCTCGAGACACGATTGGACGATGATGTTGTTCTTCACACTAGCTTGCCTATGTTAGGGTTTGCAAGATATTGGACCCTACCTTAGGTTTGCTATAGACCGGCAATAGCGCGAGAGCGTGAGCTTGGTTCTATATTTAGTTGCAACTAGTTCACCTGAATTTCTAGGCTAGCAATTGTGAAACCTACGAATCACAATGACGAGATACGGTTTGTAGCGGGGATTCCCTATCCCTAGGCGGTTTTATTAATTTGATATTTTCTTTATACAATTGAACGACTGTGACCGCTTTATTGCGAATATTTCTCGACTGTTCTTATAGGCAGGTGAATTGAAGAAGACACCGTCATTTGCCATCCTCTTGTTCGATACCCGCTCGCTGCTACACCGTGCGCTTACGGTAAGACTAGCGAGTCCCTCGCCCCGGGTGTGTGTTCGGGGCGGGCGATCAGAGATGACCCCTATGATGAATTGCCATAAAAATCACACACACACCTAGCATGGCATCGATAATCACATTCACTAACCCTAGGAAGCCGAGTCCTCTTGCATTTCATGCATCGTGGGTCCACTTAGCTTTTTTGTAAGTCGTGTGTCGTGCCTAGTTGTCTGGTGTGCTTCTACTTTGTGATTTTGATTTATATACCTGTCCAGGAATGACCCCTAGATTATCATGCTTCGATATGAATATGCGGTATTTGCTTCTCCTGTCTGCCTCTGTATGCATGAATATATATATATTGTATGCTTCAATTCGTATGGGTCGGGATTCCACAATTAGGACTAGGATAACCCATTTTAGCATATGATCTGATTAGCGAAATATCTCATTTGCACAAGTGTTAAGAATCCGATTTCTTTTTTATTTTACTTGGTGCAAATCCCATCGTCGTGTACCGTTCTCCCACTTGGGAGAGTGCACACGTGTATATACCCCGAAATCCAAAAATAAAAAAAAAGAGAAAAGAGAAAAGAAAGAAAAGATATATATGTATAGCCAAAAACCCAAAAAAAATACATATATCCAAAACCCAAAAAAATGTGTGTGAATATTTTCCTACCTGCCGAGAATAAAGGGAAGGTGAGAATTTTCACCGAGTGTTCTACTCCACATCATCTCAACCCCCCATCGCTTTCGAAAACACTTGGAATAGGGAATTTCTAGCTATTATCTAAGCGATATTATGGTGATGTCCAAGTCCCTAGTTGTGGAGTCCCTGACACATGATACATTTCGATGCTTACTTTCCTCTCATGCATGCTTGAGCTATGTATTCACCGCTTATTTCAAATCGAATCGATATTTGGGTCTTTTCTTGGATTTGTGTATATGGAGCTTATAGCACAATGTAGATAGTGACATCGTCTGCTAGCACACAACCACACTCACTCGCGCTTCACCACGTGGGCCCACGACACTTGTCCGGACTCGTTTCCTTTGGTTTAGTGTTGTGATTTGGCGTTTGCTTGCTTGGTGTGGCGTTTTTGATTTTATTGGCCCTGACGGGCGATTTAGGATTTAGAGTTCTCTTTCTCTCTCTTCCTCTCTATTTTCTCCCTCCGAGCTCCTACTCTCACTCTTCTTCCTCGAGGACGATGAAGGGTTCATCTTGGGGGATTTTGACGTGCGTTTATATTTCATATATTCACGCACGTCTTCTTTTGTGTTTTTCCATTATTTTCCGTCGTCTCGTATCCGTTTTCTCGTATTTTCTATTTTTCTTTCACTTCTCCGTGTTTTTGCATGTTTACAGGGGTTTGCTAGCGTAGGGGACACATAACGAAGATATCATAAGTCCCCGAAGCAACGGAAGGAGTCACGCGTGATCCAGGGGGTCAAACGACAAAGATTTCTATCTTTCAGCCCCCACCCGATCGGTTGGATACATGCAACCGATCGAGTGATGTACGCATGCACAATCTAGACAGCAGCTGAAGCAACGTGAGCATCAACCGACCGGTTCGACGACTGGTTCAGCCCGACTGTCTTCTCTGGAAATTGAAGCTGAACTCTAAGCAATCGGGCGACCTTCACCCGATCGGTTCATCGGTAGCCGATTCCCCAAAGACACGACCCGGAGAGCTCACCTGACGACCAGCTGACCGTGCCAAAACGTCGCAAGTTACTTTCTTTTGGGCGACGTTTCCAACCGATTGGTTCACCCGATGACCGCAAGATCCAAACGACCAACCGCTTCCGCCAACCGATCATGTCGCGTGACCGGGTGATGTTTCCGAAGATCGCTGCCGAAGAACGAAGCAGGTCACCCGATCGGTTGATACTTCAACCGATCGAGTGACGTCGTTTTCAATATATATAACCCCTAGGTTTTCAGAAATGAGAGCAGTGTTTTATTTTCTGTCTTTTCTCTATTGCGACGGCTGGAATTTTTTTGGTTATTTGTAAGTGTTCAGATCTTTATGAAATTTTAATATAGTATTAATTGCATTGCTACTACTTCATTTCTATTGCCCGATTATGTTTTTAACGGTCGATTTTCATGTAGATTGCCTTTTACCTAAAATGTGTGAGTAGTTCCCAAATCTGGGATTTTGGTGGAAACCCCTTCGTGGGTTCTCCCTAATGCATCCATAGGACTAGAAAATTGATAGGGATTAGGAATCTATTGGTTACGTGGGGTGTTTCATTGTCATCGGCGGGAAAAAGACTGCCTTTGACCGTTGGGCCAAGGGGGAATAAACTTGGCGGTTGACTCCCTAGCCATAGCTCACGTCCTTAGCGTAGACATCGAATCCTAGCGCGTGGAAACGGCAGGACAAGATGTTGGGAGTTATCGTTGCGAGCTTAGTGCTCCCGAAGTTGGTCAGTGTTAATGGACATGGGAATGCTCAATGACCGAACCCGGGTAGTCCGGCGTATCATCCTGGGCACCGACCGGAATATCGGGCCCATGAGACGCTGGTATCACTCTTAGAGGCAACGTCTCACCATTAAAACCTAATTTCGATCGTTATCCTATCCGCCGGCCGTATTAGCGAGAATCACATGATAGGGTGGAAACCGAAGTCCTGGGTTTCCCTTTATATTGTTTAACCTCGTATATACATTCCGTGACAACCCATCTATTGATTCGGGCTAGCTCGCCCATACTGTGAATTAGGTCCCTTCTGACACAAGCACAACCATGCCTCCCTGTGTTCGACCCCCAAGCCACACTACAACACCGTGCGCTTGCGGTTATAAATATTTAAATCTTGCGCCCCCAATCTCTTATCGCACACTTTGCACATGCATCAAACCGTGGGGACGTCAATACCCCTTAACCACATCAATTCCACAGACCGTGGGCATGATCTTAGTACGGCTTATCTACAGATTCGGTAGGATCTACCGAAATACAACCCTAAATCCCCAATTCAACATGGGGATCCAGATCTACCTTTTCCCCCTAAAATCCTAGGGTTCACCCATCAACCCTAGAATGGATCTACTCACTCATGATGATAGGAGCGCACAAAAATATCAATATCGCAGAGGAAAACATTTTAGCAATAAAGAAATTAGGGCTGTCACGACCCTCTTCCCTAAAATGGAGGCAAGGCGTGAGAAGTCCGCTCAGACTTGGAGCTGTGAGGCCCCAGTCTGCAAAGCGTTTGGATTAACCAAGTATAGGTCCTTGCAAATGCGACACAGAACAAAGATAATAATAAAAGAAAAGGGACAAATATATTATTGTTGTGAATGGGTATTTACTAGGTTGGTGAGTTATTGGGCCAACCCAAGTGGTTGGGCCCATACCCACTTGTATTCTCCCCTTTGGCTATAAATATATACTTGAGGGCTCTCCCCTCAGTAGTTGATTCATAACAGGTTATCAGCACAAGCCTCTAAATTTTTTTCCACAAACTTTTTCCGTTCGTTGTGAAGGCGAAGGCGAAGGCGAGACAGGAGATCCACGAGCGCGGTGCAAGGCTTCCTCCATCGAGGGTCGTCATCCGCGTAGGGCTTCGAGCAACCGTCGCTATATCCGGAGGACGGATATAGAGGTAAAAACTCTAAAAACAAAGTTTTTAATCATACGTATGATTACCCCTCCCCTAGATCTCACAAGATCGTCATGGGGATTCATCGTCGCCTTGAAAACGACGGATTTTTCTTCCCAAAATCAAATTTTTTTAGGGTTCTTTGGATTTTTTTTTCAAAAACCCAAAATTTAGACCCGCCGGCGGCCTCGCCGCCGCCCCCCCCCCCCCCCCCCCCGCCCGCCCACCCGCCATGCCGTCCCCCCCATAGGGGGGCGGCAGCCGCCGCACCCCCCCTGCAGGGGGGGCGGCGGCGGCCTCTGCCGTCGCCCTCCCCCTGCAGGGGGGGCGTCCCCCGCCGTCCCCCCTGCAGGGGGGGCGGCGGCCCCCTCCCGTGCCTGCCGTCCCCCCCGCAGAGGGGGGGGGGGGGCGACGGCCCCCGTCGTCCCCCCCGCAGCGGGGGGCGGCGGCCCCCTGGCCGCGCCCCCCTCTGCGGGGGGGCGACGGCCCCCGCCCCCCCCCCCCCCCCCCCCCCCCCCGCAGCGGGGGGCGGCGGCCCCCTGGCCGCGCCCCCCTCTGCGGGGGCGACGGCCCCCTGGACGCGCCCCCCTCTGTGGGGGCGGCGGCCCCCGCCGCTCCCCCCCCGCAGCGGGGAGCGGCGGCCCCCTGGCCGCGCCCCCCCTCTCTGCGGGGGGCGGCGGCGGCGGCGGCGGCGGGGCCCCCCCGCCGTAACCCTAATCCGCACAAAAAAAAACTGTGCCTGAGCTGTGGGCCTGAAGCCCACAACAGATCTGTGGGCTTCAGGCCCACAGAATTCAACACAAAAAAAATTTCAAATCTGTGGGCCTGAAGCCCACAGCAGATCTGTGGGCTTCAGGCCCATAGATTTTCATCAAAAAAAATTTGGGGGGAGGCAATATGGCTAATGAATGTGCCTCAAAAGGCAACCTATTAGCCTAAAATATTAATGGGGATTCAAAGGCAAAATATTCGTGAAAAATCACGGTAAATTACGGGGCAAATATCGGGCAGACAAGGGCATTTTGGGGATTTGTTGGGGGACTTTTTGGGACGACGAGGGAGACTTTTCCCTCTGACAAAGAAAATGTTAATTTTGGGCTCTTAATCAATTTGATTGATTAAACCCATTTACTTTACAATCTATGCATTGTAATCTCTTTTACATGCTTTACATCTCTGGTAAAATTATGTGGATATTATTTGTGTGGTTGTACATTTTATTTAAAAACTTAATAATTAGGAAGATCATGCGACCGCTCTGCCGTTAGTTACCTAACCTAACGGTGTATGACGTTGCCCAGTGGTCCAATAATTATTAAGTGATTAAATATTGATTTATCCTCATATGAATAAACTGCCTGTGATGTCTGTGGATGAAAATGTTGATGAGCACAATATTCTTGCATGAATTGCTAAATGTGGTTTTTGGATCGGCCGTTTAGTCCCACAGTTTATTTCCCGCACTTTTCTTTTATTTTTGAGAGAAATTGTAGTGAGGAATTTATGTAAATGTCAAAGAAAGAAGACCTACTTCCATGGAGTCGGAAGCTACGCTTGAAGACGAAGATATTAAATGGGACCCACGGGGTTTCCAAAGTTGTATTTTCATTTTAATTCAAGCTGCAAATTTGTATAATTTGGACTGTGGACTTTTGGACTCTTTCTTGTGGGACTGGCCGATCCACACATTTAGCTTTTCATTAAATATTGCTTCCGCATGAAAATGTTTTTCTGGTTGATTATTAATTCATGCATGTTTGTGCTCTGCTAGATAAATGGCTAAAATTGCAAGCGTTGACTTTGAAGTGCTGGATGCATCAGGCAGAAACTATCTAAGCTGGCAGCTAGATGTTAAGTTTCCCCTGCGGGCAAAGTCCCTTATCACTGCTGTGACTGAAAAAGAAAATGTTAGCGATATAGAGAAGGCACAAGCCATCATCTATATTCGCCGCCATGTGGACAAGACCTTAAAGGCTGAATACCTTACGGTCGAAGATCCACTCGAGCTATGGACCGCCCTTGAGGACAGGTATAAACATCAGAGAGATGTTATACTCCCAAGGGTGAGATATGAGTGGGAGAACCTGAGACTGCAGGACTTTAAGTCCATTGCTGAGTACAACTCAGCACTTTTTAGCATCACCTCACGCCTGAAGTTGTGTGGTGAAAAAGTCTCAGAAGATCGCATGCTGGAAAAGATGTATACGTCTTTCCATGAAAAGGATGCGATACTTATGCAGCAATACCGTGAACGTAAGTTCACCAAGTATTCAGAGCTGCTGTCATGTCTTCTTATGGCCGAGCAAAACAGAGAGCTTCTTCTCGCCACTCACAATATGCGCCCTCCCGGCACTGTCCCCCTACCAGAAGCTCACCATACCTCTTCCTTCAAAAAGAAGAGGGAAAATAAAAGAAAAGAAAGACCACAGAAAGGGGGACAACAGAAAAGAGCCAAGGGCCCACCACAGCAGCGCAAGAATGAAGGGAAGCGCAAGTTCACCTGGCGCAGGAATGATAACAAGAAAAACAATGCACCCCCACCCAAGAGGGACTGGGAAGACCAGTGCCACAGCTGTGGCATGACAGGCCACTGGTCTAGAGTGTGCAGGATGCCAGTGCATCTCCAGGAGCTTTATAAACAAAGCAAGAAAAAGAATGCTGAATCAAACCTGGTGGCTGCGAATAATGCAGTCAAATTTACAGCAAAAGACTTCGAGTCAGATAATCTGCTTGATTAGCATATTATCATTTATCTTAGCATTCCTATTGTATGAACATTTTTATTTCATGATAGCTTTTATGTATCTTCAATTCTGCTGAATAAAATTTAGCTTTTTTGAATGCAAATGTTTACTCATTTTTCTTAGATGGAATGCTCTCATGACTGCTTAGTAGACAGCGCGTCAACACATACGATCCTTCAACACAAATGCTATTTTCATAGCATTATCCCGTATAAGAGCCCTGTAAACACAATTTCAGGGCCATCGGACATAATTGAAGGTTCTGGGAATGCAACCTTGTTGCTCCCCAATGGAACAGAAATAAAAATAAAAGATGCACTTTACTCTCCGAATTCCAAGAGAAACTTACTAAGTTTCAAAGATATCTGTTTTAACGGATTCCACTTGGAAACAGCAAATGTCAAAGAAAACGAATTACTGTATGTAACGTCTCAAGAAAATGGAGTTAAAACCATTCTTGAACGTTTTGAGAGCCTCTCATCAGGCCTCTACCATACAAAAATTCGGAGAGAGGAAGCAAACCTGACGGAGCACCTGAAGTGCCCGACATCGGCCAAATTCTTACTTTGGCACGATAAACTTGGCCACCCCGGATCTGTGATGATGCACCGCATCCTAGCACAATCCCATGGGCATAACCTGAAGAACCAGAAGATTCTTCAGAAGGGAGAATTCCCTTGTGTACCCTGCTTTAAGGGTAAATTAATAACAAGGCCATCACCACTTAAAGTGGATATTGAGTCTCCTAGCTTCCTTGAAAGAATACACAGAGACATATGTGGACCTATCCACCCCCCTAGCGGGCCTTTTCGGTACTTTATGATATTGATTGATGCATCTTCGAAATACTCGTATGTGTGTCTACTTTCAACCCGCAACTTAGCTTTTCCAAAGCTTTTGGCACAAATAATAAAGTTACGGGTGCATTTCCCAGACAACCAAATAAAGAAAATACGTCTGGATAATGCGGGAGAATTTACCTCTCAGTCATTCCAAGAATATTGCCAGGCAACGGGAATAGAAATTGAACATCCGGTGCCACATGTTCACACCCAAAATGGGTTAGCTGAGTCGCTAATTAAAAGACTCCAATGGATCGCACGACCATTGCTGATGAAATCCCAGTTGCCGGTGGATGCATGGGGACATGCAATTTTGCATGCTGCATCACTAATAAAAATTAGACCCTCAGGAGGTCAGAGTCTATCTCCAATGCAACTCGCATAAGGAACACCGCCGAACATCTTTCACTTGAGAATCTTCGGCTGCACAGTTTATATCCCCATTGCACCACCACAGAGGACCAAGATGGGCCCTCAACGTCGCCTAGGTATCTACGTAGGGTTTGACTCACCCTCCATTATAAGATACCTAGAACCCCAAACGGGGGACGCCTTCAAGGCACGCCTTGAAGACTGCAATTTTGATGAGACATATTTCCCCAAAATGGGCCTAGACATCGAAAAGTCTAGTGCAAAGCAAATGTTGACGTGGGATACAAAAAGCTTGACCCACTACGATCCGGTAACAAGACAATGTGATGATGAGATCCGGAAGATCTTACACATCCAGGACACAGTCCATAGATTACCGGACTCGTTCACTGATAACCAGAAGATTGTCAGATCACACATCCCTGCTGCGAATACTCCAGCTAGGATTGACATCCCGAAGGATGGATGCAATCCACCTGCAACAGAAGTGGCTGCACCTCAACAGAAAAGAGGCAGACCACCAGGCTCCAAGGATAAAAATCCAAGAAAAAGAAAAATATCCGGAGACCTTGGGACGATACCCCCACAGAGAAACGAGCTCGTGTCCATACCCTCTCCCCTCCTGGAATCCACTGCAGAGGAACTACCGGGAGAAACAGAAATTTCACTAAATTATGTACGTACAGGGGAGGTATTGGACAGAAAGAGTACAGTCGTCGACGATGACTTCGCGTTTCACATTGCCATTCACGTCGTCGGAAGCGATGATGATTATGAACCACACTCCGTTGCTGAATGCAAACGTAGAGATGATTGGCCAAAGTGGAATCAGGCAATAGAAGCCGAGCTGGACTCGCTTCAGAAACGAAAAGTCTTTGGGCAAATAGTCCAGACACCTACCGGTGTCAAACCTGTGGGATACAAATGGGTATTTGTCAGAAAAAGAAACGAAAATAATGAGATCGCACGCTACAAAGCTAGACTTGTAGCACATGGATTTTCCCAAAGACCGGGTATAGACTATGACGAAACATACTCCCCGGTCATGGATGCGATCACGTTCAGATTCCTGATAAGCTTAACAGCAAAGGAAGGCCTAGATATGCAGCTAATGGATGTTGTGACTGCGTATCTATACGGCAATCTCGACAAGGAGATCTACATGAAACTTCCTGATGGATTTTCAATACCTGCTGAACTGAAAGATAGACCTTGGGACGTCTATTCTGTTAAGCTACAAAGATCATTGTATGGTCTCAAACAATCAGGAAGAATGTGGTATAATAGACTCAGTGAGTTCCTTGTTCACCAAGGATTCACGAACAATGAAGTCTGCCCTTGTATCTTCATAAGAACAAAGGGAAAAGGATTCGTGATAATAGCTGTCTACGTAGACGATCTGAATCTCATAGGATCTCCCGAAGAGATCACTGAGATATCTGTAAGCCTAACAAAAGAATTCGAAATGAAAGACCTAGGCAAAACCAAATTCTGTCTTGGCTTACAGATTGAACATTAGAAAGACGGAATCCTATTACACCAAACCACATATACGAAGAAAATGTTGCAAAGATTCCATATGGACCATTGCCATCCATTAAGTACACCTATGGTAGTACGATCCATGGATGCACATAAAGACCCCTTCCGGCCGCTGGAAGAGCGGGAGGATATACTTGGTCCGGAAGTTCCCTATCTGAGTGCCATCGGAGCACTACTATATCTGGGAAACTGCACGCGTCCCGATATAGCGTTTGCAGTAAATTTGCTTGCCAGATACAGTGCAGCGCCTACGCAGCGCCACTGGACCGGGGTAAAGCACCTTCTGCGCTACCTCCAAGGGTCTACAGATTTGGGACTCTTCTACAAAAATGGAACATCCTCTACACTTGCAGGTTATGCTGATGCAGGGTACTTGTCTGATCCCCACAAAGCAAAATCACAGACTGGGTACGTGTTTACCTACGGAGGGACAGCCATTTCCTGGAGATCCATCAAGCAAACCTTGACGGCAACCTCATCCAATCACTCGGAGATCATTGCCATCCATGAAGCAAGCAGAGAATGCGTATGGCTACGCTCAGTCATCCACCACATCTTGTCTACGACCGGACTGAAGACTGGAGACCTCGAGCCCACTACCATGTTCGAAGACAATGCTGCTTGCATAGCTCAGCTACGAGGTGGCTTCATTAAAGGCGACAGAACGAAACACATTTCACCAAAGTTTTTCTGGACGCACGAGCTACAGAGAGATGGCAAGATCGACATCAGACAAGTGCAGTCATGTGACAATTTGGCAGATTTGTTCACTAAAGCCCTTCCTACTGCCACCTTTAGAAAACTTGTACATAGGATTGGAATGAGACGCCTAAGAGATCTGAAAGCTTGAGAGCTTGTACAGATCAGGGGGAGTTTGGCAGAGATTGTACTCTTTTTCCTTAACTATGGTTTTTCCCACTGGGTTTTCCATAGCCAAAGGTTTTAACGAGGCAAATCTCACCAACTCAGGATCCTGAAATATCCACCCCATGTGAGACCCATACAGGCTCAGAATCCTGAAGTATTCATGAGCGGGGTCCACAACCATGGCTGGATAAGGGGGAGTGTTGTGAATGGGTATTTACTGGGTTGGTGAGTTATTGGGCCAACCCAAGTGGTTGGGCCCATACCCACTTGTATTCTCCCCTTTGGCTATAAATATATACTTGAGGGCTCTCCCCTCAGTAGTTGATTCATAACAATTATTCCAATCTCAGAATGGCCACAAATAAAATCTCAACATCACAGAAAAGCCACCAGGCTTAAAGAAAAGTCTAAAAGGCCCCAGCATGGCCAATAGAAATAAACGAATGTACAGAAAAGAGAAAAGGTGCTACGCACCGACAACCTAACAAGAACTAAGCAGAAAGCAACAACGAAGGAAATCTCTACGACTGGTCGCAGGTGTCCTCGTACTCCATGTCAACGGTGGACCCAGGCTCAAAGTCAACAAACGCCTCGTCCTCAACAACAGGCTCATGCTCAGCAACTAACATGCGACACCCAAAAGAGACAAGGGCGCATGTCAGCAAGTCTACAAAAGACTTGTGCAAGGAAACTAAAAGAAGGAAAGCAACTTAGCAGTTCTACAAATGTGCGATGACATGGCAGTTTAATGCATGGATGCAATAAGTGAGACAATGCAATAAGTATGACATTGCAACAAGTATAACATGGCAACAAGTATGACATGGCAGCAAGTATAACATTCACATGGATTTTACAAGTCAAGTAAACATGTTGTGCTCAAGTTTACACGTTACAGCTGAAGTGGCTGTACGGGCACACTTCTACGCTGAGTGGTCGCTTAACCCTACCCCTCCACGTGTAATCGGGCATTGGCCTTTGACCAACACATGTAGCCCGCTTCTGGATCACGAGCCAGGAAATACATTTGGCATAGGGTTGTGCCTGCAACACAGGTGCCTAGCCTCAACAAGTCGGGCATTGGCTTTTGACCAACACATGCAGCCCGCTTTTGGATCACGAGCCAGGAAGTGTATTTGGCATGGGGTTGTGCCTGCAACACAGTTGCCTAGCCTGAACAAGGAAGTACGTAGCGTGTGCTACGAATGCAACATTCAAGCATGGATGACATGGCATGGCAAGTTATAATTTAAGTGCGTATAGATAAGGAATTTAAACGTGACAGGCAGAAATGCATGAATGACATGGCAGGGTGACAATTCTAGCTTCGTTGTCAAGCTAGATCTTAAAATTGCATCTAGGCGAGTATAATTTCATCGCCTAGTCTCTTTTATGCTTAAAATAAGAAATGGCCTAAAGCACGGCCTAAACAAAGAACTGGCAAGTTTCACTTGCCTGCAATCAACCGTTCTGAAAATACCGTCCAACCAGTCCAATCTACCTATGTGCTCGGATCCACCATCGTACAGTCCCAAATTAAATTATATTTATTAGTGATTTACCAGACAATTAAAATATCGATTATTATATTATTAGCATGCATGGGTTGGGGGTCCTAAGTGTTCAGAAATTTACCCTTACACGACGCGAGAGCTACACTGGCGTCGGGTAGAGACGCCAGGGGTTGGAATAATAGAAAATGCTCCACGTCCAGATTCCGAATAAGATTCCACGCTCGCCAATTCTTGGGCAGCGACCAAATCAGCGAATCAATATTCCAAACAGCGAATAATAGGTCAATAGGCGTTTTCACGGCATTCGGGAAGCCGTAACAACAAACCGAGATGAACGGTTCGATGCACACAGAGTCTACGACGTTGAGCGTCGTAGGAGATGTTTGTGACGTCGGAAAACACCCCTAGGAGAAGTAGGGGGCTGACGGAAGACCCCAACAGCGAGAGGGAACGATGAAAACTTAGCGACGCGTCGATACGTCGCTAAACATGCAAAACAACGAGTGTTCTCGCTGTTTCAGAGCAAAGGGGGCATGCGGCTGCCGTCAACGGCGTAGGGGGGTCCAGGGAAGTCGACGACGAAGGGGAGCGACGGCCTGCAGCGACGGCAGTGGCGGCACGGTGCTTGCAGCAGCAGCTGCGATGCTGCAGTGCGAAACAGCGACGTGGCGGCGGTTATGGGGGCCCCACGGTGGCGCTGAGGGAGGAGGGTAGTCGGGGACGAGGTGATGAGGCTGATCGGCGATGGTCGAAGGCTGAGAAACGAAGAAGAAGTCGGCGGGGTTGCGGTTATATGCGGAAGAAAAGAGATGGCTGTTGCTTGCGACGTCAAAAGCGCAGCAGGGCGGCCACGACGGGCAGGCGACGCGGAGGCTGCTGGCTGCGAGGGCTGAGATGCACGTGGTGATCGGAGACGGAGCTGAGGCCGCGGGGATGGAGGAGGAGTGATGCGCGGCACCTGGGTGTGGAGGTCTGGCGTGTTGACGTGGAGAAGACGAGATGGGGGCGGCTGTGGCTTCGACCCCAGGGTTTTATAAAAGATGAAGTAGAAACAAATAGGTTTAGCACCTGAGGAAGGTCTTGTCCTATAGCCTAGGGTTAGCTGTAGATCTAATAGCCTATGGTATTTAAAGAAATGAGTTGTTGTGTGTAGCACGTGAATGAAGGGAAAGCTTATAGGGTTTATTCTATATGGAAAAAAAATATAGTAGAGGGCTTAGGCTATAGGGCAGTTAGGTAGGGTTTATTTTGGGTTTAAAAAAATATAATAAGTATTAAAAGCCCAAGATTGCTATCTCTCTCTCTCCCCCCAGGGTGCATGCGGCCAAGGCTAAGAAAATGGGTTCGGTCAACATATTATAGGATGTATATTATTATTAAAATTATTAGGGGAATAAAAGCCAAGAGAACTTGAGGTTAAACCGATATCTAAACTGGGGAAAAGTGAAAGTAGGTCAAACGGGTCTCGAAAATCGTAAGATAAATACTGGGGTGACCGCACGGACGAGAGAAACGCAACTAAGAAGACAGATCACAAATTCGACGTCGAGGGACGAAACTAAAAATAAAAAGGCTTCACGACAAAAGTGAAAATCGCGACGTCTCTTCAAATAAAGTCAAATCATGGGAGAACGACCGTGAAATTGTAATGTCTTGATAGCTACTGCACAAGTACTAGAGGGGGGGTGAATAGTACTTTAAAATAATTAAGAAGATAATTCCTAATTATCTTGCAAACTCAACCAACAATGCGGAAATGAAAATGTGACAACAATAAAATACAATCGCAAACAGACGATATAACGGGTTTGGATCCACCCAAGTCTCCCGACTTGTTCCCGGTGATCCTACGTCCCAAACACCCGGATCCCCTCCGGATACTTGAGTAAGAAACTTCTAACTCAAATTTGCACTATGAAATTCTTGTAGAAAACCTTTACAAGATCAAATCATACAAAAATGAAAATGTGACTCCCACAAACCGGGATCACACACAACTCTCACAACTGAGAGTAAAACTTGCAATTTCAAAGTAAATGAAATAAGAAATGCTTACCACAAAACCCTATGCCTTGAGTAAAACTTACGATTTTAGGGCAAGAAGGATTTTAGGGAAGATGAAGGCACCAAACCCTAGCTCCAAGAAGTTGACCAGCAATAGAAGCCTATGGAGGAGTAGGTGACCTTGGATCAAGCTCTTGGCTTGAGTGGCTCACAATCAATGAGAATCTCTCTTTGGAAATAAGAGTGAGAGAGTGATTCTTGTGAGAAATGAAAGCTTGGAAATGAGAAATAAATGCTTCTCTTTGATTCTCTAGATTTCAATTAATATCAGCCTTGAATGCTATGAAGAAGCATCTCAAGATTATATATGACAGAGAAGAGAGAGAGAGAAAATTCGTGCATTTAATGCTCCAACGGATCTATTTCTGAAGCAGTCTAATCGGTCAAAGAAGGATCACTGACCGACTAGATTCACAAGTAGTCGGTCAGTGATTCAATTATAGAGGAATATGCCCTCAGATCATTTGTATTTGATGAAATGAAAATTTAAGCCTAGATAGGGACTAATTTGCATATGATGCAAAAGAGATTAAATGTGTCTTAAATTATTTAAGACTATATTTAATTAAATAAACACGTTGAAAAGGTTGCCTAGATGATGGGATAGTCCCGCTCTAAACACAGGTTCAAACCGCGTCAAAAACGGAGTCCAAATGCACAAGTTATAGCCAAAACAAGTCAGCCCAAACTGTTGGGCTGAAACCAGTGAAAATGGAGGCCCACCAAGCCCGAATTTTCTGGTTAGGGTTTTTTGAAACCTGTGATTTTTTTGACGGCTACATTTCTAAGAGAAACATGACTTTTGGCTAACTTTGGATAATTGTTTGAAGGGTCAAACGGACTCGGATTGACGAGCCGTTTTTTCTTACGCGTTCACCGTTGAACCCTCTTCGATTTGGTAGGTTGTACCAACATTGAAGCTCAACGGTGAGGGAGTTAAAATTCGAGGAAGTTTGCCCTTTGTGAAAGGCAAACTAACTTGATTTAGTTAATCCCAAATTAATATTCCCACCTCGGTTGTGGAGAAAAGGGGAGAGTCAGCCGCCTCTATAAATAGAGGCCCTCCCCCTTCCTCATAAATCGTCCCAAGCACTAGATCTGAGCAGCTCTCGTAAATGTTGGAGCACGCTCGGATCTAAGCTTAAATTAATATTTCTCATCTCCCTATAAATTTCTGCCTTGCTCCTGAGGGCTCTAGCAAAGCCGCAAAGGAGTTCGGATTCGGATCCGAAATCTAGGCGTAGGTTTCACTCGCGTGAAACTATCTTCGGCGGTTAGTTGGCTCGGCGACACGGGATTGATCGCCTCGGGATGCGGAGCGGTTCGAGGAGCGGTTCGGGGAGCGGTTCGAGGAGCGACTCGGCGTGGGACGGGAGCGGCTCGGAAGACGGTGCGGAACATCTCGCCTGCTCCAGGGTGGAGATTCCGGGTATGTGTTTATTAGCATTAGTTTAATTTAATCGCAGTAGGCTAGATCCTTCTTGGGATGGTCAGACCCATCCCAAGTCAGCATAGATTTTGGATTAGGGTCTTGGACCTTAGGGTTAAATGTTAATTAGATTAACATGATTATTTTTCCGCTGCTATTTCTATCTATGTTCCGTCCGACTTAGGACGGGCATAGAGTTTTTGTGCCCTAAGGGTCCCGGAAAACCCTTCAGTGGTATCGGAGCCAGGTCTGCGTAACGATCTAGCCTGCGATTATTATTAAACTTTAAAATGCTTTTAAATGCTTTTAAAAATGTTTTATAGTTATGAGATAATTTTCAAAAATGTTTTAGATGTTCAAATATTCTATTTGATAAATTTTGAACATGGAAATGTTTAAATGACGTTTTAAAATTTATGTGATAATTTTTAAAACTTAATTTAAATCTTTTAAAAATTTATGTGATAAGTTTAAAGTGCCTAAAATTTTATTTGATAAATTTTTAAGCATGAAAGTTTTTTTTAAAATGATGTTTTAATTTTATGAGATATTTTAAAACTGATTTTAAAGGTTAAAATTTTTATGCGATAAATTTTTTAAAGTAGCATGCAAATTTGTGATTTTAAAAACAAGTTTTTATGAGATAAAAATAAAATATTTTAAAATCATATTTTAAATTTAAATGTTAAATTTATGTATGCATGCTAAAATTGTTTATGCGATAAACTTAATCTATTTAATTGTTAAATAGTTGTGCACTATCTTTATGCGATAAATTAGTGTAGCTTTATTTTAATCGCTAGTTCTTCTTGTCCCTTATTTGATAACACAAGACAACCTTTTAGGTTAGCCATTAAAAATGATTAAAATTTATTACTTGAATTTTAATGACATGCTATGTTTTAATAAAACTTTTAACAACCCTTTAAGACCTAATTCATGATTAGGGTAGTCCTTTTAATGAATCTTAATTCTAATTGTTATAATTAATTCTCATAAAGGACTCCGCTTTTGGCGTTGTTAATAAAGTTTATTAAAATCCTAATAACGATTAGGATAGCACGTGAACCTTATAGTTGATAAGGTCTTAATAAAAGTTATTAAACAAATTCTAAAATTTTGAATTTAAGGATGCAACTAGTTGATAGGATTAATTAGTTGTTAATAAAAACGGTTTAGTCTATGGCACACATACAAAAATGACAAGCTTCATTCAATGGACCATGATCCAGTCAATGTGCTTGGCTAAGAGTTCTGGATCAAGCCTTACTAGTCTAATGGGTAGTGATCCTGGCTTAGTCAATTCCCTGGCTGTGTTCCGCTGGACCGCAATGTCGCGAATCATGATTGTATGACACCCTGGACTATATCTAGTCAATGCGTTATAAATCTTATTAAAGATTAATCCGTATCCCTCCTTGATTTTGGAGCTTGGTAACTCAAAGAAGACAATTATAGTTGTTGAGTCTCCTCAAGCTATGACATGTTTATCTTTAAGGAACAAACTCCAACATACATGTGATGTAGTCTAGACTTGACCCAAATCGATACGTCGGGTCTCCTCGAGCATCGATCTAAGTCAAATCTGGACACAAAATCAAGGGTCTGACTAGACCAGTCATTATGGTTTGTTGAGTCTCCTCAAGATCATAAGTGACAGTGGGTAAAAAAACGATATGGAGTCACATGTGATGTGATTGACTAAGAGTTAGTCTACCAATCATGGAACCAATCAACTTGTTGAGTCTCCTCAAGGTTGTGAGGTTCAGGATGATTGGATCCCTCTCTCACTAATTTTTTAAATATTTTAATTCGATTAAATCGTTCGTGTCACGCCCCGCTTCCTAAAAATGTGGAGGCGAGACGTGAGAAGGTCCGCACAAACTTGAAGCTGTGAAGCTCCAAGTCTGATAAGCGTAAAAAAACACTTATTATGGCAGGTCCTTGCAAAGAGAAACGAAACAACAATGATAATAAGGAAATGAGACGATATTTTATTGAATCTCCAAATGTCCATAAACAAATTACAATATCACAGAAAAGCCACCAGGCTAAAGGAAAAAGAGTTTAAGGCCCAACATGGCCTACAAAATATAACATACAAAACAAAGGTGCCACGCACCGACAACTAACAGGAATCCTAAAACATAAAGGAAACTCAACAAAGTCACCGGTGTCCACAAGACTCCTCCACAGCAAACACAACGTCCTCTGCAACAAGCTCTGGCTCTGAGTCTAACATGTGACACCCAAAAGAGAGAGGGGCACATGTCAGCAAGTCTAAAAAGACTTGTGCAAGGAAACGGAAAGAAAGGTAAACTAGCAACCTAGCAGTTATAGTATGATGCATGACATGAAAAATATAGCATTGAAGTGACAAGTAAAGGGAAGTACAAGTAGCACGTAGCAAGTATGGCATGGATAACAAGTTTTGCAAGTTTAAACACGGACAAGTACAAGTCAAGTAAATCACGTCAAGTAAATCACGTCAAATGAACACGTCAAGTAACAAGTGGTAGTTGTGACATGTATGGTCAAGTAACAAGTACAAGTACAAGGGATCACCCACACATGGATGCCCTATTGCCCGCAGGCTGTAGTCATGTACAAGGGATCACTCAGAGAGTGCCCTATTGCCCGCAGGCTGTGTTCACGCATCAAGTACAAGGGATCACTCAACGAGTGCCCTATTGCCCGCAGGCTGTGTTGAGCTCGTCTTCTGGAACACGAGCCAGAAAGTGTATTCAACAAGTATGGCGTAGGGGTGCACCTAGCCGGAACAAGTAGCACTAGTATGTAGCGATGCTACGCAATCACGATGAGTATTCAAGTATGCAATGACATGAGCAGATATTCGCGTACCGTTAATAGAAATTAAACGTGACAGGAAAAATGCAATGACATGAACAGATATTCGCGTACCGTTTATTGAAATTAGACATGACAGGCAAAATGCAATGGCATGAACAGATATTCGCGTACCGTTTATTGAAATTAGACATGACAGGCAAAATGCAATGGCATGAACAATATTCGCGTACCGTTTATTTAAATTAAACATGGCAGTTAAAGATGCATGGATGACATGAACAGTTAATACGCGTACCGTTAATTGAAATTAAACGTGACATACAAGCATGATGAGGGTGACGGACCAAGCTTCGTTGTCAAGCTAGGTCAATGGCGTCTAGACGGCTATCCTTTCACCGTCTAGTCTCTTTTACGCTAAAGCAAGGTAATGGCCTAAGACATGGCCCAAACCAAGAGAGGCAAGTTTCACTTGCCTGGCACCGAGGAGAACGATCAACGAAGGCACATCACACAAATTGTTATCTACGGGAATGGATCACTGTCATGGAAAAACAACATTAGAATGGTAACTAATCCGTATTCACAATCGAACCCTACGATTTCTAATGATCCATTTTATTAGGGTTTCACAAATATCAAGTGTGGGTTATGAGATTATTAAAGGAAGAATACTACCCGTGAAGAAGCGGAGGAACGACGCCGAGAACTACGGCGACGGAAGAACGATCCGGCTCAGATCTGGAAATGGGGAAAATCTGGAGAAATGGGTTTGGATGAGGCTTTTGGGGATTTGATGAGGGTTTGTGGTTGAGGAGAGGTAGGATATGTGAAATGAGGGTTTGGATGATGATGGATGAGCTTGGGATGAAGGATCAATGGTTTGGGGAAGAAGGGGGCTCAATGGGGGAGAAATTAGGGTTTGGGGTGATGAGGAAGAAGAAGAAAACGTTTGGGGCGTATTTATAGAAAAGTGTGGCGGCTAGGGCAAAACTAGGGTTTCCTGGGCTGATTAGTCGGTCAAAGAAGGATTGGTGACCGACTAGCTTGGGAACTAGTCGGTCGGTTGATCAACGCAGACCGACTAAGAGTAAACAGTAGCTCGCTCAGGAAAACTGGACTATGAGTTAGTCGGTCGGTGAAGGCTTGTCAACCGACTAGTTTGAGAACTAGTCGGTCGGTGAGTGTTCATTGACCGACTAAGGGCTGAATTCTGAGAGAGATCATGGAAATGAGAGTTAGTCGGTTTGCGAAGGATTCCTGACCGACTAGTTTAGCATCTAGTCGGTCGATGGTTGTTCTTAGACCGACTAAGAGTAAACAGTAACTCCAGAATAATTGATTGAATGAACTAGTCGGTTCCAGTTGATTTCCTGACCGACTAGTTTGGAAACTAGTCGGTCGGTTGATCTTCTTGAACCAACTAACGTGCACGAAAAGTCTCGAAATGGAGCGCGAAGGTCCGGGATGAATTTTAAGGTTTCTAGGATCAACCTATCGCTAAGATATGATCTATATGAAGCTCGTCACGAGTGACTTACTCCGAGTTCAATGATTCTAAGGAAGAAGCTAGAAGATCACATCAATAGGAATGAAAACGAAAGGTAGGAAATCTCAACGAGATGAATGAAAGCGAGAACTATGGAAATGGAAACCACACAAGGAGAGAACCCACCATCACAAGCAAAACACACTGATAATCCAATCATACAAAAACCAGTCGTTACATCCTACCCACCTTAGAATAAAGTCCGTCCTCGGACTTTCTAACATATATATAGTCGCTCGGGTAACTACCCTCAACCAATATCACATCATAAATTCAACCAAGTACTTTCATTTCGAGTGCTTATATATACATGCACTAGAAATCAAATATTACTACCACTACACACATATTTTCACGCACATAGTATACTTATACTTATTATAGTCAATCAATTTCATACACGTATTTCAATCACATATATATAGTCAATATATGTATACAACAATAAACACTTATTACTTACTATAAGAAAATAACCAAGCCTCTCTTATTTGAAAATAATTTCACATTTTTTGTCATTCAAATACATGCAAATATTTCACCATATTTTCACCCCACATATAGTCCTATAACTATATATTGGTATAGCCACCCACAATCGTGTGCATAACACAACCAAGCACAAACAACTCAAACACCATACATACATCATCCGTCACTATTCACCACCACATACAATTATACCAAAGTACATAGAGTATACATACTCAAGCTTGAGTGAGACTCAAATCATAGCAGGACATTTATATGTGTAACACAGTATCCATACACATACACATACCACTCCAAGGCATAGACATCCACGAAATCAACACTACGACGACAAAACCACTTAACTAATGGGCCCACCAAACTATAACAAGGTTGACACAGGCAACGATAAGCTCTATGGGCTAGACAATAGGAAAGAACCGAACCTAGATCATGACGAATAGAAAGATCGAAAAACATGGGTTCAGCTAGGACGAAGATAAGGAGCCAAATTTGGTTAGGGGAATCAGGGTAAGACTGTGAATGTTTAGGTGGAAAGATGATGCAATGATACCCTTAAGGAATACGTAAAGAAGGTAGTGTAAACAACATAAGTTAAAATACGTGAATTCGAAGACCGTTGTACTTCAAAAAGTCGGAGTCCTCGTTTGTATAAAATTATTTAGAGGTCGATAAACAAGTTGTTTGAAAACGAGTTTGAGACGAATATACGTAATAAGAGGAAAAGTGGTTTATTGGCTTATATAAAATCATCATGAGGAAAAAGGAAATCATTTACTCGAACATTAAAACATAGGTCAGAAATGTTATGCGGCAGCAATCTAAAAATTTTGGAAAAGTTTTGAGATTCGAAGATTGAAATCAGATCAAGTATAGTGTGGAGAATTTAAGCGCATGCTAAAGGTTTTCCGAATCTTAAAACTGAAGAGAAATCCCAAATAAACCATATCGAAAATACTTTTAGAGAAATCCGGATTTGCCAACAAAAATTGATTTATACAAGATCTTAATGTACGAGCAAACGAACGGGGTACCGATATATAAAAATAATTGAAGTCCTATTTTAGAAATTATCTTAAAAGTGTGTATGGTGAATGGAAAGATAATATCTTAGTAGTATGGAAAGAGAAAAGGATATTTAAACTCATCAAGTTAGTATTAAAACTTTTAAACCGTTTTATGAAGGGTCTAAGTCAGGAATGATTTCGAAATAGTAATAATTTTTTTTTACAAAAATCTGAAATATGGAAAATGTTGAGCATAAAATCGACTTGCTAAACGCCGAAGTCCAAAGGGACTTGAAAAGTTTATTAAGAGTAAGCACGAGGTGTTTTCGAATAAAATTTTAATGGCACAAGTAAGAAAAGAAATTATGAATCGAGTTAGGAAAATAGAAATACGGTTCAGAATGAAATTGGTATATGAAAAGGGACAAGACATTTATATCGATACGAAAGTATATGCTGAAAATATTATAAACTTCTAATCTAAAAATCTCAACACAAGTTTCGATATTTAAAAACATAAATAATTTAAGTCGACGAAGGAGCATGAAACCTTACATGTATCAAAAGTGTTTCGAACAAATTTAAACTTAACGAAAGAAGAAGATCGAAGATACTTTTAGGGAAATAAGGATTCGCCAAAAGAACGTGTTGGTATAAAAAACTTTTGAAGTACGAGTACGACGAACCTATAATTGACATATACAAAAATTAGTTGAAGTCCATTCAGTTTGGAAAAATACCCCTAAAGGTATGTAAGATAAGTGGTTAAAATAAATTTTTGTAGTTAGGAAAAAGGACGGTATATCGAACCATCAGGATAGTAATAAAGTTTAAAAAAAATCGAAATGCGAAAGATACATTGTTAGAGAAATAGTAGAAGATAGTAAGTTTAAAATTACGACCAAAAGTCTTCAAAATTCAAGAACGACTTTTAACTCCATCGAAATTTAGGGAGACATATTTAAAGAAGTTTAGAACAAAATTTAAATTGAGTGAAACTTCAAATAAGGAAAGCATTCGAAAATAACTTTGGAAGAATCAAGATTTGCAACGGAAAACATTTGAAAGATCAAGGATAATTGTAATGAGGTGGTCATGTGAATTGAGGACAAGGGAAGTGGTTACGGAAACGTGATTTTCCAAAAATCTGTAGTCGGGAAAATGTTTGAACATAACTTTGATTTGTTGAAAGCTGAAATCATCTGTGACTTGAAAAGTATATTAAGGGAGCGCGACGAGTCATTTGAATAGCATAAATAAGAAAGGAAAATTCATAAATCGAATTTGGAAAATAGAATTGCGGCTCAGAATTAAATCGTTTTATGAAAAGGGACAAGATATTCAAATAGGTATGAAAGGTATAGGCTGTAAAACATTATAAAACAGTAATCAAAATCTCGTCAAAACTTTCGAATTTCAAAAATTAATTTAAGTCAACGAAAGAGTACGAGATACAAGTATACATATAACAATTGAAATTCCATTTAGCTTGGAAAAGATTTTAAAGTATGTATGCTATGCGATTAAAATGGATCTCATAGTTAGAAAATGGTATATCGAATTTTCCAAAATAGTATTGGAGTCTTTAAACCGAAATGCGAAAATATAGACAAGAAAATGGTTACAAGTTAGCAATTATAATTACAACCATTAGACTCCGAAATCTACAAGGAATTTGACTCAATCGAAAAGTGAGAAATTTTAAGTATATACGTAGCGGGTTTAAAACAAAATTTAAACTTAACGAAAACTTTAATAAGGGAAATCGAAAAATAACTTTAAAAGAAATTAAGCCTTGCGAATGGGGACCTTCGAAGGATCAACGATTATCGAAACGTGGTGGTCATGGGAATCGAGGCAAGGGATTTGGTCGGATGATCAAAACATAAATACGCCTAGGTTATGACTTAGGAAAATCTACGGAAACTCCTACGGTCAACCAACTAAAGATTATGGAACTAAGCGCTAAGACTTCCCTAAGGGCTAGACAGCGATGAAATGAGTTCAGCTTGGTCCGAAATCGATGAACCCAAGCGAGAGACCAAAGAATTCTAGAAGTCTACCCTAGTCAAAGCTAGACAGGAACCACTAAGGTAACTCCTACGACGACCAAATCAACTCCTAGCGGGGAGTCTAACTAACAATCAGGGGCCTCTAACTAGCAAGCACGGACGTCTAACTAAGTCTTCCTACCACCTAGTGACATAGGAAAACTACTAGACTCAAGGCTTATAAATTGGATGTTCTAATTTATTTAATGGACATTCCATAATTATTATCATTGTTCCGATAGTTCACATTTGCAAATGGACCTGCATGGGCCACCAATAAAACCTGTCACGCCCCGCTTCCCAAAAATGTGGAGGCGAGACGTGAGAAGGTCCGCACAAACTTGAAGCTGTGAAGCTCCAAGTCTGATAAGCGTAAAAAAAACACTTATTATGGCAGGTCCTTGCAAAGAGAAACGAAACAACGATGATAATAAGGAAATGAGACGACATTTTATTGAATCTCCAAATGTCCATAAACAAATTACAATATCACAGAAAAGCCACCAGGCTAAAGGAAAAAGAGTCTAAGGCCCAACATGGCCTACAAAATATAACATACAAAACAAAGGTGCCACGCACCGACAACTAACAGGAATCCTAAAACATAAAGGAAACTCAACAAAGTCACCGGTGTCCACAAGACTCCTCCACAGCAAACACAACGTCCTCTGCAACAAGCTCTGGCTCTGAGTCTAACATGTGACACCCAAAAGAGAGAGGGGCACATGTCAGCAAGTCTAAAAAGACTTGTGCAAGGAAACGGAAAGAAAGGTAAACTAGCAACCTAGCAGTTATAGTATGATGCATGACATGGCAAATATAGCATGGAAGTGACAAGTAAAGGGAAGTACAAGTAGCACGTAGCAAGTATGGCATGGATAACAAGTTTTGCAAGTTTAAACACGGACAAGTACAAGTCAAGTAAATCACGTCAAGTAAATCACGTCAAATGAACACGTCAAGTAACAAGTGGTAGTTGTGACATGTATGGTCAAGTAACAAGTACAAGTACAAGGGATCACCCACACATGGATGCCATATTGCCCGCAGGCTGTAGTCATGTACAAGGGATCACTCAGAGAGTGCCCTATTGCCCGCAGGCTGTGTTCACGCATCAAGTACAAGGGATCACTCAACGAGTGCCCTATTGCCCGCAGGCTGTGTTGAGCTCGTCTTCTGGAACACGAGCCAGAAAGTGTATTCAACAAGTATGGCGTAGGGGTGCACCTAGCCGGAACAAGTAGCACTAGTATGTAGCGATGCTACGCAATCACGATGAGTATTCAAGTATGCAATGACATGAGCAGATATTCGCGTACCGTTAATAGAAATTAAACGTGACAGGCAAAATGCAATGACATGAACAGATATTCGCGTACCGTTTATTGAAATTAGACATGACAGGCAAAATGCAATGGCATGAACAGATATTCGCGTACCGTTTATTGAAATTAGACATGACAGGCAAAATGCAATGGCATGAACAATATTCGCGTACCGTTTATTTAAATTAAACATGGCAGTTAAAGATGCATGGATGACATGAACAGTTAATACGCGTACCGTTAATTGAAATTAAACGTGACATACAAGCATGATGAGGGTGACGGACCAAGCTTCGTTGTCAAGCTAGGTCAATGGCGTCTAGACGGCTATCCTTTCACCGTCTAGTCTCTTTTACGCTAAAGCAAGGTAATGGCCTAAGACATGGCCCAAACCAAGAGAGGCAAGTTTCACTTGCCTGGCACCGAGGAGAACGATCAACGAAGGCACATCACACAAATTGTTATCTACGGGAATGGATCACTGTCATGGAAAAACAACATTAGAATGGTAACTAATCCGTATTCACAATCGAACCCTACGATTTCTAATGATCCATTTTATTAGGGTTTCACAAATATCAAGTGTGGGTTATGAGATTATTAAAGGAAGAATACTACCCGTGAAGAAGCGGAGGAACGACGCCGAGAACTACGGCGACGGAAGAACGATCCGGCTCAGATCTGGAAATGGGGAAAATCTGGAGAAATGGGTTTGGATGAGGCTTTTGGGGATTTGATGAGGGTTTGTGGTTGAGGAGAGGTAGGATATGTGAAATGAGGGTTTGGATGATGATGGATGAGCTTGGGATGAAGGATCAATGGTTTGGGGAAGAAGGGGGCTCAATGGGGGAGAAATTAGGGTTTGGGGTGATGAGGAAGAAGAAGAAAACGTTTGGGGCGTATTTATAGAAAAGTGTGGCGGCTAGGGCAAAACTAGGGTTTCCTGGGCTGATTAGTCGGTCAAAGAAGGATTGGTGACCGACTAGCTTGGGAACTAGTCGGTCGGTTGATCAACGCAGACCGACTAAGAGTAAACAGTAGCTCGCTCAGGAAAACTGGACTATGAGTTAGTCGGTCGGTGAAGGCTTGTCAACCGACTAGTTTGAGAACTAGTCGGTCGGTGAGTGTTCATTGACCGACTAAAGGCTGAATTCTGAGAGAGATCATGGAAATGAGAGTTAGTCGGTCTGAGAAGGATTCCTGACCGACTAGTTTAGCATCTAGTCGGTCGATGGTTGTTCTTAGACCGACTAAGAGTAAACAGTAACTCCAGAATAATTGATTGAATGAACTAGTCGGTTCCAGTTGATTTCCTGACCGACTAGTTTGGAAACTAGTCGGTCGGTTGATCTTCTTGAACCAACTAACGTGCACGAAAAGTCTCGAAATGGAGCGCGAAGGTCCGGGATGAATTCTAAGGTTTCTAGGATCAACCTATCGCTAAGATATGATCTATATGAAGCTCGTCACGAGTGACTTACTCCGAGTTCAATGATTCTAAGGAAGAAGCTAGAAGATCACATCAATAGGAATGAAAACGAAAGGTAGGAAATCTCAACGAGATGAATGAAAGCGAGAACTATGGAAATGGAAACCACACAAGGAGAGAACCCACCATCACAAGCAAAACACACTGATAATCCAATCATACAAAAACCAGTCGTTACAGTTCGTTATTAAGCTTTGAAACGATCGTAAAAATAGTGGGAGGATATAGATAGATAAAAGCCAATCTACCTATATTTAATATTGAACATATGCTAAACTAGGGCAAGGCTATGTTTACCGAAGAAATCAAATGTAATATTTTATTAAATAAGTTAACTGGTTAAACGGTTGATTAATTGAATATCAAGTTAAATTCTAATTGATAGAATTAAAACTATATTCTCGTTGACATTTAAATGACCTTCTAAAGAACAGACTTAAGAAATATGATTTCATTAAGTTCTGGGTCCAACAAATAAATTCACGCTACATGTCACTCGTCTCTATATGAGGCAGCTTGAACATATAGGATATTCGAAGTATGTTTCTCCCTATAACTTGTCGAGCTACCCTCAAGGTTGTATGGATAAACAATTTTGATCCGCAAAGTTCGAGAATTCAATCAAACCGTTTGAGTCGAATATGAGTGCATGAGCGGTGCAAGTCTATGTATCCCAACCGAATCTTGAGACAAGCAACTTGTTGAGCTACACTCAAGATTGCACCTCTCAGGCGTTTGGATACATAAGATGCGTGCATAGCTATTTATTTATGTTGGGCTATTTATATCTAAATGTGATTTAGAAAAGGAAGAAGGCACTCCAGAAAGTCAATCGAGTTTAATAGTTTAATTTATCATTAGTAAAGGCATAAGTAGTAGGAAATGAAAATGTGACATATTTTGATGTCACGATTTTATAATTATTGTTATACAAAAGACGTCTAACACAATTTGACGAATGTCGTCACCTCGCTTCTGAAGCAATGTTTTGCGTTAGTAATTTATGTATAACGATAATATATATATTAAATGTTAATATATATAAATACACAAGATAGTAGCAAACTTGTATGGCAAAATAGACTAGGCCGTATCGAGAGACTAAGCTTCACAAGTCACATAAAGAGGGGTCTGACCTCTCGTATTATGAAGTCTGCGGACACTTGTGAGTCTTACCCTCTTAGATACAATGGCCGAAACCCATCTGTAAGACATTGGGAGAATGAGTTGTCGAACTCAGTCTGGTACATACTGATGAACCCGAGTCTAGATTAACCAAATTAAGTTATTCGTATATTTTATTAAGCCACGTGTTCTTGATGAAACACAAGTCTGATAAATAAAGAACGAAATGACTAAAGTATTTAAACTGATTCGATTAGATCGAATGGTCAAATACTTAGCTACATTAAATCTTGCGTAATTAAAAGAAAATGTGATTTTCTCTCAGGTCAAGTCTGTTAACACATACGTGTGTCAAAAGGTATGAATCACACTTAGTTAGACTTGGTGTGATCCATTGTAAGTGACTCTGAGTTAAGTCCTCCCTCTGGGCTAAGTCCCAGATAGTAATGCCTAGGTTTTGATAATGTTCTGTGAGGACATTATCAATAAGATATTCATTAAATCAATCATTAGGAAGTTGTATAATTACTCGAATTTTGTGAGACGAAGAGTCGAGTTACACATCATAACTGATGATGACTTAGTCAACTTCCGGGATGAAATTCGGAGTAGTAACTCCGGTTTAAAAACTTGATGCAATCAGAATAGGTCCATGTGCATAAATAAATTTTGGAATTTAGTTTACGTGAACAAGGAAAATGTTTCCTCACTTTCTGCAAGTAAATCTTTAAGTTGAAAGATTGGAGCAGAAAGGAATATAGTGAAGTGCAACGGTTTTTCCATACTAATTCCTATAAAACGGATTATTATGAAACCGTTTTCACCAGCAGATGTGTACAGATCTACTCGGACCAAGCTCGATGTAAACGCTCAAGTTGACCATGAAAATTTGAGCATTCACTTATAAGTTCGTTTTTCTAAATATGATTTAGACGAACCAACTTATATGAATTGGCCAGAAGGTTTTCAAGGTCAGTGGGAGCGTATAAATTACATGCGAGGCATCAAAGAGTTGGAACATATATTTTTGACGAAGTGATCAAAAGAGTTTGATACTTTGTCAGAAATAGATATGAGCCAATTGAAATGACCAATAACTAATCATTGTAAGGTACGATGAACTGGATAAGATCCAAGTAAATAAAAATATTATGGATTCCGAAAGACCACGTGAATTATTTGAATGAGATTTAACTGGTTGGTCTAACATGAACATAGAAACCCCTTAAGTCTATAGTGTAGACGGTTTTAGCAGATCCACTCATGAAGGCTCTACCACATGAAGTCGGGAAAACTTACGTGTAAAAACGGTATTAGATACCGAGATAAATGGGCCTGAGTGCAAGTGAGAGCTGTTGAGAGAAGATACCTTCGAGGCAATCTATCTCTATGTGTGAATAGCACAAATGTCTTGTTCGAAATAACAGTAAGCTGTTTGGTAATAATTTATCTAAGTTATTTTATAATGTAGTTAACATTAGACATTAACTTAGGTAAAGTCCTGAGACTTTATGCAAGGTCAAACAGGTATCGAGATGAGTATCTCGATCATGGAGAAATGTTTGACCATCTGTAGAATAAGTCTAAAAGGGTTCGTGGTCGTAGATGTTTCGAGACAAGGATATCGAAACATCGGATAGACCATTGTGTCTTAGTCTTCACCGTTTAGCGGTGGCGATGATCTCATGATCGTTCGACTTGGCAAAGTCGGAGACGAGACACAGGTGCTCATTAGAGAATGAGTTCACTGAACGATCCACAAGAGTTATCATATGGTTATATTGACCAATCTGTCAATGATGACTCTGAGTGATGATAGGCTAGTTGGTCTTTTTACTTAAGGTCATTTGGACGAACCTGTGCGTGAACGGTGCCACTTAGATCAAATGACCTAGCTTCGAGGCAAGGCCTGTCGAAAGGTCTTTGATTGGGTGACACTTGAAGCGTATGAGGAGAGTAATGACCAAGAGAGGATTCGTCTCTCCCGGTCAATGGGAGTTAGTGTCGTAGGGTTAGTTCGGTCTTTAGTAAAAACTCTGGCCAGAGTATGTTGGAAGAAGTCCAACATTTTTGACTAAAAGATCGATAGAAACTAACCGGAGTCAAGTTATTGGGGTTGAAAGTTTGACCATACCCTAGACTTGATACATACGACATAGTTTAGACGAAGAGACTATAACTGCGGAATTCATCACGGAAACAGTCAGGGTGGTCCCGACAATACTCATGTCAATGAGTCAACCACATAATGATGATTCCTGAGGCAGGGACGGCAACCACTACTCGTGGTCACTGTCGTATAGGGCTTCGAGCCCAACCTATTGTAAGGGTCAGGCTGTAGGGTCTCACACAGAGTGCGATCTTCGTCTAGTAATAGGTAGAAATTAGTTAGGGAGAATAATTTGCATTTGATGCAAGGGATAAAATATTGCAAAAGATGTTTGCAATCATCTCCAGCATTCGGGATAAATGATCCTGAGTGCAAGTGGGAGATGTAGAGGAATATGCCCTCAGATCATTTGTATTTGATGCAAATGAAAATTTAAGCCTAGATAGGGACTAATTTGCATATAATGCAAAAGAGATTAAATGTGTCTTAAATTGTTTAAGACTATATTTAATTAAATAAACGCGTTGAAAAGGTTACCTAGATGACGTGATTGTCCCGCTCTAAATGTAGGTTCAAACAGCGTCAAAAACGGAGTCCAAATGCACAAGTTATAGCCAAAACAAGTCAGCCCAAACTGTTGGGCTGAAACCAGCGAAAATGGAGGCCCACCAAGCCCGAATTTTCTGGTTAGGGTTTTTTGAAACCTGTGATTTTCTTAACGGCTACGTTTCTAAGAGAAGCATGACTTTTGGCTAACTTTGGACAATAGTTTGAAGGGTCAAACGGACTCGGATTAACGAGCCGTTTTTTCCTACGCGTTCACCGTTGAACCCTCTTCGATTTGGTAGGTTGTACCAACATTGAAGCTCAACGGTGAGGGAGTTAAAATTCGAGGAAGTTTGCCCTTTGTGAAAGGCAAACTAACTTGATTTAGTTAATCCCAAATTAATAGTCCCACCTCGGTTGTGGAGAAAAGGGGAGAGTCAGCCGCCTCTATAAATAGAGGCCCTCCCCCTTCCTCATTACTCGTCCCAAGCTCTAGATCTGAGCGTCTCTCGTAAATGTTAGAGCACGTTCGGATCTAAGCTTAAATTAATATTTCTCATCTCCCTATAAATTTCTGCCTTGCTCCTGAGGGCTCTAGCAAAGCCACAAAGGAGTTCGGATTCGGATCCGAAATCTAGGCAGAGGTTTCACTCGCGTGAAACTATCTTCGGCAGTTGGTTGGCTCGGCGACACGGGATTGATCGCCTCGGGATGCGGAGCGGTTCGAGGAGCGGTTCGGTGAGCGGTTTGAGGAGCGGCTCGGCGTGGGACGGGAGGGGCTCGGAAGACGGTGCAGAACATCTCACCTGCTCCAGGGTTGAGATTCCGGGTATGTGTTTATTAGCATTAGTTTAATTTAATCGCAGTAGGCTAGATCCTTCTTGGGATGGTCAGACCCATCCCAAGTCGGCATAGATCTTGGATTAGGGTCTTGGACCTTAGGGTTAAATGTTAATTAGATTAACATGATTATTTTTCCGCTGCTATTTCTGTCTATGTTCCGTCCGACTTAGGACGAGCATAGTGTTTTTGTGCCCTAAGGGTCCCGGAAAACCCTTCATCAACTTGGACCGACTAACAGCTTCACAGCCAATAAAGTTAGTTTAGGGAATATAGAACTAGTCGGTCTAAGAAGACTTGCCAACCGACTAGTTTCACAACTAGTCAGTCGTTGAGTGTTCTTTGACCGACTAAGAGATGAAATCAAAGTGGCTGAATCCAAAGACAGCTGATCGCTCCGGAATGTAACCCAAAAGTGCGACCGTGTAGTTTTACCGCAAGCGCACGGTGTAGCGGCGAGCGGGTTATCGAACACAGGGAGGACGAATCGTGTCACAAAAGAGAGAAATACCGAGCTCCGAACAACCTGGCTATTAAGAACAGAAAAGAGAGAAATTTTCCTTTGGCGATCCTGTCACAATCGTCAGACAAAGTACGGAAATATCAAATCAATTAAAGAACGTCTAGGGAATGGGGAATTCCCGCCTCTTACCGTATTTCGTCAATGTGGTTCATTGGTATCAAAATTGCTAGAATAAAATTTTGGATGAACTAGTTGCAACTGAATGTAATACCGAGCTCACGCTCTCGCGCTGTTGCCGGTCTATAGCTATCCTAGGTTCGGGTCCAATCTCTTGCAAACCCTAGCCTAGGCAAGCTAGCATTAGGATCAACATCATCGTTCAATCGCGCCCCGAGCCCACTCTCGTGCAAACTCGGGCTACGACCTAGGTTGGGATAGTTCCTACCCGTCCAATCTCTTGCAAACGGTTATCGGCACGGTATTGCAACCGAGAACCCTAGTATCGGTCCAATCTCTTGCAAACCGATACTACGGAAATTCGACTCCAACCCAATTCGGATTTCTAGGGTTTCCTATCGAGTTGGGATCCAATCTCTTGCAAATCCCAATCGGTATGAATACCTAACTATCCGTAGTACATCGATCCCAATCTAACCCTAATAGCAATTCTAGCAAAATTTCTACCAATTCATCACAAATCTGAAATTGGGCTCGTAGGGTTCATCCCCACGCCCCAAGACGTGGAGACTACTCACAATTCATAGCACAAATACAAAAATAATCAATGAAATTAACAAGAGAATTCATCACAATATTGAGATAAGCAATAAAAATAGTATTTTTAGAGGAGAGAGACACAAACCAATGGAGTTCTTCCAATAATCCAACAAAAATCAACTTTTGTATCCTCTCCAATCACAAGAATAAAAGCTAAAAAGTTAATCTAAAAAGCTGCAAAAATTCAAGAGAAAAGCTCCCTAACCTAGGGTAAAAACAGGGGTTAAATACCCCCCAAAATCGTCCAAAAAACTGTGACCAAAATGACCCTGCGCAGCCTGAAATCCGCAATTTTCGCTACAGGCAGCGCGTCGCACTCGGCCGAGTGACAAAAGTCGCTCGGCCGAGTGAGAAACACTGTAAATTTCCAGTAAGTCTGGGTCTTCGGGGGTCTTCACTTCGGGAGTCGCTCGGCCGAGTGAGTTGTCCTCACTCGGCTGATGGCTTCTTAGTACTCGGGCGGTCGGCATTTGCCACTCGGCCGAGTGGGTCTTCTGAAGCTCAGGCAGACGAAAAACAGTAAGTTGCCGATTTTTGAATGGCTTCATCTGAGCGCCACTCGGGCGGACGGGATCTCGTCACTCGGCCGATGTGGCTTCCGATGCTCGGCCGAGTGCACATATGAAACTTGTCCGATCTGGTCGGCCGAGCGGTGTCTCGCTGGTCGGCCGAGTGACTCCGTCACTCGGCCGAGTGAGACACCAAAAGTGCCCAAACAGCTTGTTTTGGCCTCCTCGTCGCTCCTGCGACGTTCTTTCTTCTTCCGCTCCTCTCCAATGGATAAATACCCCTCGGGGAGGTTGTCGGTGGCACTCTGGAGTAGGCGTATCTCGAGATCACTCCAAATCGCTCCAAATCACCTGAAATTCGACAAAAACAAGAAATCGTGAAAAGCATCGCAATATCGTCGATATATCGTGAAAAACATGATTTGAGCGATCTAAATGGCATGCAAACATGCGGGAAAAAAGTGTAAAATAAGGAGTGATCAAAATCCCCCAAGCTTACCTCTTACTCGTCCTCGAGGAAGATAAGTAAAAGGCGAACCCGGTGGATTCGGAAAACGAAAACGGCGAAAAACGAAAAATGAAAAACGAAGAAAAACAAAAAACGAAATAAAAACAAAGAAGAAAGAAAGAAGCGAAGAGGGAAGCTGCTAGATCATTTTCTCAGGACGTGGGTTTTGCTTACTCATATAGCATGCACCGAATGAAAAACACATGTCAAAGAATTTTATTTCGATATCATAGTATAATGGTGCAAATAGAAATAAAAAACCCATGAACAATGATATAATCATGAAAACGGAATAATTTTAGAATTAACATCGTCTGAATCATTTAAAGCGGTATACAAATCGCAGATCACACACTTTTCAATTGAATGCTTTCTAAGAGGAGTATAAGAATATCACACCGTAGAATAGAAAGAATAGAAAAGCATGGATTTCATGAAATGAGTGTTAGGCATAGATTTCTGGACTTCGTAAAACTAAAAATAATCTCACCGAGTATAGAATATTACTTAGCCTAGGTTGTCGTGCAACGTCAAGTAGTCACTCTCTCACACATCATTGGATTCTCTCCCCCAAGCTTATCTATAAGCGTGGTGGCACAAAAACAATATTTACATCCCCATTTTTATGAAGCTCCAAAAAAAATAAAAAACAAAAAGAGGGAAAGAAAGAGAGAACATGAAAGGGGATCTTTTATTGAGGTTCTTTCCTCTTTTCTTTTTCTATTTCTTTTTTTTCCTCTTTTTCTCCTTTTCTTTTTTTTTCAAAAGCATATATACACAATGATCCCAAATCAAAGAGAAATAAGGATATACAAGAAATTTTTTTTTTCTTTTTCTTTCTTTGGTTTTGGGAAATTTGGAGCTAGGAATTAATAGCGGGGGAAATGCCATATAATAGAATCGCTAAGGGGAGATTCACCAATGATTTTAAAATAGAAAAATGATGTTCAAGATTTGTGGAGAAAGAAGTAAATATATCTCTCGGTTCACTCTATAGGACGTGCACAACAACTTCAGCAGGGTAATCTAATCTACTCAGTTTCGATCACAAAAAAGCTAAACTAATCCAGATTTATCATAGCTAACATCATTCAATCATCCTGAAGTGAAATGTACAAATCATGCATATAGAAGTGATATAGGTAAAGAAAACGGTACTCCAGATATAAGCATTCAATGCGTGTATCTTGGTGTGTTTTCTGCGATAGCATACATATGAATATTCAGACTCAGCTAATAATAAAATTTCATCTATTTTCATGCGGAAAAAGTGTGGGTTACTATCTCTAAATGCAAGGCAAATCGCAGCATATGATATCAGAAATAAAGTCTAAGACATGACAAATATAGCATGCATATAGAAGAAGCTAACTCCACGTCATCATCATCACAGAAAAGTCAGCTCTAGCATGAGATGAAAAAGAAATAAAGATAAAGGGGAAAATAAAACTATTTACAATGCAGCACACAGAAAAATAAGAAAAACGTGATGCATGGTAAAATAAAAGGAAAAATGATGAAAATAAGTGTAAAAGCGGAAAATGGCGTGAAAAAACTAAAAACAAAGGTGGTAAATCGAAAAAGAACGTGAGAACTCACTCCCCCAAGCTAAATGGCACAGTGTCCTCAATGTGCAGAGTGTGGCACACTGAGAGACAAGTAATGTGAGGGGTAAGTGAGGATGCATGCATGAGAAAAGATAAGAAAATAATGAAACGAAAAATATGATGCGGACATGATGCATGCAGATATAGGAGTGATACAGATATAAAGGTGTGACACCAAAAACTCTCCCTCTCTCCCCAAAAAGATATATAAAGATATATAAAGAAAATGTGTACCCAAAAACAGTGAGGGGAGGGGGGTGGTGGGCAAAAATGAATCAGGACCCAGCAGAGATGGGCAGTACAACGGCAAAAAGAATCGATGGCATCAAGGGTGCCTAAGAAGGTGGGGCTGCGCCGTCTCCGTCCTGAGGCGGAGGTGGTGGTGGGACAGGCTGCTGAGCGGGTGTGGATGTGGAAGTGGAAGTGGAAGCAGGCTGGGTATGGGTAGGAGTGGGGGTGGGGACCTGCTGGGTGGGTGGGGGTACGCGGGGGAGTCGCTCCAGGACCTGGGTAAGGCAGTAGTGAATATGCGGGAGCAGGTCGAAGCGGCCAGCCATCGCTGTGACGGTGGCGGACAGGGTCCTAAGGTCGCCTCTGAGGCCACTCACCGCCCCCTCGAGAGCACGAATGCTCTGAAGTACAGTGTCGGGGGGAGGTGGTGCAGAGGGACGCACCGGTCTGGGCTGTGCGGGTCGGGGCTGGCGTACTCTGGTGGCGTAGGTGACGGGCTCAGCAGGTACGGGAACGAAAGGTGCTGCGCTCGCAAGTGTGGGCCTAGCCTCAGTGTGAGGCCGGGGCACCGGCTGGTGAGAAGTGGAGGCAGCAGCAACGAAGGAAGAATACAAAAGTGGCAACGAGGCGGCCAGAGAGGTCGGTGACACAGAAGTATGGACAGACACCACGACACTCTCAGAGAATACAGCAGCGGTGGAGACAGAGGTAAAGACCACGGTCTCTATGGCGGTGGCAAAAGAGGGCTCTCCGCACTCAACTATAGTTGGCGGGCGCTCGGGTGGGGCAGAGGAAACGGGCTCGGCAGACAGAGGGCCAGTGGTGGTGGTGGCAGGCGTGGAAGCAGTGGAGGTGGGCTCAGCTAGGGTACTTCCGACACCGACAGAAGTGTGGACAGAGGTGTCGGGAGCAGCAGAAATATCATGGATAGGCTGAGGGGCCACGGGGTCAACAGGGGCAGCAGGCTCAGCAGGTGCAACAGGGTCTGCGGGGGCAGCGTGGGCAGCGTGAGCCTGCTCGGCCTCCTCGGCCTCGAGCACGTATGCGGCTGGGATCAGAACATCCATCGCAGGGAGCCAGTCCACCTGGGCCAGTGCAATCTGAGTCCGAGCTGGGCTCGGAAGAATCATGTAATCGGCACCGAAGGGGCCGTGCAGCCAGACCCAGTGTCGCTCACCGTGCGGACGAAGCATCTTCATCCGGGCCATAACATCAATGGACAGTGAAGTGGGGCCCGGTGCTCGTCGCAGGTCATCTGGAAAGTCCTCACCGGTCATAAGGGCGAGCAAGGTGATCAGGCCGCCGCAGCATATCGGTGAGCGAGCGCCCACCGATACGATGATGCGGTCCAAAAACCAAGCCGCGACATCAATCACGACGGCGGGGACCAACTCATCGCCCTCCCTAGATAGAACTCTGGGCCGTGTCATCGCGTAGAGCATATAGAGCTCCGGCGTGGACATCGTACCCGGCTCATATCTGGCCAAAAAGGTAGTCGCCATGAGGCGCTGAGCTATACAGAGGCAAGGGTGGACGATGGCCGAGGCCTTGGCCCTACTAGGGTCGAAGGCAGCATGAAGACCCGTAATCCGGGCCCAGAAAGCACCGGCATCGAAGGAAGGTGGGGGGATATGGGTGGGGGCGTAACCTCGGTCGGCCCTGGGGACATCGGGCCACGAGAAGAAGGCTCTCATCATACCGAGAGTGACCTGGCACTCTCGGTCCATGAACCGAAACGAGCATCCCTCGTCGGTCCGGGCGATCGAACTAAGAACCTCAAGTGTCGGACGGATAAACGTGTCCGTCGACACCTGGAAGAAATCTCGCCAGCCCACGTTGTCGTACAACGTGAGCATCCCCTCGAGTACCCCCAAGCGTCCTAGGTCTGCAAGGTGTGCGAACCTGGAGGGTACGATCGAGCGCTGGGAGATACGCTCGAAAGCGACACGGTGTGCGTCGTTCCGGAACGTGATCCCCAGCGGCCTGATAAGTGGAGCCGGAGGTGGTGGCTGTGGAGCGGCAGGGAGTGGATGTGCGGGGTGTATGGGCTGTGCGGGCTCTGTAGGCTGTGCGGGGTGTATGGGCTGTGCGGGCTCTGCAGGCTGTGCGGGGTGAACGGGGTGTGGTGGAGAAGGCGGAGGAGATTCCTCCACCTCGTGGGAGGGGTCGACATCATCCGACCGCTTCCGCTTGGCGGAAGCTCTCCTCGACCACGGCCGTGTCCGGGGCGGCATATGGGCCCCGAGCGCTCACCAAAACCAATAAAAATGCGGTGTGCGTAAAATAAAGGAAAGAATATACCACGACACGCCGCGAGTGCAAAGCTATGGAAGCGTGCAAAGACGACGCCTCCACGTAGCCCAAATCAGTCCCTGGAAGCTCCCCTTGGCTCCCCTAAGCTCCCAAATATAACCTGCGCATGAAACGGAGATATCAGCGAGTAATATTCAAAACGTATGGGGCATTAGGGGTATAATAGATAGAAATTGAAATTAATTTGGGTTTGGGGTTCGTTAGATACATGGATCCTCGAAAAGTACAGAAAAGAGGAGAAAATAGGCTAAAAATGGGGTTACCGGAGTCGGCCGGAGCAGTGGCCACCGGCGGCGACTCGGGCGAGGTGCGGCGGCAGCTCGGCCGGCGGTGGGTGGCCGACCGGCGGCGCGGCGTGAGGGATCGGGCGAGCGAGGGGGAGGTTCGGGCGCTGGGAAGTCGAAAAGTCGGGGCAGTTGCGATTTGTGTCGTTTCGAAAAACGAGCCCGACCCTCGCCCCTATTTATAGTAAAAGTTACGACTCGGCCGAGTGACTGGGTCGCTCGGCCGATTGAACTTTAAGTAAAAATTCCTCTCCGCTACGCTTCGGCCGAGTGGCCTTGCCACCCTCGGCCAAGTCGAGTAAGTCCATTCGGCCGAGTGGCTCAAGCTACTCGGCAAGACTCGCCCTAGGAGCGTATCAGTTTTACTCGGCCGAGTGAATATATAAACTCGACCGAGTAGCAGTTATACTGAAATCAGGAAAATAAACAGAGAGTTGGGTACAGCAGACTTCCCTCGTTCGTGAGCGGCTCGGCCGGACGAACTTGTGTGCTCGGCCGAGTGACTAGTATACTCGGCCGAGTGAGCCTTGTTTTCTGCTGTTTGTCTTCGTTTGGGCTCTAAACTCTGTTTTTCTTCCTCCAGTCGATTTCATCTTCCTCCTAAGCATCGAGCGCCTTCCTGGGGTGCTCCTCATCGCCTCGTGCATCCTCCTAATGATGGGTACCTCGTTCTTCTCTCCTGTCAGGGAAAATAGGACCCGTTATCACAAGATTTTTGGGCGAACGACTCAAAACACTAAAAATTTCTAAAACAAAGATAAAAGAAAACTAAAAATAAAGCAATAACCGTCGGGTTGCCTCCCGACAAGCGCTCGTTTAAGGTCGTGAGCTCGACCCCCTATGATTTTCAATTAATGCGGGATGTTTGGTGCATATGGGATGCACCCGTCAAACTTTCCGGGGAGAACGCTTGGATTCGGAAGTTGCGGTGGCGTGTTCTCCCTCGGTGGTCTCTCATCTCGAATAGTGTTGGGGGGTGGCTCCCCCAAGCTAGCGTTTGCTCCGGTCCTCGGCTTCACCGGTGACGCCGATTTCCGTGTCAGCGGAGCTTTCTTCGGAGACTTCAACTTGGAGAGCTTGCAGAGCTCTCGAATCCTTGCGACATCAGCGTCGCCTTCGTCAATTTCAGCGGAGAAGTCGGGGGATTCATTTTTCTTCTCTTCTTGGTCCAAATCTGGCTCTTCCTCAAAATCTTCTTTGAATAGAGCGCCGATGGAGTGAGGGATCGCCTCCTCAATAACCTCGTCAAGAAGGTCCATGTAGTCCAGCTCCTCGTGGTAAGGCATATGTTTCATTGCCTTAGGAATATGAAGCTCCACCTCGATGTTGCCGACGTTCAATGTTAGGGTACCTTCTCGCACGTCGACAATGACACCGGCGGTGGCGAGGAACGGGCGTCCAAGTATCAATGACGTATCTCCCTCCTCCTTAACGTCCATGATCACGAAGTCACATGGCAAACATATGCCCCCCGGGACTTGTAGCGGGATGTCCTCTGCAATCCCCACCGGCCTTGTGATCCGTCCATCAGCTAATTGTATCCGCATGTCGGTGGGCTTCAATTTCGTGCCGGTATTTAGCCTTAGGAACATAGAGAGAGGCATGAGGCTAACGCTAGCCCCTAAATCCACCAACGCCTTTTGTAGAGGGACGCCGCCCAAGGTGCAAGGAATTCGAAAACTCCCCGGGTCTTTGAATTTAGCCGGCTCCTTCTCTCTCTTGGTGAACCAAGATCCCTCCTCGGCGAGCATAATCTTTTCCTTCCTCTTTCTCCCCGAAATCAAATCCTTTAAAAATTTAGCGTATGTCGGGATTTCCATGATGGCGTCGAGGAAAGGAATGTTGAGGCTAACCCCTCTCAGATACTCGAGAAACTTTGCTAGCCTTTTCTCCATTTTTGCCCTAGCAAGCCTCTGGGGGAACGGGACCGGTGGCATAAAGCGCCTCTCTTCAATCAATTGCTCCGCCCTAGATTTCTCCTTTTCTTGCGGCTCTTTCTCCCTATCAACTTCAACTACCGGCTCAATTGGCTCTACATTCTCCTCCACGGGCTCCTCGGTAGGAATCATGGCGGGGGTGGTATCCTTCCCGCCTCTAGTTGTAACAGCAACCACGACATTGATGTAGCCGGTGTTGCCCCGTGGGTTTTGCTCGGGTTGAGCCGGCAATTATTGAGTATTCCGATTGAGCAACGCCAATTGCTCCGAGATTTGAGCTACAACGGTTGTAAGGGAGTCTTGGCCCGCCTTCAAGGAAGCATTGACCTTCTTTTGCTCGACCATAAACTCCTCCACTCTAGCTTCGAAGTCGGATCGTTGTTGAGCTTGTGGAGGGTTTTGATTTCTCCACCCTTGATTGTATACGGGCGGCCTATAGGGTGGAACTTGTTGCTTCGGTTGGAAATTTTGTTATGGAGGCCCCCTCGGCGGATAGTGTTGTTGTTGGGGTGGTGGTGGTGGTCGAGCTTGTTGAGGTGGTTGTTGCGGCGGGTTCAAAGATCCTTCATTGTTGGCATAAGAGAAACCGTGATGATTTCTTGTGGCCGGATTGGCCCAATATCCTTGGTTCCCCGCGACATATTGAACTTGCTCCAAGGATCCCTCTCCTTGCTCTCCCCCCAAATACATAGCTTGAGATTGGTCTTACCAATCACACATTTGATTCGTTGGTGCGGATGTGGAAGGGGTTCCTTGGGGCTCCGTGATAAACTTCTCCAGTCTCTCCACTACCTTGTAGAGAGAATCAAACTTGCTTGTCAGCTTCGCTACGGCCTTCGCTTCATAGATGCTAGACGGCTTCAAGGAGGACGTAGAGTGTCCTCGCTCATCGCCCCATTGTTGATTGTTTGAGGCCATCTCCTCAATTAGGGCCGTAGCTTCTTCGGGAGTCTTTGATAAGATGGCACCATTCGCCGCGGCATCAATAATTTGCTTGGTCCCCGGTTGGAGACCATTGTAGAAGCTATGAACTAGCTCCCAATCTTCAATGCTATGGTGCGGGCACTGATGCTGCAGGTCTTTGAAACGCTCCCAAGCCTCATAGAGCGTCTCTTAAGGTCCTTGCTTGAAGGACATAAGAGCACTCCGAATCTTTACCGTCTTGGATGGCGGATAGAACTTGTCAATGAATGCACTCGCCAACTCGTCCTATGTGGTAAAGACTCCCTCAGCTTGCGTCCTCAACCAATAAAGTGCCTTGTCCTTTAGTGTGAAGGGGAAGAGACGCAGTCTGATGGCATCGATGGAGACCCCCGTCATCTGAAATGTGGCGCACTTCGACAAAAATAGCTGGATGTGGTAGTGGGGATTTTCATGGGCATTCCCATGAAATGGATCCTGCTGCATCAGAACCACTAGTCCAGTCTTCAGCTCAAAGTTCTTGTCAGCCGCCAACTCCGGCATGGCAATGGATGAGGTCGTAGAAGAGGTCTTAGGCCGAAGCCTATCGCGAATAGAAATAATACTCGCCATTCTTGCCGCTAATTGTTCCGCAGTTTCCGGGTTGGTCATAAACCTCCCTTCCGGATCTTGTCTTCTCTCCGCTCTGATTCTCCGCGCAGTACGCTCAATCTCAGGATCAAATAATATAGCTTCAGGGTCCGCCGTTGATCTCGTGTTCATGCACGGGAAAACAAAGTTTCAAAGAAGTGATTAGCACAATGGAAGGGTTAGGTAAAAAATCATGAAATAAAAACAAAAAGAAAGAAATAGCTAGGGTGGTAAGATCAAACGCAATTGCCTCCCCGGCAACGGCGCCAAAAACTTGATCGCTCCGGAATGTAACCCAAAAGTGCGACCGTGTAGTTTTACCGCAAGCGCACGGTGTAGCGGTGAGCAGGTTATCGAACACAGAGAGGACGAATGAAAGTGCTTGCTCCGAACAACCTGGCTATTAAGAACAGAAAAGAGAGAAATTTACCTTTGGCGATCCTGTCATAATCGTCAGACAAAGTACGGAAATATCAAATCAATTAAAGAACGTCTAGGGAATGGGGAATTCCCGCCACTTACCGTATTTCGTCAATGTGGTTCATTGGTATCAAAATTGCTAGAATAAAATTTTGGATGAACTAGTTGCAACTGAATGTAATACCCAGCTCACGCTCTCGCGCTGTTGCCGGTCTATAGCTATCCTAGGTTCGGGTCCAATCTCTTGCAAACCCTAGCCTAGGCAAGCTAGCATTAGGATCAACATCATCGTTCAATTGCGCCCCGAGCCCACTCTCGTGCAAACTCGGGCCACGACCTAGGTTGGGATAGTTCCTACCCGTCCAATCTCTTGCAAACGGGTATCGGCACGGTATTGCAACCGAGAACCCTAGTATCGGTCCAATCTCTTGCAAACCGATACTACTGAAATTCGACTCCAACCCAATTCGGATTTCTAGGGTTTCCTATCGAGTTGGGATCCAATCTCTTGCAAATCCCAATCGGTATGAATACCTAGCTATCCATAGTACATCGATCCCAATCTAACCCTAATAGCAATTCTAGCAAAATTTCTACCAATTCATCACAAATCTGAAATTGGGCTCGTAGGGTTCATCCCCACGCCCCAAGACGTGGAGACTACTCACAATTCATAGCACAAATACAAAAATAATCAATGAAATTAACAAGAGAATTCATCACAATATTGAGATAAGCAATAAAAATAGTATTTTTAGAGGAGAGAGACACAAACCAATGGAGTTCTTCCAATAATCCAACAAAAATCAACTTTTGTCTCCTCTCCAATCACAAGAATAAAAGCTAAAAAGTTAATCTAAAAAGCTGCAAAAATTCAAGAGAAAAGCTCCCTAACCTAGGGTAAAAACAGGGGTTAAATACCCCCCAAAATCGTCCAAAAAACTGTGACCAAAATGCCCCTGTGCGGCCTGAAATCCGCAATTTTCGCTACAGGCAGCGCGTCGCACTCGGCCGAGTGAGAAACCCTGTAAATTTCCAGTAAGTCTGGGTCTTCGGGGGTCTTCACTTCGGGAGTCGCTCGGCCGAGTGAGTTGTCGTCACTCGGCCGATGGCTTCTTAGTACTCGGGCGGTCGGCATTTGCCACTCGGCCGAGTGGGTCTTCTGAAGCTCAGGCAGACGAAAAACAGTAAGTTGGCGATTTTTGAATGGCTTCGTCTGAGCGCCACTCGGACGGACGGGATCTCGTCACTCGGCTGATGTGGCTTCCGATGCTCGACCGAGTGCACATATGAAACGTGTCCGATCTGGTCGGCCGAGCGGTGTCTCTCTGGTCGGCCGAGTGACTCCGTCACTCGGCCGAGTGAGACACCAAAAGTGCCCAAACAGCTTGTTTTGGCCTCCTCGTCGCTCATGCGACGTTCTTTCTTCTTCCGCTCCTCTCCAATGGCGAAATACCCCTCGGGGAGGTTGTCGGTGGTACTCTGGAGTAGGCGTATCTCGAGATCACTCCAAATCGCTCCAAATCACCTGAAATTCGACAAAAACAAGAAATCGTGAAAAGCATCGCAATATCGTCGATATATCGTGAAAAACATGATTTGAGCGATCTAAATGGCATGCAAACATGCGGGAAAAAAGTGTAAAATAAGGAGTGATCAACAGCTAGTCGGTTTAAGAGCAAATTCCAACCGACTCGTTTCACAACTTGTCGGTCGGTCGTTGATCTTTGACCGACTAACTGTAAACAGTAAGTTAGGCTGAAAAATGAAAGCTTAACTAGTCGGTCTAAGAAGGATTCCTAACCGACTAGTTTGACAACTAGTCGGTCGGTGAACCTTCTTGGACCGACTAATTGATAAACAGTGTCTAGGATGAATTAAGCAAGGAGATCTAGTCGGTTCAAGAAGGATTGCCAACCGACTAGATTGCCATCTAGTCGGTTGGTTCTTCTTCTTGAACCAACTGAGATGCACCAGAAGCCGTGAAATGAAGCGTGAAGCTTCGGGAAAGTTTGTATGGGCTTCTAAGATAATCCTAGCTCTAAGATATGAGTGTTATGAAGATTATCAAGTAAGACCTACTCAAGGCTTAACATTCTACGAAAAGAAGCTAGGAGACTATAAATAAAACTTGACGAACCGTCTTCAAAAGCTTCAATCCGAATCTCTTGACTTCAATAATGGTCCTTGAACTTCAATGAAGCTTCAGGCACACGATCACGCGCTTTGTGAAGTCTTGAGACGTCGCTTTTGATGTTCATAGAATTTTGGCGACGATCTCCATAACTGCGCTCATAAAGAGTTAGTTCACGATATTTATGTTTGATCATCATCAAAACCAAATCCAGGGAATCAATACTCAACATTCTCCCCCTTTTTGGTGATGACAAACCAACATAAATAATAATCAATAATAATGAATCAAAAGAAATTTACTTACTCCCCCTGCATTGATGACACGTTAATTCCAAAATAAATAATAATCATACGCATTAAGCAGATGAGGAAAGTATAAAATGAGAATTCAATTATTGAAATATCGGATTTGAAATCCACTTTTATATCTTAACTCCCCCTGAATCTAACATATCAAATTAGATTCACGGTAAATTGCTTTAAATTATCATTTAGCACATCGTCATTATTAATTCTCTCCCCCTTTGGCATTAGCAAAAAGAGTGGGAGGCGATCAACGACAACAACAATGGCTACAAATAAAAGCACGGGAGTCGAAGAATACGACCACGGTCCAAATGACATCAAAGGAAAATACGAAGTAAATCAAAGCGTGCCAACGAGACCATAGTCGATAATCGAAAAATAAAATCATCAAAACTCAAATCAATTTCACGTATTGAGTTATGGAACATACTCTCCAATATCAACATTCTTGATGAATTAAGTGCATGGAAAACAATTCTATGTTTTCATAGAATGAAATCTATTAAATCAAGATAGTCGTCGAGCGACGAAGTCAACATCAGAGACAAATAAAATATATAATGTGCACACAGAAGTAAATGGCAACACGATGTATATATATATATAAGAACATGGATACATCAAAAGTATACATCTGCCAACAATAATATAGACGATCCTCAGATCGGGGCACATCATACAACATATCTCACAGCATACATCGAAGTATCACAAAACATGTATACATCAAAAGTACATCATAAAGACATCCAAAAATATCAAAAATCCATAACCACCAACTATCCTACCCCACTCTCTCACTACAAAATGTATCATCCAGATGCATATGGGAGAGTCCTCCAACGTAAGCTCAGGAGGCGGAGGGAGGATCAGCAGCAGCAGCAGGCTCTGCAGAAGAGGTGGTGGTCTCAGGAACGACCGGAGTATCAACTGATTGGAGAGTGGCAACGGGAGTGGTCTCGGGAGCACCAACAGATGAAGTATCCACCAGAGGAATGGTGGCAGCAGGTGTGCTCTCGAGATCACCAGCAGAAGTAGCAGCAGCACGAGTAGACGTACCCTCAGGGGCACGAGCAGGAGATCGAACAAGCTCCTGGAGCTCAGCCTCATCCATCTCCTCGACGTCAGAAACTGACGGAGGAATCTCAATGCCCAAGTGAGAGCAGATGCGAGCTAGCATCTCCTTAGAACGAGAAACACGAGACTCAACACGTCTCAGAGAAATGGCAAACTCAGTGAGTGTCGGAGCAGGAGAAAGAGCAGGAGCAGTTGAAGCAGAAGCTAAAGGGGTCGTCCTCTGAACGTGACGAAGCGCCGCAAGAGACTTCTTGACGGCCGTCGCATTCAAGGGTGGACCAAAAGGATGCTGGTCATCGGGAGGGAGAGGGACGCCGAAGTGACGGAAGAGGAGAGTCAATAGGCACGAATATGGAATGTGAGCAGACTTGGTGGATTTCCTTATGCACTCAAAGGAATCCATCTTGTCAAGAATAATCCGTGCCCAATTGATCTCGCTCCCCAAGAAAAGAGCGTAGATCAGCTTAAGAAATGGATGGGAGGGTAAGCTAGATGAGCCGTACTTCAGAAGGAGGCACGACTTCAAGATAAGATTAAGAACCCAAGCATTTGGCTTAAAAGACTTCGAGGGGACACCAATCATGGCGGGAGGGATGACATGGAACATCTCGACAAGCATCGACTGGTCAAGATCAGAAATATTATCCACAGAGATATCGGCAGGTAGCTGGCCAAATGATGAGACACCAATCAACTCCCCTAAAATCTCTACCGTGAGGACAATATGTGTCCCCAAGACTGTGGTCTCAATGGAGTGGGTGTCGTCATACTCACCACGTACTCGATTTGCATAGAAAAATTTGACGAGTCGTGGGTACGGGTGAGGGTTCGCCTTGGGGTCATGGCAAAGATAGTCTAAAAGGCCGCTAGACGAAAGAAGATCGGCGAGATGTGGGAAATCTGAGAACTGAACGAAGTGCTCCAATATCAATGGATAGTGCTCAATACGGTGGTAAGCCGCGAGACACAACGGGTCATCATGACACAACGATATATCGACACCGCCCAAAGGCATGGGAGCCTTCCCCTTAGACGAACGAGTGCTAGATCGAGGAGGAGGAGTAGGAGCCTTATCGGTAGGTTCAGACTCAGGGATATACTCGGCGTCGGAGTCATCGGGAGGAGTGGGTGCACGAAAAGAGGTTGGAGACATAGTCTGCTTCCTAGGCTTGGATTTGGGCCGAGATGTGGCTCTAGGCTTCGCAGTCGCCGTCCTCTTCTTCTTAAGAGGAGGCGAAGAGGAAGATGGATGGGTCAATTTGGCACGGCATTTGGGTTGAGGGGGGTCCGTAGGAGGAGACTCGACGGTCATAGGAGACGGACTCGATGGACGGATAGGAATACGAGTCTTCGCCATGATCGAGACGAGACAACGCTCAATCGAACTAGAAATCGAAAACAAGGTCGACAAACAACCCTAGAACAAACCCTAACATGACAGAAATCGGAGAAACCTAGAATGAAACCCTGCAGAGAGCTGAGAGGGAGTGATACCTAGGTGGAGGAGAGAGAAAGATCGACGGCAAACTCGGTCGGAGATGGCCGGAAATCGCGGCAAACGGCGGAGGAGAGTGAGGGAGACGAACGGTTTTGGGCTGAGAGAGTTTTTCGCACCGATTAGAATGAGATCTAATCGGTGCGGAAGAGATTAAATCGACTGGGAAGAGGAAAAGACCCAACAGCCCCTGTGCATTTAGTCGGTCACAGTTCAAGTGCTGACCGACTAGAAAGAGATCTAGTCGGTCGGTCAATGAGCTTAAACCGACTAAGTGCAAATAGTAACTGAAGTCAAAATTAGGGCATGAGTTAGTCGGTCTGAGTTCAATAGCTGACCGACTAGAACTCAATCTAGTCGGTCGGCCAATGAACTAGGACCGACTAAGAGAGTCCAAAAATTGGAAATTTAGAAATTTTGAGTTCTCTCATAATCGCACTTGGACGAAACATCGAAATACTCTCATACATCATTAATCTACCCCATAAAACAGCGAAAGATATAAATACGAAGTTCGTGAATAATTTAAGCATAAATTCCGAAAATTGAACCAAAAATCTAGAAAATCTCAACACATCTAGCATGAGCAAATATAACGAAAATATTATCATGCAAGATTATTGAAAATATGAATCCTAAATCTCAGATCACCCATAATCCCCAATTCTTGACGTAACCGCACAAAGGAGTCTTCCTTGAGTGGTTTCGTGAAAATATCAGTGATTTGCTTCTGGGTTTCAACATACACTAAAATGATTTCCTTTTTAGCAACATGATCATCAAGGAAATGGTGACGGACATCTATGTGTTTAGAACGGGAATGGTGTACCGGATTCTTAGAGAGACCTATTGCACTTTGGTTGTCCACCATGATAGGGCAAGTATCACAGTTTATACCAAAGTATTTAAGAGTGTGTCTCATCCAAAGAACCTGAGCACACGCAGCACCGGCGGCAATATATTCCGCCTCGGTGGTTGAAAGTGATATGGAATTCTGCTTCTTGGAAAACCAAGAGACAAGAGAATTTCCTATAAAATGGCAAGTGCCACTAGTACTTTTCCTGTCGGATTTACATCCCGCATAATCTGCGTCACTATATGAGATTAACTAATATGTGCTAGACTTTGGATTAAGTAATCCAAAGTCGAGTGTGTAACTTAAATAACGGAAAATACGTTTTACCCCTACTAAGTGAGATTCCTTAGGTTGAGACTGATAACGAGCACATACACATACTACAAACATAATATCGGGCCTACTAGCAGTAAGATATAATAAACTACCTATCATACCTCGATATAGACGAATGTCTACATCTTTGTCGCCCGTATCTTTATCAAGATGTGTAGTAGTGCTCATTGGAGTCTTCTTGTCGGAGCCATTCTCCATTCCAAATCGCTTTAGCAACTCCACCGTGTACTTGGTTTGGTGGATGAAGATTGCATCGTTCATTTGGCGAATTTGGAGACCTAAGAAATATTTGAGCTCACCCATGTGGCTCATCTCAAATTGATCCTTCATAACATTAGAAAACTCTTCGCAAAGAGTGAAGTTAGTAGCACCGAAAATGATATCATCAACATAAATTTGCACTAAAATAATATCATGATTCGAATACTTAACAAATAATGTAGAATCAACTTCACCCATTTTAAAACCCAAGTCTAAAAGAAAATTCTTTAGACGGTGATACCAAGCTCGAGGAGCTTGTCTCAAACCGTAAAGTGCTTTCTTAAGTTTGAAAATGTGATTTGGAAATTTTTCATTTATAAAACCCGGAGGTTGAGAAACATAAACTTCCTCAACAACATCTCCGTTTAAAAACGCACTTTTTACATCCATTTGAAAGAGTTTAAAAACTTTATGGCATGCAAAAGATAACAACAATCTAATAGATTCTAATCTAGCTACAGGAGCAAAGGATTCTTCGAAATCTATTCCTTCCTCTTGCCGGTAGCCTTGAGCTACTAACCGAGCTTTGTTCCGGACGACGATTTGGTTCTCGTTGGTCTTGTTCTTGAAAATCCACTTCGTTCCTATAACGGTGTGGTTCTTCGAAGGCAATGGAACAAGTTCCCAAACCTCATTCCTCTCAAATTGAATGAGTTCCTCCTCCATGGCTAGGATCCAAGCACTATCTTCGCACACTTCGTTAATATTCTTTGGCTCTATTGAGGAGGCAAAGGCACAATGAGCGAAGTAGTTGACTTGAGATCTCGTCTTGACACTATCAAGTATGTTGCCAATGACTTGCTCATGTGGATGGTCACGAACTGTATTAAGCCGTTTGGGAATTCCCTGATCACTATGAACATTCTCAAAAGACTCATTAGTAGGGTTAGTATCATTAGAATCAATAGAATTAGAATTACCAATAGAATCACATAAAACATCCATGGAGTCATCATCATTAGTAATTCTAGACGAGACAAAATTTTCATTGAATGAAACATGAAGTGATTCCTCGATCGTTGAGGTTCGTTTTTTGTATATCCGGTAAGCTTTGCTACGGGAGGAATATCCAACAAATATCTCCTCATCGGATCCTGGATCAAATTTGTCCAAACTACCATACGTGTTTTTAATAAAACCTTTTGAGCCGAAAACTCGAAAATGTTTAACTTGAGGCAATCTACCAAACAACAATTCATAACAAGTTTGTTTGGTGCCGGGCCTCAAAAGTATTCTATTAAACACATAGCAAGCGGTATGTACCGCTTCCACCCAAAATTGATGGCCAAGTTGGCTATCATCAAGCATAGTGCGAGCACATTCCACTAGCGTCCTATTCTTTCTCTCAACAACACCATTTTGAGGAGGTGCGCGAGGGAAGGAAAAGGTGTGAGTAATACCAACTTCATCACAAAAATTTGAAAAAGACTCATTCTCAAATTCCCCTCCATGATCACTACGAATAGTGACAATGGTGGTTCCAATGAGATTTTGTACTTTCTTAACAAATATTGTGAAGTTTTCAAAAGCATCATTTTTATTACTTAAGGAAAATACCCAAGTAAATCTAGAAAAGTCATCAACGATGACAAGTCCATATCGAGCATTCCCTAATGAAGCAACTCTAGTTGGCCCAAAAAGATCTAGATGTAATAGCTCTAGAGGCCGCTTAGATGAAATGCTTTTCTTAGGTTTAAATGATGATTTTGGAAGCTTGCCTCGTTGACACGAGTCACAAAAGCTTTTCTTTTGAAAGACAAGCTCAGGGAAGCCTTTAATAGAATTTAACTTGGAAAGCTTAAAAAGTGTTCCAAAGTTCACATGACCAAAACGTCGATGCCATAAGTGTTGTTCACTTGTGTTGGCAATGAGACATTGTTCATGTGATTTGGGATATCTAGGATATATATATCCTTATGGCGTGTGCCAGAAAATAACAAATCATTATTATCTTTTCTTAAAATATGGCACATTCCTTTCGCAAAGCTAACTTTGTAACCTTTGTCACAAAGTTGGCTTATTGAAATAAGATTGTGGTTTAATCCTTTAACAAGGTAAACATCACTTATTAGTGGTTTAGAAGGATTACCAACTTTGCCAACACCTATGATGGTTCCGCTCTCGTTGCCTCCAAAGACGACTCGGTTTCCATTTGCAATGGGCACCACTCCGGAGAGCAATTGAGCATCACCCGTCATGTGTTTTGAACACCCGCTGTCGAGTATCCAATTATTCTTGGAGCTAAATTTGGATTTGTTGCTCCGTTTATTTTTCTTGAGTACCTAAGGATAGAAATATCATTCCATGGTACCCAAGGTCATTGGGTCCTAAAAGATTAGACCTTTGGAAGCCAAGTCCAATTGGACTTAGACTTCCCAATGTAATCATCATTATGCATGACATCCATAAAATAGGAATTCATGTATGCTTGTTTCTCACGCATGTAAGTGTTATTCGGGCACCAAATAGTGAATATTTTGGGAGCCCTATTCCTATTGTGAGCATGCATACGTTGTTGATTTCTACGTGGTGCATGTCGCGGATAAGCATATGGCACATGATAAAATGGTGCATGATGATAATTGTTCATATCATTACCTTCCTCGATGGCAAAGGTATGCTTCTCCCAACAAGAAGGAAGTCCGTCAATGATCTTTGAGACTTTCTCCTTTTGGGTATAGGTCTTTCCAAGAGCCTCCAATTTATTGGTAATGTCAACGAAGCGAGCATAGTACTCCTTCATATTCTCACCCTGTTGCATATGAAATAACTCGTAATATTTATTAATAACAGTGAGTTTGGAGTCTCTTACCCCTACTCGTTCCTTCATGCAAGATGAGGAGTGAGTTCCAGATTTGATATGCACTCTTTCATGTGCATATCTTGTTTTGAAGTCTTCGGGCTCCAAAGCGCATTGCAAGGCATTCATTGCCTTGGCATTGGTTACCTCCGCGGTGGCCTCCGCGGTAGTCCACTTAGCGAAATCTTCTTCTGCGGGCTTGACATACTCCGTCAACGTAGCTCTCCATAGTGAAGTGCTCCGGAGGAACGTTTCCATCTGGCATTTCCAGTACCCATAATTGGTACCGTTGAAGAAGGGAGGCCTAGTTGAGGAGTGTCCTTCCATCGCCAAAGAAGCTCCTTCACGGTTCCTGAAGGTGCTATAATCTGAAGGTGGACGAACGGTCTTGTTGTCGTTGGTAGACATAGCTATGAACTTGGCTCTGATACCAAATGTAAAGCCCTGATAGCTACTGCACAAGTACTAGAGGGGGGATGAATAGTACTTTAAAATAATTAAGAAGATAATTCCTAATTATCTTGCAAACTCAACCAACAATACGGAAATGAAAATGTGACAACAAAAAAATACAATTGCAAACAGACGATATAACGAGTTCGGATCCACCCAAGTCTCCCCGACTTGTTCCCGGTGATCCTACGTCCCAAACACCTGGATCCCCTCTGGATACTTGAGTTAGAAACTTCTAACTCAAATTTGCACTATGAAATTCTTGTAGAAAACCTCTACAAGATCAAATCATACACAAATGAAAATGTGACTCCCACAAACCGGGATCACACACAACTCTCACAACCGAGAGTAAAACTTACAATTCCAAAGTAAATGAAATAAGAAATTCTTACCACATAACCCTATGCCTTGAGTAAAACTTATGATTTTAGGGCAAGAAGGATTTTGGGGAAGATGAAGGCACCAAACCCTAGCTCCAAGAAGTTGACCAGCAATAGAAGCCTAGAGAGGAGTAGGTGACCTTGGATCAAGCTCTTGGCTTGAGTGGCTCACAGACAATGAGAATCTCTCTTTGGAAATAAGAGTGAGAGAGAGATTCTTGTGAGAAATGAAAGCTTGGAAATGAGAAATAAATGCTTCTATTTGATTCTCTAAACTTCAATTAATATCAGCCTTGAATGCTATGAAGATTATATAGGATAGAGAAGAGAGAGAGAGAGAGAGAGAGAGAGAGAAAATTCGTGCATTTAATGCTCCAATGGATCTATTTCTGAAGCAGTTTAATCGGTCAAAGAAGGATCACTGACCGACTAGATTCACAACTAGTCGGTCGGTGATTCAACTTGGACCGACTAACAGCTTCACAGCCAATAAAGTTAGTTCAGGGAATATAGAACTAGTCGGTCTAAGAAGACTTGCCAACCGACTAGTTTCACAACTAGTCGGTCAGTGAGTGTTCTTTGACCGACTAAGAGATGAAATCAAAGTGGCTGAATCCAAAGACAGCTAGTCGGTTTAAGAGCAAATTCCAACCGACTAGTTTCTAAACTAGTTAGTCGGTCGTTGTTCTTTGACCGACTAACTGTAAACAGTAAGTTAGGCTGAAAAATGAAAGCTTAACTAGTCAGTCTAAGAAGGATTCCTAACCGACTAGTCTGACAACTAGTCGGTCGGTGAACCTTCTTGGACCGACTAATTGATAAACATTGTCTAGGCTGAATTGAGCAAGGAGATCTAGTCGGTTCAAGAAGGATTGCCGACCGACTAGATTGCCATCTAGTCGGTTGGTTCTTCTTCTTGAACCAACTAAGATGCACCAGAAGCCGCGAAATGAAGCGTGAAGCTTCAGGAAAGTTTGTATGGGCTTCTAAGATAATCCTAGCTCTAAGATATGAGTGTTATGAAACTTATCAAGTAAGACCTACTCAATGCTTAACATTCTATGAAAAGAAGCTAGAAGACTATAAATAAAACTTGACGAACCGTCTTCAAAAGCTTCAATTCGAATCTCTTAAATTCAATAATGGTCCTTGAACTTCAACGAAGCTTCAGGCACACGATCACGCGCTTTGTGAAGTCGTGAGACGTCGCTTTTGATGTTCATAGAATTTTGGCGACGATCTCCATAACTGCGCTCATAAAGAGTTAGTTCACGATATTTATGTTTGTTCATCATCAAAACCAAATCCGGGTAATCAATACTCAACAGAAATGACGTTCCAAATTGATTCCACAATTTAATATTCTTCGAGAGGGTCACAACGGCATATCACACTATGGGGTTCGGATACAGACAAAGTCTAAAATAAACACATGCACAAACAAGACTACGTGCACGAAAAGCATACAAAGGATACGGGGTCGAAAGGCGACATTAATTCCAAGCAGGGCACACGTCGGGGTTGGCTTGCTAAAGATGAAACCAAGGTGCTACAGCCCTATCGACTCAACAACACGACTCACATACAAAGCAATAAAACCAATCAGATACCCGAAATTGCTATACGCACAGCCGTATAACGAATAGTGAGTACCGGCCGTTACATCCTACCCACCTTAGAATAAAGTCCGTCCTCGGACTTTCTAACTATAAATATAACTCTAGCCAGACTAGTAGCTATCCCAATCACATCACACTATAATTCAACCAGATATAGTCATTACAAGTGCTTATATATGCACTAGGTAGTCAAACAATAACTCTACTAACATGTATATATTCATGCACATTACACACTTACACATATCATAGCCAGTCAAATTCATACATATATTTCAATCATTCACATAGTCACGTACATCCCTATATAACTATTAAACACTTATTTCATACCATGGTGCACATACTCACAACCAATTAAATAGTTCACACCAGCAGATACCATCGTAATACTCCACGTTTAGATAACTACCTATGAACAAAATAATAAGGATACACTACTCCCTATATCTCCTAGTGTACATCCAATGCCAACATATCAACACAAGAAGCACACCACTCAATATTAAATCATGTTATTATATCTAAGATACATTTACCACTACTATAATTTCCTAATTATATAGTCAATCAAATGTATGCAAATACTTCACCATATATTCACATCACATACAGTCCTATAACTATATTCACGACACGCCATACATACCATAGTCACCAACCTATAACTACGCACATACTTACCTGTGCATGGTGCACACCCATGCACGCTAACATTCCATTCATATATACCAATCATACCACTATATACTCAGCACATCTACACCCCTAGTTTAGCTAGCAGACATACGTTCATACATGCAAGTCCTTAGTAAATAACAATACCACAACCAACACCTATAACTATATACTGGTATAGCAACCCACAATCATGTGCGTAACACAACAAGGCGCAAACAATCCTATCGCTATACATACATCATCCATTGCTATATTCATGGTATTACACGCAAACCACAGACATATGTAGTAATATACTTAGAGTATACCCACTCAAGCTTGAGTGAGACTTAAACACATATCAGAATACTCTATATACGTAACACGGTATTTATACATATACCAATACCACTCCAATATATACACATCTACCAACATAGCTTTATACATGCCATAAGGTCAATCGCACTTAATATTTAGTCATGTAACACCCACATAATTCAATCACTTTATGTAATATTACAGACATCTGCACACGTATAATTATAATACCCTCCCTAATGCATGCATTCACCGTATAGTCACACACCTGTAACACATATATTCACACCATATCCTTCTACCTATAATTAGTATACCAACACATCTACTTATACATGCACCACAACGACATCGCAATAAAATCAATGGGCTCGTTACTATGCTAAGGTTGACACAAGCAACGACGAGCACTAATGGCTACACAATAGGAAAGAATCCGAAGCCAAAAGCGTGTTGGATCTGGATCTAAGCCTAGAGGGGGGTGAATAGGCTTATAAAAATTCTCGTGCAACCCACGAGAACTCACACACAGTTATAATCACAGGCAGGGTTAACAATAATCAACCACAAATACACAGCGATTTTACCCTGGTTCGGTCGCACCCACGACCTACATCCAGCCCCAAAAGCAATACTAGATTGTTAAAGTTAACTGGTACAACATGTAGCTAAAGCACCAACCCTACACTCACCTGGCCCTTAGTACCTGCACTCACCAAAGTGCCCAAACAATAACAATACTAGTAAAGCTCTCTTTTGGCTAGTCCCAACTAGACAAGTCCCCAAAAAAATAATAAAATAGTTTCACAGAGATCACAACACCAAATCATAAATAAAATAAAGTTCAGAGTTTAGAATCGATCAGTCGTGACGGCGTTGGTGTCTCTGTCGTTCAGCACGTGGTAAGATCAATCTGACAGGTAGTAGTCTTTAGTCCCCTCAATCAACACATTGCAGTAACTGTGGATCTCAAACTTGCGGCTTCCTCCTGTTCCTCTAAGCTTGCGGCCGCCAACACGCTTTCCTTTTTGTTGCCTCTGGAATTTTCAAAGAAGAGATAGGGAAGTAATGTTGACGCTTTGAAAATTTATCAATCAACAGAAATCTGTGCGGCCTTCATCTTGTTGTTTTCAAAGGAGAGAATCAAGAAGTGTCTGTGCTTTGATTATTGCCCCAGAGAGAAAAAACAAAATCATGAAGCCGGCCTCTTGGGAATTAACAGATCAAGGGTGCGGCTCTCAAAACTTTCAAAGGAAAAAGCACTGAAATTGTGCGGCCTGTGCAAGTTTCCATGTCAATAGTTCACATCTATCATAGGTTTCTCACCTTTAGGTCGAGATGAATATATCGTTCTTCTCACGGGGGCTTACCGTGATTGACGCTAACCCACCGCATGCGGGTGGTGCTCTTGAAGAGAGGACCCCTTCATACGCACAACCCTAACCCCACCCCAATTTTGTGCTGGAACACGAGCCAGCCTAGTCGACTCACACGACATCACGAATTCACGATTCCGCCTTCGAGGCGCACGATTTTCACGATGTCTCAACTTGTTAAACATTTCAAGACTTGCAGTAATTTAATCTTATCGATATTAATTTGTTATTAAAACATTTCCAATACGCAAAACTGGGTTAAATAACATTTACAACAATTTTAACATAACGTTGAACATGCGATTTATCGAACAATCTACAGAAACAATTTTTCTTCATTATTGTTTAAAATTAAAGTATATCTACTGATATGCCATTGGATCACAAATTTTGTCCAGATTGTCATGGCATCGTTTTCATGCGTCATTTCACGTCTAGTTTTCAATTTATACAGCAATAAGTAAAAGCGACGTAAAAGTCCTGAAATTTCAAAAATTCATTTCTAATTGCACACTTGCCTGTTTTTGGCGTTCTTGGTGTCATCGGAAACGTCTCAATGGGTACTACGCTACGGTGATGATGGTTCACTGGTTTGATAAAACGTAAAATCAGATTAAGCATTTTTCGATCATAACAGCTTTATATAGAGCCCCTATGACGTCTAATCATCGTTGTTATTAAGTCTTCTAATTTACGGTGTGGGTTATAAGTTGTATAAGGGTAGATCTACTAACCAGAAGTGCAGAAAAGGATCGGAATGCAACGATGGATAGCGACGACGGGTATGGCTCCGAAACAGCAATGTTGAGCCTCGGAAGGAGGTCGAGGGCTACGGCGTCGGGTCCGTGCGGCTGTCAACGAGGCCCGGGGAGTGTTCCCGGCATTTCTGGACGTGGCAGCAATAAGGAGGAGTCCTGTGCGACTGTCTTGGGCTGTGTAGGGGCTCCGGCGTCGGTTTGCAGGCGTTGAGGGGGATCCGGTGCTTCACGGCGTTATGCAGGCATGAAGAAAACCGCGTGATTCGCTGGGCAGGTAGAGGTTGGCGCGGGATGGGAGGAGATGGCCGTGGGGCGTTGCCGTGAGGGAGGGCTACAGGCTTCGCGTTTAAGAAGAAGAACTGGGAGGTTGTTGTTGCGTGGAGATGATAATAGGGCCGGCTGTGGGTTGATGGTGGGGAGAAGATGGATGTTGGTCGGAGAGAGAGCATGGGCATGGGTGCTGCGAAGAAGAAGGAGGAGGAGCATGGAGAAATGTTAATGGCAGGAGGCGGCGCTTGCTTCCGTTAGGAGTAAGGCTAGGAGAATAATACATTAGGGTTTTATAATATAATAAGAACAGTAGGTTGCTGTGTTAGTTGTTAGCCTAGGGTTTTATGTTTCCTCTTTTTTTTTAAAACTTGGGTGTGGGGTTTGGGAAAAGCACAGTACGTTGAGAGGACTATAGGCCTTAGGGTTTTTTTATTGTATTAGTTGTAGGGTGATGGCCTAGGGACAGTATGTGAAGGGGTTTTATAATTGTTTTCTCTTTTTTTGTATAAGACTCATGATTGGCCTCTCCCTCTCATTTGTTGGGTGTGTGCGTGTACAATAGGTTCGCTGGGTTAGAGTAAATTAGGAAGTGTTTGAATATTATTAGTAATTATAAGGGTTTAATTAGGAACTAATTTGGAAAAGAATGATTAATAGGATTTAATAGGTGTAATCAAGGAAATTAGGGCTAATCAATTAGGTTAAATGGGCTCTAACATGGAAAGTTTTCATTTGACTTTAAAATGATTTGAAATTCAAATTTTAAATTTGAAATTTAAATCAATTATAAGAAGGTATTATCAAACTAATTATATGAGGGATTTAGGGCTAATTAATATGTTTAAAAATAGGTCTAAAAAGGAAACTGCATTTGAATTCTGAATGTTTGAAAACACATGTTGAAATTTGAATTTGAATTCTAAAGTTTAAATTAATTTTAAGAAGATATGTTATTTTAAAAATAATTATTATAAAGGATTTAACCACGTACAATATGAAAAATATTTAAAGTTGAAGCGAGTACGGGGACAGAATACGCCAAGCTATGGATACGGAGAAAAATATACGAGAGAAAAAATACAGATAATAGTAACGATAAAACACCGGTCGTTACATCCTACCCACCTTAAAACGATTCCGTCCTCGGAATCTTATCGGCTAAGGTATCGGGAAAAAATATGGGTAACGCTCGCATCTCTCTTCTAATGTATACACACGATAAATAAACATCATGACATATCCAAATAGCATTTCTAATACTAATACCAATACCAATAGTATTACCGTGGATAATACTAATCAACGTCCATGCTATTAATAGTAGCAATACACATACACACGTTACTTACTACGTATTAACATAACACGTGTAATATAATACCATCCAATATCATACTCGGTGAATAGTGACACAAGACCACATCGATTTACTAGCTGTAAGTGTGCCATCACCTTGCACACTCACATTATTACTAATACACAAGGTATTACCATATATCTTATACACTCACAATCTATAATGATGTAGTAACACATGTCACTTAAACATATCGCTTACACATACATACAATCATTCTTAGTCATTAACACTTTAATCGTATAATCACTTTTACATACCGCATAATACCATATACACATTGTAATACATATCACTACCCGTATATACATGCACGTATTACCTTACACCAACACAGATTTATATACGCCTTACTCATAGTACTAGGGTCATCGTAATCTACCCACCTTAGGATCAAGTCTGTCTTTAGACTTCCTTAAATAGGCCAACATATGGGTGAGCGGACTTAGACACTAAGATCATTCTATCTCAGTCATACATACATTATACTGAAACAATATGCATCCATGTGCCTATACTTACTCATACATCACACGCTTTTAAATACATATACATACGTACATTTTACAAACAAATACATACTTACACTACTACATGCCTATCTCGTATCTATATATGACATATATATACACACCAGCACACACAACCATGGTAATTTACATAAGGCTAGTATACTATTACATACATCCATATATATGTAATCACAAACACACGACTATGCATACTTGCTCATACATCATCCCATAGGGGTAATATTATAATCCTACTATATATAAAACACACTCATTCATACAACGTATATATATACCTATAACTAACCACATACATATACACACACGAGCACACGCCAGACGTACTACCATATAGATCACATAATAAATTTGCACACACGACTATACGTACACCTATTATCATTACACCTAACATGCATATCACCGTACATGTATACAATTACAACCATTAACAAATACGTCTAAGATACATATACTCTCAGTATCTGGCAAATACTAAATCTAATACGCACATACATTCCTATAACGATATAACTAATCGCTCGTCTAATTAGAAATATAACACTTACTACTCTATACTCGACTATATACATATATGTCATATATTACCGTTCATGAACATACCATCACAATAGATAACCACACTATACTAATATACTTGTAGGGAATTCGCGGTACCCTTAGGGCACACAAACTCTATTCCCGTCCTAAGTCGGACGGAACATAGACAGAAAAACAATTGCAGCGGAAGAAAAACTTGTTAATCTAATTTAACATGCAGTTAAAACAATTTTAACTTAGCCCTAAGGACCAAGACCCTTAGCCAAGATCTATGCCAACTTGGGATGGATCTGACCATCCCAAGAAGGATCTAGCCTACTGCGATTAAATTAAACTAATGCTTATTAAACTACATACTCGGAATCTCAACCCTGGAGCAGGCGAGATGTTCCGCGCCGTCTTCTTAGCTGCTCCCCGTCTCACGCCGAGCCGTTCCTCGAACCGATCCCCGAACCGCTCCTCGAACCGCTCCGCATCCCGAGGTGATCAATCCCGTGTCGCCGAGCCAACCAACCGCCGAAGAAAGTTTCACGCGAGTGAAACCTCCGCCTAGATTTCGGATCTGAATCCGAACTCCTTTGTGGCTTTGCTAGAGCCCTCAAGAGTAAGGAAGAAACATTAGGGAGATAGAAGAAATATTAATTTAAGCTTAGATCCGAGCGTGCTCCAACATTTACGAGAGCCGCTCAGATCTAGAGCTTGGGACAAGTTTTGAGAAAGGGGGGAGACCCCTATTTATATAGGCAGCGGACTCTCCCCTTTTCTCAAAATCCGATGTGGGACTATTAATTGGGTTAATTAAAATCAAGTTAGTTTGCACTTCACAAAGTGAAAACTTCCGTGAATTTTAACTCCCTCACCGTTGAACTTCAGGATTAATACAACCTATCAATTCGAAGGGTGTTCAACGGTGAACGCATAGGAAAAAACTGTTCATCAATCGGAGTTCGTTTGACCCTCCAATTGATTGCCCAAAGTTCAGCCCAAAGGCACAAATTCGCACAAGAACTAGCCGTCACAAATTAAACTGCATATGGTTCAAAACCCTAAGCTGTGGGGCCCACAGAGTGGGCCCCATGTGACTCAGCCTGCAACCGGGCACGGGTGCCCGTACAGCAGGCAGCCCGCCCGCTGTACGGGCGGGCTGGGTGCCCAGGCCCGCACAGCGGACCGGGCGCCTGCCCGCTGTGCAGGCGGGCGCTTCAGGCGCCCAAGCCCGCACAGCGGGCCGGGCGCCCGCCCGCAATGCGGGCCCGGGCGCCCGCCCACACAGTGGGCGGGCCGGGGCGCCCACCCGCATTGCGGGTTTGGGTGCCCGCCCGCTTGGCCTCCTTTTGATTAATCAGCCCCTTGGGCTGATGTCAACATGGGCTTGGGTTTTTTTGTATTGGCCATAACTTGGGCATTTGGTATCCGATTTGGACGCCGTTCGAACCTGGGCGTAGATCGGGACATTCCCGTCTTGCATGTGAACTTTTCCTTGCGTTTATTTTATTAAATATTGTTTTAAACAATTTAAAACACATTTAATCTATTTTGCATCATATGCAAATTAGTCCCTATCTAAGCTTAAATTATCATTTGCATCAAATACAAATGATCCGAGGGCATATTCCTCTACATCTCCCACTTGCACTCAGGATCATTTATCCCGAATGCAGGAGATGATTGCAAACATCTTTTGTAATATTATATCACTTGCATCAAATGCAAATTATTCTCCCTAACTGATTTCTACCTATTACTAGACGAAGGTCACACTCTGTGTGAGACCCTACAGCCTGACCCTTACAACAGGTTGGGCTCGAAGCCCTATACGGCAGTGACCACGAGCAGTGGTTGCCGTCCCTGCTTCAGGAACCATCATTATGTGGTTGACTCATTGACATGAGTATTGTCAGGACCACTCTGACTGTGTCCGTGATGAATTCCGCAGTTATAGTCTTTTCGTCTTAACTATGTCGTGTAGATCAAGTCTAGGGTACGGTCAAACTGTCAACCCAAATAACTTGACTCCGGTTAGTTTCTATCGATCTTTAGTCAACTAATGTTGGCCTTCTTCCAACATACTTTGCGCAGAGTTTTTACTACAGACCGAACTAACTCTACGACACTAACTCCCATTGACCGGGAGAGACAAATCCTCTCTTGGTTATTACTCTTCTCGTACGCTTCAAGTGACACCCAATCAAAGACCTTTCAACAGGCCTAGCCTTGAAGTTAGGTCAGTGATCTAAGTGGCACCGTTCACGCACAGGTTCGTGAAATGACCTCAAGTCAAAAGACCAACTAGCCTATCATCACTAAGAGTTATCATTGACAGATTGGTCAACGTAACCATATGATAACTCTTGTGGATCGTTCAATGAACTCATTCTCTAATGAGCACCTGTGTCTCGTCTCCGACTTCGCCAAGTCGAACGATCATGAGATCATCGCCACCGCTTAACGGTGAAGACTAAGACACAATGGTTTATCCGATGTTTCGATATCCTTGTCTCGAAACATCTACGATCATGAACCCTTTTAGACTTATGCTATAGACGGTCAAACATTTCTCCATGATCGAGATACTCATCTCGATATCTGTTTGACCTTGCATAAAGTCTCAGGACTTTACCTAAGTTAATGTCTAATGTTAACTACATTATAAAATAACTTAGATAAATCATTACCAAACAGCTTACTGTTATTTCGAACAAGACATTTGTGCTATTCACACAGAGATAAATAGCCTGGAGGGCATTATTCTCCTACATCTCCCACTTGCACTCAGGCCCCTTTATCTCGGTATCTTATACCGTTTTTACACATAAGTTTTCCCGACTTCATGTGGTAGAGCCTTCGTGAGTGGATCTGCTAAAACCGTCTACACTATAGACTTACAGGGTTTCTATATTCATGTTAGACCAACCATTTGAATCTCATTCAAATAATTCACTTGGTCTTTCGGAATCTATAATAATTTTATTTACTTGGATCTTATCCAATTTATCGTACCTTACGATAATAATTTTAAATTTGTTAATGGTCATTTTAAATGGCTCATATCTATTTCTGACAAAGTGTCAAACCTTTTGATTACTTTGTCAAAATATATGTTCCATTCCTTTGATGCCTCGCATGTAATTTATACGCTCCCACTGACCTTGAAAACTATCTTACTAATTCATATAAGTTGGTCCGTCTAAATCATATTTAGAAAAACGAACTTATAAGTGAATGCTTAAATTTTCATGGTCAACATGAGCGTTTACATCGAGCTTGGTCCGAGTAGATTTGTACACATCTGCTGGCAAGACAGTTTCAACATAATCCGTTTTATAAGAATTAGGATGAAAAACCGTTCTCGACCAACATGATTGCACTTCACTATTTTCCTTTCTGCACCAATCTTTCAACTTAAAGATTTACTTGCAGTAAGTGAGGAAACATTTTCCTTGGACACGTAAACTAAATTCCAAATTTTATTTACGCACCGGACCTTTTCTGATTGCATCAAGTTTTAAATCGGAGTTACTACTCCGAATTTTCATCCTAGAAGTTGGCTATGTCATCATCAATTATGATGTCTAACTCGACTCTTCATCTCATGAGATTCGAGTAATTATACAACTTCTTAATGATTGATTTTATGACTATCTTATTGATTATGTCCTCACAGAACATTATCAAAACCTAGGCATTACTATCTGGGACTTAACCCAGAAGGATGACTTAACTCAGGGACACTTACAATGGATCACACCAAGTCTAACTAAGTGTGATTCAGACCTTTTAACACACAGATGTGTTAACAGACTTGACCTGAGAGAAAATCACATTTTCTTTTAATTACGCAAGATTTAATGTAGCTAAGTATTTGACCATTCGATCTAATCGAATCAGCTTAAATACTTTAGTCATTTCGTTCTTTATTTTATCAGACTTGTGTTTCATCAAGAACACGTGTCTTAATAAAATATACGAATAACTTATTTTGGTTAATCTAGACTCGGGTACATCAGTATGTACTAGACTAAGTTCGACAACTCATTCTCCCACTGTCTCACAGATGGGTTTCGGCCATTATATCTGAGAGGGTAAGACTCACAAGTGTCCCCATACTTCATAATACGAGAGGTCAGACCTCTCTTTATGTGACTTGTGAAGCTTAGTCTCTCGATACGGCCCAGTCTATTTTGCCATATAAGTTTGCTACTATCTTGTGTATTTATATATTAACATTTAATATATATATTATCGTTATACATATTACTCATTGCTTCAAAAACAATGTGACGACATTTGTCAAAATGTGTTAACCTTTTGTATAACAATAATTATGAAATCGTGACATCAGAATATGTCACATTTTCATTTCCTCCTCATTATGCCTTTACTAATGATAAATTAAGCTAACTTTCTCAATTGACTTTCCGGAGTGCCTTCTTCCTTTTCTAAATCACATTTAGATATCAACATAAATAAATAGCTATGCAAGCATCTTATGTATCCAAACTGGTTAAATTAGAAGGTCATTTTAATGTCAACGAGAATATAGTTTTAATTCTATCAATTAGAATTTAACTTGATATTCAATTAATCAACCTAATTTAACCAGTTAACTAATTCCATTATATATTGATTCCTTTTGTAAACATAGTCTTGCCCTAGTTTAGCATATGTTCAATATTAAATATAGGTAGATTGGCTTTTATCTATCTATATCCTCCCTCTATTTTTACGATCGTTTTAAAGCTTAATAACGAACGATTTAATCGAATTAAAATTAATGGGTAAGAGGTCCAATCACCTTGAGCCTAACAACCTTGAGTGTAGCTCAACAAGTTGCTTGACTCTGCGATCGGATGATGACTCTTCATCGATCATATCGGATATGATTCTCTTATTCGGTTTTTGCCCCTAGCCATTCGTGATCATGAGTGTGCTTATCCAAATCACAATGTCTAGTCAAGTCGGACCCTTGTTTTCGTGTCTAGCCTGACTTGCTCCGCCGCTCGGTGTATTCACGACACGTCGGTTTGGGTCATGTCTTAGACTACATCTAATCAGACTACATCTTGATTTAACTTACGCCGGCGCTCGGTGTATTCACGACAACATCGGTTTGGGTCAAGTCAAGATTTCATCTTATGTATTTAAGGAATTGGTTTCTATAAGATTGCCAAGTTAAGATTGAGTGTAGCTCAACAACTATAACACGGGTCCTATAGTTGCCAACCCCTAAAACAAGGAGGGCTACGACTAATCTTGAAAAATATCATTAACGTATTTGACTTAGATATAGTCCAGGGTGTCATACAATCATGATTCGAGACATTGCGGTCCAGCGGAACTCAGCCAGGGAATTGACTAAGCCAGGATCATGATCGTGCCACGGATACACGTCCCGGAGCGGCGACGAACGTAGTCTTACCGCAAGCGCACGGTGTAGCGGTGAGCGGGTATCGAACACAGGGAGGCCTAATAACAGTGTCTTCTTCGAATCACCTGGCTATAGGAAAAGTCGGGAGAATGTTCGCAATGTGTGGTCACAGTCATTTAAATGTATAAAGGGGTTGACAAATTAATAAAAACGCTTAGGGGATAGGGAATCCCCGCTACTTGCCGTATCTCATCATTGTAACTCGTAGGTTTCACAATTGCTAGACTTGAAATTTGGGTGAACTAGTTGCAACTAAATGTGGAACCAAGCTCACGCTCTCGCGCTATCTCCGGTCTATAGCCAACCTAGGGTAGGGTCCAATCTCTTGCAAACCCTAACCTAGGCAAACTAGTGTGAAGAACAACATCATCGTTCAATCGTATCTCGAGCCCACTCTCATGCAAACTCAAGCTACGACCAAGGTTGGGATAGTTCCTACCCATCCAATCTCTTGCAAACGGGTATTGGTATAGAATTGCAATCGGAAAACCCTAGTTTCGGTCCAATCTCTTGCAAACCGATTCCAGAGGAATTCAATTGCAACCCAATTCGAATATCTACGGCTTCCTATCGAATTGGGATCCAATCTCTTGCAAATCCCAATCAATATGAATCCCTAGTTATTCGTATTATAGAAATCCCAAACTACCCCTAATCAATCCTAGCAATAGTTTTACCAATTAATCACAATTTCGAAATTGGGCTCGTAGGGTTCATCCCTACGCCCTAAGACGATGAACTACTCACAATTCATAATAGAGTGCAATAGAAATTCACAAATAAAATCCATGGAATTCATAGCAATATTCAGAATATCAATAAAAATTGAGTTTTTGAGGGAGAGAAATACAAACCAATGAAGAACAAGGGAGCATCCAACAAAATCTCACTTTTCTCTACTCCCTTAAAGCTAAAACTAATCCCTAAAAAGTTAATCTCAAAAGCTGCAAAAAGTTCTAAAAAAGCCCCCTAAACTAGGTTAAAAACTGGGGTTAAATACCCCCCAAAATCGCCCAAAAAACCCTGACGAAAATGCCCCTGCGCAGCTTCAAATCCGCAGTTTTCGCTTCAGGCAGCGTAGCTCACTCGGCCGAGTGACAAATGTCACTCGGCCGAGTGACGAACCCTGTACAAAAACAGAGAGTTGGGGGTCTCGGGGGTCGTCTCCTCGGAGGTCACTCAGGCGGACGTCAGTTGTCACTCGGGCGGACCGTCTTTCTCCACTCGGTCGAGTCAGTCATCGGAGCAGAATGACGAAAAACATAGAGTTGGTGATTTTTGATGCCGTTGTCTTGGCTCCACTCGGGCGATGGGTGACTCGGTGCTCGGCCGAGTGGCATGGCGATGCTCGGCCGAGTGCACGCATGTTGCGTGTCCGATCTGGCCGGCTGAGCGGGCTTCCTATGGTCGGCCGAGTGACTTCTTCACTCGACCGAGTGAAGTGCTAAAAATACCCAAACTTCATATCTTCGCCTCCTCGTCGCTCCTACGACGTTCTTTCTCCTTCCACTCCTCTCAAACAGCAAAATACCCCTCAAGAAAGTCGTCGGTGACACTCTGGAGTGGGTGCATTGCAGAATCACTCCAAATCGCTCCAAATCTCCTGAAATACGACAAAAACAACAAATCATGAAAAGCATCGCAATATTGTCGAATAAACGCAAAAAACACGATTTGGGCGATCAAAATGGCATGCAAACATGCATAAAAAAGGTGTAAAATATGGAGTGATCAAAATCCTCCAAGCTTACCTCTTACTCGTCCTCGAGTAAGATAAGTAAAAAAGCGAACCCGGTGGATGAAGATAAAGAAAACGGCGGAAAGGCGGAAAACGGAAAACGAAAAACAAAATAGAAAACGAATAGGGAAGTTGCTAGATCGTTTTTCTCAGGACGTGGGTTTTGCTTACTCATATAGCATGCATCGAATATAAAACACATGTCAAAGTCTTTTATTTTGATACCATAGTATAATGATGCATTTAAAATAGAAAACCCACGAATATCGATATAGCATGAAAAATGGAATAATTCTAAGATTAACATCGTCTGAAGCATCTAAAGCGGTATACAATATCGTAGATCACACACTTTTCAATTGAATGCTTTCTATAAGGAGTATAAGAGATATCACACGATAGAGTAGTAAGAATAGAAAAAATGCGGTTTTCATGAAGTGAATGCTAAGCGTAGATTTCCGGATTTCGTGAAACTTTAGCAATCTCACCGAGTATAAAATATTACTTAGCCTAGGTTGTCATGCACCGTCAAGTAGTCACTCTCTCTCACATCATTGGATTCTCTCCCCCAAGGTTATCTATAAGAGTGGTGGTATATATAAAACGATATTTACATCCCCATTTTTATGAAGCTCCAAAAGTCAAAAATGAAACAAAAGAGGGAAGAAAGAGACAAAGTATATGAGATGGGATCGTTTTCGAACTACTTTTCTCTTTTCTTTTCTTATTCTCAAATCTTTTTCTTTTCCCCTTTTATTTTCTTTTTTTCTCTTTCCTCTTTTTTTTTCAATAGCATATATACACAATGATCCCAAATCAAAGAGAAGGATATACAAGTATTTTTTCTTTGGATTTTGGGGAATTTGGAGCATGTGATTTTTATAACGGGGGAATGCCAATAATAGAATCGCTAAGGGGAGATTCACCAATGAATTTAAAATAGAGAAATAATGTTCAAGATATGTGGAGAAAGAAATAAATGTATCTCTCAGTTCACTCTATAGAACGTGCATGACAACTTCAGCAGGGTAATATAATCTACTCAGTTTAATCTCAAAAAGTAAACTAATCCAGATTTATCATTGCTAGCAACAATTCAATCAACCTGAAGTGAAACATACAAATCATGCATATAGAAGTGATATGAGAGAAAGGAAAGCAGTACTCCAGATATAAGCATCAATGCGTGAATCTTGGTGTGTTTTCTACGATAGCATACATATAAATCATCAGACATCAGCTAATAATATAATTTCATCCATTTTTATAAACCAAAAGAGAGTGGGTTACTATTTCTAAATGCAAAGCGGAACATAGCATATTATATCAGAAATAAGAGGATATGACATGACAAGTATAACATGCATATAGAGAAAAGCTAACACCACGTCATCATCATCACAGAAAAGTCATCTCTAGCAAAAGATGAAAGAAATAAAGATAAACGAAAATAAAAACTATTTACAATGCAACACACAAGAAAAATAAGAAAAACGTGATGCATGGTAAAAAAATGAAAAAGTGATGAAAAAGTGAGTGATAAAGTGGAAAAACGTGGGAAAACTAAAAATAAAGGGTGACAAAAGAAAAAAGCGTGAGAACTCACTCCCCCAAGCTAAAGTGCACAGTGTCCTCAATGTGCGACGTGTGGCACACCGAGAGACGTGTAATGGGAGGGGGTGGGTATGCATGCATGCATGATAAAAAGAAATAAAAATAACAAAATGAAAAATATGATGCGAATGTGATGCATGCAAGGACAAGAGTGATGCAAAAATGTATGTGTCACCAAAAATACTCTCCCTCACTCCCGAAAAGAGGATATAGGATGATATGATCAAAATGTGGACAAAAATAGTGAGGGGAGGGGGTGGGCAAAAATCATAAGGACCTAGCAGAGAATGGGCAGCATATCGACAAAAAATCGGAGGCATCAGGGGTGTGCCTAAGCTGGTGGTGCTGCGCCATCTCCGTCCTGAGGCGGAGGTGGGGGGGGTGGTGGTGGACGTGGAACAGTCTGCTAGGTGGGTGGTGGTCGTGGCAGTCGCTCGAGAATCTGGGTCAAGCAATAGTGAATGCTGGGAAGTAGCTCGAGGCGGTGCTGCATGGCGGTGACTGTGAAAGACAAAGCCCAAAAATCGCCCCGGAGTCCACTTAACCCCCCCTCAAGAGCGCGAACGCTCTGAACTAAGGCGTCAGGGGGTGGTGGAGCGGAGGGACGGACAGGTCTAGGCTGAGCTGGTCGGGGCTGTCTAATACGGGCGGAGTAGGTGATCGGGACAGCAGGCATGGGTGGTACGGGTGCTGTGCTCACTAGTGGACGCCCAGCCTCAGTGCGAGGCTGGGACACAGGCTGGTGTGAGGTGGAAGCAGCAGCAGTGGGAGTGGAAGACAAAATCGGTGACGAGGCGGTAAGAGAGGTCAGTGACACGGAAGTGGGGACAGACGTCACGACACTCTCAGATAGAACGACTACGGTGGAGACAGAAGTGTCGACCGCTGGGGAGGAAGTGTTGGGTCCAAAAGGTGAAATCCCAGCGGAGATCATACTGGCCTTGGTCTCCACGACAGCAGCGAAAGAAGGCTCGTCGCTCTCAAGTATGGTGGGTGGATGCTCGGGTAGCAGAGAGGTGAGTGGCTCAACCGACAAGGGCACAACAGTGGTGGTGGCAGAGGTAGATGTGGTGGGCGTAGGCTCAGCAAGTGTACTCCCGACACTGGCAGAAGTGGGGACAGAAGTGTCGGGAGCGGCAGAAAGTGCAGGCTCAGGCTGAGGGAACACAGGGTCAGCTAGCGGTGCAGGGTGTGCAGGTGGTGCAGGCTCAGCTCCCTCGGCCTCTAGCACGTAGGCGGCGGGGATCAGGAGATCCATCACCGGAAGCCAGTCATCGTGTGCTGGTCCTAAGTGTGTCCGAGCGGGGCTCGGAAGGATCATGTAGTCAGCACCGTATGGAGCGTGCAACCAGACCCAGTGCCGCTGGCCGTGCGGACGAAGCATCTTCATCCGGGCCATGACGTCTATAGATAATGCAGTGGGGCCCGGGGCTCGTCGCAGGTCAGCTGGAAGGTCCTCGCCGGTCATCAGGGCTAGTAGGGTAATCAGGCCGCCGCAACATATCGGAGAGCGAGCGCCCACCGATACGATGATGCGGTCCAAAAACCAGCTAGCGACGTCTATCTCAACGGTGGGGACCAACGTAACTCCATCCCTATCAAGAACTCTGGGGAGAGTCATCATGTAGAGCAGATAGAGCTCAGGCATAGACATCATCCCAGGCTCGTACCTCGCCAGAAAGGTGGTCTCCATAAGGCACTGTGCTATGCGGAGGCAGGGGTGGACTATGGCCGAGGCCTTGGCCCTACTAGGGTCAAAGGCCGGTGGTAAACCTGTGATCCGGGCCCAGAAGGCGTGTGAATCGAAGGATGGGAGAGGGATGTGTGTGGGGGCGTAGGCTCGGTCGGGTGTGGGGACAGCGGGCCACTGAAAGAACGCTCGAAGCATATCGAGAGTGATCTAACACTCTCGATCCATGAGTTGGAAGGAGCATCCCTCAGTGGTCCGGGCGATCGAGCTGAGCACCTCGAGTGTCGGACGGACGTAGGTGTCCACTGACACAGAAAGAAAGTCTCGCCAACCCATGTTGTCGTACAACGTGAGCATCCCCTCAAGTACCCCCAGGCGGTCTAGGTCAACATGGTGTACGAACCTGGAGGGCACTATCGAGCGCTGGGAGATACGCTCAAAAGAGACGCGATGTGCGTCGTCTCGGAACGTAATACCCAGCGGCCCGACGATAGGAGCAGGTGGTGGCTGTGGGTGTGCAGGCTCGGCTGGAGGTGGCTGTGGGTGGACTGGGTCGACAGGCTGTGGCTGTGTGGGGTGAGGTGGTGTAGGCGGTGGAGTGTCCTCCATCTTGTGGGAGGGGCCGGGCTCATCTGGCCGCTTCCGCTTGGCGGAAGCTCCCCGAGTGCGTGGTCGTGTGCGGGGCGGAATGTGCGCCCCGAGTGCTCACCCAACAAGTAAAACGCGACGTGCTAAAATAAATGGAACGATGGTACCTGAACACGCCGCGAGAGCAAAACAGCGGATGCGTGCGAAGACGCCGCCTCCACTAAGCCAAAAGCGTGCCTCGGAGGCTCCCCTAAGCTCCCCTAAGCTCCCCAAGATAGCCAGAGGTCGGCCGGCGGTGAGGGAGTCACCGGCGGTCGGGGCACTCGGGCGGTCGACGGTCGGCGCTTGGCCGCTGACGGTCGGGCGATCGAGGCTGTAGTCGGGTGAGTGGGAAGCGGTAGTGGGCGAGCAAGGGTCGAACGGGCGCGGGTTCGGGCGATCGAAGAAATTTGACGCTTCGTATTCCACGCCAAGCCCGCGTCCGCTTATATAGGATTAGTTACGACTCGGCCGAGTGGCTATGTCACTCAGTCGAGTGATCGTAACGAAATTATTTTAAAAACTCCTCGCTGCTTACGACTCGGCCGAGTGGCTTTGCCACCCTCGGCCGAGTGGAAAAATCCCATTCGGCCGAGTGGCACAAGCTACTCGGCAATTTTCGCCCTAGGAGCGTATCAGTTTCACTCGGTCGAGTGAAGATATATACTCGGCCGAGTGGCAATTTATTCTGAAATCGAAAAAAGAACAGAGAGTTGGGTGCAGTAGACTTCCCTCGTTGGTGCACCACTCGAGCGGACGACGTTGGTGGCTCGGTCGAGTGGCTATGGTACTCGGCCGAGTGAGGCCATGTTTTCTGCTGTGATGCTCCGTTTTGGCTCTAGTCTCTGTTTTTTCTTTCTCCAGTTGATTTCTTCCCTCTCCTAAGCCTTGAGCACATTCCTGGAGCGCTCTTCTTCGCCTTAGTCATCCTCCATATGATAGATATCCCGTTCTCCTCTCCTGTCAAAGAAAATAGGACCCGTTGTCAAAAATTTTCGGGCGAATGACTCAAAAACACTAATAAAATTTAAAACAAAAAATAAAAACAAAAAATAGGAAAACGCGATAACCGTCGGGTTGCCTCCCGACAAGCGCTCGTTTTAGGTCTTGAGCTTGACCCCTATTGATTTTCAATTAACGCTTGATGTTGGGTGCATACGAGATGCACCCGTCGAACTTGCTTGGAAGACCACTCGGATTTGGATCATAGTGGTGTGAGGTCTTCCTCAGTGCCCCTTCGTCATGGGCAATGTTGGGGGGTGTCTCCCCCAAGCTAGAGCTTGCTCCGGTCTTCCTCTTCACCGGTGACACCGATTGTCGTGTCAGTGGAGCTTTCTTTGGAGTCCTCAACTTCGAGAGCTTGCAGAGCTCCCGTATTCTTGTGACATCAGCGTCGCCATCATCAATTACCATGGATATATCGGGGGAGTGCTCCATCTTCTCTTCTTTGGCAAAGTCTAGGCCTTCTTTGAAGCTATCTTCGTGGGGTGCGCCGATGGAATGGGGGATCGCCTCTTCAATGACCTCATCAAGGAGGTATGAAAGGTCGTTCGGCCATCCCTTGAGTAGATATATTCTATTTACCTCACCCATGGGGACTCCTTCGGAATATTGCTTTAGACGTTGCCCATTCACCTTGAAAGTGGTTCCGTCTTTCCCTTCCAATTCAAATGCTCCTCCCGGTTGTAAGCGTTTGATGGTGAAAGGTCCGGACCACCGTGACCTCAACTTCCCAGGGAATAGTCGGAGTTGAGAATGTAGTGCCCTAGGAATCCACTGCACATGTACTAGAGGGGGGGTGAATAGTACTTTTAAATAATAGGGAGAGTTATTCCTAATTATCGTGCAATTAACCTTCAACAATGCGGAATAACAACGATCAACAAGAATAAATGCAAACGCAAACAAATGGTTTAATGGGTTCGGATCCACCCAAGTCTCCCCGACTTGTTCCCGGTGATCCTATGTCCCAACCACCCGGATCCCTTCCGGATACTTGAGTTAGAAACCCTAACTCAAGATTTTCAATAAGACCACTTGCGAAAACCTCACAAGTGCAATCGACCTACAATCGATGACCGTGAATCCCACAACCCGGGATCACGCAAAACCTCTCACAACCGAGAGTATACAATTCAAATATAACTGAAATGAAATGCTTACCAACAAAATACCTATGCCTTGAGATTTCTTACCAAATTAGGGAAAAGAGGATTTTGATGGAGGAAGAGTCACCAAACCCTAGCTTCAAGAAGATGACCAGCAATGGAAGCCTAGGGATGAGATGGATGACTGATCGGTCCATATTTTACACCTTTTTTCTACATATTTGCATGCCATTTCGGTTGCTCATATTGCGATTTTCACGATTATTCGATGATATTGTGTTACTTTTCACTATTTCTTGTTTTTGTCGGATTTCAGGAAATATGGAGCGATCGGGAGCAAAAATGAGCTTTAGGGACTTGCACCCACTCCGGAGCGTCACCCAAGGCTCTTTTGAGGGCTATTCGGCGATGGGAGACAGGTGGAAGAAGAAGGAACTCCGTAGGAGCGACGAGGAGGAGAAACAGAGAAGATTGGGCATTTTAGCATGCCACTCGGCCGAGTGAAGCACTCACTCGGCCGAGCAAGAAGACCGCTCGGCCGACCCGACCGGACACGCTCCAACAGAAGGAATTGGGCGTGCACTCGGCTGCGGGACGATATCCCACTCGGCCGAGTATGAAGATCGAATCGCCCGAGTGGCATGAGAAATCCACCATCAAAAGAGGCCGACTTACTGGAAATATACAGGCTTTTGACGGTTCCGACTCGGCCGAGTACCAAATGCCTCTCGGCCGAGTGAGTAAAGCCACTCGGCCGAGTCACCTCCGAAGACAGGCCCCCCAAGACCCCTGACTTACTGGAATTCTACAGGGTCCGTCACTCGGCCGAGTAGAGAAGCCCACTCGACCGAGTAGAGAAGTTAACTCGGTCGAGTGATGCCGAGGACACGCAGCGCTCAGATTTTCAGACAGCCTCTCACTCTTTTGAAATCTGCTATCATTCCAGCAATTAAAGTATTTTTCTCATATTTTTTATGGATAGTAGACTTCATGAAGGTTCCAACGCCGCCAAGAACGCGCAAATTGGAGGTCGGATGAAATCTGGGGAATTTCTGCAAGTTGATGCTGCAGTGCTGGAATTTCCACTCGGCCGGGTCACATATTCCACTCGGCCGAGTGCGGCCTGGGCCCAGATTTTAAGTTGCGGTTTGGGATGTTTTTGGGCACGAATTTGAGGGGTTTTCTAGGGTTATTTGCTAGGGTTTTGGGAGAGTATTTAAGGGGTTTGTAGCCACCATTAGAGGGGGATCCCCATTATGTTTTCTTAGCCCCCATATGTTTTTCTTAGGATTATTTTAGAGGTTAGGCCATGCCCTAGGCCCCCTCTTGGATCTAAAAGCTTGTATTTTAGATTGAAGATCTTCAGCAAGCTAAGTATTTTCTTCTTTTTATTTGAATCTTTGTTTTTCTATCTTTTCATATGCAAGCAATGATTTTTATTGATTCATATATCCTTGTTGCTATGCTAGAGTAGATTTGTTGTTCTAGGGCATGAGGATGAACCCTATGGATCTAATTTCAGATTTGTGATGAATGAATTTCCAAATTGCTAGAATTGCTAGGAGGTTAGGTTGTGATCCATTTATTACGGATAGCTAGGGATTTCCATCGATTGGGGTTTGCAAGAGATTGGATTCTAATCGATGGGAAGGCCTAGATATTCGATTTAGGTTTACAATTGGGTTTCTCTAGATTTGGTTTGCAAGAGATTGGACCAAAGCTAGGATTTTTAATTGTAAATCTATACCCATATTCGTTTGCAAGAGATTGGACGAATACGAACTATCACAACCTAGAACGTAACTCAAGTTTGCACGAGAGTGGGCTCGAGGAGCGATTGAACGATGACGTCGATCTTCATGCTAGTGGCTTAGGTTAGGGTTTGCAAGAGATTGGGCTCTAATCTAGGTTGCTATAGACCGGCAATAGCGCGAGAGCGTGAGCTTGGTTCTATATTCAGTTACGACTAGTTCACCTCAATGCAAGTCTAGTGATATTGAGATTCACTATTTACAATGATGCATGACAATCCGTAGTGGGGATTCCCTAGCCCTAGACGTCTTTATTTGATTTTATTTCCCCATACTTTGCCCGACGATTGTGACAGGATCGCCGCAAGGCAAATTCCCTCTTTTATTATATTGTATTTGAATCGATATTTGACCAACATTTTTATCCCCGACACCGACATCCACCACCATTGCCATTACATCATACCATAGCCATCTCCACCAATAAAAGATTCGTAGTCAAACCAACCTAGGATAGATTGGAACCGACACCACCTCCTCGTGTTTGATACCCGCTCGCCACTTGACCGTGCGCTTGCGGTAAAACTACAATCGCTCGTCCCGGGGTTACATCCCGGAGCGATCAAGTTTTTGGCGCCGTTGCCGGGGAGGTGTTTCCCGTTGGGTGCCAATTTGTCACAATTAGGTTGATTAGATTACATTAAAAAAATCAAAAAAAAAACATTTAGAGAGATTTTTTTCCCACCACCTGCTATTATTATCTTTATCTCTCTTTGTACCATTGACGTCTTTTCCAGGTTGTTTACTTTGCTTGATCAGGTACACTTGTTGCAGCGATGGTGCTTCCAAAGAAAATGCGAGCGGGCTCTATACAATCCTACATATATCTCGCTGCATTCTATCAGGCTGATGGAGAATCCTTCGGGGAAGCCTTGTCTAGGTTTGAAGGAATGTTAGAAATGTTCCAGACGGAGTCAGACCATGAGTGGAATGACTCCACGCTATTTGATATCTTCACTAGAAGGCTAAAGGGACCCTCACGTGAGTTTTTGAAGAGGATGCAAGTGGGGAAGTTCAGTGATTTACAGTTGGCAGCCGCCTTGGAGCAAATGATAGATGATGCTCGATCTACCGGTTCACTAACCGTTACGGCAAGTAAACCACACGACCAAGTATTCATCGATTTTGTTATGGCTAATGTCTCTAGCGCAGGTACTATCATAGATGGAGTGTATGCTTCACTTGAAGGTGATCATATCCACCTTTATACCATCAACACTCCACAAATAGAGACATCTGAGTTGCCAAAGGAGGACACGTACACGGACCTATTGAGAAACATTATCGACGTAGTTCGAAATTCCGGTCCATTGACAATAACGGCAGGTGATCCTTTTGAGCTTGAATTTCAAAACTTTATTACTCATTGTATCTCTTCCACAGGCACAATTGATGATGGAGTCTATGCTCTAGTTGAGGGGCACAAGACCCACTTTTATACCGCGGTCAAGATACATGAGCCCATAGAGCCACCTGCACCTACTTTTGAGGAGGCCTTACATGTGGAGCCAGAGCTTGTCACCGAGGAGGCCGTGCATTGGGACGAGGACACAGCCATTCGTGAGGATCCCAAGCATTACCCTCCTCCTTTCAAGCTACCGCAACCACCTCTACTTTCTACAGAGGCTGAGCATCCCTCAGAGGCCCACCCTTCCACTGATGCCGAGGACAATCCCACAGAGCTTATGGCTCCCCTTCAGGGAGATCTCTTTACTCCCTCGCCCTTTATATTTGATTCCCCTCCCATGTATGATGCTTGCTATGATTCAGATTTTGACGACTCATTGCACCTTTTGCAGGATTCATGTACATATGATCAAGAGGTACGATGGGACGTATATGAGGAGGAGAGCGAGGAGTTAGCACCCATGGATGCTATTAAATATGATCAGGAGGTGCGATGGGATAAGTCTGACGATGATGAGGAGCCGTCTGATGAGACCTACGCTTATATGCCCGAGCTACCTGAACAACCTGAGGCGAACAATGTGGAGTTGATCGATGTGGTACACGAGAGTAGAGATTTATTTCCAGGGAAGTGTTGTCAACCGTTTTTAATTTTTAATACTTATGTTGATGACCCTCTTTGGAATACATTTATTTTGGGGAAGAATTATCCACATCAGATTGATGCGGCTTATCTCTTGTAGGGTACAGGTGGAGTCCTTGGAGAGATGTTGGGAGCCGCATTGCTGGAATCTGATGGAGTCCGTGGACACACTCATCTGGCAGAGCCACGGAAAGAGCAGTTGGAGCAGTTGCCTGCACCGGCAAAGATACTGGATCAGCCTTTTGCTATAGGTGATATCAATCCAGTAGTGTAGAAATTTTTATGCTTTAAATAAACACGAATTCTCTCGACAGCGAGAGGACCGTATAGATTTGCTTGAATAAATATCATCTCATATGATGGCAACAAAAATCTTTTACACCCCAAACCCATTATATATATTAATTCCCCTCTCCATATTTTGATACGCCACATCCTTTTGCTCACCACCATCGAGCTTTTCTTTCAAGTGAATACTCACTTTCTTATTCATTTGACTTGATCACGCTTTGCAAAGCCATGACATTTTTGATTGAGTCACTTGAATAGGATTGTTTGGTATAAGCTTGGGGAAAAGCGCTCTCATGCATCATTGTATGTGCATGTAGTTGCATTAGGATTTCATGTCATTCATTTCATCATTTTTCATTCACCACCTTATTATTATCGTTGTTCCTCATTTTCTTTCATTATGATCACATTGAGGACAATGTGAAGTTTAAGCTTGGGGGAGTGCATTTCCATGCCATTTAGATGCATTAGTTGCATTTTTACCTTATTTTAGGATTTTTAAAATTTTTCAAAATTTTTGCATCATCTTTTTGATTTTTCCATCTTATTTTCCTTTTATGTGTGTTCATGCATCATATTGTGTGCTTGTTTTTCTTTTCTTTCCTCTCTTTTATTTAATATCTTTATTTTCTTTTCCTCCTTTCGCTGGATTCGTTCCTTATGATGATATCTCTTATTGTTTTAGCAACCATCACGATGCTTATTATTCCATGCCATGCTACTTTGAGTATTCCATAGTCTTGCTATTTACATGTGCTTGCAAATATATTTCTTTTGATGATTCCTCTACATGAATGCATGATATATATTAATTCCCCAAACCCATTTGTTGTGTGATATATATGAATGCAAACAGGTTCATGCATCATGTTGTGTGCTTGTTTTTCTTTTCTTTCCTCTCTTTTATTTTTTCTTATTTCTTTATTTTCCTTTCTCTTCTTTTGCTAGATGCGTTCCTTATGATGATATCTCTTATTGCTTAAGTAGCCATCACGATGCTTATTATTCCTTGCCATGCTACTTAGAATATTCCATAGTCTTGCTATTCACATGTGCTTGCAAATCTATTTCTTTTGATGATTCCTCTATATGAATGCATGATATTAATTGAAGCTGAATGTATTGATTAGTGTTTGGTATGCTTTTGTTGGAAGTGCACCAAGATTCACGCATCATTAGTATATCTGAAGCATCAGTTTTATTGTCTTATTCACCTTCTGTTGCATGCTTGATATGATTGTGCGCTTTACCGCTTGACTTCACTATTTATTGATATGATTGAGAATATCCATGCTTACATATGAGTTTTAGTTGAAGTATTATTTTATTGAACCGTTCGTGCACATCTTATAGTGAACCGAGTGTTACATTATTTCTTTCTCCACATATATCTTTTTATTCTCTACATGTCACTTGAGTTCACCTCCTAAAGCTACTTATATCGCATCTATTTCCCAAAAATCCCCACAAAAGAAAAAGTTAGCTCCAAAAAGTCCAAAAAGCCAAAAAGGAGCCAAAATCCAAAAATACAAATCATATAGCTCCTACAAAAATCCAAAAAGAAAAATGAGAAACAAATAGTTCAAAAAGAAAAAAAAAAGAAAAATGTTTCTCTATCTTATTATTGGAGCCACAAAATACTTGGGAAAACCAAGGCAAAAATCCCATTTTCCACTATCATATTCCTTTAGATGCGATGCCTCAAGCTAAGCTTGGGGGGGTGAATACATTTGACCATATGAGTGAGTATGACATTAGAGTGGAGACGTGCATGAATGGGAATATTCGATAATGCTTAGACTTTGCAAAATATATTAGATATGGAGATTTTTCATGATTTGAAATAAATATGTGAATGCCATGACTCTTATTCTATTCTCTATTGCATGCTTGGTGTGTATCTTATATGCTTCATTTATAACTTTTGATTGAAAAGTGCATTGCCAACATTTGTATATTAAATCCTATGAAATGCGTGACGTGGATATGAATTGATTGTATGAATTTAGAGAATCCCTTTTGTTGTTCTTAAAAGCTTGCAAGTACCATGTTTATGTAAGATATGAAATCCTTATAGCATGCGATTCGTATTTTCCAAGTTATCCGATGTGTAGCTTTATGGCTTGAGATCTGAGAGAATAATCTAGCGACCCCTTCCACCTCGTGTTCTTTCTTTTCCATTTCATTTTCTTTGTTTTCATCTCCCGAGTTCGTCTCTCTACTTTTCTTCCTCGAGGACGAGTAAGAGGCAAGCTTGGGGATTTTGATCGGTCCATATTTTACACCTTTTTTCTACATATTTACATGCCATTTCGGTTGCTCATATTGCGATTTTCATGATTATTCGATGATATTGTGTTACTTTTCACTATTTCTTGTTTTTGTCGGATTTCAGGAAATATGGAGCGATCGGGAGCAAAAATGAGCTTTAGGGACATGCACCCACTCCGGAGCGTCACCCAAGGCTCTTTTGAGGGCTATTCGGCGATGGGAGACAGGTGGAAGAAGAAGGAACTCCGTAGGAGCGACGAGGAGGAGAAACGGAGAAGATTGGGCATTTTAGCATGCCACTCGGCCGAGCAAGAAGACCGCTCGGCCGACCCGACCGGACACGCTCCAACAGAAGGAATTGGGCGTGCACTCGGCCGCGGGACGATATCCCACTCGGCCGAGTACCAAATGCACCATCAAAAGAATGAAGATCGCATCGCCCGAGTGGCATGAGAAATCCACCATCAAAAGAGGCCGACTTACTAGAAATGTACAGGCTTTTGACGGTTCCGACTCGGCCGAGTACCAAATGCCTCTCGGCCGAGTGAGTAAAGCCACTCGGCCGAGTCACCTCCGAAGACAGGCCCCCCAAGACCCCTGACTTACTGGAATTCTACAGGGTCCATCACTCGGCCGAGTAGAGAAGCCCACTCGACCGAGTAGAGAAGTTAACTCGGCCGAGTGATGCCGAGGACACGCAGCGCCCAGATTTTCAGACAGCCTCTCACTCTTTTGAAATCTGCTATCATTCCAGCAATCAAAGTATTTTTCTCATATTTTTTATGGATAGTAGACTTCATGAAGGTTCCAACGCCGCCAAGAACGCGCAAATCGGAGGTCGGATGAAATCTGGAGAATTTCTGCAAGTTGATGCTGCAGTGCTGGAATTTCCACTCGGCCGGGTCACATATTCCACTCGGCCGAGTGCGGCCTGGGCCCAGATTTTAAGTTGCGGTTTGGGATGTTTTTGGGCACGAATTTGAGGGGTTTTCTAGGGTTATTTGCTAGGGTTTTGGGAGAGTATTTAAGGGGTTTGTAGCCACCATTAGAGGGGGATCCCCATTATGTTTTCTTAGCCCCCATATGTTTTTCTTAGGATTATTTTAGAGGTTAGGCCATGCCCTAGGCCCCCTCTTGGATCTAAAAGCTTGTATTTTAGATTGAAGATCTTCAGCAAGCTAAGTATTTTCTTCTTTTTATTTGAATCTTTGTTTTTCTATCTTTTCATATGCAAGCAATGATTTTTATTGATTCATATATCCTTGTTGCTATGCTAGAGTAGATTTGTTGTTCTAGGGCATGAGGATGAACCCTATGGATCTAATTTCAGATTTGTGATGAATGAATTTCCAAATTGCTAGAATTGCTAGGAGGTTAGGTTGTGATCCATTTATTACGGATAGCTAGGGATTTCCATCGATTGGGGTTTGCAAGAGATTGGATTCTAATCGATGGGAAGGCCTAGATATTCGATTTAGGTTTACAATTGGGTTTCTCTAGATTTGGTTTGCAAGAGATTGGACCAAAGCTAGGATTTTTAATTGTAAATCTATACCCATATTCGTTTGCAAGAGATTGGACGAATACGAACTATCACAACCTAGAACGTAACTCAAGTTTGCACGAGAGTGGGCTCGAGGAGCGATTGAACGATGACGTCGATCTTCATGCTAGTGGCTTAGGTTAGGGTTTGCAAGAGATTGGGCTCTAATCTAGGTTGCTATAGACCGGCAATAGCGCGAGAGCGTGAGCTTGGTTCTATATTCAGTTACGACTAGTTCACCTCAATGCAAGTCTAGTGATATTGAGATTCACTATTTACAATGATGCATGACAATCCGTAGTGGGGATTCCCTAGCCCTAGACGTCTTTATTTGATTTTATTTCCCCATACTTTGCCCGACGATTGTGACAGGATCGCCGCAAGGCAAATTCCCTCTTTTATTATATTGTATTTGAATCGATATTTGACCAACATTTTTATCCCCGACACCGACATCCACCACCATTGCCATTACATCATACCATAGCCATCTCCACCAATAAAACATTCGTAGTCAAACCAACCTAGGATAGATTGGAACCGACACCACCTCCTCGTGTTCGATACCCGCTCGCCACTTGACCGTGCGCTTGCGGTAAAACTACAATCGCTCGTCCCGGGGTTACATCCCGGAGCGATCAATGACCTAGAATCAAGCCCTTGGCTTGGAAAACTCAGAATCAATGAATCTCTCTTGAGGAATAAGAGTGAGGGAGAGATTCTTGAGAATGGGAGAGCTTGAAGATGAGAGTTGAAAGCTTCTCTTTTAATCAATAGAACTCTGGAAATAGCAGCCTCTGATCCTATGAGATAACCCGTCCAGGTATTTAAAGGATCAAGGGAAAAGAGAGAAAGAAACGTCGCTTTCAAATCTCCAACGGCTCTTATCTGAAGCAGACTAGTCGGTCAAAGAAGGATCACTGACCGACTAGTTCATCAACTAGTCGGTCGGCGATTCAACATGGACCGACTAACAGCTCGACAGCCAAAAGAGTGATTTCCAGGCAACATGAACTAGTCGGTCTAAGAAGACTTGCCAACCGACTAGTTTGCCAACTAGTCGGTCGGTGAGTGTTCTTTGACCGACTAAGAGTGAAATGCACGAGGCTGAATATAAGTTATACTAGTCGGTCTAAGAATAAATGCTGACCAACTAGTTTCACAACTAGTCGGTCGATGAATGTTCTTGGACCGACTAACTGCAAACAGTAACTCAGGCTGTACAGAGGCAAGCTCAACTAGTCGGTCTGAGAAGGATTCCTAACCGACTAGATCGTCATCTAGTCGGTCGGTGAACCTTCTTTGACCGACTAATTGATCGACATGGCTGAGCTGAAATGAGTTAGGACATCTAGTCGGTTCATGAAGAGTTACCGACCGACTAGATCGTCATCTAGTCGGTTGGTGACTCTACTTGAACCAACTAAGATGCACTAGAAGCCGAGGGAAGAAGCGATAGGCTTTGGGAAAGTTTCTAATGGCTTCTAAGATAATCCTAGCTCTAAGATATGAGCGATATGAAGATAGACATGTAAGAATTACTCAAGGCTTAACTTCTATAAATCGAAGCTAAAAGACTATGAAATAAACCTTAACGATTCGTCTTCAAAGCTTCAATCTTCATTCTCGACTTCAAAGAAGGTACAAAAGCTTCAACGAAGCTTTAGGCATGCGATCACGCGCTTTGAGAAGTCTTGAGACGTCGCTTTGGATGTTCACATGAATTTGGCGACGATCTCCATAATTGCGCTCACAAATTGTTAGTTCATGATATATTTATGTTTGCTCATCATCCAAAACCAAATCCGAGAGTCCAATACTCAACATTCTCCCCCTTTTTGGTGATGACAAACCAACATAAATAATAATCAAAAATAATGAACTAAATGGAATATACTGTAGTGCCCTGGGAAGCCACTGCACATGTACTAGAGGGGGGGTGAATAGTACTTTTAAATAATAAGGAGTGTTATTCCTAATTATCGTGCAATTAACAAACAACGATGCGGAATAACTACAATCAAGAAATAATGCAAACGCAAACACAATGGTTTAATGGGTTCGGATCCACCCAAATCTCCCCGACTTGTTCCCGGTGATCCTACGACCCAACCACCCGGATCCCTTCCGGATACTTGAGTTAGAAAACCTCTAACCCAAGATTTCCAATATGAACACTTGCGAAAACCTCACAAGCGCAATCGACCTACAATCGATGACCGTGACTCCCACAACCCGGGATCACGCAAAACCTCTCACAACCGAGAGTATACAATTCAAATATAACTGAAATGAAATGCTTACCAACAAAATACATATGCCTTGAGATTTCTTACCAAATTAGGGCAAAGATGATTTTGATGGAGGAAGATGGCACCAAACCCTAGCTTCAAGAAGATGACCAGCAATGGAAGCCTAGGGTGGAGATGGTGACCTAGAATCAAGCTTCTAGCTTGAATGGCTCACAATGGAGAGAATCTCTCTTGAGGATATAGGACTCAAGAACTTGAGGGAGAGATTCTTGTGAGAAGAGAGAGCTTGGAAATAGAGTTGATTGCTCTTCTCTTTTGATCTGAAAATATCTCCAATATGTTGCTTAACCCCTTCAAGAAATGAATCAGGATTCTATTTATAGGGGCAAGGAAAAACGAGTTCAAAAAGATCCCAACGGCTCTTTTCTGAACCAGACTAGTCGGTCAAAGAAGGATCACTGACCGACTAGTTCATCAACTAGTCGGTCGGTGATACAACCTAGACCGACTAACGGTTGAACAGCCAAAAGGTGAAGTTCCAGGCAAAGACAACTAGTCAGTCTAAGAAGACTTGCCGACCGACTAGTTTCTCAACTAGTCGGTCGGTGAATGTTCTTGGACCGACTAACGTGGAAAAGGAATAGGTTGACTTCAAGATGACTTAGTCGGTTTAAGAACAAATGCTGACCGACTAGTTTCTCAACTAGTCGGTCGGTAAACGTTCTTTGACCGACTAACTCGAAACAGTAGCTCAGGCTGAAAAAGACTGAACACAACTAGTCGGTCTAAGAAGGATTACTGACCGACTAAATCGTCATCTAGTCGGTCGGTGACTCTTCTTTGACCGACTAACTGTAGTCATAGAAAGAGCTGAATTAGAGAAGGCAAACTAGTCGGTTCAAGTAAAGTTGCCGACCGACTAGATCGTCATCTAGTCGGTTGGTGACCCTTCATGAACCAACTAACATGCACTCGAAGCCGAGGGAAGAAGCGATAGGCTTCGGGAAAGTTTCTAATGGCTTCTAAGAATATCCTAGCTCTAAGATATGAGCGAAATGAAGATTATAAAGTAAGTCCTACTCAAGGCTTAACATTCTAATCTATGAAGCTAGAAGACTATAAAATAAACCTTACGAGCCGTCTTCAAAGCTTCAATCTTCATTCCTCTTGACTTCAATATTGCTCCTCGAGCTTCAACGAAGCTCCAGGAATACGATCACGCGTATTGAGAAGTCTGAGACGTCGCTTTTGTTGTACGTGATATTTTGGCGACGATCTCCATAACTGCGCTCACACACTGTTAGTTCATGATATATTTATGTTTGCTCATCATCCAAAACCAAATCCGGGGAGTCCAATACTCAACATTCTCCCCCTTTTTGGGGATGACAAACCAACATAAATAATAATCAAAAATAATGAACTAAATGAAATATACTTACTCCCCCTGCATTGATGACACATTAGATCCATATGAAATAATAAGCACATACATCAAGCAGACGAGGAAAGTAAAAATGCAAATCCAATATTTGAGATTTAGGATTTGTAATCCATTTTTATATCTTAACTCCCCCTGAATCTAACATATCAAATTAGAAATTAGATTCATGGTAAATTATCATTTAGTACATGCCATTATTATGCCATTATTATATCTCTCCCCCTTTGGCATAATCCAAAAAGAGCGGGAGGAAGCCAATGAAAATAAATCATGTCCAAATAATTCATTAAGCATGGGAGTCTAAGAATACGACCACGTTTCATATGACACCAAAATAAAATTCGAATAAAATCAAAGCGTGTCAATGAGACCATCAGAAGAAAATCGAAAACTCAAATCATTAAAATATCAAATGTAAATTTACTTATTGATGAAATGAATTTACTCTCCAATATCAACATTTATAGCTATTTTAGTGCATGGAAAACAATTCTATTTTTTCATACAACTAAAGCTATTGAATCAAAATAAATCGTCGAGCGACGAAATCAATATCAGAGACATACATAAAATGTGCACAAAGGAATGATCCATCAGAAGAGTCGTGCACATCATAGAATATCAAATGTCACAATATCGATTGAAAATGAGCATAAAGTAAAAAAACACATCAAAACTAAGTGAAGTGTGCGATGAGAAGTGACAAGGTGATAAAAGTAATACGAAAATCATCATAATACCTTTTAAAACATGTCATGCCAAAAAATAGAAATGAATTTCAAAGCATTTATGGCATTCACAATTCTATCATGCTAGGAGAAACAAAATGATACCAATGTAAAGAAATAGATTCTAACCAAGCATGCATTCAACCCTCATGGATACCAAATGTAATATCATACTTACAACATTAAGCTCCCCCTACATTGGTGCATTACCTAAGCACCATCAACTCCGTTTGAATGAAAGTCTTCGCAAATCGAGGAGTTGGTAGGGTTGGTATCCCACGGTGGATTGAACCTAGAAAACTTCATTTTGGTATCCAAAAACCCTTTTGGATCCAATGGGTTAGACAACAAATTTGAAATACGAAATTAAAATAATTGTAACCCATGAGTTAATGTAATCAAAATCAATTTTATAATCAAATGCCTTGGTACCCATAACATGATCATAAACTCATGGTACCAAGCATTGAAGAGTTAAAGGAACTAACCCTTCGGAAACCAAGTCCAAGAGGAACTTGACTTTCCAACATAATCATCATTCGAAATAACATCATTAATATAGGATTGCACATAAACATTCATATCATGATTGCTAGTGTTCTTGGGACCCCAAATAGTGTAAATTTTGGGAATCCTCTTCCTAGTGGTTGCATGCACAAAAGGTTGAGTTATATGTGGTGCATGTGGCCTAGAAGCATGAGATCTAGCAATAGCATTATGATGAGCATGAGATCCATGATGTGGTGTAGCATACATACGTGGATAAGCATGAGGTGTGTATGTATGAGGATGATTATGAGAGAAGGCATTCACATGTGGATTAGATGTGTGAACATAAGCATTAGGATGTGCATGAGCATGATTAAGTGCACGTGGGTGTCTCATATGAGTGTTTGCACGTGCTCGTGGGTGCGGAGTATAAAAATCATCATTAACATTTGCATGCACCGGTGGAGTAGGATGTGTGTTCCTACGTGGCATAGCATGTGAGTACAAAAATGCATGACCCCTCTTTGGAGGTCTACCCAAAGTGGGTTTCTTTCCAATCGGGGGTGTGTACGAAGTGGAAGCACTATTGGGAGGAGAACTACCAATGGGGTGTTTGCTCCCACTCGTCGAGGCATCGGATGTCGGCCTAACAAAGGTGGTGGGCGATTTGGATGAGTCTCCCATCTTATACCCCAAGCCAATGTGGTGTTTGGCCGGAAGTAAGTCATTTAGGATATTATCCAAATGGCCCTTACCTTTATTGAAATCATTGATACGGCCTAACGTGCACTCATACTTCTCTTTGAGAGAATGCAAAGAAGCATCCAAAGTGGATACTTGCGATGTGAGTGCATAAACACGTGATTTGAGATTCTTATTCTCAATACTCAAAGTTGAGTTTTGAGACGTCAAATCCGCTATCACATGTTCATCCGAATCCTCAACAAGAACATGCTCAAGTTGAGATTTGAGGGACTTCACCTCATTTCTCAACAAGCCATTATGAGTAAGCAAACTTGCTTTCTCATTGGCGAGTGTCTCAACAATGGTGTCATTGTTGGTGATGGTAGACTTAGGAGAGGTTTGGAGGTTGACAAGTTCATCTTTGGTCTTATTATATCGATCTACTAATTTAGTAAATTTAGACCAAATTTCTTGGTTTGCTAACCTCATTTCATCAATAGTAGGTTCTCCGCTTTCATTCTCGCTACCATCCTCGCTTTCATCCTCGCTATCATCGAAGGAGGACTTTCGATCTTTTGCCTCATTCGCCATGAAGCAAAGTTTTGCTTTCTCCACTCTTCCATCATCCGACTCTCCACTTGAGGAATCCTCTTCGGAGTCGGTGAATGTGCCAACAAGTCCTTTCTTGTACTTTCTCGAATTGTCGTACTTCGATGCTTTCCCTTTCTCCTTGTGTTTGTAGAGAGGACAATCCGGTTTGATGTGTCCTGGCTTGTTGCATTTATAACACACGGGAGTAGAAGTATTAGTCGAACTAACTTTAGATTTATTCAAAGATATACCTTCTCGGAGGAATCGATCGAACTTCCTTGCCATACGGGCAATGGATTCCATGTCCAATTCATCTTCTGATTCTTCATCATCGGTAGATGGAGCGGCCTTGAAGGCAATCCCCTTTTTCTTTGGCTAATCTTGCTTCAAGTACGCTTTCATCTTTTCCTTCATTCGGATCTTACTATCCTTGTGTACCTCGTAAGACAACAAGGTACCCATTAGTTGTACGATGGTATATTTATTCATGTCATTACCTTCCTCGATGGCGAAGGTACGCTTTTCCCAACATGATGGAAGACCGTCGATAATCTTCGCGACTTTCTCCTTTTGGGTATAGACCTTCCCAAGAGCTTCCAAGTCGTTTGAAATATCCACAAAGCGAGCGTAATATTCCTTCATGGTTTCGCCCTGCTCCATATGAAACAACTCAAATTCTTTATTAGCAACGACGAGTTTAGAATCTTTTACCGTACTCGATCCTTCGTGCAATATGAGGAGTTGGTTCCATATTTGATATGCACTCTTACATGTGCATATCTTGTTGAAATCCTCGGGCTCCAACGCACAATTCAAGGCATTCATTGCCTTGGCATTGGCTACTTCCGCGGCGACCTCCGCGGGAGTCCACTTCGTGAAATCTTCTTCTGAAGGCTCGACATACTCCGTCATGGAGGCTCTCCATATTGAAGCGCTCCGGAGGAAAATTTGCATCCGGCATTTCCAGTACCCATAATTGGTACCGTTGAAGTGTGGAGGCCTGACTGAGGATAGTCCTTCCATAACTGAAGACGCTCCATCGCGGTTCTTGAAGACGTTGTAGTCGTTGTTCGTCATAGCTTTGAACTTTGGCTATGTGTAGCTTTGAACTTGGCTCCGATACCAATTGTAGTGCCCTGGGAAGCCATTGCACATGTACTAGAGGGGGGGTGAATAGTACTTTTAAATAATAAGGAGTGTTATTCCTAATTATCGTGCAATTAACAAACAACGATGCGGAATAACTACAATCAAGAAATAATGCAAACGCAAACACAATGGTTTAATGGGTTCGGATCCACCCAAGTCTCCCCGACTTGTCCCCGGTGATCCTACGACCCAACCACCCGGATCCCTTCCGGATACTTGAGTTAGAAAACCTCTAACCCAAGATTTCCAATATGAACACTTGCGAAAACCTCACAAGCGCAATCGACCTACAATCGATGACCGTGACTCCCACAACCCGGGATCACGCAAAACCTCTCACAACCGAGAGTATACAATTCAAATATAACTGAAATGAAATGCTTACCAACAAAATACATATGCCTTGAGATTTCTTACCAAATTAGGGCAAAGAGGATTTTGATGGAGGAAGATGGCACCAAACCCTAGCTTCAAGAAGATGACCAGCAATGGAAGCCTAGGGTGGAGATGGTGACCTAGAATCAAGCTTCTAGCTTGAATGGCTCACAATGGAGAGAATCTCTCTTGAGGATATAGGACTCAAGAACTTGAGGGAGAGATTCTTGTGAGAAGAGAGAGCTTGGAAATAGAGTTGATTGCTCTTCTCTTTTGATCTGAAAATATCTCCAATGTGTTGCTTAACCCCTTCAAGAAATGAATCAGGATTCTATTTATAGGGGCAAGGAAAAACGAGTTCAAAAAGATCCCAACGGCTCTTTTCTGAACCAGACTAGTCGGTCAAAGAAGGATCACTGACCGACTAGTTCATCAACTAGTCGGTCGGTGATACAACGTAGACCGACTAACGGTTGAACAGCCAAAAGGTGAAGTTCCAGGCAAAGACAACTAGTCGGTCTAAGAAGACTTGCCGACCGACTAGTTTCTCAACTAGTCGGTCGGTGAATGTTCTTGGACCGACTAACGTGGAAAAGGAATAGGTTGACTTCAAGATGACTTAGTCGGTTTAAGAACAAATGCTGACCGACTAGTTTCTCAACTAGTCGGTCAGTAAACGTTCTTTGACCGACTAACTCGAAACAGCAGCTCAGGCTGAAAAAGACTGAACACAACTAGTCGGTCTAAGAAGGATTACTGACCGACTAAATCGTCATCTAGTCGGTCGGTGACTCTTCTTTGACCGACTAACTGTAGTCATAGAAAGAGCTGAATTAGAGAAGGCAAACTAGTCGGTTCAAGTAAAGTTGCCGACCGACTAGATCGTCATCTAGTCGGTTGGTGACCCTTCATGAACCAACTAACATGCACTCGAAGCCGAGGGAAGAAGCGATAGGCTTCGGGAAAGTTTCTAATGGCTTCTAAGAATATCCTAGCTCTAAGATATGAGCGAAATGAAGATTATAAAGTAAGTCCTACTCAAGGCTTAACATTCTAATCTATGAAGCTAGAAGACTATAAAATAAACCTTACGAGCCGTCTTCAAAGCTTCAATCTTCATTCCTCTTGACTTCAATATTGCTCCTCGAGCTTCAACGAAGCTCCAGGCATACAATCACGCGTATTGAGAAGTCTTGAGACGTCGCTTTTGTTGTACATGGTATTTTGGCGACGATCTCCATAACTGCGCTCACACACTGTTAGTTCATGATATATTTATGTTTGCTCATCATCCAAAACCAAATCCGGGGAGTCCAATACTCAACATATACTTACTCCCCCTGCATTGATGACACATTAGTTCCATATGAAATAATAAGCACATACATCAAGAACACGAGGAAAGTAAAAATTAAAATCCAATATTTGAAATCCAATATTCAAATCCAATATATATTATTATATCTTAACTCCCCCTGAATCTAACATATCAAATTAGATTCATGGTAAATTATCATTTAGCACATGCCATTATTATATCTCTCCCCCTTTGGCATAATCCAAAAAGAGCGGGAGGAAGCCAATGACAATAAATCATGGCCAAATAATTCATTAAGCATGGGAGTCTAAGAATACGACCACGTTTCATATGACACCAAAATAAAATTCAAATAAAATCAAAGCGTGTCAATGAGACCATAGTCGAAAATCGAAAACTTAAATCATCAAAATATCAAATGTAAATTCACTTATTGATGAAATGAATTTACTCTCCAATATCAACATTTATAGCTATTTTAGTGCATGGAAAACAATTCTATGTTTTCATACAACTAAAGCTATTGAATCAAAATAAATCGTCGAGAGACGAAATCAATATCAGAGACATACATAAAATGTGCACAAAGGAATGAACCATCAGAAGAGTGGTGCACATCATAGAATATCAAATGTCACAATATCGATCGAAAATGAACATAAAGTAAAAGCACATCAAAACTAAGTGAAGTGTGCGATGAGAAGTGACAAGGTGATAAAAGTAATACGAAAATCATCATAATAACTTTTAAAACATGTCATGCCAAAAATAGATATGAATTTCAAAGCATTTATGGCATTCACAATTCTATCATGCTAGGAGAAACAAAATGATACCAATGTAAAGAAATAGATTCTAACCAAGCATGCATTCAACCCTCATGGATACCAAATGTAATATCATACTTACAACATTAAGCTCCCCCTACATTGGTGCATTACCTAAGCACCATCAACTCCGTTTGAATGAAAGTCTTCGAAAATCGAGGAGTTGGTAGGGTTGGTATCCCACGGTGGATTGAACCTAGAAAACTTCATTTTAGTATCCAAAAACCCTTTTGGATCCAATGGGTTAGACAACAAATTTGAAATACGAAATTAAAATAATTGTAACCCATGAGTTAATGTAATCAAAATCAATTTTATAATCAAATGCCTTGGTACCCATAACATGATCATAAACTCATGGTACCAAGCATTGAAGAGTTAAAGGAACTAACCCTTCGGAAACCAAGTCCAAGAGGAACTTGACTTTCCAACATAATCATCATTCGAAATAACATCATTAATATAGGATTGCACATAAACATTCATATCATGATTGCTAGTGTTCTTGGGACCCCAAATAGTGTAAATTTTGGGAATCCTCTTCCTAGTGGTTGCATGCACAAAAGGTTGAGTTATATGTGGTGCATGTGGCCTAGAAGCATGAGATCTAGCAATAGCATTATGATGAGCATGAGATCCATGATGTGGTGTAGCATACATACGTGGATAAGCATGAGGTGTGTATGTATGAGGATGATTATGAGAGAAGGCATTCACATGTGGATTAGATGTGTGAACATAAGCATTAGGATGTGCATGAGCATGATTAAGTGCACGTGGGTGTCTCATATGAGTGTTTGCACGTGCTCGTGGGTGCGGAGTATACAAATCATCATTAACATTTGCATGCACCGGTGGAGTAGGATGTGTGTTCCTACGTGGCATAGCATGTGAGTACAAAAATGCATGACCCCTCTTTGGAGGTCTACCCAAAGTGGGTTTCTTTCCAATCGGGGGTGTGTACGAAGTGGAAGCACTATTGGTAGGAGAACTACCAATGGGGTGTTTACTCCCACTCGTCGAGGCATCGGATGTCGGCCTAACAAAGGTTGTAGGCGATTTGGATGAGTCTCCCATCTTATACCCCAAGCCAATGTGGTGTTTGGCCGGAAGTAAGTCATTTAGGATATTATACAAATGGCCCTTACCTTTATTGAAATCATTGATACGGCCTAATGTGCACTCATACTTATCTTTGAGAGAATGCAAAGAAGCATCCAAAGTGGATACTTGCGATGTGAGTGCATAAACACGTGATTTGAGATTCTTATTCTCAATACTCAAAGTTGAGTTTTGAGACGTCAAATCCGCTATCACATGTTCATCCGAATCTTCAACAAGAACATGCTCAAGTTGAGATTTGAGGGACTTCACCTCATTTCTCAACAAGCCATTATGAGTAAGCAAACTTGCTTTCTCATTGACGAGTGTCTCAACAATGGTGTCATTGTTGGTGATGGTAGACTTAGGAGAGGTTTGGAGGCTCACAAGTTCATCTTTGGTCTTATTATATCTATCTACTAATTTAGTAAATTTAGACCAAATTTCTTGGTTTGCTAACCTCATTTCATCAATAGTAGGTACTCCGCTTTCATCCTCGCTACCATCCTCGCTTTCATCGAATGAGGACTTTCGATCTTTTGCCTCATTAGCCATGAAGCAAAGTTTTGCTTTCTCCACATGTCCAACATCTGACTCTCCACTTGAGGAATCCTCCTCGGAGTCAGTGAATGTGCCAACAAGTCCTTTCTTGTACTTTCTCGACTTGTCGTACTTCGATGCTTTCCCCTTCTCCTTGTGTTTGTAGAGAGGACAATCCGGTTTGATGTGTCCTGGCTTGTTGCATTTATAACACACGGGAGTAGAAGCATTAGTCGAACTAAATTTAGATTTATTCAAAGATATACCTACTCGGAGGAATCGATCGAACTTCCTTGACATACGAGCAATGGATTCCATGTCCAATTCGTCTTCCAATTCTTCATCATCGGTAGATGGAGCGGCCTTGAAGGCAATCGCCTTTTTCTTTGGCTCATCTTGCTTCAAGTACGCTTTCATCTTTTCCTTCATTCGGATCTTACTATCCTTGCGTACCTCGTAAGACAACAAGGTACCCATTAGTTGTATGACGGTATATTTATTCATGTCGTTACCTTCCTCGATGGCGAAGGTACGCTTTTCCCAATATGATGGAAGACCGTCGATAATCTTCGTGACTTTCTCCTTTTGGGTATAGACCTTCCCAAGAGCTTCCAAGTCGTTTGATATATCCACGAAGCGAGCGTAATATTCCTTCATGGTTTCGCCCTGCTCCATATGAAACAACTCAAATTCTTTATTAGCAACGACGAGTTTAGAATCTTTTACCGTACTCGATCCTTCGTGCAAAATGAGGAGTTGGTTCCATATTTGATATGCACTCTTACATGTGCATATCTTGTTGAAGTCCTCGAGCTCCAACGCACAATTCAAGGCATTCATTGCCTTGGCATTGGCTACTTCCGCGGCAACCTCTACGGGAGTCCACTTCGCGAAATCTTCTTCGGAAGGCTCGACATACTCCGTCATGGTGGCTCTCCATAGTGAAGCGCTTCGGAGGAAAATTTGCATCCGGCATTTCCAGTACCCGTAGTTGGTACCATTGAAGTGTGGAGGCCTGACTGAGGATAGTCCTTCCATAACTGAAGAAGCTCCATCGCGGTTCTTGTAGACGTTGTAGTCGTTGTTCGTCATAGCTTTGAACTTTGGCTATGTGTAGCTTTGAACCTTGGCTTTGATACCAATTGTAGTGCCCTAAGAAGCCACTGCACATGTACTAGAGGGGGGAGTGAATAGTACTTTTAAATAATAGGGAGAGTTATTCCTAATTATCGTGCAATTAACAAACAACAATGCGGAATAACAACGATCAACAAGAATAAATGCAAACGCAAACAAATGGTTTAATGGGTTCGGATCCACCCAAGTCTCCCCGACTTGTTCCCGGTGATCCTACGTCCCAACCACCCGGATCCCTTCCGGATACTTGAGTTAGAAACCCTAACTTAAGATTTCCAATAAGACCACTTGCGAAAACCTCACAAGTGCAATCGACCTACAATCGATGACCGTGAATCCCACAACCCGGGATCACGCAAAACCTCTCACAACCGAGAGTATACAATTCAAATATAACTGAAATGAAATGCTTACCAACAAAATACCTATGCCTTGAGATTTCTTACCAAATTAGGGCAAAGAGGATTTTGATGGAGGAAGAGTCACCAAACCCTAGCTTCAAGAAGATGACCAGCAATGGAAGCCTAGGGATGAGATGGATGACCTAGAATCAAGCCCTTGGCTTGGAAGGATCACAATCAATGAATCTCTCGTGAGGAATAAGAGTGAGGGAGAGATTCTTGAGAATGGGAGAGCTTGAAGATGAGAGTTGAAAGCTTTTCTTTTAATCAATAGAACTCTGGAAATAGCAGCCTTGGATCCTATGAGATAACCTGTCACGCCCCGCTTTCCAAAAACATGGAGGCGAAGCGTGAGAAGGTCCGCACGGACTTGAAGCTGCAAAGCCGCAAGTCCGTTAAGCGTCAAATAAAACGAAGTAGCAGGTCCCTGTAATGTGACTCAGAACAACAATAACAATAATAGGAAAAGAGAGACAAATAATATAACATTATTCCAGCTCATAGTCCAACAACCAGAAATGCCACCAGGCAAACCAAAAGAGTCAAAAGTACAAGGCCCAGCATGGCCAAAAGAAACTAACAAAACGGTGCTACTCACCGACAACCACAGCTAACAAAAGGAGAGTACGGAAGATCTCTAAGATTGATCATCGGTATCTTCGTACTCCACGTCACCAACAGGTTCGGGCACGAACTCCGCGAACTCGTCACCCTCCGCAACTGTCTCTGGCTCAGCAACTAACATGCGTCACCCAAAGAGAAGGGGCACATGTCAGCAAGTCTAAAAAGACTTGTGCAAGGAAACTATAAAAGTAAAACAACCTAACAGTTCTAAAGTAAAGTATGACATGGATATAAAATGACAAATGACATGGCATGGCAATTATACAAGTAAAAGACAAGTACTGGAATTGTAATCACGTCGTGCACAGAGATTCCGTCCTTTGGCTAGAGTGGCTGTACGGGCCAACTCTTACACTCAAGTGACCGTTTATCCCTACCCCTCCATGTGTGTCGAGCCAGGGCATTACCCCCGAACACGGAATGTTCGCTTCTGGATCACGAGCCAGGAAGTGTTTTTAACACGGATGGCGTAGGGTTATGCCCGCATAACGGGTGCCTAGCCGGTAACACGGGAACATGGATTGTACAAGTAGTGTAGCGTGTGCTACGATGCAAGTTTAACTAGGATGACATGTATGATGCGATGCATGGCAGATAACAATTCAAATGCGTACAGTTAAGGAATTTAAACATGACAGATACCAATGCATAAATGATATGGCAAGGTGTCGGATCTAGCTTCGTTGTCAAGCTAGATCACAAAGTTGCGCCTAGATCGCTATCATTTCACGATCTAGTCTCTTTCACGCTAGTACGAGGAATTGGCCTAAAGACATGGCCTAAAGTAAAGTTGGCAAGTTTCACTTGCCTGTTTTCGGTGATGTCTGTTGTCGTGGATTCGTCTCGACAAACGATACGTTATGGGACGACTGGTGCTCTGTTTGATTAAAAACTCTGAATTAGTTCACTCCATCATAGCTAACCGGTAGGTTATTTTATTTAGGTCTTCTAACCTAGGGGATTCACATCATATTATTAAACTAACACTCATAACATACGGTTAGTTGAATTACTTACGTCATATGCTAACAGTCACTTACATGGATAACTATAACGGTATATGTTTGTAAAAATGGTGGGTAAAATGCTTCCAACTTAAGCAAAGTGTATGAACCGACTTCACCAATAACCATTTAGTTAAGTTAGGCTAAGGTAGGCTTGTGTATTCTGACATATAAGGGTATCAACTTACTGGTCCAAGGTGGATATATCAACAGTACTAATTAAAATATGTGACTGTATCTAACTTTAAGCCAATATTGCATGCATAAATACTTACTGCATTTTTTTATACAAGCATGTAAACCAATAATACACTGATGTATGCATGGAAGCAAGCATTGAAACTCACGTACCCAGAAAATACCCCCTGTTCCCTGTGTTATGGCCTAGGGCTACAACAAACTAATAATAATAATGCAGATAACATGTATAATAAACATACATACCCAAAAAGAAAACCCATGTACTCACAGAATAGGATTTCAGACATACATGTGTATAAATATATACCCTAATATATATATTAACCCAAACATAGTTTAAACATCTTCATCATCTAATAATCTTCTAATATTCATTAAGATCATCACTAACAGCAACTGAACATCACATCCTAATAACAAATAACATATCACCACCCTAATACAAAATTAGCTAACACAAATTTATACAAACTTAACCCTAACAAAATAATATTCATCACTAACCTCTAACTCAAGGCTGCGGGTGCAGGTGGGCTCGAGGGTGGCTGCGGCGCTTGGGGGTGCTCCGGCGACCAACAGGGACTCACGGCGGTGATGGGTGGCAGCGGCGGCGGCGGGCAGCGGCGGCGGCGGCCTGCTGCAGCTGCTGCTGCGTTTTACAGCGGGTCGGGGCGGTTTGCGATGGCCTCCGGCGACGGCACGGTGGCCTGAGGGGAGGAGGAAGTCGGGGGATGGTCAGGGGGCTCGTCGGCGTCGGGGTTTGGCCGGAGGAAGCAAGGGACGGTGGGTGCTAGGGTATTTGCGTGAGTGAGGAAGAAGACTAGGGCCGGCTGCTTTTCTTTTGGGTTGCTGCTAAAACCTAGGTCCTAGGTTTATTAATAAGGAGTGGGCACGTGATGAAGGACGTGGGAGGTTGCTGCTCGTGGGTACATGGGCTCACAGTTTGGGTTTAAAAATTAAAAGAAATGTTATTTAAAAGAAATAGTTAAAAGCCCAAAGTTTAAACCCTCACTCTCTCTCCCTGCGTGGAACTGTGTGCTAAATGGGTTAAAAGTGGGCTAAGACAAAAGTCAGATATAATTATAATAATATTATTAAGGGATATATCACCAAGAAACCTAGGGCTTAAAAATACAATATGTTGGGCCAAAAAGTGCACATAGATCAAACGGAGTCCAAAAATCGTAAGAAAAATACTGGGGTGACCGGGGCGACGAGAGAAAGGAGATGGAGGAGATGGATCACAATTTCGATGACGAGAAACGAAACTAAAAATAAAAACGTCTTTCGCCAAAAGTGAGAATCGCGACGTCTCTCCAAACAAGGTCAATTCGCAGAAGAACGACTCTTGCAATGACGTTGCAGATCAACACCAAAATTCTAATACTCTCAGAGAGGGTCACAACGACATATCACACGATAGGGTTCGGATACAGACAACGTCAAAAATAAACACGTGCACGAACAAGACTACGTGCACGTCAAAGCGTACAATGAAAACTGATCGTTACATCCTCCCCACCTTAGAAATGATTCCGTCCTCGGAATCAACATCAAACACTGCTCGAAAAGAGATGTGGGAAGCGCTCTCTCATGTCATCCTCACGCTCCAAGGTAGACTCCCCAGGGGAACCATGACGCCACTGCACTCGAACCAAGTCGACAGTCTTATTCCTCAGCTGCTTCTGACGTCGATCCAAAATCTCAACTGGCTGCTGGTCATAGGTAAGATCCGGACGAACCGTGATCTCCGAGAAGTCCACAGCATGGGACGGATCACTGACGTATCGACGTAACTGAGATACGTGAAACACGTCGTGAACTCCCTCCAGTGACGGTGGCAACGCCAAGCGATAAGCCACAGCTCCAACTCTCTCCAGGATGTCAAACGGCCCAATGTACCTCGGACTCAGCTTGCCTCTCTTCCCAAATCGGATAACTCCGCGGTTCGGAGAAATCTTCAGGAAAACGTGATCCCCAGGCTGAAACTCCAAAGGCCTCCGTTTAGCATCTGCCCAATGCTTGAAACGGTCCTGGGCAATCCTCAGCTTCTCCCGGATGTTCCTCACAACATCCACTGCCTCCACAATCATCTCTGGCCCTAACAGCTCCCGGTCTCCAATGTCATCCCAGCTCAGTGGCGATCGACATTTCTTTCCGTATAGTGCGGCGAATGGCGCCATGCCAATACTCGCCTGGTAGCTGTTATTGTAGGCAAACTCCACATGATGGAGATGATCCTCCCAAGATCCCTTGAAGTCTAACATGCACGCCCTCAGCATGTCCTCCAAGATCTGAATCGTCCTCTCGGACTGGCCATCTGTCTGCGGATGGTACGCCGTGCTGAAACTCAGACTCGTACCCAAACTCTTCTGTAGACTCTGCCAGAACTGAGATGTGAATCTCATGTCTCTGTCCGACACGATACTCACAGGGACTCCATGCAGTCGAACAATCTCCTGCACGAACATGTTACATCACTAACTATTCTAGGAAAAGGGAATAGAAATGGAAAGTAACAGGATTTACCTCCATATATCTCCTCGCCAGTGCCTCAGTAGACCGTCCTACTCGGAACGGAATAAAGTGCGTGGATTTGGTCAATCGGTCTACGATCACCCAAATCGCGTCATTCTGCTTCGGACTCCGAGGTAGTCCAGTCACGAAGTCCATAGTGATGTGTTGCCACTTCCACTCCGGAATCGGAAGCGGTTGTAGCAACCCTGCCGTACGCTGATAATCCGCCTTAACCTGCTGACAGACCAAACACTTGGGAACGCTTCGTGCCACACTTCGCTTCATGCCATGCCACCAATAGTTCAGACGAAGATCCTGATACATCTTGGTGCCACCAGGATGCACAGAATACGGCGAGCTATGTGCCTCAACTAATAACTCCTCTCTGATATCTCCAGCTGGCACACAAACTCTGGCTCCATACCTCAGCGAGCCATCCTCATGAATCCGAAAGTCAGTCCGCAGACCGGCTTCTACCTGCTCACGGATCCTCTTCATCTTCGAATCTCCAGCCTGACCTGCCTTGATCCGATCCACGATCGTCGACTGTATCTGCATACACATTAACGACGAAGCCTCTCCAGGAAGTACAATCTCAATACCAGGCTCACAGAAATCCTGCTGCAACCTCCACTGTGCAGTTAACATCATCACCGCTGGAAGTCTTCTCAGCGCATCAGGAACCACATTCACTTTGCCGGGATGGTACTGCAAGTCGATCTCATAATCAGCCATGAGCTCCAACCATCGACGCTGCCGCATGTTGAGCTCCTTCTATGTAAAAATGTACTTCAAGCTTTTGTGATCGGTGAAGATTTTCACCTTCTCACTCAGCAGGAAGTGCCTCCAAATCTTGAGTGCAAACACGACTGCTGCTAATTCCAGGTCGTGCGTCAGGTAATTCTTCTCATGAGTCTTGAGCTGACGAGAAGCATACGCAACCACATGCCCATGCTGGTGCAACACACAACCGAGACCTTTGCCAGAAGCATCACAAAAGATCTCGAATCCTCCACTACGATCAGGCACTGCTAGAACCGGTGCAGTCGTCAATCTCACCTTCAGAACAGAAAAAGCCTCCTCACAAGCATCGGACCAAACATACGGTATATCCTTCCTCGTCAGTTTAGTCATCGGTTCTGTAATCCGAGAGAAATCCTTAATGAAACACCGATAATAACCTGCAAGCCCAAGAAAACTCCTGATCTCAGATGCTGACTGCGGAACATGCCACTCTCTGATGGCCTTGATCTTCTCCGGATCCACAGATATGCCATCTCCCGAGACCACATGTCCAAGAAAAGCCACTCTATCCAACCAGAACTCGCATTTCGAATACTTGGCATACAACCGATGCCTCCTCAGAATCTCCAACACTGTCCTCAAGTGCGATGCATGTTCCTCTTCCGACTTTGAATAGATCAGAATGTCATCAATGAAGATAACGACAAACTTATCTAAATAGTCATAAAAGATCAAATTCATCAGGTTCATAAATACTGCGGGCGCGTTGGTCAAACCAAAAGGCATAACCACGAACTCGTAGTGGCCATACTTCGTCCTGAAAGCCGTCTTCGGAATATCCTCTTTTCTCACCTTCAGCTGGTGATATCCACTCCTCAGGTCCAATTTGGAGAATACCCTCGATCCTCCGAGCTGATTAAAGATATCATCAATCCGCGGTAATGGGTACTTATTCTTTACAGTCACTGCATTCAGTCCTCGATAATCCACGCACATGCGACGCGAACCGTCCTTCTTCTTCACCAGCAGGACCGGTGCTCCCCACAGAGACACACTGGGATTTATGTAACCCTTCTGCAAAAGCTCGTCCAGTTGCTTCCGTAACTCCTCCAATTCCGCTAGAGCCATACGATAAGGTGCCTTCGAAATGGGCTGCGCTCCCGGAATCAGGTCAATCGAAAACTCTAGAGCTCGATCGGGCGGCAGACCAGACATCTCCTCGGGGAAGACGTCATCAAATTCACGCACCACAGCAGGCCTACCCTGCTACATCAACATAGCCACAGCCTCCACCGGCTTGGCCCGAAACCTGACCGGACCAAGAGAACTGCTACCACGGCTGAACTCAAACACTGGATGTCCAGGAATCTCGAACACCACCTTCTTCCTCTGACAGTCGATCGTAGCGTAGAAGCTCGCAAGCCAATCCATCCCAAGCACATCATCGTAGTTGATGATGTCGTGGACAATAAAGTCAGCATACAGCTCGTGTCCACAAACCACCAACGGGCAAGAATTGCATCCACGATGCACCGAAATCACACCATTCCCTGTGATGATGTTCCAACTCTGGGGAAGAGAGGAAGTCGACAAGGAATGCCTCTCCACGAAGCTCCGAGAAATGATGCACATAGATGCACCAGAGTCAAAGAGAACTCGTGCAGGAAAAGCGCAAACCAAAATCACACCTAACAGACAGTCTAACAATCAAATTCTATTCTAGCAAATAATCATATGCAAACAACTAATCATATCTAACAGCCAACTAACTAAGAAAGGAACAGCTAGTTAGAAAGTTACATGCGATAACCTCATCCAGCGTCTCGGTCTCAGCAGCAGTCATCAAAAACGCCTGTCGTCTCGGTTGGACAGCCTGCTGAAATGCCTGCCTCTGTGGGACGAGAGGCGCCCCACGACCCGTAGGAACAGGTGCCCTGTGCTGCAACGGCTGAGCTGCAACAGGTGCCCTCCACGGCTGCTTCGACCTCAGGCAATCCTTCATGGTGTGCGCAGGATCACCACAAACTAAACACTGCCCCAGCATCTTCCGGCACTGATCCTTGATATGCCCCGTCTTGCCACAGAAGTTGCAAGTCTTCAAAGTAGAAGGTCCTCCAGGCCTCTTGAACTGCACCGGCTGGTTGGGCCCGTGCCCCGGTCTCACCACTGCTCTGGCCTGCTCCATAGGCCTCTTCCCAGTGCCAGAAATCTGTCCCCTCTTCTGATTCACAATCCTCTCCTGCCTCTTTGCCGCAATCAGAACCTTCTGGTAAGTCTCCGCATCAGAAGAATTGACATAGCTCTGCAGATCCAACGAAAGCCCCTGTAGAAACCTCTGGGCTCTCTCCTCAGCATCATGCACCATCTTCGGTGCAAAACGACTCAACCTCGTGAATTCCTGGTGGTACTGATCCACCGTCAAATTCCCCTGCTTCAAGTCAATGAAGCGCTGAGCCATCTCCCTCCTGGCGGCTTTAGGAAAATACGCCTCGTCAAACCTGGACTTGAAGGTAGCCCAAGAAATCGGCTCCTCCGGCAACTCCTCCTCGGCGTCCCACCAGTTCCGCGCGTTATCTTTCAACTGTCGCTTCGCCAGATCAACCCATCCAGTCGGGTCGACCTTCGACATCTTCAGATTGTCTTCCATGTTCCTGGTCCACTCATCTGCAGCCAGGGGTCCCTCGGTCCCATCAAAGTAAGCGGGGCCCAGCTCCCGAAACTGCTTCGCTCTGGGCTCGAAGCGAGGGGCAGCCTGGACAGTCGGCGCTGCACGAGCAGGCGGAACATCCCGGACAGTCTGCAGAATTCCTTGCTGCACCTGCATCATCTGATGCATCATCCTCATCATCTCCCCGGTGGTGGGCTCTCGGTCCGGCTCCTGGTCGCGAGGGGGCACACCACCACCAGCACGGGTATTCCGTCTCCCAGCCATCTATTGACACAGGAAAAACGAAACAAATCAGACTCTTTGCCTATGACACGGTGTTGAATTTTGTTTATTGGACTTGTTATAATTCTTATTGTTATTCCGATTAAGTCACAGTTATAGAAAACGGGACCTGCATGGGCCACCAAAGAAACCTGTCACGCCCCGCTTCCCAAAAACATGGAGGCGAAGCGTGAGAAGGTCCGCACGGACTTGAAGCTGCAAAGCCGCAAGTCCGTTAAACGTCAAATAAAACGAAGTAGCAGGTCCCTGTAATGTGACTCAGAACAACAATAACAATAATAGGAAAAGAGAGACAAATAATATAACATTATTCCAGCTCATAGTCCAACAACCAGAAATGCCACCAGGCAAACCAAAAGAGTCAAAAGTACAAGGCCCAGCATGGCCAAAAGAAACTAACAAAACGGTGCTACTCACCGACAACCACAGCTAACAAAAGGAGAGTACGGAAGATCTCTAAGATTGATCACCGGTATCTTCGTACTCCACGTCACCAACAGGTTCGGGCACGAACTCCACGAACTCGTCACCCTCCGCAACTGTCTCTGGCTCAGCAACTAACATGCGTCACCCAAAGAGAAGGGGCACATGTCAGCAAGTCTAAAAAGACTTGTGCAAGGAAACTATAAAAGTAAAGCAACCTAACAGTTCTAAAGTAAAGTATGACATGGATATAAAATGACAAATGACATGGCATGGCAATTATACAAGTAAAAGACAAGTACTGGAATTGTAATCACGTCGTGCACAGAGATTCCGTCCTTTGGCTAGAGTGGCTGTACGGGCCAACTCTTACACTCAAGTGACCGTTTATCCCTACCCCTCCACGTGTGTCGAGCCAGGGCATTACCCCCGAACACGGAATGCTCGCTTCTGGATCACGAGCCAGGAAGTGTTTTTAACACGGATGGCGTAGGGTTATGCCCGCATAACGGGTGCCTAGCCGGTAACACGGGAACATGGATTGTACAAGTAGTGTAGCGTGTGCTACGATGCAAGTTTAACTAGGATGACATGTATGATGCGATGCATGGCAGATAACAATTCAAATGCGTACAGTTAAGGAATTTAAACATGACAGATACCAATGCATAAATGATATGGCAAGGTGTCGGATCTAGCTTCGTTGTCAAGCTAGATCACAAAGTTGCGCCTAGATCGCTATCATTTCACGATCTAGTCTCTTTCACGCTAGTACGAGGAATTGGCCTAAAGACATGGCCTAAAGTAAAGTTGGCAAGTTTCACTTGCCTGTTTTCGGTGATGTCTGTTGTCGTGGATTCGTCTCGACAAACGATACGTTATGGGACGACTGGTGCTCTGTTTGATTAAAAACTCTGAATTAGTTCACTCCATCATAGCTAACCGGTAGGTTATTTTATTTAGGTCTTCTAACCTAGGGGATTCACATCATATTATTAAACTAACACTCATAACATACGGTTAGTTGAATTACTTACGTCATATGCTAACAGTCACTTACATGGATAACTATAACGGTATATGTTTGTAAAAACGGTGGGTAACATGCTTCCAACTTAAGCAAAGTGTATGAACCGACTTCACCAATAACCATTTAGTTAAGTTAGGCTAAGGTAGGGTTGTGTATTCTGACATATAAGGGTATCAACTTACTGGTCCAAGGTGGATATATCAACAGTACTAATTAAAATATGTGACTGTATCTAACTTTAAGCCAATATTGCATGCATAAATACTTACTGCATTTTTTTATACAAGCATGTAAACCAATAATACACTGATGTATGCATGGAAGCAAGCATTGAAACTCACGTACCCAGAAAATACCACATGTTCCCTGTGTTATGGCCTAGGGCTACAACAAACTAATAATAATAATGTAGATAACATGTATAATAAACATACATACCCAAAAAGAAAACCCATGTACTCACAGAATAGGATTTCAGACATACATGTGTATAAATATATACCCTAATATATATATTAACCCAAACATAGTTTAAACATCTTCATCATCTAATAATCTTCTATTATTAATTAAGATCATCACTAACAGCAACTGAACATCACATCCTAATAACAAATAACATATCACCACCCTAATACAAAATTAGCTAACACAAATTTATACAAACGTAACCCTAACAAAACAATATTCATCACTAACCTCTAACTCAAGGCTGCGGGTGCAGGTGGGCTCGAGGGTGGCTGCGGCGCTTGGGGGTGCTCCGGCGACCAACAGGGACTCACGGCGGCGATGGGTGGCAGCGGCGGCGGCGGCAGCGGCGGCGGCGGCCTGCTGCAGCTGCTGCTGCGTTTTACAGCGGGTTGGGGCGGTTTGCGATGGCCTCCGGCGACGGCACGGTGGCCTGAGGGGAGGAGGAAGTCGGGGGATGGTCAGGGGGCTCGTCGGCGTCGAGGTTTGGCCGGAGGAAGCAAGGGACGGTGGGTGCTAGGGTATTTGCGTGAGTGAGGAAGAAGACTAGGGCCGGCTGCTTTTCTTTTGGGTTGCTGCTAAAACCTAGGTCCTAGGTTTATTAATAGGGAGTGGGCACGTGATGAAGGACGTGGGAGGTTGCTGCTCGTGGGTACATGGGCTCACAGTTTGGGTTTAAAAATTAAAAGAAATGTTATTTAAAAGAAATAGTTAAAAGCCCAAAGTTTAAACCCTCACTCTCTCTCCCTGCATGGAACTGTGTGCTAAATGGGTTAAAAGTGGGCTAAGACAAAAGTCAGATATAATTATAATAATATTATTAAGGGATATATCACCAAGAAACCTAGGGCTTAAAAATACAATATGTTGGGCCAAAAAGTGCACATAGATCAAACGGAGTCCAAAAATCGTAAGAAAAAATACTGGGGTGACCGGGGCGACGAGAGAAAGGAGATGGAGGAGACGGATCACAATTTCGATGACGAGAAACAAAACTAAAAATAAAAACGTCTTTCGCCAAAAGTGAGAATCGCGACGTCTCTCCAAGCAAGGTCAATTCGCAGAAGAACGACTCTTGCAATGACGTTGCAGATCAACACCAAAATTCTAATACTCTCAGAGAGGGTCACAACGACATATCACACGATAGGGTTCGGATACAGACAACGTCAAAAATAAACACGTGCACGAACAAGACTACGTGCACGTCAAAGCGTACAATGAAAACTGATCGTTACATAACCCCTCCAGGTATTTAAAGGATCAAGGGAAAAGAGAGAAAGAAACGTCGCTTTCAAATCTCCAACGGCTCTAATCTGAAGCAGACTAGTCGGTCAAAGAAGGATCACTGACCGACTAGTTCATCAACTAGTCGGTCGGTGATTCAACATGGACCGACTAACAGCTCGACAGCCAAAAGAGTGATTTCCAGGCAACATGAACTAGTCGGTCTAAGAAGACTTGCCAACCGACTAGTTTGCCAACTAGTCGGTCGGTGAGTGTTCTTTGACCGACTAAGAGTGAAATGCACGAGGCTGAATATAAGTTATACTAGTCGGTCTAAGAACATATGCTGACCGACTAGTTTCACAACTAGTCGGTCGATGAATGTTCTTGGACCGACTAACTGCAAACAGTAACTCAGGCTGTACAGAGGCAAGCTCAACTAGTCGGTCTGAGAAGGATTCCTAACCGACTAGATTGTCATCTAGTCGGTCGGTGAACCTTCTTTGACCGACTAATTGATCGACATGGCTGAGCTGAAATGAGTTAGGACATCTAGTCGGTTCATGAAGAGTTACCGACCGACTAGATCGTCATCTAGTCGGTTGGTGACTCTACTTGAACCAACTAAGATGCACTAGAAGCCGAGGGAAGAAGCGATCGGCTTTGGGAAAGTTTCTAATGGCTTCTAAGATAATCCTAGCTCTAAGATATGAGCGATATGAAGATAGACATGTAAGAATTACTCAAGCCTTAACATTCTATAAATCGAAGCTAAAAGACTATGAAATAAACCTTAACGATCCGTCTTCAAAGCTTCAATCTTCATTCTTGACTTCAAAGAAGGTACAAAAGCTTCAACGAAGCTTTAGGCATGCGATCACGCGCTTTGAGAAGTCTTGAGACGTCGCTTTGGATGTTCACATGAATTTGGCGACGATCTCCATAACTGTGCTCACAAATTGTTAGTTCATGATATATTTATGTTTGCTCATCATCCAAAACCAAATCCGGAGAGTCCAATACTCAACAGAGAATTATATAGCAAGACCTTGTCTCCGACCTTGAAATCCGTGACAGTTATGCGGGCGTCGTGGAGGATCTTGGTCCTCTCTTTGTAAATTCTTGAGCTCTCGTAGGCATCTCTTCTAATTTCGTCAAGCTCATTGATGTCCAAGAGTCGCCTCACCGCCGCACTCTTATAGTCATAATTGAGGGTTTTGATGGCCCAATACGCGCGGTGCTCCAACTCTACCGGTAGATGACAAGCCTTCCCATAGACGAGTCGGAACGGTGTGGTGCCAATAGGAGTTCGAAAGGCCGTGCGATACGCCCATAGGGCGTCGTTTAGCTTCATGGACCAATCTTTTCTAGATCGATCTACGGTCTTTTCAAGAATTTGCTTGATTTCTCTATTTGAAACTTCCACTTGTCCGCTCGTTTGAGGGTGGTAGGCCATTCCAATCCTATGGTTTACCCCGTACTTCTTCAACATGGCTTCAAATTTGTTTTCTATAAAGTGACTTCCTCCGTCGCTTATCAAAGTACCGGGCACCCCAAAGCGCGGGAAAATATTCTGCTTAAAAACTTTGAGACAACCCTTGCGTCATTGGTGGGGGTGGCGATGGCTTCTACCCATTTGGAGACGTAGTCCACGGCCAACAAGATATACTTGTTACCCTTGCTTGACGGAAATGGTCCCATGAAGTCCACTCCCCAACAATCAAAGAGCTCAATCTCAAGAATGGGCTTCATTGGCATCTCATTTCGTTTCGAAATATTCCCGGTTCATTGGCATCTATCGCACGCCTTGACGAAGTCATGCATGTCTCTGAACATGGTTGGCCAAAATAATCCACTCTGCAATATCTTAGCGGTAGTCTTAGAAGTGGCGTGATGACCCCCGCATGGCATACCATGGCAATGCAGGATGATGGAAGTGGCCTCCTCCTTAGAGATACATCTCCGGATAACCCCATCCTTGCATATGTTAAAGAGATACGGATCTTCCCAGAAATAGCTACGGACCTCATGCATAAATCTCCTCTTTTGCTGTGTGGGCATCCCGCATGGTTTAATCCCACAGGCCAAGTAATTGACATAGTCCGCATACCAAGGAACTTCCCCGGGCCTTATGACGTATAGCCTCTCATCAACAAAGGAGTCATCGATGGGCAAACTTTCGTCCTCCTTGTCACGAATAAGTCTAGACAAATGGTCCGCCACAACGTTGTCCGTACCCTTCTTATCTCTGATTTCCAAATCAAATTCTTGCAATAGAAGTATCCACCTAATCAACCTAGGTTTGGCCTCTTTCTTGTTTAGGAGATACTTCAATGCCGCATGGTCGGTGTGGACAATTACCTTGGATCCAAGGAGATATGAGCGGAACTTTTCAATGGAGTACACGACCGCTAGAAGCTCTTTCTCCGTAGTTGTATAATTTTTCTGTGCGTCATCCAACGTTTTGCTTGCATAGAATATTGCATGAAGCTTCCTATCTTTCCTTTGCCCCAATACCGCTCTAATTGCTTGGTCACTTGCATCACACATGAGTTCAAAGGAAAGGCTCCAATCCGGGGGCTGGATGATGGGTGCAGAAATTAGTGCCTCCTTCAATGTATTGAAGGCTTGCAAGCATTCACCTGAAAAAACAAACGGAGCATCTTCAGCAAGCAAGGAAGTAAGAGGTCGGGCAATCAAGGTGAAATCCTTGATAAAGCGGCGGTAAAACCCCGCATGACTAAGAAATCCTCTAATGCCCTTGACATTAATAGGAGGAGGGAGTTTCTCGATTACCTCAATCTTTGCCTTATCTACCTCAATTTCTCTTGAGGAGACAAGGTGCCCAAGAACTATACCTTCCGTGACCATGAAGTGACACTTCTCCCAATTTAGAGTTAGATTATTTTGTTGGCACCTTTTGAGAACTTTAGTGAGATTAGCCAAACAAGAATCAAACTCGCTTCCATAAACTAAAAAATCATCCATAAAGACTTCCATAATATTTTCAATGTAATCGGAAAATATGGATGGCATACATCTCTGAAAGGTGGCGGGAGCATTACAAAGACCAAAGGGCATCCTACGGTAGGCATAGGTACCATAGGGACAAGTGAAAGTGGTCTTTTCTTGGTCATCCTCGTGCAAAGGGATTTGGAAAACCCCCGAATACCCATCCAAATAACAAAAGTATTTATGTTTAGCAAGGCGTTCAAGCATTTGATCAATGAAGGGCAATGGGTAATGGTCTTTTCGGGTGGCTTTATTTAGCTTCCTATAATCAATGCACATTCGCCATCCCGTGACAGTGCGTGTAGAAATGGGCTCTCCTTTATCGTTTTTTTATAACAGTCATCCCCCCTTTCTTGGGGACGACGTGAACAGGGCTAACCCACCTACTGTCGGAGATAGGATAAATAATACCGACCCCAAGCAATTTTAGGATTTCCTTTTTCACTACCTCTTTCATATTCGGGTTCAACCGCCTTTGAGGCTCAATGGAAGAGGCTTCAGTGTTTTCCAAGTGGATCCTATGCGTGCATAGCCTAGGGCTTATTCCCTTAAGATCAGAGATAGTGTAGCCACGGACATCATTGTGATCCTTAAGCACTTCTACTAGTTTGTCAAGTTGGTCCTGGCCAAGGTGGGCATTTACAATCACCGGGAAGGTCAATTTACTCCCCAAGAAAGCATAGCTTAGATTCGGCGGTAATTGTTTAAGCTCTACCTCAAAGGGTGCCGTACCCTCTGCTTCGTCACCTTGTGTGAATTTGGCTTCTCCTTCAACATCTGAGTTTAGCTCACTCTCGAATGGAGGCTCTGATTCGCTTCCTAGTGAGGACGGTGCATCGGAATAGACGCTCTCCGATTCTGCGCTTGCATCGATAGGACCACCACCTTGCTCCGGTTCATTCCTGAGATCAAGAAATACATCAGCAGATTCATAAATGCAAGAGTGAGGGTCATAGAGTGTATCTCCCTGAATATCGGTTTGTTCGAAGTGTTCCTCGGTAGTGTAGTACTCTTCGACACATGTTCTATCTCCTTCAAAATATAGCTTGTCTTCCCTCACATCAACTCTGATATCGCCCCCAATAGTCCCATCGGGGAGATTTGATCCATCACGAAGCTAGCAAACAGTTGTTCGACGGGGTCCTCGATATTAATAGCAAAAGCTCCGGTAGCGTAGACCTCATCAATAAGTTCCTTGAAGAGCTCCACAAAAGATTCATCATCTCCCTGGCTAGACTCAGTCATTGGAATTGCATCCCCCATTTTACCTGTTAAGATTTCGTGGAAAATTTCGGGAGGGATTGCCAAATGGGGCTATAAACAGAGTTAGAAGAATGAAGTAATAAAGAAAGAAATTGAAGAGAAATAACCGGGTGAACCAAATCAAACTCCGTCAAAATGCCATTCCCCAGCAACGGCGCCAAAAACTTGATCGCGCCCCGGATACACGTCCCGGAGCGGCGACGATCGTACTCTTACTGCAAGCGCACGGTGTAGCGGTGAGCGGGTATCGAACACAGGGAGGCCTAATAACAGTGTCTTCTTCGAATCACCTGGCTATAGGAAAAGTCGGGAGAATGTTCGCAATGTGCTGTCACAGTCGTTTAAATGTATAAAGGGGTTGACAAATTAATAAAAACGCTTAGGGGATAGGGAATCCCCGCTACTTACCGTATCTCATCATTGTAACTCGTATGTTTCACAATTGCTAGACTTGAAATTTGGGTGAACTAGTTGCAACTAAATGTGGAACCAAGCTCACGCTCTCGCGCTATCGCCGGTCTATAGCAAACCTAGGGTAGGGTCCAATCTCTTGCAAACCCTAACATAGGCAAACTAGCGTGAAGAACAACATCATCGTTCAATCGTATCTCGAGCCCACTCTCGTGCAAACTCGAGCTACGACCAAGGTTGGGATAGTTCCTACCCATCCAATCTCTTGCAAACGGGTATTGGTATAGAATTGCAATCGGAAAACCCTAGTTTCGGTCCAATCTCTTGCAAACCGATTCCGGAGGAATTCAATTGCAACCCAATTCGAATATCTATGGCTTCCTATCGAATTGGGATCCAATCTCTTGCAAATCCCAATCAATGTGAATCCCTAGCTATTCGTATTATAGCAATCCCAAACTACCCCTAATCAATCCTAGCAATAGTTTTACCAATTAATCACAATTTCAAAATTGGGCTCGTAGGGTTCATCCCTACGCCCTAAGACGATGAACTACTCACAATTCATAATAGAGTGCAATAGAAATTCACAAATAAAATCCATGGAATTCATAGCAATATTCAGAATATCAATAAAAATTGAGTTTTTGAGGGAGAGAAATACAAACCAATGAAGAACAAGGGAGCATCCAACAAAATCTCACTTTTCTCTCCTCCCTTAAAGCTAAAACTAATCCCTAAAAAGTTAATCTTAAAAGCTGCAAAAAGTTCTGAAAAAGCCCCCTAAACTAGGTTAAAAACTGGGGTTAAATACCCCCCAAAATCGCCCAAAAAACCCTGACGAAAATGCCCCTGCGCAGCTTCAAATCCGCAGTTTTCGCTTCAGGCAGCGTGGCTCACTCGGCCGAGTGACGAATGTCACTCGGCCGAGTGACAAACCCTGTACAAAAACAGAGAGTTGGGGGTCTCGGGGGTCGTCTCCTCGGAGGTCACTCGGGCGGACGTCGGTTGTCACTCGGGCGGACCGTCTTTCTCCACTCGGCCGAGTCAATCATTGGAGCAGACTGACGAAAAATAGAGAGTTGGTGATTTTTGATGCCGTCGTCTTGGCTCCACTCGGGCGATGGGTGACTCGGTGCTCGGCCGAGTGGCATGGCGATGCTCGGCCGAGTGCACGCATGTTGCGTGTCCGATCTGGCCGGCCGAGCGGGCTTCCTATGGTCGGCCGAGTGACTTCTTCACTCGGCCGAGTGAAGTGCTAAAAATACCCAAACTTCATATCTTCGCCTCCTCGTCGCTCCTACGACGTTCTTTCTCCTTCCACTCCTCTCCAACAGCAAAATACCCCTCAAGAGAGTCGTCGGTGACACTCCGGAGTGGGTGCATCTCAGAATCACTCCAAATCGCTCCAAATCTCCTAAAATACGACAAAAACAACAAATCGTGAAAAGCATCGCAATATTGTCGAATAAACGTGAAAAACATGATTTGGGCGATCAAAATGGCATGCAAACATGCAGAAAAAAGGTGTAAAATATGGAGTGATCAGATAACTACCCCTAATACTAGTTAGGGTTGATCCAGAACTCTTAGCCAATCACATTGACTGGATCATGGTCCATTGAATGAAGCTTGTCATTTTTGTATGTATGCCATAGACTCAACAGCTTTTATTAACAACTAATTAATCCTATCAACTAGTTGAATCCTTAAATTCAAAATTTTAGGATTTGTTTAATAACTTTTATTAAGTCCTTATCAACTATAAGGTTCACGTGCTATCCTAATCGTTATTAGGATTTTAATAAATTATTAACAACGCTAAAAGCGAAGTCCTTTAATGAGAATAAATTATAACAATTAGAATTAAGATTTTCATTAAAAGGACTACCCTAATCAGGAATTAGGTCTTGAATCATTGTTAATGTTTTATTAAAACATAGCATGTCATTAAAATTCAAGTAATAAATTTTAATGATTTCTTAATGGCTAACCTAAAGGGTTGTCTTGTGTTATCAAATAAGGGACAAGAAGAACTAGCCATTAAAATAAAGCAATACTAATTTATCGCATAAAGATAGTGCACAACTATTTAACAATTAAATAGATTAAGGTTTATCGCATAAACAATTTTAGACTTTTAAAATCAGTTTTAAAAAATATCTTATAAATTTAAAACATCACTTTAAAAAAATTTCCATGTTGAAAAATTTATCACATACAATTTTTAAACATCTAAAACATTTTAAACTTATCGCATAAATTTAAAGCCTTAAAATCAATTTTAAATTTATCACATAAATTTAAAACACCATTTTAAAATTTCCATGCTTAAAAATTTATCATATAAAATTTTGAACATCAAAAACATTTTTTTTAAAATTATCTTATAACTTTAAAAAAATTTAAAAGTATTTTAAAAAGCATTAACAGGTTTAATGAAATCGCAGTGCTAGATCGACTACGCAAACCTAGGCTCTGATACCACTGTAGGGAATTCGTGGTACCCTTAGGACACAAAAACTCTAGTCCCGTCCTAAGTCGGACGGAACATAGACACAAAAACAATTGCAGCGGAAGAAAAACTTGTTAATCTAATTTAACATGCAGTTAAAACAATTTTAACTTAGCCCTAAGGACCAAGACCCTTAGCCAAGATCTATGCCAACTTGGGATGGATCTGACCATCCCAAGAAGGATCTAGCCTACTACGATTAAATTAAACTAATGCTTATTAAACTACATACCCGGAATCTCAACCCTGGAGCAGGCGAGATGTTCCGCGCCGTCTTCCGAGCTGCTCCCCGTCTCACGCCGAGCCGTTCCTCGAACCGATCCCCGAACCGCTCCTCGAACCGCTCCGCATCCCGAGGCGATCAATCCCGTGTCGCCGAGCCAACCAACCGCCGAAGAAAGTTTCACGCGAGTGAAACCTCCGCCTAGATTTCGGATCTGAATCCGAACTCCTTTGCGGCTTTGATAGAGCCCTCAAGAGTAAGGCAGAAACATTAGGGAGATAGAAGAAATATTAATTTAAGCTTAGATCCGAGCGTGCTCCAACATTTACGAGAGCCGCTCAGATCTAGAGCTTGGGACAAGTTTTGAGAAAGGGGGGAGACCCCTATTTATATAGGCGGCGGACTCTCCCCTTTTCTCAAAATCCGATGTGGGACTATTAATTGGGTTAATTAAAATCAAGTTAGTTTGCACTTCACAAAGTGCAAACTTCCGTGAATTTTAACTCCATCACCGTTGAACTTCAGGATTGATACAACCTATCAATTCGAAGGGTGTTCAACGGTGAACGCATAGAAAAAAACCGTTCGTCAATCGTAGTTCGTTTGACCCTCCAATTGATTGCCCAAAGTTCAGCCCAAAGGCACAAATTCGCACAAGAACTAGCCGTCACAAATAAAACTGCATAGGGTTCAAAACCCTAAGCTGTGGGGCCCACAGAGTGGGCCCCATGTGACTCAGCCTGCAACCGGGCACCGGCGCCCATACAGCAGGCAGCCCGCCTGCTGTACGGGCTGGCTGGGTGCCCAGGCCCGCACAGCGGGCCAGGCGCCCGCCCGCAATGCGGGCCTGGGCGCCGGCCTGCACAGTGGGCGGGTCGGGGCACCCACCCGCATTACGGGTTTGGGCGCCCACCCGCTTGGCCTCCTTTTGATTAATCAGCCCCTTGGGCTGATGTCAACATGGGCTTGGGTTTTATTGCTTTGGCCATAACTTGGGCATTTGGTATCCGATTTGGACGCTGTTCGAACATGGGTGTAGATCGAGACATTCCCGTCTTACCCGTGAACTTTTCCTTGCATTTATTTTATTAAATATTGTTTTAAACAATTTAAAACAAATTTAATCTATTTTGCATCATATGCAAATTAGTCCCTATCTAAGCTTAAATTATCATTTGCATCAAATACAAATGATCCGAGGGCATTTTCCTCTACATCTCCCACTTGCACTCAGGATCATTTATCCCGAATGCAGGAGATGATTGCAAACATCTTTTGCAATATTATATCCCTTGCATCAAATGCAAATTATTCTCCCTAACTGATTTCTACCTATTACTAGACGAAGGTCACACTCTGTGTGAGACCCTACAGCCTGACCCTTACAATAGGTTGGGCTCGAAGCCCTATACGGCAGTGACCACGAGCAGTGGTTGCCGTCCCTGCTTCAGGAATCATCATTATGTGGTTGACTCATTGACATGAGTATTGTCGGGACCACTCTGACTGTGTCCGTGATTTATTCCGCAGTTATAGTCTTTTCGTCTTAACTATGTCGTGTAGATCAAGTCTAGGGTACGGTCAAACTGTCAACCCCAATAACTTGACTCCGGTTAGTTTCTATCGATCTTTAGTCAACTAATGTTGGACTTCTTCCAACATACTCTGCGTAGAGTTTTTACTAAAGACCGAACTAACTCTATGACACTAACTCCCATTGACCGGGAGAGACGAATCCTCTCTTGGTCATTACTCTTCTCGTACGCTTCAAGTGACACCCAATCAAAGACCTTTCAACAGGCCTAGCCTCGAAGTTAAGTCAGTGATCTAAGTGGCACCGTTCACGCACAGGTTCGTAAAATGACCTCAAGTCAAAAGACCAACTAGCCTATCATCACTAAGAGTTATCATTGACAGATTGGTCAACGTAATCATATGATAACTCTTGTGGATCGTTCAATGAACTCATTCTCTAATGAGCACCTGTGTCTCATCTCCGACTTCGCCAAGTCGAACGATCATGAGATCATCGCCACCGCTTAACGGTGAAGACTAAGACACAATGGTCTATCCGATGTTTCGAAATCCTTGTCTCGAAACATCTATGACCACGAACCCTTTTAGACTTATGCTACAGACGGTCAAACATTTATCCATGATCGAGATACTCATCTCGATATCTGTTTGACCTTGCATAAAGTCTCAGGACTTTACCTAAGTTAATGTCTAATGTTAACTACATTATAAAATAACTTAAATAAATCATTACCAAACAGCTTACTGTTATTTTGAACAAGACGTTTTTGCTATTCACACAGAGATAAATAGCCTGGAGGGCATTATTCTCCTACAATACTAAGGGTAAGCACACTCATACAGTGTTGGTATGTAGAGGTTAGCACACACAGGTCCACACTCACTATCTATATACATGCACCACAACAACACCACAATCAAAGCTAATGGTCCCACTATACTTAAACTAAAGCTGACATAAGCAAAGATAAGCACTAATGTGATAACTAAGCAACAGTATAAGATTCAGAGTCGAATGAGGCAACAAGTTAATGTTGTGATAGACGGTTCCGGAGGTGGTATGGATAAGAGAGTAGTTTGGTTGGGTGACATAAAATATTTATGAATAATTAAATAATTAAGAATATAAGAATATAACATCATTATAATTTACGCAAAATAGCGAGCATACGGTAGGAGTTAAAACGTAAGATATGATTAGTCAAATAATAGTTGAAGAGTAATATGGGCGAAGGGTGGTAGTGCTTGATTTGTAAATAGAAATAGGTTTGTAAAAAGAATCCTTTTTTAAAAAAATATGAATACAAATGAGTATAAGACTGACACACAAGATATTGAAGTTCCATTTAACCCAGGAAGGTATCTTAAAATATGTAGAAATGACTGTTTTGAGATATGTTAGTAAGAAAAGGAGATGATATTTTGAACTAGCAAGATAGAAATAAAGTTTTTTTTAAAAAAAAGAAGTTCATTACATGAAGATAATAGAGTAGCTATACGAGGTTATGTGAAATAGAAGTGCGGAAGATTTACGTTAGAAAAAAATTCGCTATAAGATAGTAACTAAAGATCGCGTCAGAAGAGTTTCATAATCAAGATTGGGGTTACATCGACTGCAGTGTAGAAAATCTAAGTAAAAGTTTTCGAAAGGATTTTATACTTAGCGAAGAATGCAATAAAAGAAATATCGAACATACTTTTTAAAGGACCCTGGATCTGCAATGGGGAGGTTCAAGGTTAAAGATGGCGGACCTGAAGAGTTTATGTGAATCGAGGGCAAAGAATATGTTTGACGATCGAAACGTAAGGACAACTAAGAATTAATTCCGTGAATACGCTACGATGGCTTTCTACGATCATTAATAAGGAAGCGTAATGATTAGTAAATAGTAAAATCTTGGGGAAATAATCATTGGGTCGACTAAGGTTTAGCACTAAGGTTCTTCAACGAACTAGACTGCGATAGCAAGGCCGAGGCAAGGGTTCATTGAGGGTCGAGGTCGAGATCTTATCTATAGATCTGGAATATCCTACGCTTCGAAGTCTACTCATTGCAGGCATCTCAGGTTCGACTCGCATGGCGACAATTGCCACGTTCGGTTGGGCCCTAGATTCGATAAATCTAAGTGAACGACTAACGAACTCAATAATCTAATATGGTTAGAACAGGATGATCAATCGCTAGGGTGATTCCCAAGATGACAATACTAAGTCATGGCAAGGGTGTCTAACTTACAAGCACGAGCATCTGACTAACTCATCCGATTATCTTGGTATTGGGTTTCCTATCATGCTGAGACAAGGTATTCGAGTAATTTTGCGTACGAACTAATTATGGATGTTTTGGCTAATGAAAAAGTGTTCTCATTGTTCTGAATTTCATAGTTGCAGGACCTGCATGGGCTGCCACTGAAACCTATAACGCCCTGCTTCCCAAAAGACACCGGAAGTGAGAACGTTACGCGGTCTGCTTGAACTGAAGCGGTGAAGCTCGAGTTCAATAAGCGTCTGTGATAAAAACACAGGGGATGTCCTTGCATTTGCGTATCAGAACAATTAGAACATTCAAAAGTTAAAAACCACATCCAGATACATAATGTTCGTACACGAAATTAAACAACAAGCCTCAGCATGGCTAAAGTAGCAATAAAACGTACACAAAACAACAACAGCGTCTGAAAGTAACTAAGGAAAGCAGTAAAGTGTGGGTCCACTAGTCCTCCGCTGGGAGAGGCTCTGCGTCAGGGGCGAACTCCTGGCTCTCTAAGTCAGGCGTCACGTATGGATCCTCTGGGTACTCAAGCTCAGAATCTGACATACATCCAAAAACATGAATGTATGTCAGCAAGGGGACTACAAGAAAGAGTTAGCAACCCAAGACAAGATATACAACCGATATGAATTTAAGAGACATTAAATATTTAAAAGAGATGTCTGCAGCAAATTTAACAAGACAATTATAAAGAAACGAAAGTAAACATCCCTAACATGCAGTTCTAAGCAGTTTCAAGAATTAAACTAAGTTTGTCCTTTGAGTTTGTTAGCATGTCAATTTTCATGAGATCAAGTTAGCGTTGCAAGTTTCCATGTCAATAGTTCACATCTATCATAGGTTTCTCGCCTTTAGGTCGTGATGAGTATGTCGTTATTCTCACGGGGGCTTACCGTGATTGACGCTAACCCACCGCATGCGGGTGGTGCTCTTGAAGAGAAGACCCCTTCATACGCGTAGTGGCCGCTCAACCCTAACCCCACCCCAATTTTGTGCTGGCACACGAGCCAGCCTAGTCGACTCACACGACATCACGAATTCACGATCCCGCCTTCGAGGCGCACGATTTTCACGATGTGTCAACTTGTTAAACATTTCAAGACTTGGAGAAATTTAATGTTATCGATATTAATTTGTTATTACAACATTTCCAATATGCAAAACTGGGTTGAATAACATTTACAACAATTTTAACATAACGTTGAACATGAGATTTACCGAACAAGCTACAGAAACAATATTTCTTCATTATTGTTTAACATTAAAGTATATCGTATGATATGCCGTTGGATCACAAATTTCGTCCAGATTGTCATGGCATCATTTTCATGCGTCATTTCACGTCTAGTTTTTCCAGTTATACAGCAATAAGTAAAAGCGATGTAAAAGTCCTGAAATTTCAAAAATTAATATCTAATTGCACACTTTCCTGGTTTTGGCGTTCTTGGTGTCGTCGAAAACGTCTCAACGGGTACTATGCTACGGTGATGACGGTTCGCTGGTTTGACAAAACGTAAAATCAGATTAAGCATTTTTCGATCATAACAGCTTTATAAAGAGCCCCTACGACGTCTACTCATCGTTTTTATTAAGTCTTCTAATTTACGGTATGGGTTATAAGTTGTTTAAGGGTAGATCTACTAACCGGAAGTGCAGCAAAGGATCGGAACACAACGATGGGTAGCGGCGATGCGTACGGCTCCGAAACAGCGACGTTGAGCCTCGGAAGGAGGGCGAGGGCTGCGGCGTCGGGTTCGTGCGGCTGTCAGCGAGGCCCAGGGAGTGTTCCCAGCATTTCTAGACGTGGAAGCGATGAGGAGGAGTCTCGTGCGGCTGTCTTGGGCCGTGTAGGTAGCTAGGGGCTCCGGCGTCGGTTTGCAGGCGTTGAGGGGGCTCCGGTGCTTCACGGCGATCTGCAGGCATGAAGCAGGCCGCACGAGTCGCTGGGCAGGTAGAGGTTGGCGCGGGATGGGAGGAGATGGCCGTGGGGCGTTGCCGTGAGGGAGGGCTGCAGGCTTCACGTTGAAGAAGAAGAACTGGGCGGTTGTTGTTGTGTGGAGATGATAATAGGGCCGGCTGTGGGTTGATGGCGGGGAGAAGTTGGATGTTGGTCGGAGAGAGAGCCTGGGCGTGGGTGGTGCAAAGAAGAAGGAGGAGGAGCATGGATAAATGTTAATGGTAGGAGGCGGCGCTTGCTTGCGTAAGGAGTAAGTGTAACGGCCTGTTTCTATCGTACCTTCTTCGTGCACGTGCTTTTGATCGTGCACGTGATTATTTTAGACTTTAGTTGTTTTTGAACGTTTTTGTGTGATATGTCGTCGTGATCGTCTCTGAAAGTATTAGATCGAGGAACAACTTGGGAACGACATATCTCGAGTCGTTCTTCCGCGATACTAACTTATTTGAGGTAACGTCGTGACTTTCTGTTTTGACGTGAGACGTTTCTATTTTTAGTTTCGTCCCTCGACGTCGAAATTTATATCCGTCTTCTCCACTCTCTTTCTTTAGTCGTCCCGAACACCCCATAATTATTTTACAATTTTTTGGACTTAATTTGACCTATTTTCCATTTTTTTGAAAGTTTTAAATAATTTTAAAACCTATTTTTATAAGAGTTTTAATTACAATAAAATTTCTATATTATAATAACGTATTAAATAATTTTTTGCAAAATTTTAGAATTTTTGGCCGCACCCATTTTGCGTGAGGGAGAGGAGAGTAATTTTAAACTAAAATAATTATTTTTAATTATTTAATTACGTTTTCTTAAACCCAAACCCTAACCCTAGCTCTAACCTATTTATATTAGCCCTAGGATAGGTTATTTTCGGATTACACAAAACCCTAACCGCCTTTTCCTCTCCCAAAGCTTCGTCGCAACGTTGCGACGATCGCCCAGTGCACGACCGGAGCTCACCCCCGCAAATCCTAGCGCACGACCGGAGCAGCCCCCCCGCATCGCCGCTTGCAGCGCACCGCTGCATCGCACCCTGCTGTCGCCCCGCTCCGACCGAGGCTGTCTCTCGGTCTGACCGAGAGACTTTCCCCGCCAGCCGCCCGCTCTGCACCGCTCCGCATCGCCAAGCGCCGACCGACCCGCCCCGTCGGTCTGACCGAAGCCCGCTCCGCACCCGCAGGCCGCTCCGCACCCCGCTCCGCTGCCAGCCTCGTCCAAGCGCCCGACCGACGAGATCTGTCGGTCTGACCGACGATTTCCCTCGCACCGCCGCTGTGCCCGACCCCCCCCCCCCCCCGCATCACAACTCGCACGACCGAGAGCCCCTCTTGGTCTGACCGAGAGGAACCACTGCACCGACCAAGCCCGACCGACAGAACTTCGTCGCAAGTTGGTTTCTCCCACACCAACTTCTGTGGTGGGCCCCCCAAGTTCCCCTGAGGTGTTGTGGGCCCCCTTGGACCCCTAGCACTGCTGTGGGCCCCACTTGGACGTGCTACTTCACGGATTTTCTGTCTACGACGTTGCGACACGTCGTATGCCTTCGTCGCAAGTTCAGACTTTTGGAGAATCGTGCGAGGACCAGATCTGAAGCTGAGGAGTTCTCCGATCAGACACGACATCCAATCTACAGCAAACTCCGGTTCAGGTTAGTTCCCCGAAACTCGTAGAAACCCCCACAATAGCTGACTGAACCCTAAACTAAAAACCGTCAACTTGAACTAAATTTATTTTCCAGCACCTGTAAAACGTTGAACGAACTTAGAAAAATCGACAAATGGACTTTTTTGACTGTGCACATAGGATAGATCGTCGATTAGGCTGAAACATCAAAAAGTGAATTTTGACGAATAGGATAGTCCCGAAAACCTGGAAACGAAACCTAATAGGATTTGATGAATTTAAGACCTGACATTGTCGCCGTGGCGATATTTCAGACGGACTTCTGCGGACGAGACGCTTGGACGAGACGCTTCGAGAGGACGACGCACTCGCCGTTTCAGGCAAGTGTACCCAATTGCGTTTTTGACCGTGCTTTGGTATTAGATTGCTAGAACTGTTAGACTGTGAATGTATAGAACCGGACGTGAAATGATAGCGTCCGGGACGACTCCTGACGGCTCAGACTTGACGACGAAGTCTGAGCCTGACAACAACAACTTTTGATATTGTAAGGCTATCATGTGTGTGCGTGCGTGTGGACACCCTAGAATAACAACTCCCTACACTTGTCATGTCGTGTCCTGTTACCCAAAAAGCCTTCGGGCGTTTCGGATGCTTTCCTAGCGGAAGTGATCCCTGTTACACAAAAAGCCTTCGGGCGTTTAAGATGCTTTCCTAGCGGAAGTGATCCCTGTTACACAAAAAGCCTTCGGGCGTTTCGGATGCTTTCCTTGCAGAAGTGATCCCTGTTACACAAAAAGCCTTCGGGTGTTTCGGATGCTTTCCTAGCGGAAGTGATCCCTGTTACACAAAAAGCCTTTGGGCGTTTCGGATGCTTTCCTAGCAGAAGTGATCCCTGTTACACAAAAAGCCTTCGGGCGTTTTGGATGCTTTCCTAGCGGAAGTGATCCCTTTTACACAAAAAGCCTTCGGGCGTTTCGGATGTTTCCCTAGCGAAAATGATCATTGTAATTCTTGTCCTGAGTTCTTGGGTTTGGGGTTGGGTTGAGCGTGCGCACGGCAAGAGGGTCTGATCCCCCTCGAACCGTAAGGCGTGAACCCTTTCGTGTCTCACTTGTCTTGTCTTGTCTTGTCCCGTCCCGTCTCGACTTGTCTTGACACCTGTAGGTTAGTCCCGTAGTTGGTAGCACACGCTACGACTACTACCTGTCCCGTTTTACTTTCCTGCTGCGTTACTTCCTGTCGTGTTACTCTGTTATAACCACATCATGCTAATCAACCAGTAAACTGTTGTGTAAAAGAACCTCAGCTTGCTAATCAACCAGTAAACCGTTGTTTAAAGTTCGGTGCACTTGCAGTAAAGTCTAACCCTTCTTGTAGACTTTACCTGACGTACAGTTCCTTTTTCTTGGGTGCTGTACATCAGGTGTTCATCCAGAGATCGTGGACGAGGCCGACTCGCTGGAGTACGTGGTGCCGAGGACGTCGTCACCAGAGTACGTACCTGACGAGGACCAGACCTAGCGGTCATTTTTAGTCGTCACTTTCTGAGCGTACTACTTTTAGGTTTGTCTTTAAATCTTTTGTTGCCATGCCTAGGCTTCTTTTAGACTTTGTACCAGTTGGATATTATATCTCTATTTAATGAATGCAACTTCCTTTCCGTACTTTCTATTGTTTCGAACTATAATAATGCAAGAACCTAAAACTTTTAAAATGGTTCCTCTACAGACGCTTATTGGGTCCGAGCTTCTAAAGCTCTGGCCTAAGCGGGCCTCGTCACGTTTCGCTTCCGTCCATTTTGGGAAGCGGGGCGTGACAGGTTTTAGTGGTGGCCCATGCAGGTCTTGCAAAAGTTCGGAACAATAAAAGTACCGCATTCATTTGATATCCACGTACAAGTCTGAATTAGTTTCCCCGTCTTAGATAGTAGGAAGACTTAGGTAGACGTCCTAGGTTGATAGTCGGACGCCTTGGTTAAGATTTAGTCGTCCTCGTCCTAGACTATCCTAGCATCCCCATTAGATTCTGATCGTATTAGATATATATAGTCCTTCTTTTAGTTAGTCGCTCGCCCAGCTCCATCGACTTCGGGCCCAGCAGAACGTAACCTCGATTCTCTTAGGAACCTTCTCTTTAGATCCTGATTATATTCTAGCTCATTAGGAAGTCTTAGAGCTGAGTTATCCTAAATCTTTAGACGACCCGATGATTAGAACCCTAGTCCTCTAGCATCCCTCTGATCCTTGCAAATTTTGTGCTATCGACCATAGAGTCCCATCGTAGCTCTTCACGATTCATATCTTACGCGTACTCTTCATGCGATCATTTTTCCTTTCTCTCGATTCTCGTGATCGTTTCCTGACAATTATCATCGATCCTTCGAATCCCTTCCTCGACCGATTCTACCTCCTCTGAAATTATTTTCGACTTTCTTTATTAAGTTTTCACTCTGGCTTGATTTCTTTGAAAACCCCTATATTATATATTTAAAATTTGCTGTTTTGGATCGAGTTAAAACTTTTAATTGACTTGGAGCTTTCTTGGACGTAAATGTTTTAAGTTAATATCTCGCATTATTTGCCTTGTTTCCAAAATATATATATATTACTTTTATAAACTACACAATATATTTCTACTATCTTGTATTTATTTTCAAAATTTCCCCTTTCCCAAAACATGCTTCCTTTAAAAGTATTTTCGAAATTCATTATTAAATTCTTCGCCCAATTTGAATTCTTTGAAAACTTTTATCAAATATTTAAAATTTCTTACTTTCGGTTGAGTTAAAATTCTTTCGCAAATTTTGAAACCTTTCGGTCGTAAAAATTTTAAGTTACGGCCTCGTACTTATTTTCGAATCAGTATCCATCGTATGTTAGTTTTAAAACTTTGTTACCATTTCGGGAATTCAATATATCATTTTTCTACCTGCGAAATTTATTTTAACCATTTACGTACGTACTTTAGAATATTTTTCTAAAACAAAGGGGGGATTTTAAATTTCTTTACATATAAACATCTCTATGTTCATCGTGCTCATACTTCAAGAACCTTTGTTTAAATTCATTTTCATTTGCAAAACAATCGCTACATCATCCTACTTTTATTTCTTTTATTTCTTGTTTTCGAAACTCATTATTAAATTTTTTTTCGCTCGGTTTAACTCCCTTGAAAACCCTTTAGTATATATATATTTAAAATTTCTTGCTTTTCGGATGAAAGTTTCCTTCTGAGATTTTGAAATCTCCTTAGTCGTCAATTTGCAAGTTACTATCTGGAAATTATTTCAAATCGGTATCTTTCATATTTTCATTTTTTTTAACCGTGTTGACATTTTAATGATTCAAATTTATATTTTCTGGGCTACAAGATCTATTTCTAAATCACTTACCTTGCATACTTTTAAAATATTTTCTAAACTAGGGGGACTTCAATTATTTTATTATTATTATTATATCTGTTCTATGTTCCTCGTGACCACATTTCAAAATCTTTGTGTAAACTTATTTTCATTTGCAAAACAATCGTTTTTTTCACCCTACCCATCCTTCTTTCGTTTTACCTCTTTCCAAAATTTTAAAATTCTACTATCTGCTCCTTTTCCCCACTTATTGTTATAAAAGTATAAAGTATACGATATCATATTTTACCCGTAAATCTCCTTCATCTATCTAGTTATTCTGAGAAATATTTTTGGTCTCGTCCAACCAACTATCTCTTTACACCCGCCTTATTTGAACTCGTTCCTTCCGATTCATTTCGTTACACTCCTGGTTTCTGTTTTCTTTAGGTTGTGTAGACATTAGACCTTGTACTTATCCATGCTATCTCCAGTTTATGAGTAGGTCCTTTGGTAAGTGATGTCGTCGTGGTGGTTGAGCATAGGTAGAGTGCTTAGACCTGTATGAATGTGTGTTCTTTAGGATCCCGATGATTGCCTTTTGTGTATTGAATGTGTACTCAGTGTTAACCATGGTATGCTGGAAGTTGTCTGAATGACGGTATTCATACTTATATGAATGGCGTCATCGCAGGCAGATCCTTAGACTTAGTTTTAGTTTTAATGAATGGTTTATCTTGGTTGTATGTGACTGTATCAAAAAAAACTTTGTTTTCTTTAAACCAAATCTTTAAAGTTTTAAAACTAGCTCACAAGATCACAAAGCACTTAACCTCCCTCATCCATTACCGCAACACCACACGTTTTTCCAAATGTTTTAAAATATTTCTTTGGCCTTATGTCCCTCTTTCTCTTCTCTTCTTCTCCCTTAAAGAAAGTTTTCGTGTTTATGGTTGTTATATTAGTTGGGACTAGCTAGTATCGTTATAGGATTTTTGTTTGCAGGTAGGCTTGGAGTTTGATGAGTTTTATTATGGCAATGATTAATTGATTTTGGGAACACGAGGATGATGGATTAGAATATCTTTTGGATGAAAAGAATGAACTGTCCAAGACTTATTTATAATACCGATGTGAGACGTACTCAATGAAAATTCTGGTCGAATGAAATTATATGCGAGGAGATGATGACTCATCAGACTTGAGGCTTAGACGGGTAGTAGATAGGAGTAACTGCCGAGAATAGTATGAGTTAGGGTGATCATGAGATTGAGTAGAGCTTATATTAGCATTGAGACTGATTGATGAGTTGATGTGAGAAGACTTTGAGAATAACACGACGTATGGAGATTAATGGAGGTTTAGGTAGTCGGACTTAATATTGGTTGGGATTAGTTATAGTGAGCAGGATGAGGGGTAATTCTGACAGATCAAATTATTTGGTGGATGAATTTATGGGGAGATACGACGAGAATGTATTGAAGACACGACGATTGCTGATTGGTGAAGGTATTATGGGATAGACAAATGTTTTTGTCTTGGATTGGTGGATGACTAGAATCTCACTTTTTGGAGATTTATTAATGTTGAGAAAAGATTTAGAAATTTAAAAGATATTAATGAGCGATGATGATGTTTAGTGGAGTGGTACGATATCAGAAAATGATTATTATTTTTATGAGAACTTGGAGTTGGAAATTGGAACGGTAGTGATGGAACTATATTATTGGGAGGTGAGTTTAGTCGTGGCTTTGCCCAGTGAAAAGATGGATTATGGGGGATTATTGAGGAACGTTGTTCGAAGTTACATGATTAGAAATCTTTATGAGTAGATATGATAGTTGCGGGTATAAAGTTATATGGGTAATATTATTACTAGTGTGAGTGATTCTGAGGGCGGAATCATTTCTAAGGTGGGTAGAATGTAACGGCCTGTTTCTATCATACCTTCTTCGTGCACGTGCTTTTGATCGTGCACGTGATTATTTTAGACTTTAGTTGTTTTTGAACGTTTTTGTGTGATATGTCGTCGTGATCGTCTCTGAAAGTATTAGATTGCGGAACAACTTGGGAACGACATATATCGAGTCGTTCTTCCGCGATACTAACTTATTTGAGGTAACGTCGCGACTTTCTGTTTTGACGTGAGACGTTTCTATTTTTAGTTTCGTCCCTCGACGTCGAAATTTAGATCCGTCTTCTCCACTCTCTTTCTTTAGTCGTCCCGAACACCCCATAATTATTTTACAATTTTTTGGACTTAATTTGACCTATTTTCCATTTTTTTGAAAGTTTTAAATAATTTTAAAACCTATTTTTATAAGAGTTTTAATTACAATAAAATTTCTATATTATAATAACGTATTAAATAATTTTTTGCAAAATTTTAGAATTTTTGGCCGCACCCATTTTGCGTGAGGGAGAGGAGAGTAATTTTAAACTAAAATAATTATTTTTAATTATTTAATTACGTTTTCTTAAACCCAAACCCTAACCCTAGCTCTAACCTATTTATATTAGCCCTAGGATAGGTTATTTTCGGATTACACAAAACCCTAGCCGCCTTTTCCTCTCCCAAAGCTTCGTCGCAACGTTGCGACGATCGCCCAGTGCACGACCGGAGCTCACCCCCGCAAATCCTAGCGCACGACCGGAGCAGCCCCCCCGCATCGCCGCTTGCAACGCACCGTTGCATCGCACCCTGCTGTCGCCCCGCTCCGACCGAGGCTGTCTCTCGGTCTGACCGAGAGACTTTCCCCGCCAGCCGCCCGCTCTGCACCGCTACGCATCGCCAAGCGCCGACCGACCCGCCCCGTCGGTCTGACTGAAGCCCGCTCCGCACCCGAAGGCCGCTCCGCACCCCGCTCCGCTGCCAGCCTCGTCCAAGCGCCCGACCGACGGGATCTGTCGGTCTGACCGACGATTTCCCTCGCACCGCCGCTGTGCCCGACCCCCCCCCCCCCCCCGCATCACAACTCGCACGACCGAGAGCCCCTCTCGGTCTGACCGAGAGGAACCACCGCACCGACCAAGCCCGACCGACAGAACTTCGTCGCAAGTTGGTTTCTCCCACACCAACTTCTGTGGTGGGCCCCCCAAGTTCCCCTGAGGTGTTGTGGGCCCCCTTGGACCCCTAGCACTGTTGTGGGCCCCACTTGGACGTGCTACTTCGCGGATTTGCCGTCTACGACGTTGCGACACGTCGTAGGCCTTCGTCGCAAGTTCAGACTTTTGGAGAATCGTGCGAGGACCAGATCTGAAGCTGAGGAGTTCTCCGATCAGACACGACATCCAATCTACAGCAAACTCCGGTTCAGGTTAGTTCCCCGAAACTCGTAGAAACCCCCACAATAGCTGACTGAACCCTAAACTAAAAACCGTCAACTTGAACTAAATTTATTTTCCAGCACCTGTAAAACGTTGAACGAACTTAGAAAAATCGACGAATGGACTTTGTTGAATGTGCACATAGGATAGATCGTCGATTAGGCTGAAACATCAAAAAGTGACTTTTGACGAATAGGATAGTCCCGAAAACCTAGAAACGAAACCTAATAGGATTTGATGAATTTGAGACCTGACATCGTCGCCGTGGCGATATTTCAGATGGACTTCTGCGGACGAGACGCTTCGAGAGGACGACGCACTCGCCGTTTCAGGCAAGTGTACCCACTTGCGTTTTTGACCGTGCTTTGGTCTTAGATTGCTAGAACTGTTAGACTGTGAATGTATAGAACCGGACGTGAAATGATAGCGTCCGGGACGACTCCTGACGGCTCAGACTTGACGACAAAGTCTGAGCCTGACAACAACAACTTTTGATATTGTAGGGCTATCATGTGTGTGCGTGCGTGTGGACACCCTAGAATAACAACTCCCTACACTTGTCATGTCGTGTCCTGTTACCCAAAAAGCCTTCGGGCGTTTCGGATGCTTTCCTAGCGGAAGTGATCCCTGTTACACAAAAAGCCTTCGGGCGTTTCAGATGCTTTCCTAGCGGAAGTGATCCATGTTACACAAAAAGCCTTCGGGCGTTTCGGATGCTTTCCTAGCGGAAGTGATCCCTGTTACACAAAAAGCCTTCGGGCGTTTCGGATGCTTTCCTAGCGGAAGTGATCCCTGTTACACAAAAAGCCTTCGGGCGTTTCGGATGTTTCCCTAGCGGAAATGATCCCTGTAATCCTTGTCCTGAGTTCCTGGGTTTGGGGTTGGGTTGAGCGTGCGCACGGCAAGAGGGTCTGATCCCCCTCGAACCGTAAGGCGTGAACCCTTTCGTGTCTCACTTGTCTTGTCTTGTCTTGTCCCGTCACGTCTCAACTTGTCTTGACACCTGTAGGTTAGTCCCGTAGTTGGTAGCACACGCTACGACTACTACCTGTCCCGTTTTACTTTCCTGCTGCGTTACTTCCTGTCGTGTTACTCTGTTATAACCACAGCATGCTAATCAACCAGTAAACTGTTGTGTAAAAGAACCTCAGCATGCTAATCAACCAGTAAACCGTTGTTTAAAGTTCGGTGCACTTGCAGTAAAGTCTAACCCTTCTTGTAGACTTTACCTGACGTACAGTTCCTTTTTCTTGGGTGCTGTACGTCAGGTGTTCAGCCAGAGATCGTGGACGAGGCAGACTCGCTGGAGTACGTGGTGCCGAGGACGTCGTCACCGGAGTACGTACCTGACGAGGACCAGACCTAGCGGTCATTTTTAGTCGTCACTTTCTGAGCGTACTACTTTTAGGTTTGTCTTTAAATCTTTTGTTTCCATGCCTAGGCTTCTTTTAGACTTTGTACCAGTTGGATATTATATCTCTATTTAATGAATGCAACTTCCTTTCCGTACTTTCTGTTGTTTCGAACTATAATAATGCAAGAACCTGAAACTTTTAAAATGGTACCTCTACAGACGCTTATTGGGTCCGAGCTTCTAAAGCTCTGGCCTAAGCGGGCCTCGTCACGTTTCGCTTCCGTCCATTTTGGGAAGCGGGGCGTGACAGTAAGGCTAGGAGAATAATACCTTAGGGTTTTATAATATAATAAGAACAGTAGGTTGTTGTGTTAGTTGTTAGCCTAGGGTTTTATGTTTCCTCTTTTTTAAAAAACTTGGGGGTGGGGTTTGGGAAAAGCACAGTACGTTGAGAGGACTATAGGCCTTAGGGTTTTTTTATTGTATTAGTTGTAGGGAGATGGCCTGGGGACAGCATGTGAAGGGGTTTTATAATTGTTTTCTCTTTTTTTTGTATAAGACTCATGATTGGCCTCTCCCTCTCATTTGCTGGGTGTGTGCGTGTACAATAGGTTCGGCCAGGGTGAAAACATGGGTTAGAGTAAATTAGGAAGTGTTTGAATCTTATTAGTAATTATAAGGGCTTAATTAGGAACTAATTTGGAAAAGAATGATTAATTGGATTTAATAGGTGTAATCAAGGAAATTAGGGCTAATCAATTAGGTTAAATGGGCTATAACATGGAAAGTTTTCATTTAACTTTAAAATGATTTGAAATTCAAATTTGAAATTTGAAATTTAAATCAATTATAAGAAGGTATTATCAAAATAATTATATGAGGGATTTAGGGCTAATTAATATGTTTAAAAATAGGTCTAAAAAAGGAAACTGCATTTGAATTCTGAATGTTTGAAAACACATTTTGAAATTTGAATTAGAATTTGAAAGTTTAAATTAATTTTAAGAAGCGATGTTATTTTAAAAATAATTATTATAAAGGAATTAACCAAGTACAATATGAAAAATATTTAAAGTTGAAGTGAGTACGGGGACAGAATACGCCAAGCTACGGATACAGAGAAAAATATACGAGAGAAAAAATACAGATAATAGTAACGATAAAACACCGGTCGTTACAACCTCAACTACACCACTCAGTGCTCCCTATTCCCAGGCTACTGCAGAGCATGCTTCTTCCACCTCTGAGCCGGTAATCACAGTTGATCCCTCATCTGCCGCAGTAAAATTTTCAGCTGAGCCCTCCACCACCACCACTGACCCACCCACTACCCCACCCACTGAGATCCAGCCTGATCCACCCACTTCTCGTACTCCATAGCAGAGGGACCCATCACCACCCCAAGAGGATGATGCCACTGCTTGATGTCGTCCCTACCCATTATTTTCCTCACACCTTATATTGAGCCCATCTGTCTTTTCGGGGCCCTGCACTTACATAGCTTGGGGGGGACACCCAGTCATGCATCATTTTCATTCATCATTACATCATATCATGTTTTTATTTTCTCTTTGCACAGTTTCTATTTTACATTCCCCCCACCCACCCCACCCTACTTAGCATCATCTCCCGCCTACTAGCGTTTTCTCCGCAGTGAGCTTGGGGGATGAGCGCTACCGCTTTATTTTTCATTTTTTCTTTACATTTTCTTCCCTATTTCAGTTTTTATTTTACTTTTTCACCGTTTTCCACGTCATTTTCTTTTTTCTCATTCTGCATCTTGTTTTTTGTTTTTTTATCATGCATGCATGTCTTTTTCTTCATTTTCCCATTTTTCTCCGCCTTTTTCTCTTTTTATGCTAATGATGTTCTGCATGATGATACCTCTCGTAGCCTGTTAGTTATTTACGATGCTTACTATCTGTTGACATGCTATTAGGATAATTTCAGTTTTACTATTTATATGCGTGCATTTCTTTTGCTGATCTATCTGATTTAATGCTTGAAATGAATTGAAAATCGATTGCATGAATTAGTATCTAGTATGCTTTATGTTGGGTAATGCACCTAGGTTCACGCATCACTAGAACATTTGGAGCATCTGCTTTATTTCTTATTCACTGTTGTTTGCATGCCTGATATCATTGTGCCTATTACTGCAAGCTATTTCAGTATTCGTCTAGGTGAATGAAAATATCCAAGCTATTATTGAGTTTAGTTAGAGTATTATTTTATCAAACCGTTGTGCACCTCTTGTGAGTGAACCGAGATATTTACTACTTCCTTGTCCACATATCTATATAGTTCTCTACATATCAGTTGGTTGCACCCCCACAGCTATTTTTACAGCATCTCACTTCCCAAACCCAAAAAGAAAGAGTATAGCTTCTAATTGAAAGAAAAAAAGAAAAAAAGAAGAAGAAAGTGTATATATTCATATGTGAAAAAAAGAGAAAAAGAAAAAAGAAATAAAATGAATAAAAATTGTTTTTGTATCTTTTCATTAGAAGCTATCATATTTACTCTGAAGAAGAAGAAAAATTTCGTACCCTATTTTTAGATGCGATGCCTCAAGCTAAGCTTGGGGGCTTGAACCAACTGATCACATGCGTGAGTGTGACATTAGAGTGGAGACGGTGCATAACGGGGAAAATTAATAATACTTAAACTTTACGAAACGCTTTAGCTTTTGGAGATTTTTCCTGACTTGAAATGAATAACTGAATGGCATGACTTTTTTATTCTCTATTGCTTGTTATGTGACTCCTATATGCTCCTTGTGTATCTGTGATTGAAAAGTGTGTTGCCAACTTCTTCATACTAGACTCTAGGGATTGCATGAGATTGATAAGAATTGATGGCGTTATTTCAGTAGATCCCTATCTTTTGCCTGTATTGCATGCTAGACATATGATCTGTAAAACTAGAAATTGTCATTAGCATGAATTGTTATTATTCAGAGCATCGTGATATACCACTTAGGCTTGAGATCTGACCGAGCATCCTTAGCACCCCCCATTCACTCTCATTTCCCCCTCTTGTTATTTTTATTCCTTATTTCTTTTTGTTTTTCTCCCGACATACCTAGTATTCATCTTCCTCGAGGACGAGTAAGAGGTAAGCTTGGGGGATTTTGATGTGTCCATATTTTTCACTATTTTCATATCATCATTACATTGCATTCCATGTCATTTTCGCATCCAAATCCCATATTTTCCTACGATATCGCATTTCTGACGTTATATTCGAGTTTCGTAGTGTTTTATGAGTTTTCAAGGATTTTGGAGCGATTTGGGACCCCACCTGTGTATGGACACATGGACACATCCGACACGTCCGTGAGCTCATTGGCGAAGCTCTACAGGAGTTCGCCATACTTTTAGAGCCATGAGAGGAGACAAGAGAGAGCAGGAGAGGAGGTGCTGCTTCAGGAACAGCAGCAAAAAGATTTCCCAGATGACTCGACCGAGCAGAGGAGCTGCTCAATCGAGCAGACGCAAAGAAGGAAGAGGAAGCCGACACGGGGATTGCTCGGACCGAGCAGTGCATCTGCTCGGTTGAGCAGCTATTAATTTTGAAGCCCGATTACTCCAGCGCACGGCCCGAGTGACTTCTCAACGACTGAGTCAGCCTCTGCTCGGACCAAGCAGAGATGACTCGGCCCGTGCAGACAGAGTGAGGATTTTGAAGATTTTCGATTCCCTGTCAAGCTCGGTCGAGTAGCATAGCTGCTCGGTCCGAGCGACCGACTGAGCAACGCATTGCTCGACCGAGTCACCTACTCGGTCGAGAATGCTGAGGCCATTTTTGGAAATGTTTTGTGATGCGGCTATTGCGTGATCTGAGCAGTGAAGGCTGGGAGCTGGACGTCGATTCAGTGGCGATTCATTTTTAGAGTTTTGAATACATTTTTGGAGAGCGGATAGCTTAGGCGATTCCTTGTTAGTTTTTAGATTAATTCTTGTTGAAGATATTGGATCCAAACTTTTGGATTGTTATTTTGGTTCTCTATTGAGATCGCGTATTGGAATCTGGAATTTTATTGGATCTATTGTTTGTCTATTTTGTTCGTCTCGCTGTAAGTTTTTGATCTTCATTCTATTAATCTGCTAAGATGTTTTCTTCTCTAAAAATCGTGTTTTTATCCGATAATATTGCCATGAGTGAGTAGAGCTTTCTAGGGTTGATGGGTTAGCCCTAAGATCCTAGGTGGAAGACGTAGATCTGAATCTCTACGTTGAAATAGGGATTTAGGGGAGTATTTTGGTCGATCCTACCGAATCCCTAAATAACCCGTACTGAGATCATGTCCACGGTCTGTGGAATTGATGTGCTTAAGGGGTATCTTTGGGATTCGAATAGGAAAATCGGTGGATCCAACCAAGGCTCATGACCATGCCCGGCTCGTGCCTTGAGAGGATCCATTGACGAACTATACCGTTACGTTGACGGCTACCGCCATTGCGTCAACGAGAGCTACCGAAATACCTCACAGTTCTAATCCACGAGAGTGGTATGAATTGGGAGATCAATCCACTAACCCTAATGCAAAGTAGGGACTCTATTCCAATGTCGATCCCCGATGATCCTAGTCGTGATCCCTAATGCCCTAGTCCTTTTTATTATTTAAACAACAACACCCCAACCAATGCCTCCAACCCGATAGCTATCTCACTTCGAGATATAGAAGTGAACTGATAACCCGTATACACTATCACCATCCCTGTGGGATTCGATATCATTTATACTACAACTTGACACCGTCCGCTGGTGGATCGAGCCCGGAATTGAAACCCAGGGGCCATACCACGCCTAGTGATCGTGATACCGCCGGGTGGAATCTAGGTGTAGATTTCGGGTGCATAACGTACTAATGATGGCACACTCCGACCCCACCTCCTATCAGACATGGCATATTAGCTGTGTAACCGCCTGGTTTCCACTTCCACCTTCGCTACAGAGATTTGTTGTGGCTGTTTCTTCACTTTCTTGCCCTTATGCATGGCCTTGACCTTCATGTCGATCTCTTGGCTGCCATTGGGACCACAACACTGAATACCGATGTGTTTGTATGCATGCACATCATCAGGCCCCACAGTGAGCGCCATTGGATCTACCTCTTAGGCCCCCAACATAAGTATCACATGGTCCTCCCATGCCCCGATCTTACACGTGTTGAGCCTGTCTACTTAGACTGGCTACTACCTGGCGTGCTCCCTCTCCCACCCATTCGCGTCCTGGAGACCATATGACCACCCATTGAGGAGGGATATGATGATTGGGAGCTTAGCTCTGAGGAGAACTATGAGAGAGCACCCATCCCCACCACTTCCACACCTTTAGCGAGCACTTCTGTCCCCACTTCTGTCAGTGCTCCCACCACTACCACACCTTCCACCACTCCAGCTGAGAGTTCAGGGGTAGTCCACACTTCTACCCCCGAGATCATTACACCACCATAATCACTGCCCATATCTGAGGGCATTTCTGTATCTATTGCTCCTGCACACACACTAGAGACTACCTATAGTGAGCCTATCGGCACTGAGCATGCCGACCCCACTGTCCCTACCACCACTGTCTCTGCACCTGTGGACTCCACTCCTTTTATTCATACCATTCCTGAGTCCATAGTCACACTGTCCACACCACCTTCTGGAAGAAATTCTGCCTTCACCGCTGCCATTTTCCCTTAGAGCATCATGGTATCTGTCACCACGTTTGTTGCCATGATGACTCTGCCTACTGATATACCCCTTCCGACCTCTACACCTGATCTCGCGTATATCCCTGTTCCATCTTTTTTCGAGATCCCTGCTAAGCCACCCTATCCTGATTTCGTAGTCAGACCTCATGCACCACATGCATGAGCCCAGGCAGAGAGAGGTCCCCTTAGTGGTTCACGTCAGCCATCGAGCTCCCGCCACACTGATGCATGCTTAACAACAGTAGAGGCCGAGATTGTTGGGCTGAGGCGTGACTTCCTCGCCTTCAGACAGATGGTCACTACCTATCACTAGTCACAGCAGTGGGACACTCGAGAGATTTTAGATATTCTGAGGGTACGGGGTGAACCACCTGCTACACTTGCACCAGCACCTCCAGTCACTCCAGCACCACCTATGTAACGGTCGGTACTCACTTTGCGTTATACGGCTGTGCGTATAGCAATTTTGGGTGCGTGATTGGTTTTGTTGCTTTGTGTGTAAGTCGTGTCGTTGAGTCGATATGGCCGTAGCACCTTGGTTGCAGCCTTAGCAAGCCAACCCCCGACGTGTGTCCAACTTGGGATTACTGTCGCATGTGGTCCCCGTATCCTTTGTTCGTGTATTTTCCTTAAAGTCCGCGTATTTTTCTTAGCCTTATCTTTCATTCGGAATGCATGATGTGATATGCCGTTGTGACCCTCTCGAAGAGTATTCAATTGTGGAATTATTTTGGAACGTCATTTCACGGGTCGTTTCCCCACAATTTGACTTCGTTTGAAGAGGCGCCACCATTTTTCACTTTTGTCGTGAGACCTCTTTATTTTAGTTTCATTTCTCGTCATCGAACTCGTGATCGGTCTTCTTAGTTTCGTTTCTCTCGTCGACACGGTTGCCCCGGTATTTTTATCTTAATTATCGGGCTCCGTTTGACACACTTTTGCACTAATTTCCCCAATCAATCTAGGTTAATCCTAAGTTTCATATGATTAATATCCCAAAGCTAGGCTAACTCACATTCTGTGCATTTCTAACCCCACACCATAGCAAGCAAACCCTTAGACCCTTCACGTGCTACTCCTTTCATAACCTCACACAAGGCGATGAAACCTATAGGCTAACATGGTAGCAACAACATCCTACTTTTTAATAATAAAAACCCTAAATCTATTTGGTGAACTCAGGTCCCCAAACCCTTACCCACATGCTGCCTTGTTCCCCTATTTAATATACCCTAGGGCCCTTTATCATTTGAGACTTAGGTCTTTTTCTCCCAGCAAAATAAAACACAGCCGCTGCTCCCTAATATTTTTCACGCAAACACAAAACTCCAAGCGCCGCATGATATCTCTTCTCCCTCCACGCTAATTTCTATCACTAGCGCCGTAATCCTTGCACCCTCCGACTTCCACCCTTCACCGGGCTTCCCCCGACCGCCGTGGCCGCCGGCATACTCCGCCTCACGACAGCAGCGCCGCCTGGAGCAAGCACAGCACCGCCCATCCTTGAAACAGGCCTTTGCCCGCCATTTCTTCGAGTTGCTATCGCCCAGCGACCTTTCCCTCATGCCGTCGATCTCCTCTCCGACGACCCCCATCGGAAACTGCCTGTTCCGCCGCCTATACTGTAGGTGACCGTGCACAGGAGCCCCCAGTGAGAAGCAGCATCGTCCAGTGATCCCTTCGTGTGGCAGCGACTCTCCGCATCCCTCGTGATGTTGGCAACATCCCCTCGTGCCGCTCGACGTCCCTCAACCTCTGTCCTTCGCTCGACAGCCCCTCAGGCCGTCCAAGCCTCGAAACAGCGAGTTCTTGCTGTTTCGTGTTCTAACGACGTCTCGACGCGTTGTTTCACCTTCTCATCGATCTCTCGATGTTGGGCCGTTTCGACAGCCCCCTACCTCGCCTAGAGGTGTTCCTCAACGTCACGACCAGCCCCTACGACGCTCAACGTCGTAGTCTTTGTGTACGTCGATCCCTTCGTCTCCGTTCGTTGTTACGGCTTCTCGTGAGCCGTAGATACTCAACCGTTCACTTTGCTCACTGATTTGGACTCTTCTCGCTGATATCGTCGCTGTTCTAGGATTGGCAAGCATGGAATCTTATCTTGGAATCTGGATTAGGAGCGCTTCCTATATTCCAACCCCTGACGTAGCTACCCGACATCAGTGTAGCTCTCGCGGCGTGTAAGGGTACATTTCTGATCTCTTAGGACCCCCAACTAATGCATGCTAATCAAGATTAAAATCATTATTTTAATTGCTTACTAAATCACTATGAAGATAATCTAATCTGCGACTGTAGGTTGGTGAATCCGAGCACATAGGTAGATTGGACTGATTGAACGGTGTTTCCAGAACGACTGATTGCAGGCAAGTGAAACTTGCCAACTTGTGTTTTAGGCCATGTTTTAGGCTATCCCTCGTTTTTAGCGTAAAAGAGACTAGGCGACGAAATGATACTCGCCTAGATGCAATTTCAAGATCTAGCTTGACAACGAAGCTAGATCTGACACCCTGCCATGTCATTCATACATTTTTCCTGTCACGTTTAATTTCCATATCTGTATGCATTTTATTTGTACTCTGCCATGCATGTCACGTTTAATTTCCATATCTGTACGCACTTTAATTGTACTCTTGCCATGCCATGCATCCTACATGTCATTCCATGCTTGAATGTTGCATTCGTAGCACACGCTACTGTACTTCCTTATTGAGGCTAGGCACCTGCGTTGCAGGCACAACCCTAAGCCAAATACACTTCCTGGCTCGTGAACCAGAAGCGGGTTACATGTGTTGGTCAAAAGCCAATGCCCGATTACACGTGGAGGGGTAGGGTTAAGCGATCACGTGAGCTTAGGAGTTGGCCCGTACAGCCACTCCAGCCAAAAGGTGTAAACTCTGTGCACGACGTGTTTACTTGACTTGTAAATCCATGTGAATGTTTTAGTATCTTTGCTACCCTTGCCATGTCATACTTGTTGCACTTTCTTATTTGTTGCATCCATACCTTAAACTGCCATGTCATCGCATATTTTACAACTGCTAGGCTGTTTTTACTTTCTTTAGTTTCCTTGCACAAGTCTCTTGTAGACTTGCTGACATGCGCCCTCGTCTCTTTTGGGTGTCGCATGTTAGTTGCTGAGCCAGAGCCCGTTGCTGAGGACGAGGTGTTTGCCGACTTTGAGCCTGGGTCCACTGTTGACGTGGAGTACGAGGACACCAGCGACCAGTCGTAGATACTTCTTCTTTGTTGTTTTCTGCTTAGTTCTTGTTAGGTTGTCGGTGCGTAGCGCCTTTCCTTTTCAGTACGTTTCTTTCTGTTGGCCATGCTTGGGGCCCTTTTTAGACTCTTTTAAGCCTGGTGGCTTTTCTGTGATGTTGAACTTTATTTATGGACAATTTTGAGATTGGAATAACTTTATTATCTCTATTATTATTATTTTTGTTCTGTTTCGCAATTGCAAGGAGCTTTACTTGGTTATACCAGACGCTTTACTGACTGTGGCCTCACAGCTTCAAGTCTGAGCGGACTTTTCACGCCTCGCCTTCCGTTTATGGGAAGCGGGTCGTGACAACCTACCAAGACTGTCGCACCACCTGTTGACCGTCCATCATTTTGCACGCAGCAGCGGGACCCATCGCCACCTCCAGAGGGTGGTGTCGCTGCTTGATTTGCATTTTTTGCCCATGTTCTCCCCTCTCACTCTTTCTTGTGCCCATCTGTCCACATGGGGCCTAGCACTACATAGCTTGGGGGAGAATCCATTTTCATTCATATGCATATGCATCATTACATCATTTGCATGCTTGTTCATATATTTGGTATTAGGACCATGCATTTGTAATCATTCATTTTTTCTTCTTATCCTTTTAGTTTTCTTATTTTTAGGATTTCTCATTACCCACCCACCCTAGCCTAGCATCATTCACTATCTTTCACGAGGGTTCTCAGCAGGGAGGACACTACTGTGTTTAGCTTGGGAGATGAGCGCTATCGCTTTTAATTTATTATTTTTCTTTCACTTTTCATCATTTTCGCTTTATTTTCCACCCAATTTCCACCACATTTTCTCTTCGTTCTTTAGCATCATATTTCTCATCTTTTGGTTTATGTGCATGCTTGTTTTATTTTATTCCACTTTTTCTTTTCTTTCTTTTGCTATATGAATTCCTTGTGATGATATCTCTTATCGCTTTCATAGCCATCACAATGCTTATATTCCATGCCATGCTACTTAGAGTTATTTCATTATCTTGCTATTCATAAGTGCTAGCAAAATATATTTCTTTTGATGACTTCTCTAAGTGAATGCATGAAACTTATTGGAACTAAATGTGTAGAGTAGTGTTTGGTATGCTCTCATTGGAAATGCACCAAGATTCACACATCATTAGCATATCTGAAGCAACACTTTATATTCTTATTCGTATTCTTGTTGCATGCTTGATATGATTGCAAATCCTTACTGCTTGACTTCACTACTCGTTGAAATGATTAAGAATATACATGCTTATATAAGAGTCTAGCTGATGTATTATTTTACCAAACCTTTTGTGCACACTTTTGAGTAAACCGAGTGTTATATTAATTCTTTCTCTACATATATCTTTTATTCTCTACATGTCACTTGAGTTCACCTCTCAAAGCTACTTATACCGCATTCATTTCCAAAAATCACATACAAAAGAAAAGCTAGCTCCAATAATGTACAAAAATCTAAAAAGGAGCCAAAAATCTAAAAATACAAATCATATTGCTCCTACATAAGTCCAAAAAGAAAAATGAGAAACAAAGTTTCAAGAAGAGAGAGAGAGAGAGAGAGAGAGAGAGAGAGAGAGAGAGATTCTCAGTTTCATTGCTTGGAGCCACAAATATGCTTGGGAAAACCAAGACAAAATTTCATAATTATTTCCTTTGGATGTGCCTTAAGTTAAGCTTTGGGGGTGAATTCTTTTGACCAAATGAGTGAGCATGACATTAGAGTGGAGTTGTGCACGAATGGAAAAGTTTGATAATACTAAAACTTAGCGAAATAACTTAGCTATGGAGATTTCTTATGATTTGATATGAATATGTGAATGTCTTGACTCTTATGCCATTCTCTATTGCATGCTTGGTATGAATTCTCTATGCTTCGGTTATAGCTTTTGATTGAAAAGTACATCGGTAATGTTTTGTATACTATGCAATGCATGGCGTAGATGTAAGTTGATTGTATGAGCTTTAGAGAAGTCCCTTTTGTTGATCTTGAGCCTGCAAGTACTATATTCATCTATGATATGAAATCTTTCGCCAGCATGTGATTCATTTTCTGAGTTATCGTGATGTGTGGCGAATGGCGTGATATCTGAGAGAATAATCTAGCGATCCTCTCCTCTATGTTATAGTTTTTTGTTTTTCTTATTTTTACTCCCGGTGAGCTTCGTATTCGTCTTCCTCGAGGACGAGTAAGCGGTAAGCTTGGGGGATTTTGATGTGTCCAAAGTTCACTTATATATATTATCACGCTTTTCACGATATATTTGATTTTCGTATAGAATTGTGGATTTTCAGCAACTCTGGAGCGATTTGGAGCAATTATAGTATATGTACACATCTGAGCTATCCGGAGCATCTATGGCGAGGTTTGATAGGTGTTCGACGAGGTGGAGAAGAAGATTGGAGGAGGAGAGAAGAAAAGCAAGAGAGAAAGGAGCTCAAAGAAGAGCTTATGCTATTTTCCCAGACCACTCGACTGAGCTGCTCAGCACTCGGTCCAGCTGTTCTTCAACACAAAAGAAGAGCTCCTCTAGCCGATATTCACATATCACTCGATCGAGTAGACACGCCACTCGGTCAGATCAACTCGGCTGACTAAAATTCAATTCCCATTCATAATCGAAGTAGGAGAGAGCAGAAGTGGCTCACTGAGCATTGCAGCTGCTCGGTCGAGCTGAAGCCCAATCAGAACGAAGATTTTGAAGCCCTCTTCAACCTACTGTAGCTCGACCAAGTAGACCAGCGCTCGATCGAATACTACAACTACTCGGCCTAGTGGAATCGATTACAAAGAAGCACTTTGTGCTTAAGGAAGCATCCCTCGATGACTCGACCGAGCACAGCGATCACTCGACTGATCTGCTTATATCTGAAGCTGAACCAAGAAAGGAGAAGCGGCTGACCGTGTCCTCACTCGACTGAGTAGGGTGCTGCAGCACAACTAATTGGGGGCCCAAGAAGCCCTTTCTCCAGATTTTTGTGGGGTCCATCCCCATTGTATTTAAGCACTCTTTTTACCCTAGTTTTAGAGGAGGCTATTCCGATATTTTTATATAGAAGTTCTTAGTTTTTCTTAGAGAGTTCTTGAGCCGTTGCTATTGTTTTGAAGGCAAAGTTGATATTTTTATTATTGCAATTCGCTTGGAATCTCTTGATATTAATCTGCGATTATTTGTTCGTCTTTAGCGCTTTGATAATGATCTCTCATCTCTTTCTACTTATTTCGATGTCTTTTATTGCAGTCATGATTTCTATTGCTATTCTAAACGCTTTTTTTGATATCGATATGAATTATGAGTAGTCGTTTCTAAGGCTAATGGAGTAGCCCTAGGATTTTAGGATTTAGATACAAAGTTAGGATTTTTATGTTGTTTTGGCATAAAAAGGATGTGTTTTGGTTGATGCAGCCAAGTTTGTAGGAGATCTCATATAGGGTTTGTGATCCTCGGTAGTGGCATGCACCTTGGACATGTATCCTATGAACTTAATTAGGCATGTTAGTGAATTCAATCAGAGTTCGTGATCCACGGTGGTGGCACACACTTTGATGGTTTCCACCGGCATTCTATATTACTAATTGATGACCTACGGTAGTGCATCAATGAGAGCCATCAATTCACAGATCGAAGCTCTAACCCACTGTGGTGGCGTGAGTAGAGATTGAGAATAATTGTCATTCGTAATGCATGGATCGTGTGTAAGGCCATCCATGGTGGTAGGGATAAGCACGGGAAACGTTAGATGAGTGGCACAACGGTGGTTGGCTATTAGTTCTACATTTTAGATGTGACAATCTCGCCCTAATAAAATCAATTCAACATAGAAATTGTAACCTAGCATTGACATCCGACGATCCTAGTGGTGACTCCTATTGCCCTAGTTTTTATTCTAGTGTTAATTGAGATAGTAACCATTCGTGAAAATCTTTCTGAGTATGCCAACTAGCATTGTTCTGAGACTTTGAATAGATCCAAGACTATATACGCATCTGAATCCTTGTGGGGTTCGACATTTTTCTAAATTACAAAGCATTGACACCGTGCACTTGCGGTAAGTTTCTGGAGTTAAATCCAGAGCGCATCACTCGACCAAGCGACCCTCCTACTGACAAGCTAAAGATCGCCCAAGATTTCTCTGTCAATTTAGCTTGTCCGATCGCCTTAACGACTCGGCCAAGTGAAGGGGCACTCGACAGAGATTCGCCACATTCCAGAGATGTGTTTTGGATCCATAATAAGAATTCGACTGAGTGCTATGGCATGCTTGACCAAGTGGCACTTGCGCTTGGCCGAGCGGAGTAGAAAGCATAGAAATCTAGACATCCCTTCACTCTTTGAAGATCTTCTATCATCCAAGATTTTTACACTATTTTTCTAATATTTTTTCCAGATATTAGAGTTCATACCAGTTCCAACGCCACCAAGAACATGTGAAATGGATGTCGGATGAGTTCTAGAGAATTTCTACAAGTTGATGAATCTACGTTGGAAATTGTGCTCGGGCAGGCCATGTAGTGTGTTCGGCAGAGTGCCTATGCAAAACATGGCCGAGCTAAGTGGGCTGCCAGATCGGGCCCAAGTCGAGCCACGGGTATTTTTAGGGTTTTCTTGGGATTATAAATTGTTTTGGGTGGCCTTCATTGAGGAGATCTCCTTCTTGGTTTTGGAACGATTTTTCGGAGGCGAGGCCATGCCATCGGCCCCCTCCTTGGTCATTTTGTAATGGATCTTTCACAAAGCTAAGTACTTTCCATTACTTATTTGTTTAATTCTATGCTTGCAATGTTGATCTCTCGTTTATATATCCATTGCTATGATTGAGTAGATTTATTTCTAAGGTTTGGTTTAACCCTATTACTCAGGGATATTTAATAGAGATGGTGTCCATGAGAATGGTGCCAAATCTATATTGATGATTTATAATCTTTAATGGTTGGAACCTTTGCTTAGGGAAGGGATTCGACCACATTCGGACCTAGGAATTGACAAGTCTAGAACCCTCGAATTGACGACTCTTGGTGGTCGATGAACTCATCCTAGGATAAATCCCATCGTTAGAGATATGCGTAGTGAGATGAATCATGAGAGTGGGCATCGTGGTGAATCACGAGAGTGGTACCATCATTACGTAGCTAAGTGAATCAAGAAATTGGCACCTCTACATCGTTCTTCACTCCCAAAGCGGTAATGGGGATACCGACACCCTAGTGAATTCTCTGTCAACTATTTTCTTTGTTTTATTTGTCTTCTTTTGTGTGGAGTCTTTGGTTTTGTTTTGCTGACTGTGACATTCTCTCCATTCGCATACATCACCATTACGACCCTTTTCGTAATCCGCTTCCACCTAATAAACCGAAACCTAACCATCCGAGGAATCGATAGGTAGTTGTCACGCCCCGCTTCCCAAAACGACGGAAGCGAAACGTGACTAAGGCCCACTTAGGCCGAAGCTGTGAAGCTCGGACCCAATAAGCGTCTGTAGGGGTACCATTTTAAATTTTTCATGTTCTTGCATTTATAAAATCCGGAACAACAAAAGTACAGAAGGAAAAGGATGCATTCATTTTATAATAGAGATACTATCCAGCATACGAAAAATCTAATAAGAGAAGCCTAAGCATGGTGACAATCTGCAGAAAAGGAAACTAATAGTTCGAAGCACCCAACCTAGGCAGAGAGTAAAGTGGTGCTACTCACCTAGACTAAAAAGTAGTAACCACTGGAAGTCCGCAATGGGGAGAAACGTCTAAGTCTGGTCCTCGTTAGGTACGTCCTCCGGGTCGACGTCCTCGGGCTCCACGTACTCCGATGAGTCTGCCTCGTCCACGAACTCCGGCTCGACACCTGACGTACAACACCCAAGAAAAAAGGAACTGTACGTCAGGTAAAGTCTACACAGAAATGTTAGCCTCTACTGCAAGTGTATTTTAATTTTAAACAACGGTTTACTGGTTGATTAACATACTGAGGTTATACATGGAAGTTATAGATGTAGGGGAATTCGCGGTCCCTTAGGGCACAAAAACTCTAGTCCCGTCCTAAGTCGGACGGAACATAGACACAAAAATCATTTGCAGTGGAAGAAAAACTAGTTAATCTAAATTAACATGCAGTTAAAAACAATTTTTTAACTTAGCCCTAAGGTCCAAGACCCTATGCCAAGATCTATGCCGACTTGGGATGGATCTGACCATCCCAAGAAGGATCTAGCCTACTGCGATTAAACTAAACTAATGCTAATAAAATAATTTAACCACATACCCGGAATCTCAGCCCTGGGGCAGGCGAGATGTTCCGCGCCGTCTTCCGAGCTGCTCCTGTCCCACGCCGAGCTGCTCCTTGAACCGCTCCCCGAACCGCTCCTCGAACCGCTCCGCATCCCGAGGTGAACAATCCCCGTTCCGCCGAGCCAACCACGCGCCGAAGAAAGTTTCACGCGAGTGAAACCTCCGCCTAGATTTCGGATCCAGAATCCGAACTCCTTCGTGGCTTTGCTAGAGCCCTCAGGAGTAAGGAAGAAATTTGGGGAGATGAGAAATATTAATTTAAGCCTAGATCCGAGCGTGCTCCAACATTTACGAGAGCCGCTCAGATCTAGAGCTTGGGACGAGTTTTGAGGAGGGGGGAGACCCCTATTTATATAGGCGGCGGACTCTCCCCTTTTCTCAAAATCCGATGTGGGACTAAATAATGGGTTAATTAAAATCAAGTTAGTTTGCACTTCACAAAGTGCAAACTTCCGTGAATTTTAACTCACTCACCGTTGAGCTTCAAGATTGATACAACCTATCAATACGACAAGCTTTCAACGGTGAACGCATAGGAAAAAACCGTTCGTCAATCGGAGTTCGTTTGACCCTCCAATTGAGTGTCCAAAGATCAGCCCTAGGCTAGTTTTTCGCAAAAACTGAGCCGTCATTCAAAAGAAACTAGGTCACGGAAACCCAGGCTGTGGAGGCCCACAGAGTGGGCCCCGCACGCGCGCTCTCCCAGGCAAGGCGTGTGCTCAGCATGTGCCTGCATGCGCGTGCTGAGCACGCGCCTGCCAGGCACGGGGTGGGTCCCGCCCGCATGAAGCGGGCGGGCCACACCCGCTTCAGATAGCGGGCCCCCGCCCGCATAGAAGCGGGCGGGGCTGCAGCCCGCCTTTTGGCGCGGGCTCCGCCCGCTATTAAGCAGGCGGGCCGGGTTTCGCCTCTGGGTTGTGCCTGGGTCCGGCCAGGCACCCAGGCTAGACCCAGTCTGGCCTGGGTCAGTCTGGTCTGACCCGATCTGATCCAATGAGCTATTTTGGCTCTAACTTGAGCATCTGGTGTCCGATTTGGACGCCGTTCGAACCTGGGTCTAGACCGAGACATTCCCGTCTTACCCGTGAACTTTTCCTTGCGTTTATATTATTAAATATTGTATTAAACAATTTAATACACATTTAATCGCTTTTGCATCAAATGCAAAATAGTCCCTATCTAAGCTTAAATTATCATATTGCATCAAATGCAATTATTCCATCCCTTGCATCAAAAATGCAATTATTCTCCCTAACTAATTTCTACCTATTACTAGACGAAGCGTTGCACTCTGTGTGAGACCCTACAGCCTGACCCTTACAACAGGTTGGGCTCGAAGCCCTATACGGTAGTGACCACGAGCAGTGGTTGCCGTCCCTGCTTCAGGAATCATCATTATGTGGTTAACTCATTGACATGAGTATTGTCGGGACCACCCTGACTATTTCCGTGATGAATTCCGCAGTTATAGTCTCTTCGTCTTAAATATGTCTCGTAGATCAAGTCTAGGGTACGGTCAAACTGTCAACCCCAATAACTTGACTCCAGTAAGTTTCTATCGATCTTTAGTCAACTAATGTTGGACTTCTTCCAACATACTCTGCGCAGAGTTTTTACTAAAGACCGAACTAACTCTACGACACTAACTCCCATTGACCGGGAGAGACGAATCCTCTCTTGGTCATTACTCGCCTCGTACGTTTCAAGTGACACCCAATCAAAAGACCTTTCGACAGGCATTGCCTCGAAGCTAGGTCAGTTGATATAAGTGGCACCGTTCGCACACATGTTTGTCAAAATGACCTCAAGTCAAAAGACCAACTATCCTATCATCACTCAGAGTTATCACTGACAGATTGGTCAATATAACCATATGATAACTCTAGTGGATCGTTCAGTGAACTCATTCTAATGAGCACCTATGTCTCGTCTTCGACTTCGCCAAGTCAAACAATCATGAGATCATTGCCACCGATAAACGGTGAAGACTAAGACACAATGGTCTATCCGATGTTTCGATATCCTTGTCTCAGAACATCTACAACCACGAACCATTTTAGACTTATGCTACAGACGGTCAAACATTTCTCCATGATCGAGATACTCATCTCGATACCCGTTTGACCTTGCATAAAGTCTCAGGACTTTACCTAAGTCGATATCTAATTATAATATAACTTAGATAAATTATTACCAAACAGCTTACTGTTATTTCGAACAAGATGTTTGTGCTATTCACACAGGAATAAATGGCCTTGAGGGCATCATATTCCTACATCTCCCACTTGCACTCAGGCCCATTTATCTCGGTATCTTATACCGTTTTTACACATAAGTTTTTCCGACTTCATGTGGTAGAGCCTTCATGAGTGGATCTGCTAAAACCGTCTACACTATAGACTTAAGGGGTTTTTTTATGTTTATATTAGACCAACCATTCAAATAATTCATTTGGTCTATCGGAATATATAATATTTTATTTCCCTGGATCTTATCCAGTTCATCGTACCTTACGATAATAATTTTAAATTTGTTACTGGTCATTTCAAATGGTTCATATCCATTTCTGATAAAGTATCAAACTCTTTGATTACTTAATCAAAATATATGTTCCATCTCTTTGATGCCTTGCATGTAATTTATACGCTCCCACTGACCTTGAAACTTCTTTGGCTAATTCATATAAGTTGGTCTGTCTAAATCATATTTAGAAAAACGAACTTATAAGTGAATGCTCCAATTTTCATGGTCAACTTAAGCGTTTTACATCGGCTTTGGTCCGAGTAGATCTGTACTCATCTGTTGGCGAAATCGGTTTCATCATAATCCGTTTTAAAGAAATTAGGATGAAAACCGTTCCCGTCCAACATTATTGTACTTCACTATTTTCTTTTCTGCATCAATCTTTTAAAGATTTACTTGCAGAAAGAGAGGAAACATTTTCTTTGGGCACGTAAACTAAATTCTCAATTTATTTACGCACACGGACCTGCATCAAGTTTTAAATCGAAGTTACTACTCCGAATTTCATCCTAGAAGTTGGCTAAGTCATCATCAGTTATGATCTCTAACTCGACAATCCGTCTCACGAGATTCGAGTAATAATACAACTTCCTTACGATTGATTTATTGAATATATTATTGATAATGTCTTTATAGAACATTATCAAAACCTAGGCATTACTATCTGGGACTTAACCCAGAGGGAGGAGTTAACTCAGAGTCACTTATTTATGGATCGCACCAAGTCTAACTAAGTGTGATTCATACCTTTTAACACACCGATATGTTAACAGACTTGATCTAAGAGAAAATCACATTTTCTTTTAATTACACAAGATTTTATTTGGCTAAGTATTTGACCATTCGATCTAATCGAATCAGTTTAAATACTTTAGTCATTTCGTTCTTTATTTTATTAGACTTGTGTTTCATCAAGAACACGTGTCTTAATAAAATATACGAATAACTTATTTTGGTTAATCAAGACTCTGGTACATCAGTATGTACGAGACTGAGTTCGACAACTCATTCTCCCACTGTCTCACAGATGGGTTTCGGCCATTGTATCTAAGAGGCTAAGACTCACAAGTGTCCGTAGACTTCATAATACGAGAGGTCAGACCCCTCTTTATATGACTTGTGAAGCTTAATCTCTTGATACGGCCTAATCTAATTTTACCATATAAGTTTGCTACTATCTTGTGTATTTATATATACTAACATTTAATATATATAGTTATTACAAATTACTTAACACAAAACATTGCTTCAGAAGCAAGGTGACGACATTCGTCAAAAATGTGTTAGACGTTCTTGTATAACAACTTATTCCGAAATGTGACATCAAAATATGTCACGTTTTCATTTCCTCCTACTTATGCCTATACTAATGATAAATTAAACTAACTTTCTCAATTGACTTTCCGAAGTGCCTTCTTCCTTTTTTAAATCATATTTAGATATCAACATAAATAAATAGCTATGCAAGCAACTTATGTATCCAAACGCTTAAGTTTTGCAATCTTGAGTGTAGTTCAAGAAGTTGCTTGTCTCAAGATCCGGTTGGGATACATAGTCTTGCATCGCTCATGCACTCGTATTCGACTCAAACGGTTTAATCGAATTCTCGAACTTTGCGGATCAAAATTGTTTGTCCATACAACCTTGAGGGTAGCTCGACAAGTTGTAGGGAGAAACATACTTTGAATGTCCTATATGTTCAAGCTGCCTCATATAGAGACGAGTGACATGTAGCTTTAATTTATTTGTTGGACCCAGAACTTAATGAAATCATATTTCTTAAGTCTGTTCTTTAGAAGGTCATTTAATGTCAATGAGAATATAGTTTAATTATATCAATTAGAATTTAACTTGATATTCAATTAATCAACTTTTGACCAATTAACTTATTAAAATATTATATTTTAATTCCTACGATAAACATAGTCTTGCCCTAGTTTTAGCATATGTTCAATATTAAATATAGGTAGATTGGCTTTTATCTATCTATATCCTCCCACTATTTTTACGAACGTTTTAAAGCTTAATAACGAACGATTTAATCGAATTAAAAAAATTAATGGGTAAGAGTTCCAATCACCTTGAGTCTAAACAACCTTGAGTGTAGCTCAACAAGTTGATTGACTCTGCGATCGGAAGATGACTCTTCATCGATCATATCAGATATGACTCTCTTAATCGGTTTTTGCCCCTAGCCATTCGTGATCATGAGTGTGCTCATCCAAATCACAATGTCTAGTCTAGTCGGACCCTTGTTTTCATGTCTAGCCTGACTTGCCCCTCAGCTCGGTGTATGCACAACACGTTGGTTTGGGTCAGGTCTTAGACTACATCTTTTGTATTTAAGAAGTTGGTTTCTACAAGGTTGCCATGTCACAGCTTGAGTGTATCTCAACAACTGTAACACGGGCCCTATAGTTGCTAACCCCTAAAACAAGGAGGGCTACTGCTAATCTTGAAAAAGATCATTAACGTATTTGACTTAGATATAGTCCAGGGTGTCATACAATCATGATTCGCGACATTGCGGTCCAGCGGAACACAGCCAGGGAATTGACTAAGCCAGGATCACTACCCCTTGGACTAGCAAGGGTTGACCAAGAACTCTTAGCCAAGCACATTGACTGGATCATGGTCCATTGAATGAAGCTTGTCATTTTTGTATGTATGCCATAGACTAAACAGCTTTTATTAACAACTAATTAATCCTATCAACTAGTTGCATCCTTAAATTCAAAATTTTAGGATTTGTTTAATAACTTTTATTAAGTCCTTATCAACTATAAGGTTCACGTGCTACCCTAATCGTTATTAGGATTTTAATAAATTTTATTAACAACGCTAGAAGCGAAGTCCTTTAATGAAAATTAATTATAACAATTAGAATTGAAAATTCATTTAAAGGACTACCCCAATCAGGAATTAGGTATTAATATTGTTGTTAATGATTTATTAAAACATAGTATGTCATTAAAATTCAAGTAATAAATTTTAATCATTTTTACTGGCTAACCTAAAGGGTTGTCTTGTGTTATCAAATAAGGGACAAGATTAACAAGCCATTAAAATAAAGCTACACTAATTTTATCAACATAAAATGAAAGTGTATATCTATTTAACAATTAAATAAACTAAGTTTATCGCATAAACAATTTTTAGATTTTTAAAATCAGTTTTAAAAAATATCTTATAAATTTAAAACATTACTTTTAAAAATTTTCTATGTTCAAAAATTTATCATATAAAATTTTTAAACATCTAAAACATTTTAAACTTATCGCATAAATTTAAAGCCTTAAAATCAATTTTAAAATTTATCACATAAATTTAAAAACACCATTTTAAAATTTCCATGCTTAAAAAATTTATCATATAAAAATTTTTAGGCATCCAAAATAAATTTAAACTTTTAAAGATTTAAAATTAGTTTTAAAATTATCACATAAATTTTAAAACGGCATATTAAAAATTTTCATGTTCAAAAGGAATTTTTGAACATCTAAAACATTTTTAAAAATATCTTATAACTTTTAAAAAATTTAAAAGCATTTAAAAGCATTAACAAGTTTAATGAAATCGCAGTACCTAGATCGACTACGCAAACCTAGGCTCTGATACCACTGTAGGGGAATTCGCGGTCCCTTAGGGCACAAAAACTCTAGTCCCGTCCTAAGTCGGACGGAACATAGACACAAAAATCATTTGCAGCGGAAGAAAAACTAGTTAATCTAAATTAACATGCAGTTAAAAACAATTTTTTAACTTAGCCCTAAGGTCCAAGACCCTATGCCAAGATCTATGCCGACTTGGGATGGATCTGACCATCCCAAGAAGGATTTAGCCTACTGCGATTAAACTAAACTAATGCTAATAAAATACTTTAACCACATACCCGGAATCTCAGCCCTGGGGCAGGCGAGATGTTCCGCGCCGTCTTCCGAGCTGCTCCCGTCCCACGCCGAGCTGCTCCTTGAACCGCTCCCCGAATCGCTCCTCGAACCGCTCCGCATCCCGAGGCGAACAATCCCCGTGCCGCCGAGCCAACCACGCGCCGAAGAAAGTTTCACACGAGTGAAACCTCCGCCTAGATTTCGGATCCAGAATCTGAACTCCTTCGTGGCTTTGCTAGAGCCCTCAGGAGTAAGGAAGAAATTTAGGGAGATGAGAAATATTAATTTAAGCCTAGATCCGAGCGTGCTCCAACATTTACGAGAGCCGCTCGGATCTAGAGCTTGGGACGAGTTTTGAGGAAGGGGGGAGACCCCTATTTATATAGGCGGCGGACTCTCCCCTTTTCTCAAAATCCGATGTGGGACTAAATAATGGGTTAATTAAAATCAAGTTAGTTTGCACTTCACAAAGTGCAAACTTCTGTGAATTTTAACTCACTCGCCGTTGAGCTTCAAGATTGATACAACCTATCAATACGACAAGCTTTCAACGGTGAACGCATAGGAAAAAACCGTTCGTCAATCGGAGTTCGTTTGACCCTCCAATTGAGTGTCCAAAGATCAGCCCTAGGCTAGTTTTTCGCAAAAACTGAGCCGTCATTCAAAAGAAACTAGGTCACGGAAACCCAGGCTGTGGGGGCCCACAGAGTGGGCCCCGCGCGTGCTCTCTCCCAGGCAAGGCGCGTGCTCAGTACGCGCCTGCGGGCGCGTGCTCAGCACGCGCCTGCCAGGCGCGGGGTGGGTCCCGCCCGCATGAAGCGGGCGGGCCACACCCGCTTCAGATAGCGGGCCCCCGCCCGCATAGAAGCGGGCGGGGCTGCAGCCCACCTTTTGGCGCGGGCTCCGCCCGCTATTAAGCGGGCGGGCCGGGTTCCGCCTCTGGGTTGTGCCTGGGTCCGGCCAGGCGCCCAGGCGAGACCCAGTCTGGCCTGGGTCAGTCTGGTCTGACCCGATCTGATCCAATGAGCTGTTTTGGCTCTAACTTGAGCATCTGGTGTCCGATTTGGACGCCGTTCGAACCTGGGTCTAGACCGAGACATTCCCGTCTTACCCGTGAACTTTTCCTTGCGTTTATATTATTAAATATTGTATTAAACAATTTAATACACATTTAATCGCTTTTGCATCAAATGCAAAATAGTCCCTATCTAAGCTTAAATTATCATATTGCATCAAATGCAATTATTCCATCCCTTGCATCAAAAATGCAATTATTCTCCCTAACTAATTTCTACCTATTACTAGACGAAGCGTTGCACTCTGTGTGAGACCCTACAGCCTGACCCTTACAACATGTTGGGCTCGAAGCCCTATACGAGCAGTGGTTGCCGTCCCTGCTTCAGGAATCATCATTATGTGGTTAACTCATTGACATGAGTATTGTCGGGACCACCCTGACTGTTTCCGTGATGAATTCCGCATTTATAGTCTCTTCGTCTTAAATATGTCACGTAGATCAAGTCTAGGGTACGGTCAAACTGTCAACCCCAATAACTTGACTCCGGTTAGTTTCTATCGATCTTTAGTCAACTAATGTTGGACTTCTTCCAACATACTCTGCGCAGAGTTTTTACTAAAGACCGAACTAACTCTACGACACTAACTCCCATTGACCGAGAGAGATGAATCCTCTCTTGGTCATTACTCGCCTCGTACGTTTCAAGTGACACCCAATCAAAAGACCTTTCGACAGGCATTGCCTCGAAGCTAGGTCAGTTGATATAAGTGGCACCGTTCACGCACAAGTTTGTCAAAATTACCTCAAATCAAAAGACCAACTATCCTATCATCACTCAGAGTTATCACTGACAGATTGGTCAATATAACCATATGATAACTCTAGTGGATCGTTCAGTGAACTCATTCTAATGAGCACCTGTGTCTCGTCTTCGACTTCGCCAAGTCAAACAATCATGAGATCATTGCCACCGCTAAACGATGAAGACTAAGACACAATGGTCTATCCGATGTTTCGATATCATTGTCTCGGAACATCTACGACCACGAACCATTTTAGACTTATGCTACAGACGGTCAAACGTTTCTCCATGATCGAGATACTCATCTCGATACCCGTTTGACCTTGCATAAAGTCTCAGGACTTTACCTAAGTCGATATCTAATTATAATATAACTTAGATAAATTATTACCAAACAGCTTACTGTTATTTCGAACAAGATGTTTGTGCTATTCACACAGGAATAAATGGCCTTGAGGGCATCATATTCCTACAATAGAAAGTAAACGGAACAGGGAAAGTAAACACGTCAGGCAGTAATCGTAGCGTGTGCTACCGACTACGGGACTAACGTAAACGGGTCAAGACAAGACGAGACAAGACACGACAAGACAAGACACGACAAGACACGTGTGACTCGAAGGGTTCACGCCTTATGGTTCGAGGGGAATCAGACCATCTCCCCGTGCGCACGCTGAACCCTACCCCAACCCAAGTGCACAAGACAAGTCCGTACAAGGGATCACTCTCTCTGGCTTGGAGAGTGCCCTATTGCCCGTAGCTGTGTATCCATACAAGGGATCACTCACCCACTGGTGAGTGCCCTATTGCCCGCAGGCTGTGTATCCGTACAAGGGATCACTCACCCACTGGTGAGTGCCCTATTGCCCGCAGGCTGTGTATCCGTACAAGGGATCACTCACCCACTGGTGAGTGCCCTATTGCCCGCAGGCTGTGCATACCAAGACACGACATGACAAGTAAGGAAATGTTCTTTTAGGGGGTCCACACGCACACACACACACACACACAGAAAAACCCTAAGGTGTCATATGTTGTTGTTGCGCTTAGACTTCGTCGTCAAGTCTAAGCTGTCAAGAGGGTCCCGGACACTATCATTTCACGTCCAGTTTCTTTGTTTACATTTTAACAGTTCTACTAGTCTATGGTCTAAACACGGCCGAAAGTACAAGTGAGTACACTTGCCTGCGGTGGCGAGTGCGTCGTCTGTCTGGAGCGTCCCGTTGAAGCGTCGTGTCGGCGATGGTCCTTCTGAAACAGGATCACGGCAATGTCAGATCGCGCTTTTTGTAAATCCTATTACGGTTTGTTCTAAATTGATCGAGACTACCCTAGTGGTTCAAGTTGCATTTTTGGTTATTTAGCCTAATCGACGATCTATCCTATGTGCACAGTCAGAAAGTCCATTCGTCGATTTCTAGGTTTGCACAACATTTTAAAGAGCGTAACGTAAATTTAAATTTATTAAGTTACTGATTTTTAATTAGGTTTCGGTTATCTACGGTGTGGGTTTTTCTACGAGTTAGGAGACTAACCTGGAACGACGATCAAGCGAGATCGGACGTCGGGTCTGAGCGGCTACTGCAACGAGCTAGGGGACGTCGGCGAGGGGCCACATGCAAGAGGGCATCGGATTCCAGACGGTAGCAATGGGGCGTATATAACTATCTGCGTCATTTAGATCAAATTAAGATAATTTAACTAATGAATTAATATTAAATATCCCGTTATAAAATTCTGTTTACACACTAACTTATAGGTATTAACAAAAGCTAAGTATTGGTTTAACTGCTAACATTAAAACACTAAAAAAATTATTAACTAACATGTATGTTACTAGCTAATGGGTAAGCTAAGTTATATATTAACATTTCTGCCATACAAAAAACTTAGTGCTAAAAATGTGTTTAACTAAAGGATATTAATGTGCCATAATTATAATATAACTAGTTGATACTAAATTCACTAAAGTACTTTTATAATAGGTCTAATATTATGCACCAACTTTATTAGAAGCTAGCTGATGCAACACAACTAACATATATACACACACACACACACACACACACAAATATATATATACATATACATATAGATATATATATATATATATATATATATATAGATATATATATATATATATATATATATATATATATATATATATATATATATATATATATATAGTGTACTAACATATTTGGACTTAATATAATCTAATATCGTCTTACTGTTAGTTTAATTTAATAAACATACCTTGCTAATCTTATTACCATGTGTGTACCTGGTTCAATGATATAAGGTGCATTAACACTATTCACGTGAATGAAGATATACTTAGTCACAGATTTGTAATATTCATTACCATGCATATTATAACATATATATATTATTAATATACCATACTTACGGTGTGTGTTTACATTTCGATGTCCTTGCAGGGGACGCGGCGGCACGGTCGAAAGGAGGAAGACAGCGAGGCGCTGAGCGGCGACTAGGATGGTGAAGGCACGGCTGTGGCGGGACATCGCCGGAGTGGCGAACAGTGGAGACCGCTCGGAGAGGTCATCTGAGTCGTAGGGGAGAGGCAGGGCTTAGAAAAATCACCGGAATCAAGGTGATGGTCGGGCTAGGCTTGAAGGTGGTGACCTAGGGGCGTGCGGCTTGTGGCGAAGGTGGTGGGTTTGATGGGTTACGGCTGTTAGGGGCGGAGCTGTGGCCTGGTGGTGACGAGCGGCGGGCTGTGGGCTCGGAGGTGCACCGGTGTGGGGTTGGAGATGTTCGTAGGTCGGTGGAGGGCTAGAAGGAGAAGAGGGGATCTGGCGGCGGTCCTGGGTTTCGGAGGTGTTGGAAGAGGTGGGCTGAGATAGGCCGGCGGTTGTTGGGTTTGAGAGCGGGGAAAGGTTCGAACAAAGAGTCTTCGGGGAGCTTGGGCTTTTGTGCGGCATCGGAAGGAAGGAAAATGGAGCTAGGCTTGCACGAAGTAGGCCCGGGGTTCTTACAGGTTGAGGGGATGAACTGTGCGGCTCTTAGAGTTCACGTGATGCCTAGGGTTTTGTAGGGAAGAAAATAAAGGCGGAGGAGGAAAACGTGTGAATGGCCTATAGGTTGTTTTAGAATGGGTCAGTGGAGAGAGAAAACTTTACGTGGGAAGAGGGAATCGTGGGATGATGGGTCTGTTAGGATTCTTGATAGGTTTAGATTTCAAAGATTGATATTACTACTCAAAAACTAACAGTACAAGGCCTTGAGATTGGGATAGGAAAAAGGATTTGATTTCTTCCAAAAACGTACACACAGATAGGATTTGTTTTGAATTCCTCTTAAAACTAACAGCATCCCCTCACAAATTACAAGATTAGGATTAGAGAGCTATGCAATCTCTCTACGATGAAGTATGTGAATGAAGCACCACCGGCAAATAAATCTTCACCGCCGGTTAAGAAGAAGGACGTCAAGAGCCCAAGCTTGAGGGAGTCATCCCCCACTACTACTTTTGATGAGGCGTAGCCGAGGAAAGCCGACGAGACACAACAACTGAACCTGAGCGGCCTTCCCGACAAATTTGACGGGTGCATTTCCCATGCGCCAAACATCGAGCACTAATTGCGAATCTTAAGAGATCGAGCTCAAGACCTTAAACGAGTGCTTGTCGGTAGGCAACCCGACGGTTCTATCTCAGTTTTTAGTTGCATTTTACTTTCATTTTTTAGATCTTTGTTAGTGTATAGAGTCAAGAGTCTAGGAAGAACCTGACAACAGGCTACGGTTTTCATTTCAGGAAAAGGATGATAGGACACCGTGTGAACGGAGAATGGCCATGGCGATGGGGAGCGCTCCACTGAAGCGCTCAAATGCCAAAGGGAGGAAGAAACTGATGCGAGAAAGGAAATCAGAAAGTGTCGCAAAAACAGAGAGTTGGAGCTGAAAACAGCAGCCCACTCGGTCGAGTGACTTTTTCACTCGGCCGAGTGAAGACCCTACTCGGCCGAGTAGGGTACTGCACAGGGAAGTCTCGAAAACCCCTCTTTGTAATTTATATGCCACTCGGCCGAGTGAATTTGTCACTCGACCGAGTGAATCTGACACATTCAACACTTAAAATGCTCTGAGTGGCCTACCCACTCGGCCGAGTGACTATGTCCACTCGGCCGAGTTATAGTTACTACTCGACCGAGTCAGAACATATATGAAAATTTTCAAAACTTTCGAAACATCTCCCACTCGGCCGAGTGGTCACCGCCACTCAGGCGAGTGGTCACCGCCACTCGACCGAGTGACTTCCCCTACTTCACCCAACGCTCGGATCTCAAATTCCCAAATCCCAAAAATCCCCAAATCACTCTAAATCGCCCGAACTTTGCCTTCCTCGCCCGAGAATCCCATGTCCCTCGACAGATCCGCTGCCGCCGTGCCCAAGTGGCACGACCCCGCCACCACCCGACCGCTGCCGCCGCCGCCTTCCTAGCCGTCGGCCGGCGCTCGGCTACCCTCCGACGACCTAACTTCCCCCTTTCTCCTATTTCCAATTACGTAAGCCCAAATCTGCCCCAAATCCAAATTAAACCCTATTTATGCCTATTTCTCTTGATCTACCCCTCAATTTTTTGATATTCATTGCTAATCAATTGTTCTTATGTTTCAGGATAGCTTGGGGATATTGAGCGCTTATTTGGAGCTTCAGGGGAGGCGCCTCATTGCCCGAATTGCTAGCATGGAGTCGCGTCGTGTTCTGGTATACTCTTTGCATTTTATTAGCACTTCGCGGTAGCTTGCACGTCTCATGACACGACCATGCCCCCACGCACTAGGTCCAGTGCATAATAGCCCACTGCCAAGCGGAAGAAGACTAGCGCCCCTAGTTCTTCTTCCGCTAGAGTGGACTCCCTGCCTCCTAGTCCACCACCACCCACACTTCTGCCTCCTACTGCACCCATTCCACCCCCACTAGTACAGCCCATCCCGGCTTTCGACACGATGGGGATCACTTTCAGAGATGACGCACACCGCGCCAGATCTGTCACAATCACACATCGTTCGATCGTCCCCTCTAGGTTTATGCATATAGCTGATCTTGAGCACCTAGGGGTATTCCAGGGGCTACTCCAGTTGTATGAGAATGTGGGGTGGCGTGATTTTCTTTCGGTGTCGGCGGACACCTACATCCGTCCGACCCTCGATGTCCTGAGTTCTATTCGTAGGAATCCCAGGGGTTGCACGTTTTGTTTGATGGATCGTGAGTGCGAGATCATTCTCGATATTCTCTGAGCCTATTTCCATTGGCCCCCTGTCCCGGACCCCGACCGTGCTTTTGGACCCACGTACCACACCCTTCCTTCCTTCGATGCTCATGCATTCTGGACCCTGGTCACGGGATCACCACTTGCCTTCGACCTTAGCTGGGCCAAGGCCTCCTCTATCGTCCACCCTTTGCCTCTGTATTTCTCTACGTCTTATGGCGACCACCATTCTAGCGAGATATGAGCCCAGGACAATGTCTACGGCTGAGCTCTATATGCTCTACGCGATGACGAGAGAGAGAGAACCCTTGAGGTCGGTAGGGATGTCTTAGTCCCCGCCACTCAAATTGATATTGCCAGCTGGTATCTCGACCGCATTATTGTATCTGTCACCACCAGGACAGCGATCTGTTGTGGTGGTCTGATCATCCTGTTGGCACCTATGTGCAGGGTTGAGCTCCCAGCTGGTTTGCTTCGACCTCCGGGCCCCACATCCCTTTCCATAGATGTTATGGCCCGTATGAAGATGCTGCATTCTCATAATTAGCACCACTAGATTTGGCATCATAGTCCTTTTTCAGCTGACTATAGGGTTCTTTCGAACCCTGCTCGGACCCACATTGGACCCGTAGGTGGGGAGTGGAGACCATATATGGATCTCCTCATCCCAGCTGCATATGTACTCGAGCCTGGGGGCGCTCAGCAGGAGAAGCTACTCGACCCTCTAGCCCCAGAGATCCTTATCCCACAGCATGTGCCCGATTTGATCCCAGTCCCCGACACTTCTATCCACACCTCTGCCAGTGTCGGGAGCACTGTTGATGTGTCCACCACCTCCTCCACCATCACCACCTTCGTGTCGTTGACTTTTTATCCTATTTCTTATATAAGCTTTGAGAGCACCAACCCCCACTGCACTTGAGAGTGGCGAGCCATCCCTAGTTTCGACAGTGAAGACCCTTTCCCCACCGGATTTCTCAACACATGGGGAGTCATTTTCAATTGATTTCACGACCCCCCAGTCGTCGACCCTTCTGTCTCTGTCGCCGCTATTTTTACCGAGAGTGTCGTGACGTCTATCCCCACACCTATGTCAACGACCTTTTTACCTGTCTCGACCTCTGTCACCGCTTCATCTTCTACCGCTGCTCACACTCTTGAGAGTATTCCTACGTGTAACGGTCTGTTTTTGTTGTACTTTGTTCGTGCACGTGCTTTTGACCGTGCACGTATTTATTTTAGACTTTGTTTGTTTGTGAACACTTTGGTGTGATATATCGTTATGAACGTCTCTGAGAGTATTAAATTGTGGCACTAATTTGCAACGACATTTCTCGGGTCATTCTCCTACGATTTGATCTTATTCGAAGAGACGTTGTGATTTTCACTTTTGACGTGAGACGTTTCTATTTTTAGTTTCGTCACTGGACGTCGAAATTGAGATCCATCTTCTTATTTTTCCTTCTCTCATCGTCCCAATCACCCCAATATTTATTTTACAATTTTTGGAGTTTATTTGACCTATTTTACGTTTTTAGCAAAGCTTATAATATTTTTAATAACTAAGTTTTAAAGTATTGTTAGCCAAATAAAATTTTTATTAGATTATAATACTTCAAACTATTTTTGAGCCAAATCCTAGCTCATCTTGGCCGCACCCTAGCCATGCGTGGGTTAGAGAGAGAGAGTTTGATTTTTAATTATTTTTAAATCCTAATCCTATTAGAATTAGCCCTAGACCAAGTCAACCCCTCTATACTATATAAACAACCCCTAGGTTAACTCATTTTCGCAAGAAATTAACCCGAGCCGTCACAAAACCCCCCCAATCTCGCTTGCAACGTTCTTCGCAACGTTGCAGCACAGCCGCCGTGTCCGACCGAGGGTTTTCCTTGTTTTCTCTCGGTCTGACCGAGAGCCCCGCCCGCACCGTTGCTCCGCTCCGCACCATCGCCCCGCTGCATCGCTCCAACGCCCGCACCCCGTGTCCGACCGAGGGATTCCATCGGTCTGACCGATAGAACGGCCCGCACCCCGCTCCGCACAGCCGCCTGCTTGCAACACCGCTCCGCATCGCCCGCTACGACCGACGCTCCCGCCCGCTACGACTGACCCGTTCCCCCGCTTCGCCCGCTCCGTTGAAGCCTGCATCGCGGCAGCCCCGCTCCCCAAGCGCCCGACTGAAGAGATTCCCTGCACTGACCGAGAGCCCCTGCTCCGCATCGCACCCCGCAGCACTGCACAGCCGCCCGCAGTGTCTGACCGAGAGATTCTCTCGCATCGGCCCGTGTCTGACCGAGCGACGTTCGTCGCAACGTCGCAACTCTCGCACCGCTTGCCACCGTGGGCCCCCCAAGTTCTCCAGAGGTGTTGTGGGTCCCCAATTGGCCCCTAGCACTACTGTGGGTCCCACCTAGGTGTCTTCTCTTCGTGGATTTGTCGATTACGACGTTGCGATACGTCGTAGCCTGTCGTCGCACGTTCTAGCTTTGGAATCTTGGTTCGTTGATCTGGTTGCTGCCCAGACTTGGCGAGCGAGGAATCTATTCTGGAATCTGGACTTGGAGCGCGTTCTTTTATTCCAACCCCTGGCGTCGCTACCCGACGCCAGTGTAGCTTTCGCGTCGTGTTGAGGTAACGATCTGCACCCCTAGGACCCCCAACCCATTGCCTGTTAATCAAGACTAAAATTGATGTTTTTAAAGTGTTTTAAATTCACTAATCAAGATTAATAATATGGGACTGTAGGCCGGTGGACTTGTGCACGTAGGTTATTTTGTGACTTGGACTCTTTGGACGGTGCTTTTCAGACGTTTGACTTGCAGGCAAGTGAAACTTGCCAACTTTTGCTTAGGGCCATGTTTTAGGCCACTTCCTTATTTTTAGCGTAAAAGAGACTAGACAGTGAAATGATAGCTGTCTAGACGCAACTTTAAGATCTAGCTTGACAACGAAGCTAGATCTGTCACCCTGCCATGTCATTCATGCATTGTTATCTGCCACGTTTAAATTCCTTATCTGTACGCACTTAAACTGTTATCTGCCATGCATTGCATCTTACATGTCATCCAAGTTGAATGTTGCATTCGTAGCACACGCTACAATACTTGTACTTCCTTGTTCTGGCTAGGTGCACCCCTATGCCATCATGAAAAACACTTCCTGGCTCGTGATCCAGAAGCGAGCATTCATGTTCAGGGTAAGGCTCTGGCTCGATACACGTGGAGGGGTAGGGATAAGCGATCACTTGAGCTTAGGAGTTGGCCCGCGCAGCCACTCTAGCCAAAAGGCGTAATCTCTGTGCACGACGTGCTTACTAGACTTGTCTTTGTACTTGTGAATGTTCTTGCAAAACTTGACATCCATGCCATGATTTAAATGCCATGCTCGTACTTTACTTTTACTTGTTGCACTCATGCTATATCTGCCATGTCATTGCATCATGCTAGAACTGCTAGGTTGCTTTACTTTCACTTTCAGTTTCCTTGCACAAGTCTCTTGTAGACTTGCTGACATGTGCCCCTTGCTCTTTTGGGTGTCACATGTTAGACCCTGAGCCAGAGACCGTAGCTGAGGACGAGGTGTTTGCTGACGTTGAGCCGGAGCCTACGTTTGACGAGGAGTTGGTGGACACCGGTGACCAGTCTTAGAGACTGATTTGAGTTGCGTTTGCTTTAGGTTGCTGTTAGTTGTCGGTGCGTAGCACCCGCACTTTGTTTTTGTACGTTGTACTTTTGTTGGCCATGCTGGGGCCTCTTTTTAGACTCTTTTCTTTTAGCCTGGTGGCTTTTTCTGCGATGTTGGACTTATTTTTATGGATATTCTGAGACTTCTCTTTTGTCTCCTTTCCTTATTATTATCTTTGTTTCGTTTCGTAATTGCAAGGACCTGCCATTTAAAGTTGTTTGACGCTTATCGGACTTGCAGCTTTGTAGCTTCAAGTCTGAGCGGACCTTCTCACGCCTCGCCTCCATATTTTTGGAAAGCGGGGCGTGACATGTTTTGTTGGTAGCCCATGTAGGTCCTCTTGCAACTGCGAATTATCGGAACAACTATAATAATTATAGAATGTCCATTAAATAAATTACAACATCCAAGTCATCAGACTTGAGTATAAAATTTTTGTCCGTTTCTATGTCGTTAGATGACTGGAAGACGACAGACCCGAGCTTGTGGTGGGCCTACTCTGAAGACTTGCCATTTCTGTGGCAAGACCGGGCACGTCAAGGAGCAGTGCAGAAGATTTCTAGGCCGGTGTTTGATTTGTGGCGATGCTACTCATTCAGCGAAGGATTGTCGGCATGCAAATCAACTGTGAAAAGCATCGGATGGAGATCCGCAGCAGCAAGCACCAGTAGCTGGGCCGAGTCGGAAGGTGTGCTATCATTGTAGCAAGACTGGTCATGTGAAGGAACAGTGCAGGCGGAAGCTGGGCCAGTGCTTGATTTGTGGCGATGCAGCACATACCTTAAAGGACTGTCCGAGAGCTAAGCATCCGGGGAAAGCGCCAGATGGACCTCAACTACGAAAAGCACCCGTAGCTGTTAGACGTGGAGCAGCCCTTGTTCCACAGAAGCAGGCTTTTCAGCAGGCTCTTCAGCTGAGGAGGCAAGCTTTCCTGATGACTGTAGTTGAGGCTGAGACTGAGGAAGAGGTTATTACAGGTAACCCTCAGTCTAGTTTGTTTTCTTACCTTAGACAGTCTTGTTTGTTAGAATATGTTTGGTTGCTTGAATATGTTATGTTTGCTAGAATATGTTTGATTGCTAGACTGGTTCTTAGGTGTGATTTTGGTTTGCACATTTCTTGCACGAGTCCTCTTCGACTCTGGTGCATCAATGTGCATTATATCTCGGAGCTTCGTGGACAAGCATTCCTTGTCGACTTCCCCTCTTCCCAAGAGTTGGGATATCGATACAGGGAATGGCGTGATATCGGTGCATCGTGGTTGCACGTCTTGTCCGTTGGTGGTAGGTGGACCTGAGCTTTACGCTGATTTTATTGTTCATGACATCATCAACTACGATGCAGTGCTTGGGATGGATTGGCTAGCGAGTTTCTATGCTACGATCGATTGTCGGAGGAAGAAGGTGGTGTTCGAGATCCCAGGACATACAGTGTTTGAGTTCAGCCGAGGCAGCAGTTCGCTTTGTCTGGTCAGGTTTCAGGCCAAGCCAGTGGAGATTGTTGCTATGCAGATGGAGCAGAGTAGACCAGCTGTGGTGCATGAATTCGACGACGTCTTTCCCCGAGGAGATGTCTGGACTGCCGCCCGATCGAGCTCTCGAGTTTTCAATCGATCTTATTCCGGGAGCGCAGCCTATTTCGAAGGCGCCATATCGTATGGCTCCAGCAGAGTTGGAGGAGTTATATAGGCAGCTGGATGAGCTTTTGCAGAAGGGTTATATTAATCCCAGTGTATCTCCGTGGGGAGCACCGGTGTTGCTGGTGAAGAAGAAGGATGGTTCGCGTCGTATGTGTGTGGATTACAGGGAGCTGAATACTGTGACCATCAAGAATAAATATCCATTGCCTCGTATAGATGACATTTTTGATCAGCTTGGAGGCTCGAGGGTGTTCTCTAAGTTGGATCTGAGGAGTGGTTATCATCAGCTCAAGGTGAAGAAGGAAGACATCCCAAAGACAGCGTTCAGGACGAAGTATGGTCACTACGAGTTTGTGGTTATGCCTTTCGATGTAACCAATGCACCTGCAGTTTTTATGAACCTGATGAATCTGATCTTCTACGACTTTCTAGACAAGTTTGTCGTTATCTTGATTGACGACATCCTGATCTATTCAAAGTCAGAGGAAGAGCCTGCATCGCACTTGAGGACAGTGTTGGAGATTTTGAGGAAGCATCGTTTGTATGCTAAGTATTCTAAGTGCGAGTTCTGGCTTGATAGGGTTGCTTTTCTCGGACATGTGGTGTCAGGCGATGGAATTTCGGTGGATCCTGAGAAGATTAAGGCTATCAGAGAGTGGCCTGTTCCGCAGTCAGCGTCCGAGATTCGGAGTTTCCTTGGGCTTGCAGGATATTATCGGCGTTTCATTAAGGACTTTTCCTGGATTGTTGAGCCGATGACCCGACTGACACGGAAGGATGTACCATTGTTTGGTCCGATGATTGTGAGAAGGCTTTTGAGGTTCTGAAGGAGAGGTTGACGACTGCCCATGTTCTTGTTGTGCCTGACCGGAGTGGAGGATTCGAGATCTTTTGCGATGCTTCTGGCAAGGGTCTTGGTTGTGTGTTGCATCAGCATGGGCATGTGGTTGCGTATGCTTCTCATCAGCTTAAGGCTCATGAGAAGAACTACCCGACACACGACTTGGAGTTGGCTACTGTTGTGTTTGCGCTGAAGATTTGGAGGCACTTCCTGCTGAGTGAGAAGGTGAAGATCTTCACTGATCACAAAAGCTTGAAGTACATTTTTACTCAGAATGAGCTCAACATGCGACAGCATCGATGGTTAGAGCTCGTGGTAGATTATGAGATTGATTTGCAGTATCACCCTGGCAAGGTGAATGTGGTTCCAGATGTGCTGAGCAGACTTCCAGCGGTGATGATGTTGACTTCGCAGCGGAGATTGCAGCAGGATTTTTGCGAGTCTGGTATTGAGATTATTCTTCCTGGAGAGGCTTCTTTGTTGATGAGTATGCAGATACAGTCGACGATCGTGGATAGGATCAAGGCTGGATAGGCTGGAGATGCTAAGCTGGTGAAGATTCGGGAGTAGGTGGAAGCCGGTCTGCGGACTGACTTCTTGATACATGAGGATGGCTCGCTGAGATGTGGAGCCAGGTTGTGTGTGCCAGCTGGAGATATCAGAGAAGAATTATTGGTGGAGGCACACAGTTCGCCGTATTCTGTACATCCTGGTGGGACCAAGAAGTACAAGGATCTTCGCCTGAACTATTGGTGGCATGGTATGAAGAGGAGTGTGTCTCGGAGTGTAGCCAAGTGTCTGGTTTGCCAGCAGGTAAAGGCGGAGCATCAGCGTACGGCAGTGTTGCTACAACCACTTCCGATTCCGGAGTGGAAGTGGCAGCACATCACTATAGATTTCGTGACTAGACTACCTCGGAGTCCGAAGCAGAACGACGCGATTTGGGTGATCGTAGACCGATTGAACAAATCCACGCACTTTATTCCCTTCCGAGTAGGACAGTCTACTGAGACGCTAGCGAGGAGATATATGGAGGTAAATTCTTTTACTCTCCGTTTTTATTTCCTTTTCCTAGTTTAGATAGTGATGTAATGTGAATCGTGCAGGAGATCGTACGACTTCACGGAGTCCCTGTGAGTATCGTGTCGGACAGAGACACGAGATTCACGTCTCAGTTTTGGCAGAGTCTGTAGAAGAGCTTGGGTACGAGTCTGAGTTTCAGCACGGCGTACCACCCGCAGACAGAGGCCAGTCTGAGAGGACGATTCAGATTTTGGAGGACATGCTGAGAGCGTGCATGTTGGACTTCAAGGGATCTTGGGAAGATCATCTCCATCACGTTGAGTTTGCCTACAATAACAGCTACCAGGCGAGTATTGGTATGGCGCCTTTCGTCGCGCTATATGTGAAGAAATGTCGATCGCCACTGAGCTGGGATGACATTGGAGATCAGGAGCTGTTAGGACCAGAGATGATTGTGGAGGTCGTGGATGTTGTGAGGAACATTCGGGAGAAGCTGAGGATTGCGCAGGACCGTTTCAAGCATTGGGCCGATGCTAAACGGAGGCCTTTGGAGTTTCAGCCTGGAGACCATGTCTTTCTAAAAATTTCTCCGAACCGCAAAGTTATCCGATTTGGGAAGAGAGGCAAGCTGAGTCCGAGGTTCATTGGGCCGTTTGACATCCTGGAGAGAGTTGGAGCTGTGGATTATCGCTTGGCGTTGCCGCCGTCGCTGGAGGGTGTTCACGACGTATTTCACGTATCTCAGTTATGTCGATACGTTGGTGATCTGTCCCATGCTGTGGATTTCTCGGAGATTACGGTTCGTCCGGACCTGTCTTATGATCAATAGCCAGTTGAGATTCTGGATCGTCGACAGAAGCAGCTGAGGAATAAGACCGTCGACTTGGTTCGAGTGCAGTGGCGTCATGGTTCCCCTGGGGAGTCCACCGGGGAGCGTGAGGATGACATGAGAGAGCGTTTCCCGCACCTTTTCCCGAGCAGTGCTTGATGTTGATTCCGAGGACGGAATCATTTCTAAGGTGGGGAGGATGTAACGGTCTGTTTTCGTTGTACTTTGTTCATGCACGTGCTTTTGATCGTGCACGTATTTATTTTAGAATTTGTTTGTTTGTGAACACTTTGGTGTGATATGTTGTTATGAACGTCTTTGAGAGTATTAAATTGTGGCACTAATTTGGAACGACATTTCTCGGGTCGTTCTCCCATGATTTGATCTTATTCAAAGAGACGTTGTGATTTTCACTTTTGACGTGAGACGTTTCTATTTTTAGTTTCGTCACTCGATGTCGAAATTGAGATCCGTCTTCTTAGTTTTCCTTCTCTCGTCGTCACGATCACCCCAATATTTATTTTACAATTTTTGGAGTTTATTTGACCTATTTTACATTTTTAGCAAAGCTTATAATATTTTTAATAACTAAGTTTTAAAGTATTGTTAGCCAAATAAAATTTTTATTAGATTATAATACTTCAAACTATTTTTGAGCCAAATCCTAGCTCATCTTGGCCGCACCCTAGCCATGTGTGGGTTAGAGAGAGAGAGAGTTTGATTTTTAATTATTTTTAAATCCTAATCCCATTAGAATTAGCCCTAGACCAAGTCAACCCCTCTATACTATATAAACAACCCCTAGGTTAACTCATTTTCGCAAGAAATTAACCCGACCCGTCACAAAACTCCCCCAATCTCGCTTGCGACGTTTGTCGCAACGTTGCAGCACAGCCGCCGTGTCCGACCGAGGGTTTTCCTTGTTTTCTCTCGGTCTGACCGAGAGCCCCGCCCGCACCGTCGCTCCACTCCGCACCATCGCCCCGTTGCATCGCTCCAACGCCCGCACCCCGTGTCCGACCGAGGGATTCCATCGGTCTGACCGATAGAACGGCCAGCACCCCGCTCTGCACAGCCGCCCGCTTGCAACCCCGCTCCGCATCGCCTGCTACGACCGACGCTCCCGCCCGCTATGACCGACCCGTTCCCCCGCTTCACCCGCTCCGTTGCAGCCCGCATCACGGCAGCCCCGCTCCCCAAGTGCCCGACCGAAGAGATTCCCCGCACCGACCGAGAGCCCCCGCTCCGCATTGCACCCCGCAGCACTGCACAGCCGCCCGCAGTGTCTGACCGAGAGATTCTCTCGCACCGGCCCGTGTCCAACCGAGCGACATTCGTCGCAACGTCGCAACTCTCGCACCGCTTGCCACCGTGGGCCCCCCAAGTTCTCCAGAGGTGTTGTGGGTCCCCCATTGGCCCCTAGCACTACTGTGGGTCCCACCTAGGTGTCTTCTCTTCGTGGATTTACCGTTACGACGTTGCGATACGTCGTAGCCCGTCGTCGCACGTTCTAGCTTTGGAATTTTGGTTTGTTGATCTGGTTGCTGCCCAGACTTGGCGAGCGAGGAATCTATTCTGGAATTTGGACTGGGATCGTGTTCTTTTATTCCAACCCCTGGCGTCGCTACCCGACGCCAGTGTAGCTTTCGCGTCGTGTTGAGGTAACGATCTGCACCCCTAGGACCCCCAACCCATTGCCTGTTAATCAAGACTAAAATTGATGTTTTTAAAGTGTTTTAAATTCACTAATCAAGATTAATAATATGGGACTGTAGGCCGGTGGACTTGTGCATGTAGGTTATTTTGTGACTTGGACTCTTTGGACGGTGCTTTTCAGACGTTTGACTTGCAGGCAAGTGAAACTTGCCAACCTTTGTTTTAGGCCATGTTTTAGGCCACTTCCTTGCTTTTAGCGTAAAAGAGACTAGACAGTGAAATAATAGCTGTCTAGACGCAACTTTAAGATCTAACTTGACAACGAAGCTAGATCTGTCAACCTGCTGATCGCGCCCCGGATACACGTCCCGGAGCAGCGACGATCGTAGTCTTACCGCAAGCGCACGGTGTAGCGTTGAGCGGGTATCAAACACACGGAGGCCTAATAACAGTGTCTTCTTCGGTCACCTGGCTATGGGAAAAGTCGGGAAATGTTCGCAAATATGCGGTCACAGTCGTTCAAATGTAATAAAGGAATAACAAATTAATAAAGACGCTTAGTGGATAGGGAATCCCCGCTACTTACCGTATCTCATCATTGTGATTCGTGGGTTTCACAATTCCTAGACTTGAAACTTGGGTGAACTAGTTGCAACTAAATGTGGAACCAAGCTCACGCTCTCGCGCTATTGCCGGTCTATAGCCAACCTAGGGTAGGGTCCAATCTCTTGCAAACCCTAACCTAGGCAAACTAGCGTGAAGAACAACATCATCGTTCAATCGTATCTCGAGCCCACTCTCGTGCAAACTCGAGCTACGACCTAGGTTGGGATAGTTCCTACCCATCCAATCTCTTGCAAACGGGTATCGGTATAGAGTTGCAATCGAAAACCCTAGTTTCGGTCTAATCTCTTGCAAACCGATTCCGGGAAATTCAATTGCAACCCAATTCGAATATCTAGGGCTTCCTATCGAATTGGGATCCAATCTCTTGCATATCCCAATCGGTATGAATCCCTAGCTATTCGTTTTATAGCAATCCCAAACTAACCCTAATCAATCCTAGCAATAGTTTCACCAATTCATCACAAATTCGAAATTGGGCTCGTAGGGTTCATCCCTACGCCCTAAGACGATGAACTACTCACAATTCATAATCAAATTCAATAGAAATTCACAAGTAAAATGAATGGAATTCATAGCAATATTCAACAAATCAATAAAAATGGAGTTTTTGAGGGAGAGAGATACAAACCAATGAAGAACAAGATAGCATCCAACAAAAAATCACTTTTCTCTCCTCTCTAAAAGATCAATCTAATCCCTAAAAAGTTAATCTAAAAAGGCTGCAAAAGTTCTGAAAAAGACTCTCTAAACTAGGTTAAAAACTGGGGTTAAATACCCCCCAAAATCGCCCAAAAAACCCTGACGAAAATGCCCCTGTGCAGCCTCAAAATCGCAGTTTACGCTACAGGCAGCACGGCTCACTCGGCCGAGTGACAAATGTCACTCGGCCGAGTGACGAACCCTGTACAGAAACAGAGAGTTGGGGGTCTCGGGGGTCGTCTCCTCGGAGGTCACTCGGGCGGACGTCGGTTGTCACTCGGGCGGACCGTCTTTTTCCACTCGGCCGAGTCATTCATCGGGACTGTACAGACGAAAAAAACAGAGAGTTCGGCATCTTTTGTTGCAGTCGTCTTGGCTCCACTCTGGCGATGGGTGACTCGGTGCTCGGCCGAGTGGCATGGTGATGCTCGGCCGAGTGCACGCTGATATTACTCTGTTGCGTGTCCGATCTGGCCGGCCGAGCGGGCTTCCTATGGTCGGCCGAGTGACTCCTTCACTCGGCCGAGTGAAGTGCTCAAAGTGCCCAAACTTCATATTTTTGCCTCCTCGTCGCTCCTACGATATTCTTTCTCCTTCCACTCCTCTCCAATAGCAAAATACCTCCCAAGAGAGTCGTCGGTGACACTCTGGAGTGGGTGCATCTCAGAATCACTCCAAATCGCTCCAAATCTCCTGAAATACGACAAAAACAACAAATCGTGAAAAGCATCGCAATATTGCCGAATAAACGTGAAAAACACGATTTGAGCGATCTAAGTGGCATGCAAACATGTAGAAAAAAGGTGTAAAATACGGAGTGATCAAAATCACCCAAGCTTACCTCTTACTCGTCCTCGAGGAAGATAAGTAAAAAGCGAACCCGGTGGGTAAAGATAAAGAAAACGGCGGAAAGGCGGAAAGCGGAAAACGAAAAACGAAATAGAAAACGAAGAGGGAAGTTGCTAGATCATTTTCTCAGGACGTGGGTTTTGCTTACTCATATAGCATGCTTCGAATATAAAACACATGTCAAAGACTTTTATTTTGATATCATAGTATAATGGTGCATTTGAAATAGAAAACCCAAGAATATCAATATAGCATGAAAAATGGAATAATTCTAAGATTAACATCGTCTGAAGCATCTAAAGCGGTATACAACATCGTAGATCACACACTTTTCAATTGAATGCTTTCTATAAGGAGCATAAAAGATATCATACGATAGAGTAGAAATAATAGAAAAAGTGTGGTTTTCATGAAATGAATGCTAAGCGTAGATTTCTGGACTTCGTAAAACTTTAGCAATCTCACCGAGTATAAAATATTACTTAGCCTACGTTGTCATGCACCGTCAAGTAGTCACTCTCTCACACATCATTGGATTCTCTCCCCCAAGCTTATCTATAAGCATGGTGGCATATATAAAACGACATTTACATCCCCATTTTTATGAAGCTCCAAAATTCAAAAATAAAACAAAAAGAGGGAAGAAAGAGACAAAGTATATGAGATGGGATCGTTTTCGAACTACTTTTCTCTTTTCTTTTCTTATTCTCAAATCTTTTTCTTTTTCTCTCTTTTTTCTCTCTTTTTTCTCTCTTTTTTTTCAATAGCATATATACACAATGATCCCAAATCAAAGAGAAGGATATACAAGTATATTTTTTCTTTGGGTTTTGGGGAATTTGGAGCATGTGATTTTAATAACGGGGGAATGCCAAAGATAGAATCGCTAAGGGGGAGATTCACCAATGAATTTAAAATAGAGAAATTATGTTCAAGATATGTGGAGAAAGAAATAAATGTATCTCTCAGTTCACTTTATAGGACGTGCATGACAACTTCAGCAGGGTAATATAATCTACTCAGTTTAATCTCAAAAAGTAAACTAATCCAGATTTATCAAAGCTAGCAAACATTTCAATCAACCCGAAGTGAAGCGTACAAGTCATGCAAATAGAAGTGATGTGAGAAAGGAAATCAGTACCCCAGATATAAGCAACAATGCGTGAATCTTGGTGTGTTTTCTACGATAGCATACATATGAATCATCAGACATCAGCTAATAATAGAATTTCATCCATTTTCATACAGCAAAAGAGAGTGGGTTACTATTTCTAAATGCAAAGCAGAACATAGCATATGATATCAGAAATAAAAAGAGCTATGACATGACAAATATAGCATGCATATAGAGAAAAGCTAACATCACGTCATCATCATCACAGAAAAGTCATCTCTAGCAAAAGATGAAAGGAATAAAGATAAACGAAAATAAAACTATTTACAATGCAACACACAAGAAAAATAAGAAAAACGTGATGCATGGTAAAAAAAATGAAAAAGTGATGAAAAATGAGTGAAAAAGTGGAAAACGTGAAAAAACTAAAAATAAAGGTGACAAAAGCAAAAAGTGTGAGAACTCACTCCCCAAGCTAAAGTGCATAGTGTCCTCAATGTGCGAAGTGTGGCACACCGAGAGACGGGTGATGGAAGGGGGGGTGGGTATGCATGCATGAGAAAAAGAAACAAAAACAACAAAATGAAAAATATGATGTGAATGTGATGCATGCAAGGATAAGAGTGATGTGGATATGTGTGTGTCACCAAAAATACTCTCCCTCACTAACGAAAAGGATATAAAATGATATGATCAAAATGTGGACAAAAATAGTGCTGGGAGGGGGGGGGGCAAAAATGCGTCAGGACTAAGCAGAGAATGGGCAGCATAACGACAAAAAATATCGATGGCATCAAGGGTGTGCCTAAGCTGGTGGTGCTGCGCCATCTCCGTCCTGAGGTGGAGGTGGGAGTGGTGGTGGATGGGTGACAGTCTACTGGGTGGGTGGTGGTCGTGGCAGTCGCTCGAGGATCTGGGTAAGGCAAAAGTGAATGCTAGGAAGTAGCTCGAGGCGGTGCTACATGGCGGTGACTGTGGAAGACAGAGCCCTAAAATTGCCCCGCAGTCCACTCATCGCCCCCTCAAGAGCGCGAACGCTCTGAACTAAGGCGTCAGGGGGTGGTGGAGCGGAGGGACGGACAGGTCTAGGCTGAGCAGGTCGGGGCTGTCTAATACGTGCAGTGTAGGTGATCGAGACAGCAGGCATGGGTCGAAAGGGTGCTGTGCCCACTAGTGGATGCCCAGCCTTAGTGCGAGGCTGGGACGCAGGCTGGTGTGAGGTAGAAGCAGCAGCAGTGGGAGTGGAAGACAAAATCGGTGACGAGGCAGCGAGAGAGGTCAGTGACACAGACGTGGGAACTGACGTCACGACACTCTCAGATAGGACGGCTGCCGTGGAGACAGAAAGGTCAACCGCTGGGGAGTAAGTGTGGGGTCCAAAAGGTGAAACCCCAGCGGAGAACAAAGTGGATAGGGTCTCCACGACGGAAGTGAAGGAAGGCTCACCGCTCTCAAGTATGGTGGGTGGATGCTCGGGTAGCAGATAGGTGAGTGGCTCAACCGACAAGGGCACAGTGGTGGTGGTGGTAGTGGTAGACGTGGTGGGCGTAGGCTCAGCAAGTGTACTCCTGACACTGGCAGAAGTGGGGACAGAAGTGTCGGGAGCGGCAGAAAGTGCAGGCTCAGGCTGAGGGAACACAGGGTCAGCTGGCGGTGCAGGGTGTGCAGGTGGTGCAGGCTCAGCTCCCTCGGCCTCTAGCACGTAGGCGGCGGGGATCAGGAGACCCATCGTCGGAAGCCAGTCCTCGTGTGCTGGTCCTATGTGTGTCTGAGCGGGGCTCAGAAGGATCATGTAGTCAGCACCGAACGGACCGTGCAACCATACCCAGTGCCACTGGCCGTGCGGACGAAGCATCTTCATCCGGGCCATGACGTCTATCGAGAGTGAAGTAGGGCCCGAAGGTCGACGCAGGTCGACCGGTAGGTCCTCGCCGGTCATCAGAGCTAGCAGGGTGATCAGGCCACCGCAACATATCGGGGAGCGAGCGCCCACCGATATGATGATGCGGTCCAAAAACCAGCTAGCGACGTCAATCTCAACGGCAGGGACCATCGTGACACCATCCCTATCAAGAACTCTGGGGCGAGTCATCGCGTAGAGCATATAGAGCTCAGGCGTCGACATCGTCCCAGGCTCGTACCTCGCTAGAAAGGTGGTCGCCATAAGGCGTTGTGCTATGCGGAGGCAGGGGTGGACTATGGCCGAGGCCTTGGCCCTACTAGGGTCAAAGGCCTGAGGTAAACCTGTGATCCGGGCCCAGAAGGCGTGTGAATCGAAGGATGGGGGAGGGATGTGTATGGGGTCGTAGGCTCGGTCGGGCATGGGGACTGCGGGCCACTGAAAGAACGCTCGAAGCATATCGAGAGTGATCTGACACTCTCGATCCATAAGTCGAAAGGAGCATCCCTCAGCGGTCCGGGCGATCGAGCTGAGCACCTTGAGTGTCGGATAGACGTAGGTGTCCGTCGACACAGAAAGAAAGTCTCGCCAACCCACGTTGTCGTACAACATGAGTATCCCCTCGAGTACCCCCAGGCGGTCTAGGTCAGCAAGGTGTGCAAACCTGGAGGGCACTATCGAGCGCTGGGCGATACGCTCAAAAGCGACGCGATGTGCATCGTCTCGGAACGTAATACCCAGCGGCCCGACGATAGGAGCTGGCAGTGGCTGTGGGTGGATGGGATCGGCTGGAAGTGGCTGTGGGTGGACTGGATCGGCAGGCTGTGGCAATGTAGGGTGAGGTGGTGTAGGCGGAGGAGAGTCCTCCATCTCGTTGGAGGGGCCGAGCTCATCCGACCGCTTCCGCTTGGCAGAAGCTCTCCTAGTGTGTGGCCGTGTTCAGGGCGGCATGTGTGCCCCGAGTGATCCCCCAACTAATATAAAATGCGGCGTGTCAAAAATAATGGAACGAAGCTACCTGAACACGCCGCGAGAGCAAAAACAGTGGATGCGTGCGAAGACGCCGCCTCCACTAAGCCCAAAGCGCGCCCCGGAAGCTCCCCTAGGCTCCCCTTAGCTCCCCAAGATAGCCTGCACATCAAACAACGATATTAGCATGTAGAATTCAAAATACATGGGGGATTATGGGTATAATAGATAGATAATGAAATTAATTTGGGGTAGGGGCTCTATAGGTGCACAGATCATCAAAAAATAGGAGAAAATGGAGAAACGGGGCGAAATCGTGGGTACCGGAGGTTGGCCGGCGGCGAGGGAGTCGCCGGCGGTCGGTCGGAGCGGTGGTTGGTGGTCTGCGCTCGGTCGCCGGCGGTCGGCGGTCGAGGGCGGCGTTTGGGCGAGCGATCGGTCGCAGCGGGCGATGGGGCAGCAGACGCACATGGGCTCGGGGGATTTGGGAATAAGGCGCTTCGAATTCCGCGCCGAGCCCACTGCGCTTTATATAGGAAAGGTTACGACTCGGCCGAGTGATCGCATCACTCGGCCGAGTGAACGTAACGAAAAATATTTTTAAAAACTCCTCCCCTTATACGACTCGGCCGAGTGGCTTTGCCACTCTTGGCCGAGTGAAAAAAGTCCATTCGGCCGAGTGGCATAAGCTACTCGGCAATTCTCGCCCTAGGAGCGTATCAGTTTCACTCGGTCGAGTGAAGATATATACTCGGCCGAGTGGAAATTCATACTGAAATCGAAAAAAGAACAGAGAGTTGGGTGCATCAGACTTCCCTCGTTGGTGCGCCACTCGGGCGGACGATGTTAGTTGCTCGGCCGAGTGGCTATGGTACTCGGCCGAGTGAGGCCCTGTTTTCTGCTGTGATGCTCTGTTTTGGCTCTAATCTCTGTTTTTCTTTCTCCAGTTGATTTCTTCCTTCTCCTAAGCCTCGAGCACGTTCCTAGAGCGCTCTTCTTTGCCTTAGTCATCCTCCATATGATAGATATCCCGTTATCCTCTCCTGTCAAAGAAAATAGGACCCGTTGTCAAAATTTTTCCGGCAAACGACTCAAAAACACTAATAAAGTCTAAAACCAAAATAAAAACCAAAATAGAAAAATTGCGATAACTGTCGGGTTGCCTCCCGACAAGCGCTCATTTAAGGTCTTGAGCTCGACCCCTTTTGATTTTCAATTAACGCTTGATGTTGGGTGCATACGAGATGCACCCGTCGAACTTGCTTGGAAGACCACTCGGATTTGGATCATGGTGCTGTGAGGTCTTCCTCAGCGCCCCTTCGTCATGGGCAATGTTGGGGGGTAGCTCCCCCAAGCTAGAGCTTGCTCCGGTCTTCCTCTTTGCCGGTGACACCGATCTTCGTATCGGTGGAGCTTTCTTCGGAGTCCTCAACTTCGAGAGCTTACAGAGCTCCCGTATTCTTGCGACATCAGCGTCGCCATCATCAATTGCCATGGAGATATCGGGAGAGTGCTCCATCTTCTCTTCCTCGGCCAAATCTAGGCCTTCTTCGAAGCTATCTTCGTGGGGTGCGCTGATGGAGTGGGGGATCGCCTCTTCAATGACCTCATCAAGAAGGTCCATGTAATCTAACTCTTCGTGATACGGCATGTGCTTCATTGCCTTCGGTATATGAAGCTCCACTTCGATGTTGCCGATGTTCAAGGTAAGGGTCCCCTCCCGCACATCGACGATGACACCGGCGGTGGCGAGGAATGGGCGTCCGAGTATGAGTGATGTATCGCCCTCCTCCTTGATGTCCATTATCACGAAATCTCATGGCAAACATATGCCCCCCGGAACTTGGAGTGGGATTTCCTCCGTGATCCCAACCGGTCTTGTAATCCTCCCGTCCGCTAGTTGAATCCGCATGTCGGTAGGCTTCAAATCCGTGCCGGTATTCAACTTCTGGAACATGGAGAGGGGCATGAGGCTAACACTAGCCCCCAAGTCCACCAATGCTTTTTGTAGGGGGACGCCGCCTAGAGTGCAAGGAATCCGGAAACTCCCCGGGTCTTTAAATTTGGCGGGCTCCTTCTCTCTCTTTGTGAACCAAGTCCCTTCCTCCGTGAGCATTATCCTCTCCTTCCTCTTCCTTCCCGTGATCAAGTCCTTTAATAACTTGGCGTAAGATGGGATTTCCACTAGAGCGTCGAGGAAGGGGATATTGAGGCTCACCCCTCTCAAATACTCAAGAAACTTGGCTAGCCGTTTCTCCATATTGGCTCTAGCTAGCTGTTGAGGGAAGGGTACCGGTGGCATAAATCGGCGCTCATCAATAAGCTCTTCCTCTATAGACTTCACTTTCCCTCGCGGCTCCTTTTCTTTTTCAACTTCAATTGCCGGCTCGCTCTCTTGTAGAATTTCCACCACGAGCTCCTTGACTTGAGTCATGGGGGGAGTGGTATCCTTCCCTCCTCTTGTGGTAACCGCAACGACCGCATTGATATGGCCGGTGTTGCCCCGTGGATTCGGCTCGGGTTGGGCCGGCAAGTGTTGATTGTTTTTATTGAGCAACGCAAGTTGCTCCCCAATTTGAGCGACAACGGTGGCAAGAGAATCTTGTCCCGCCTTCAATGTGGCATTGATCTTTCTTTGTTCCGCCATAAACTCATCCACCTTAGCTTCAAAATCTGGACGTGGTTGAGCTTGCGGTGGGTTGGGATTTCTCCAGCCTTGATTATACCCGGGTGGCCTATAAGGTCCCACTTGTTGCCTCGGTGGGAAATTTTGTTGCGTTGGCCCCCTTTGTGGATAATTCGGTTGTGGTGGTGGTGGAGCCTGAGCTTGGGGAGGTTGTTGTGGCGGGGGGTTCAATGCACCATCATTATTGGCATATGAGAAACCCGGATGATTTCTAGCGGCCGGATTGGCCCAATATCCAGAATTCCCCGTGACGTATTGAACTTGCTCCAAAGATCCTTCTCCTTGCTCTCCTCCTACATATATGGATTGGGATTGGTCTTGCCAATCGCTCATATGATTTGTCGACATGGATGTAGAAGGTGCTCCTTGAGGCTCCGTAATGAATTTCTCCAATCTCTCCACAACCTTGTGGAGAGAATCAAACTTGCTAGAAAGCTCCACCACAGCCTTGGCCTCATAGATACTTGTGGGCTTCAAGGAGGATGAAGAATGTCCTCGCTCGTCCCCCCATTGTTGGTTATTCGAGGCCATCTCCTCAAGCAAGGCCGTAGCTTCATCGGGAGTCTTTGACAAAATGGCTCCATTTGCCGTGGTATCAATAATCTGCTTTGTTCCCGGTTGGAGTCCATTGTAAAAGCTGTGGACAAGCTCCCAATCCTCAATGCTATGATGAGGGCAATGATGTTGCAAGTCCTTGAAGCGCTCCCATGCTTCATAGAGAGTATCTTGTGGTCCTTGCTTGAAGGACATGAGAGCACTTCTTATCTTCACCGTCTTGGAGGGTGGGTAAAATTTGTCGATGAAGACACTCGCCAACTCATCCCAAGTGGTGAAGATTCCTTCAGCTTGCGTCCTCAATCAATATAATGCCTTGTCCTTTAGTGTGAAAGGGAAGAGGCGCAGTCTGATCGCATCCACGGAGACTCCCAGCATTTGGAAGGTGGCACACTTTGATAGGAAGAGCTGGATGTGGTAATGAGGATTTTCATCGGAGTTTCCATGAAACGGATTGACGTGCCCCCGGTTTGCGAGCCGCAAATGGCCGGAGGACCTGCGTGAGGGTTTAGATATTTGTAACCGCAAGCGCATGGTGTTGTAGTGTGGCTTAGGGGTCGAACACAGGGAGGCTAGGATGTGCTTGTGTCAAGGAGGACCGGAATCACCCCGTGGGCGAGCTAGCCCAGATCGGTTGATGGGCTGTCACAGTAAAGGAATGCAAGGTATGAACAATATGAAAATAAACCCGGGACTTTGGTATCCACTCCAACGAGCGACTCTCGCCGATACGGCCTACGGGTAGGATGGCGATCGGAATTAGGGTCTAATGGTGAGACGTTGCCTCTGAAAGTGCTACCGGCATCCCATGGGCCCGATATTTCGGTCGATGCCCAGGATGATACACCGGACTTCCCGGGTTCGATCAGTGGGCACTCCCGTGTCCATTAACACTGATCGATTCCAGGAGCACTAAGCTCGCAACGATAACTCCCAACGTCTCATCTTGCCGCTCCCGCGCGCTAGGATTCGGCGTCTACGCTAAGGGCGTGAGCTATGGCTAGGGAGTCAACCGCCAAGTTTATTCCCCCTTGGCCCAACGGTCAAAGGCGGTCTTTTTCCCGCCGATGACAATAAAACACCCCGCGTAACCGTTAGATTCCTAATCCCTATCGATTTCCTAACCCCATAGATGCATCGGGAAGAGCCCCCGAATGGGTTTCCGCCAAAATCCCAGATTTGGGAACTACTCACAAATATTCATTAAAAGCGATCTAAACGAAAATGAACCGTTAAAATCATAATCAGACGATAGGAATGCGAAGGTAGTAGAGCAATTAAGATAATACTAAAGTTTTACAAAGATCCGAAAACTTACACAAACAGGAAAATTACAGCCGTCACAAAATGAAGAAAACAGTAAAAAATAACCAACTCCAGAATCTGGGAAACCTAGGGTTCTATTTATAGAAAACGACATCACCCGATCGGTTGACAAGTCAACCGGTCGGGTGAGCCGCTTCACAAAATTACAGCGCGATGCGGGGGTTTCACCCGGTCAGTATGAACCGGTCGGTTGGATCTTGGTGCCGACCGGTTGGATCTTGGTGCGGGCCGGGTGAGGAGACCGGTTGGAGCTTCGAGTCTTGGCTGTTGAAATTCAGCTACAGGTGAACCGATCGGGTGAAGGTCGCCCGATTGGTTGGAAATCAGCTTCGAATTTTCAGAGACTTTAAGCTTTTGACCCGGTCACTGAACCGACCGGGTGACTTCTCGAGGTCTCCAAGCTGCGTCCGGGTGGTGCATGCGTGCATCACCCGATCGGTTGGAGATGACCAACCGACTGGGTGAGGGGCTGAAAGATGTAATCTTTGTCGTTTGACCCCCTGGATCACGCGTGACTCCTCCCGTTGCTCCGGGGACACATGATATCATCGTTTTGCATCCCAAATGCCAGTAAACTCCTGCAAAACACGGAAAAATACGGAAAAGTGAAAGAAAACAAGAAAATACAAGAAAACACGAGAAAACGAATAAAAGACGGCGGTAAATACGGAAAAACATGGAAGAAAACGCGCGTAAATATATGAAATATAAACGCACGTCAAAATCCCCCAAGCTGAACTCTTCCTCGTCCTCGAGGAAGACGAGTGGGAGTAGGAGCTCGGAGGGGAAAAATAGAGAGAAAGAGAGAAAAAGAGAACTCTATATCCTAGATCGTCCGTCAGAGCCAACAAAATCAAAAACGACACACCAAGCAAGCAAACGCCAAATCACATCACTAAACCTAGGAATACGAGTCCAAATAAGTGCCGTGGGCCCTCGCGGTGAAGTGCGAGTGAGTGTGGTCGTGTGCTAGCAGACGGTGTCACTATCTACATTGTGTAATAAAGCTCGATATACACAAATCCAAGAAATGACCCAAATATCGGTTCGATTCGAAATTGCGGTGAATATTAGTTCAAGCATGCATGAGAATAGAGCGAGAATCGAAGCGTATCATGCATCGGGGACTCCACCGCTAGGGACAAGGAAATCACCACACTATAGCATAGCTAATCGCTAGAAGGTCCATATGCCAAGTGTTTTTGAAAACGATGGGGGTTGAGATGATGTGGAGTAGAACACTCAGTGCAAATTCTCGCCTTCCCTTTATTCTCGGTAGATAGGAAAAATATTCACACTTGAAATTTTTGGGTTTTGGGTATTTGTATTTTTTTTGGATTTTGGGCTATACAAAATTTTTCTTATCTTTTCTTTTTGGGTTTTTCTTTTCTTTTCTCTTTTTTTGGATTTTTGGGATATTGGCTATACACATGTGTACTCTCCCAAGTGGGAGAACGGTACACGACGAGGGGATTTGCACCAAGTAAAACAAAAAAGAAATCGGAATCTAAACACTTGGGCAAAGGAAACTATTCTCGCTAAATAGAGCATGGGCTAAATGGGTTATCCTAGTCCTTAATTGTGGAATCCCGACACATGCGAAATGAAGTACACGATATATATATATATAGCATGCAGAAGCAGACAGGATAAATAAATACCGCATGTTCAAATCGAAGCATGATAGTCTAGGGGTCATTCCTGGACAGGTATATAAAGTAAAATCACAAAGTAGAAGCACACCGAACAGCTAGGCACGCCGCACGACTCTCAAAAAGCTAAGTGGAACCGCGATGCATGAAATGCAAGAGGACTCGAAATCCTAGGGTTAGTGAATGTGATTATCGATGCTATGCTAGGTGTGTGTGATTTTGTGGCAATTTATCACAGGGTTCATCTCTAGGAGGAAAAAAAATTAAAAAATAAAAATAATAACACGATGAAAACTGCACAAAAACGAAAAAGAAAGACTCAAATGGCGCATACAGTGCGACTCCCCCAAGCTGAAGCTTGCATTGCCCTCAATGCAATAAGAGTGAGTACGGGAGGGCAATGAAGATGGGGGGGGGGGAATACGCACCGACACAAAAAGAAATGAAAAACGAGGAAAACACAGAGATAAAACTGAAAATAAAATAAAGAAAAATCAAAATCAAACCACACGACACGAAAATAGAAATAAAACCACACGACACGACACTCAAAAGGGGAAAAACAAGCTCACGCACACACAAAAATAAGAAAAACAAAACACGACAACACACCAAAATAGACGTCCCCCAAGCTAGACATGACAGTGCTAGCAAATAAAATGTGATCGTGAAATGCAGAAATATGCAAGGGGGAGTCAAAAACAAACAAAGTGAAATTAAGAAAAATAAAAAGGAAGTGGTGCGACTCGTGAATGGGTCCTCCCCCTGACAGAGACAAAGCAGGGCCCCGCAAAGACAGATGGGCACAAACATAGGGGGGACAAAGGCGGGATGGGAAAAATCAAGCGGTGGCACCACCCTCTTGGGGTGGTGATGGGGGCATGTGCTGTGGTCCACGAGTCGTGGGCGGTGGAATGTGGAGCTCGGGGGAATCGGGTGGGTCTTCACGGATGTGGCGGATGAAGCTTTGAAGGAAGGGGAGGTCTCGGTCGACGGACTCCTGGGTTACCCGACCGCTCTGTCCAGCTAGGAGGATCATGGCTGTGAATCAGTTGGCCTCGTCGTCGTCTCGGAATTGCATCCCATAGTTGGGATCGTAAATGTAAGGCGGGGGAGCGGTGTGTGGGGTGGTAGATGGATTGGAGGTGGTGGGTTGAGCGGGGGGTTGTGTGCGACGAGCACGACGGGTGGGCCAAGGGTTGGAAGAGCTGGCATCGGTTGGCTTAACACGGCGGGGAGGCATTGTGCGAAAGTCGTGTGTGTGCATGAGTATGCAAAATACAACGAATAAACACAAACACGACCAACGAGCAAATGGAATATTTTAGGGCAAAATTAAAATTGAGTTAAGGAGCGAGTTTACCCAAATGAGATAAAGATCGTTGCTCGTAGACGCCCCGATGCTACTCGATAGGAGCACGCTGTGAAGCCGCGGCGATTTCTTCAGCAAGTTTCGAAATTGGGGAAAACGGGTGAAGGTTAGGGTTTTGTGTGTGGGTGGAATCGAGGAGAATGGAGAGAAATCGATGGTGGGATGGATAGGGAGATGGGGGGTGATCGAGGTTGATTTTGGGGAAGAAAGAGGTCAGGCGCAAGAGGAGGAGGCGAAACGTTGGTTTGGGATTCGAAAATGGCGAGGGCGGAACGAACGGGCGGTGACAGAAATTTATAGGAATCTTAGTCGACCCGGTCGGGTGATATATCACCCGATCGGTTGACCGTCGGTCGAAAATTTGATGCCGAAGAAACGCTACAGGCGACCCGATCGGTTGAGAACTCAACCGATCGGTTCGCCGCTCCATACACTTTCCCGAGAACTCTCAGTTTTTCACCCGGTCCCTCAACCGGTCTCTCTTCTAGCCACCCGGTCGTTTGATAAATTCTGAAATTTTTCTGAGAGTTCCCCCAGGTCACCCGGTCTGCTCACCCGGTCACTTCTTTCTTCACCCGGTCGGTTCATTTTGTGACAGACACGGCTGTTAGCTGATACATCCCAACCGATCGGGTGAGTTATCACCCGGTCGGTTGAGGCCTTGTTTTCTGCAAAAACCCAAAAATCGCCTAAGTTTCACGACGGGAGCTGTTTCGGCTGGATTTAATAATAAAAATAGATAAAAATAAAGTAGAAAAAGTCCTAAAAAGCGAAGCAAAAGTTTAGAACATGGGCTGCCTCCCATCAAGCGCTTTTGTTTAACGTCGTTTAGCTCATTGCCCGTTGATGATTTTCATGGTGACCCGCGTGAGGGTTTAGATATTTGTGGCTATTGGTGTAGTCGGTGGCTGTAAAAAGATTTGCTCGACTACCCTCCCTTTGTTCACAGGATCCGGGGGCTTCTCCCTCAAATTGGCGTCCACTGCCGTCTTTTTCAGGATCTGGACCTCATCGCCAGTGAGGTCCATGGGTTCTTTTCCTTTTCTCCTCGTGGGAGGAGACTTAGGGAATCCGGGAGGGATCATATGTTGTGCGACCGCCTCATTAGACACTCCATTCTTAGGGGAGCTAACTTGCTCTCCAAGGTCCCCCAAGCTATCGGGTGGATTCCTCGAGAGCACTTCACATGCACTCATTTCAATAGCTCTTTCTTCTTCATTCTCCAACACATTGATACTAGGATCGTCCGGGGGGTTTGGATGTTTCATCGACAAGCCCAAGTCAAATTCGACACTTTCTTGGCCCACATTCAGGGAAAGCTTCCTGTTCTTTATGTCTATCAACACTCCGGCGGTTGCCATAAAGGGTCGTCCAAGAATATTTGGGGTATGCTTGTCTTCCGGCATGTCCATCACCACAAAATCGACTGGTACATGAACCCCTTTCACATCGACTGGGAGGTCATCCACTACTCCCACCGGATACTTGACCAAACGGTCAGCAAGTTGTAATGTCATGCCGGTGGGCTCTAAGTCTCCCATCCCTATTCTCTTGTACAACGATAGGGGCATTAAACTGACGCTCGCACCAAGATCGATGAGCGCTCTATGGATTTGCACTTCCCCGATAGAGCAAGGGATGGAGAAACTTCCTGGATCCTTGAGCTTGGGCGGATTTGCACGCTGAATGAGTGCGCTGCACTCCGCCGTTAACACGACCTTTTCTTTTCTAGATCCCCGTGTCACCAAGTCTTTCAAGAATTTAGCATAGGAGGGGATCGTCTCTATGGCCTCGAGGAAGGGGATTTGCAAACTCATATCTTTCACCATGGCAAAGAATTTTCCATACTTCTCATCGATTTTGGCTTTGGCGAGCCGTTGTGGGAAAGGCACAACGGGCTTGAATACCTTCAAATTCCCTTCCTTTTTCTTCTTCTCTTCTTCGAGGGTTCCCTCCGGAGCCATAATTTTTGGCGACGGGGCACTGTCGTCATTAGCTTTTTCAATTGGCCGCTCGACGGCCAGTGGTGCTTCCGGTTCTTTGGGCGGCGCTCTAGTAGAAATTTGTGTCCCGCTCCTCAAGACGATGGCGGACACGTTTTCATGTTCATGTGTGAGTGCCAAGGTCCGATTTACCCCCCTAGGATTCACCTCAGGTTGTGGCGGTAATAAATTCTGAGGTCTTTGCAGGTTCGCCACTTGCAACCCCAGCTGGGTCACCTGATCTGTGAGTACTCTTTGTCCCATCTCCAGCTTCAGATTGATTTTCTCCTGGTTGGCTATGTATTGAGTCAAGAGGGACTCAACCGGAGAAATGGCCCTCTGTTGGTCGTATTGCTACTGGGCGGGCTGCTGATTCCTTGGGGCATATTGTTGATACTGTGGTGGAGGTTGTTGCTGATATTGCTGCTGCTGAAACTGCTGCTGGGGCCTAGCCGGCTGATATATCTGCTGTTGTTGCTGAGCCGGTTGTTGGTAGGGTGCCAGGTAACTAAGGTTCGAATGGTTCCGGTTGTTGGGAGAGTAGGCCGGGTTTGAGTTGGTCCGTGGTGGAAATGGCGCATTCCCCGTAGGATTGTAAAACAATGTGCTCGCCTGATCCAACGGTGGTGAGACGTCACCACCGTCGAATTCCCCAAAAACTTCGGACTCTACCGCAGCAATCTGTTGTGTACCGGCGCCACCGGCGCCTACCATCAATGCAGAGATCTGGGTCGATAGCAAGTCAAATTTGCTTAACAATTTGTCGACGTCTTCCACTCTATGGATGCCCCCAGACCTTGGTGTGGCTCTCTCGTCACACCATCGTTCATTGTTGGATGCCATATTTTCCAAAATTTGCCCGGCATCTTCTTCACTTCTTGACATGAAGGACCCTCCAGCCGCGGCGTCCATGGAAGACTTTAAATCGTCCCTCAGCCCATTATAAAACAGATTTATAATCTGCCATTTGGGGAGCTCATGGTGGGGACATCTTCTCTGCATCTCCTTGTATCTTGTCAAAGCCGCATGCAAGGACTTGTGGCTGGCCTGGGAGAAGGAGGAGATCTCACTCCTTAGCTTCATGGTCTTCCCCGGAGGAAAGAACTTTGTCAGGAAAGCATTGGAGAGCTTCTCCCAGGTGTTGAATGTATTTGGGTCCTTCCCCCTAAGCCACAGCTTGGCCTTGTCTCGCAAGGAGAAAGGGAACAGCTTCAGTCGGATCGCCTCAGTTGTGACACCGTTAATCCGGAAGGTGTCACATTTCTCCAAGAAGGAGTCTAGATGCTCGATTGGGCTCTCCATGGGTGCACCCGAAAACTGATCCTGCTGGATACATGTCACCAAAGACGGCTTTAGCTCGAAGCTTTGGGCCGTAATAGCTGGAGGACGGATGGCGGAAGTGGACTCGATAGATGGCATCTTGTACTCCAACAGGGACTTGCGAGGCGGGGTGTTCTCCTCCATAGCATCAGGATCCTCTCTTCTTCGCTTCTCGGCGGCCAAACGCCTAAGGGTGGCGTTAATCTCTGGATCAACGGGGATCAAGTCGTCGAGACTTCTTGAACTCCTGCGCATGAAAAACAACAAACACCCGTGAAGCGACAAGTGGGAGAGAAACAGATAAGATAAGAAATAAAAAGAAGAAAATAAAAAGGAAAAAGAAGAATGCGAAAATTATCGCGAGGTAGGGATAAGAGCTAGACACTAGGGTTCAAGAGATCCTAAAATAACAAGCACGTTGCCTCCCCGGCAACGGCGTCATAAACTTGACGTGCCCCCGGTTTGCGAGCCGCAAATGGCCTGGGGACCTGCGTGAGGGTTTAGATATTTGTAACCGCAAGCGCACGGTGTTGTAGTGTGGCTTGGGGGTTGAACACAGGGAGGCTAGGATGTGCATGTGTCAAGGAGGACCGGAATCACCCCGTGGGTGAGCTAGCCCAGATCGGTTGATGGGTTGTCACGGTAAAGGAATGCAAGGTATGAACAATATGAAAATAAACCCGGGACTTTGGTTTCCACTCCAACGAGCGACTCTCGCCGATACAGCCTATGGGTAGGATGTCGATCGGAATTAGGGTCTAATGGTGAGACGTTGCCTCTGAAAGTGGTACCCGGCATCCCATGGTCTCGATATTCCGGTCGGTGCCCAGGATGATACACCGGACTTCCCGGGTTCGATCAGTGGGCACTCCCGTGTCCATTAACACTGATCGATTCCGGGAGCACTAAGCTCGCAACGATAACTCCCAACGTCTCATCCTGCCGCTCCCGCGCGCTAGGATTCGGTGTCTAAGCTAAGGGCGTGAGCTATGGCTAGGGAGTCAACCGCCAAGTTTATTCCCCCTTGGCCCAACGGTCAAAGGCGGTCTTTTTCCCGCCGATGACAATAAAACACCCCGCGTAACCGTTAGATTCCTAATCCCTATCGATTTCCTAACCCCATAGATGCATCGGGAAGAGCCCCCGAAGGGGTTTCCGCCAAAATCCCAGATTTGGGAACTACTCACAAATATTCATTAAAAAGCGATCTAAACGAAAATGAACCGTTAAAATCATAATCAGACGATAGGAATGCGAAGGTAGTAGAGCAATTAAGATAATACTAAAGTTTTACAAAGATCCGAAAACTTACAAAAACAGGAAAATTACAACCGTCACAAAATGAAGAAAACAGTAAAAAATAACCAACTCCTGAATCTGGGAAACCTATGGTTCTATTTATAGAAAACGACATCACCCGATCGATTGACAAGTCAACCAGTCGGGTGAGCCGCTTCACAAAATTACAGCGCGATGCGGGGGTTTCACCCGGTCAGTATGAACCGGTCGGTTGGATCTTGGTGCTGACCGGTTGGATCTTGGTGCGGGCCGGGTGAGGAGACCGGTTGGAGCTTTGAGTCTTGGCTGTTGAAATTCAGCTACAGGTGAACCGATCGGGTGAAGGTCACTCGATCGGTTGGAAATTAGCTTCGAATTTCCAGAGACTTTGAGCTTTTGACCCGGTCACTGAACCGACCGGGTGACATCTCGGGGGCTCCAAGTTGCGTCCGGGTGGTGCACGCGTGCATCACCCGATCGGTTGGAGATGACCAACCGACTGGGTGAGGGGCTGAAAGATGTATTCTTCGTCGTTTGACCCACTGGATCACGCGTGACTCTTCCCGTTGCTCCGGGGACACATGATATCATCGTTTTGCATCCCAAATGCCAGCAAACTCCTGCAAAACACGGAAAAATACGGAAAAGTGAAAGAAAACAAGAAAATACAAGAAAACACGAGAAAACGAATAAAAGACGGCAGTAAATACGAAAAAACATGGAAGAAAACGCGCGTAAATATATGAAATATAAACGCACGTCACGGATCTTGTTGCATAAGGACCACCAATCCGGTCTTCAACTCAAAATTTTTGTCGGCCGCCAACTCCGGCATGGCTATGGATGAGGTTGTGGAAGAAGTCTTAGGCCGAAGACTATCTCTTATGGAAATAATCCTCGCCATTCGCGTCGCCAATTCTTCGGGGGTCTCAGGATGGGTCATAAAATTTCCTTCCGTAACGGGTCTCCTCTCCGCTCGAATCCTCCTCAATGTACGCTCGATCTCCGGATCATATAGTATCTCTTCGGGGTTCGCCGAGGATCTCGTGTACATACAAGGGAAAACAGAGTTTCAAAGAAATAGTTAGCACAACGGAAGGGTAAAATAAATATAGAAATAATAGAAGAAAAAAGAAAAATAGCTAGGTTATAGGAATCAAACACTATTGCCTCCCTGGCAACGGCGCCAAAAACTTGATCGCGCCCCGGATACACGTCCCGGAGCGGTGGCGATCATAGTCTTACCGCAAGCGCACGGTGTAGCGGCGAGCGGGTATCGAACACAGGGAGGCCTAATAACAGTGTCTTCTTCGGTCACCTGGCTATGGGAAAAGTCGGGAAATGTTCGCAAATATGCAGTCACAGTCGTTCAAATGTAATAAAGGAATAACAAATTAATAAAGACGCTTAGGGGATAGGGAATCTCCGCTACTTACCGTATCTCATCATTGTGATTCGTGGGTTTCACAATTGCTAAACTTGAAACTTGGGTGAACTAGTTGCAACTAAATGTGGAACCAAGCTCACGCTCTCGAGCTATTGCCGGTCTATAGCCAACCTAGGGTAGGGTCCAATCTCTTGCAAACCCTAACCTAGGCAAACTAGCGTGAAGAACAACATCATCGTTCAATCGTATCTCGAGCCCACTCTCGTGCAAACTCGAGCTACGACCTAGGTTGGGATAGTTCCTACCCATCCAATCTCTTGCAAACGGGTATCGGTATAGAGTTGCAATCGAAAACCCTAGTTTCGGTCCAATCTCTTGCAAACCGATTCCGGAGAAATTCAATTGCAACCCAATTCGAATATCTAGGGCTTCCTATCGAATTGGGATCCAATCTCTTGCAAATCCCAATCGGTATGAATCCCTAGCTATTCGTTTTATAGCAATCCCAAACTAACCCTAATCAATCCTAGCAATAGTTTCACCAATTCATCACAAATTCGAAATTGGGCTCGTAGGGTTCATCCCAACGCCCTAAGACGATGAACTACTCACAATTCATAATCAAATTCAATAGAAATTCACAAGTAAAATGAATGGAATTCATAGCAATATTCAACAAATCAATAAAAATGGAGTTTTTGAGGGAGAGAGATACAAAACAATGAAGAACAAGATAGCATCCAACAAAAAATTCACTTTTCTCTCCTCTCTAAAAGATCAATCTAATCCCTAAAAATTTAATCTAAAAAGGCTGCAAAAGTTCTGAAAAAGACTCTCTAAACTAGGTTAAAAACTGGGGTTAAATACCCCCCAAAATCGCCCAAAACCCCCTGACGAAAATGCCCCTGCGCAGCCTCAAAATCGCAGTTTATGCTACAGGCAGCGCAGCTCACTCGGCCAAGTGACAAATGTCACTCGACCGAGTGACGAACCCTGTACAGATACAGAGAGTTGGGGGCCTCGGGGGTCGTCTCTTCGGAGGTCACTCGGGCGGACGTCGGTTGTCACTCGGGCGGACCGTCTTTTTCCACTCGGCCGAGTCAGTCATCGGGACTGTACAGACGAAAAAAACAGAGAGTTCGGCATCTTTTGTTGCCGTCGTCTTGGCTCCACTCGGGCGATGGGTGACTCGGTGCTCAACCGAGTGGCATGGTGATGATCGGCCGAGTGCACGCTGATATTGCTCTGTTGCGTGTCCGATCTGGCCGGCCGAGCGGGCTTCCTATGGTCAGCCGAGTGACTCCTTCACTCGGTCGAGTGACGTGCTCAAAGTTCCCAAACTTCATATTTTCGCCTCCTCGTCGCTCCTACGACATTCTTTCTCCTTCCACTCCTCTCCAATAGCAAAATACCCCCCAAGAGAGTCGTCGGTGACACTCCGGAGTGGGTGCATCTCAGAATCACTCCAAATCGCTCCAAATCTCCTGAAATACGACAAAAACAACAAATCGTGAAAAGCATCGCAATATTGCCGAATAAACGTGAAAAACACGATTTGAGCGATCTAAATGGCATGCAAACATGCAGAAAAAAGGTGTAAAATACGGAGTGATCACCTGCCATGTCATTCATGCATTGTTATCTGCCATGTTTAAATTCCTTATCTGTACGCACTTAAACTATTATCTGCCATGCATTGCATCTTACATGTCATCCAAGTGAATGTTGCATTCGTAGCAAACACTACAATACTTGTACTTCCTGGTTCTGGCTAGGTGAACCCCTATGCCATCATGCAAAAAAACACTTCCTGGCTCGTGATCCAGAAGTGAGCAGTCACGTTCGGGGGTAAGGCCCTGGCTCGATACACGTGGAGGGGTAGGGATAAGCGATCACTTGGGCTTAGGAGTTGGCCCGCGCAGCCACTCTAGCCAAAAGGCGTAATCTCTATGCACGACGTGCTTACTAGACTTGTCTTTGTACATGTGAATGTTCTTGCAAAACTTGACATCCATGCCATGATTTAAATGCCATGCTCATACTTTACTTTACCTTACTTTACTTGTTGCACTCATGCTATAACTGTCATGTCATTGCATCATGCTAGAACTGCTAGGTTGCTGCTTTTACTTTCAGTTTCCTTGCACAAGTCTCTTGTAGACTTGCTGACATGTGCCCCTTGCTCTTTTGGGTGTCACATGTTAGACCCTGAGCCAGAGACCGTAGCCAAGGACGAGGTGTTTGCTGGCGCTGAGCCGGAGCCAACGTTTGACGAGGAGTTGGTGGACATCGGTGACCAGTCTTAGAGACTGATTTGAGTTGCTTTTGCTTTAGGTTGCTGTTAGTTGTCGGTGCGTAGCACCCGCACTTTGTTTTTGTACGTTGTACTTTTGTTGGCCATGCTGGTGCCTCTTTTTAGACTCTTTTCTTTTAGCCTGGTGGCTTTTCTGCGATGTTGGACTTATTTTTATTGATATTCCGAGACTTCACTTTTGTCTCCTTTCCTTATTATTATCTTTGTTTCGTTTCGCGTTTTAAGGACCTGCCATTTAAAGTTGTTTGACGCTTATCAGACTTGCAGCTTTGTAGCTTCAAGTCTGAGCGAACCTTCTCACGCCTCGCCTCCATATTTTTGAAAAGCGGGGCGTGACACTACGTCTCAGCCTCCCACAGTGGCTGAGCGTCTTTTATCAAGCATTGCACCTCACCCTCACCCACTAGTGGTCCCCCTTGTCTACGATATCCGCGTTCGTCAACCCTGAACTCCACCTGTACGACCCTCTGCCCCCACTACCGATACCCTCGTTCAGCACTTCCGTGCAGTAGAGGTGACCGTCAGCGGACTCAGAGCGGATTTTCGAGCTCTTGCCACCACCGTTAGTTCTGTGCAGACACGTGTCGCCCTACTTCCTGGTATTCAGGTCACCCTGACCCAGATTCTTACGTGTCTGCCACAGCCTCCACCAGCTGCACCCCGCCCCATCTCTCAGCAGCCTCCACCACCGCCATCCCCTCCCCCACCATAGGGAGGTGTTGACGCCCCACCACAGGGAGGTGCTGACGTCCCACCACCATCTTAGGAACACTCTTGATGCCTCACATATCTTTTGCCAATGCTCTGTTTGATATTTTCGCTGCTGGTTTTGCACCCCCTCTCGCCCACATATTTTGATCCCTTTTTGTTGGGTTTCGTATATATCCGTTTGGGGGGGAGGTGGTATTTTTGAGCCTTTCCATTTTTCTCCCATGATCTGTGTTTCATCACGTCCATCATTTGCATTCTGCACTTATCATATGCACATCCATTCCATTTCCTTACATTTTCACTTTTTATCATGCATACATCCGCACCCACCCCCTATTATATATGTCCTTCTGCCACACTTCGCACATTGAGGATACTGTGCAGTTTAGCTTGGGAAAGTGAGTGTCTCATGCACTTTTTTTCCTTCGTTTTTTATCTTTATTTTTCTACCATTCTTTATTTTCCGCTTATTTTCACCCATTTTTCTTTTTTCTCATACATCACGTTTTCTTACTTTCTGTGTGTGTTGCATTTATATAGTTAGTTCTTATTTTGCCTCTATCCTTGTATCTTTTATCCTTTTGCGCGAGAATTGAATTCTTTATGATGACGATGACGTGAAGTTAGCATGCTCTTATATGCGTATTATCTCGCCATGCCATCGTTTTTATTTCAGATATCATATGCTATACATCGTCATGCATTTGAGAATAGGAACATGCATCTCTATTACATGATTTTGAATGAAATTCTAGCATTAGCTGAATCTAAAAATTTATATCGTATACTTTTCATAGAAAACACACCAAGCTTTACATATTGATTGCCTAAACTTGGAGTACTGCTTTGTGATCACTCCATATTTTACACCTTTTTCTGCATGTTTTCATTACGTTTTGATCGCCCATATTGCGTTTTTCACGATTATTCGACAATATTGCGTTACTTTTCACTATTTCTTGATTTTGTCGTATTTCAGGAGATATGGAGCGATTTGGAGCGAAAATGAGATCAAAGGATTTTCATGCACTTCGGAGTGTCGCCCACGGCTTATTCAAGGAGTTATCAGCGATAGAGGATGAGCAGAAGATTAAGGAATTCCTTAGGATCGACGAGGAGGCGAAAAGGAGAAGAAAGGAGCTCAAGAGCACCTCACTCGGCCGAGCAAGACTGCTCATTCGGCCGAGTGAAGGATCGCACTCGTCCGAGTGAAACGGATACGCACAGCCAATTTTCAGCGTTTCCTCGGCCGAGTAAGGAAGTCCACTCGGCTGAGTGAGAAAGCTCACTTGCCCGAGTGGTACAGATAATTCGTCCAGAGAAGCTGCCAACTTACTGGAATTTCTGAGGAAGTCCACTCGGCCGAGCATGATTGCTCACTCGGTCGAATGAAGAAGACCACTCGGCCGAGTCACCCCGAGAGATAGACCCCTGAGAACCCCAAAGTTACTATTATTTTACAGGGTTTGTCACTCGGGCGAGTGACAAGGGTCACTCGGCCGAGTGACCCTCTCCGACGGCTACGCGGATTTGAATTTCTGGGCTGCACATGGACAGTTTTGCCACAAATATTTGGACGATTTTAACTTGTATTTTAGCCTAGTTTTTTACCCTAGCTTTAGAAGAGACTTGAATTATTTTTAGGGACTTCTATTAGGTTTTTGACGGCTATTCCTTTGTGAAATCTCACTTGGAGATCATTGTCAACGACATTGGTTTGTTCTTTCTTGTTAAAAAACTCATTTTTATGAATTGTTTCTTCTTTGCAATGAATTGTGCTATGATTCCATCTATTATTTCTGAGATTTTCATGATGATTAGTGAGTAGTTCCATCATTCTAGGGCATGGGGATGAACCCTATGGACCCGATCTTTGAATTGTGATGAATTTATAGATTTGTTGCTAGAATTGTTAATGGTTAGGTTGTGATTGATTTATTACGAGTAGCTAGGAATTCATATCGATTGGAATTTGCAAGAGATTGGATCTCAATTGATAGGAAGGCCTAGATATTCGGTTTAGATTAATAATTGAACTTCTCTAGATCTGGTTTGCAAGAGATTTTTAATTATAAATATATACTAATATTCGTTTGCAAGAGATTGGACGAATACGAACTATATAACCTAGATCGTAGCTCGAGTTTGCACGAGAGTGGGCTCGAGATGCGATTGGACGATGATGTCGATCTTCACGCTAGCGGCTTAGGGTAGAGTTTGCATGAGAGTGGGCTCTATTCTAGGTTTGCTATAGACCGGAATAGCGCGAGAGCGTGAGTTTGGTTCTACATTAAGTTGTGACTAGTTCACCTATATTCAAGCTTAGCAACAATGAAATTTATGATTCACAATGATGAGAGACGGTCCGTAGTGGGGATTTCATATCCCTAGACGCCTTTTATTATATTGATATTTCTTTCTATTTGAATGATTGTGATTATTAACATCAAAACTATTCTTATGCTCTTGATAGCTAGGTAATCAAAGTAAGATACTGTCATTTGTCCTCCCTGTGTTCGATACCCGCTCGCCACTACACCGTGCGCTTGCGGTAAGACTACAAGTCTTTTTTCGGGTGTATATCTGGATGCGATCAAATTTTTGGCGCCGTTGCCGGGGAGGCGACAGTATTTTATTTTTTTGCTTAGTTATTTCTTTTATTATTTTTTTATTTATTTATTTCTCTATCATGCTAACAATTCCATCGAATCTCTATTTTTCTGTGCATGTACACGAGATCAAAGGAGCATCAAGAAGAAATATTATTTGATCCAGAGATCGAACGTACGGCAAGAAGGCTTAGGGCCAAGAGAAGACTTTCTATAGAGGACGATTGTATGAACCGACGGGAGACACCAAAAGAATTAGCGACACGCATTGCTAGGCTAATATCTATCAGAGATAGGCTATGGCCTAAGACTACTTCTACTACTTCATCCATTGTGATGCCGGAGTTGGCGGCGGACAAGAATTTCGAGCTCAAAACGGGACTTGTGGTTCTAATGCAACAAGACCCATTTCATGGGAATGCCCACGAGAATCCACATTACCACCTTCAGTTGTTCTTGTCCAAGTGCTCCGCCTTTCAGATGCCCGGTGTACCGGTCGATGCTATCCGACTGCGCCTCTTCACAGTCACTCTCAGAGACAAAGCTTTGTATTGGTTGAGGATGCAAGCAGAGGGGATCTTTACTACATGGGATGAGTTGGCGAGTGCTTTTGTGAACAAATTCTACCCACCATCCAAGACCGTCAAGATAAGGAGCGCACTCATGTCCTTCAAGCAAGGACCATAGGAAACTCTATTTGAAGCATGTGAGCGCTTTAAAGATCTCTAACACCAATGCCCTCATCATAGCATTGAAGCTTGGGAGCTAGTACATAGCTTTTACAATGGACTCCAACCGGGCACCAAGCAAATCATAGATGCAACCGCTAATGGAGCCATTCTATCTAAGACACCGGATGAAGCTACGGCCCTACTAGAGGAGATGGCCTCTAACAACCAACAATGGGGCGACGAGAGAGGACATTCTTCTTCCTCCTTGAAGCCGATAAGCATTTATGAGGCCAAGGCCGTAGCGGAGCTTTCTACGAAGTTTGACTCTCTCCACAAGGTCGTGGAGAGATTGGAGAAGTTGATCACAGAGCTGCATGGAACTCCCGCCACATCTACACCGGGAGGCAATATGAGTGATTGGCAAGACCAATCTCAAGCTATGTTCATTGGAGGAGAGCAAGGAGAGGGTGCTATAGAGCAAGTCCAATATGTTGCAGGGAACACCGGTTATTGAGCCAACCCGGCCACAAGAAATCATCCGGGATTCTAAAATGCTAATAATGATGGAGCTTTGAACCCACCACCACCGCAACAACTTCAAGCTCGGCCTCCACCTCCACAGCCTCAATATCAACCGAGAGGGCCACCACAACAAAGCTTCCCGCCTAGGCAACAAGTGGGACCATATAGGCCGTCGGGGTACAATCAAGGGTGGAGAGCTCCAAACACACCACAAGCATCACCGAGGTCGGATAATGAAGCTAAGGTGGAAGAATTCATGGTGGAGCAAAAGAAGATAAATGCTAGATTGACGGCTCAACAAGACTCTCTCAATACCGTCGTGGCACAACTAGCAGAGCAACTTGCGTTGCTTAACAAAAACATTCAACAATTACCGGCACAACCGGAGCCAAACCCACGGAGTAATACCGGCCACATCAATGCGGTGGTGGCAGTTACTACTAGGGGCGGGAAGGACACTACTCCCGCCATGGTTCAAAACAAGGAGCCCATGGAAGAAATTTTGAATGATAATGAGCCGGCGATTTAGGAGGAGTGCCCAAAAGAGCCGCAAGAAGGTGAAAATTCTGAAATTGTGAAGCCACTGAGGAGCGCGCCTATATGCCACTGGTGCCCTTCCCACAAAGGTTGGCAAGATGAAAGATTGAGAAGCAGCTGGCCAAGTTTCTTGAGTACTTGCGAGGAGTAAGCCTCAATATCCCTTTCTTGGATGCTATTATAGATATCCCGTCATATGCCAAGTTCTTAAAAGACTTAATTTCAGGAAGGAAGAGAAAGAAGAAGATATTGCTCACCGATCAAGGTACATGGTTCACCCGGAAGGAGAAGGAGCCCACAAAATTCAAAGATCCGGGAAGCTTCCCTATTCCTTGCACGCTTGGAGGAGTCCCACCACAAAAGGCTTTGGTAGATTTGGGAGCAAGTGTGAGCCTAATGCCCCTAAGTATGTTTAAGAAATTGAATACGGGGACCGAATTGAAACCGACGGATATGAGAATACAACTAGCAGACGGTCGGGTTACTAGGCCGGTGGGAATTGCGGAAAACATACCACTCCAAGTACCGGGAGGAATTTGCTTGCCGTGCGACTTTGTAATCATGGACATCAAGGAGGAGGGCGACACATCGCTAATTCTTAGACGCCCCTTCTTAGCCACCGCCGGCATGATAGTTGACGTGAGAGAGGGCACCTTGTCTTTAAATGTTGGAAACATCGAGGTGGAGCTCCATATCCCTAAAAAAATGAAGCATATGCCCTACCAAGAGGAAGTGGACTACGTGGACCTCCTCGATGAGGTAATCGATAAAGCTATACCACATTCTATTGGTGCCTTGCATGATGACGGCTTTGAAGAAGGCCAATCTTCTAGTTATGGAGAAAAGTTGGAGGACCCGCCGGACTATTATATGGTTGATGACAAAGACGACGCTGATGTCGGAAGAATTAGGGAGCTATGCAAGCTCTCCACGGCCAACAATTTGAAGAAAGCTCCACCGGACAAGAAAGTATCATCACCGGTGAAGAAAAAGAATGGTACAAGCTCAAGCTTGGGGGACTTATCCCCCAACACTACCCATGATGAGGGGAAGCCGAGGAATGCCCACGAACATCAACAATTGAATCCAAGTGTGCTTCCCGGCAAGTTTGACGCGCGCATCTCACATGCGCAGAATATCACGCACTAAACGAATATCATAAGGGGTTGAGCTCAAGACCTTAAACGAGCGCTTGTTGGGAGGCAACCCGATGGTTTTATATTATTTTTAGTTGAATTCTATTTTTGTTTTAGATCTTTCTTAGTGTTTAGAGTATAGACTCAATAAAAATTGTGACAACGGGCTCTATTTTTCATGACAGGAGATGGAGAACGAGAAATCATTATATGGAGGATGATCATGGCAAGGGAGAGCGCTCCAGGAACATGCCCAGGCCTCAGGAGGAGGAAGAAACTGACGGGGACGGGAAAAATAGAAAGTTGCGCAAAAACAGAGAGTCAGTGCAGAAAATAGGAAGCCACTCGGCTGAGTGAACTTATCATTCGGCCGAGTGACGTCTCTACTCGACCGAGTAGAGAACTGATCAGGGAAGATCCAGAAACCCACTCTCTGTTGTTTTCTGTAATTTACAGTATTTATTTGCCACTTGGTCGAGTGACTTTGTTACTCGGCCGAGTGAATCTGATACCCTCCACGCTTTTTAATCGCTGAGTGGCCTTGCCACTCGGCCGAGTGGAACTTGTTCATTCAGCCGAGTGGGATAAGCTACTCGGCCGAGTCGTAACTATAAGGAGATTTTGAAAAAAATTTAACGCTGAGCCATTCGGCCGAGTGAACACATCACTCGGCCGAGTCGCCCAACTTTATATACTCAGCGCCCGCGGGCCATGATCCCAACGCGCTCAAATCCCCCAAATTTTTTGCGAGCCATTTCGAATTCCCTCGCAGTGCCCAAGCTTCTGCCATCCCCCCTCGCCTGAGCCGCTCCATCTCCGATCGCCGACCACCGTCTCCGGTCGCCAACGACCCGACTCCGCCTGCACCCGCCGGCGCCGCCGCCCCCTTCGCCGTACTCCCCCATTTCTGCCCAAAAATCCCATTTCTTCTCCATTTTCTCCAATCAGTATGCCCTTTAAGCCCAAAATCGAAATTAATTCTTATATATATCTATTATCCCCTACCTTCCCCAATATATATTGATATTCATTGCTGAATTGATTATTTGTGTTTTTGGCTAGCTTGGGGGAGCTCGGGGGAGATTCAGGATGCTTTGGAGCTTCGTGGAGGAGGTGATTCTTCACACACTACACTCTTTTGCTCTCGCATCGTGCTCAGGTATACTCATTCCACATCTTCAGCACTTTGCACTTTGTTTGGGTAGGCACGACTCACGGGCTTCATGCCCCTACTTCTTAGGCCACGCACTCGGGAGCCCGCTTCCAAGCGGAAGAGGTCAGGTGATCCTGGCTCCTCTTCAGATAGGACGGATTCCCCTCCACCTAGCCCACCACCACCTACACAGCCGCCTCCTATCGCACCCATTCCACCACCGGCACCACCCACCCCCGCGTTCGATGCGATGGGGATCACGTTCAGAGATGACGCTCAGCGCGCCAGATTTGAGCGTATCTCCCATCACTCGATCGTACCTACTAGGTTCGTGCATATAGCTGAACTTGAGTGCCTAGGGGTACTAGAGGGGCTACTCCAGTTGTATGACAATGTGGGGTGACGTGATTTCTTGTCGGTGTCGGCAGACACTTATCTCCGTCCGACACTAGAGGTCCTCAGTTCTATTTCTCGGACCCCTGGGGGATGCTCATTTCGCCTGATGGATCAGGAGTACGAGGTCACTCTCGACATGCTCAGAGCATTCTTCCAGTGGCCCCCTGTCCTGGACCCTGACCGAGCCTACAGTCCCACGCACATCCCACCCCCGTCATTCGACACGCATGCTTTTTGGACACGTATCACGGGATCTCCCCTCACCTTTAACCCTAGTCGGGCCAAGGCCTCCGCCATCCTCCACCCATGCCTCTGCATTACACAGCACCTTATGGCGACCACTTTCTTAGCGAGGTATAAGCCGGGGACGATGTCGACGCCAGAGCTCTACATACTCTACTTGATGACACGATTGCGGGCCTTCGACCAAGGAGGAGATGTTTTGGTCCCCGCCGTCGAGATTGACATTACCAGTTGGTACATCAACCACATCATTATTTCTGTCGACGCTAGGACGCCTATCTGTTGCGGCGGTCTGATTACCCTCTTGGCCCTTTTGTACGAAGTTGACCTCCCTGCTGTCTTGCTGAGACCACCGGGCCCCACTTCTCTTTCCATAGATGTTATGGCCTGGATGAGGATGCTTTGTCCTCATGGTCAGCACCACTGGGTATGGCTGCATGGTCCCCATAGTGCCGATTATATGATTCTTCCGAGCCCTGCTCAGACACATATTGGACCCGTGGGCGGGGAGTGGATTCCAGCGATGGATTTCCTCATCCCCGCCGCGTACGTGCTTGAGCATGAGGGTACTCAGCAGGAGCCCATCTTTCCACCCCTGGACCCCGTGATACCTCAGTCTGCACCTGATCAGTCTGCACCTCCCGCCACCTCTGTCCACACTTCTGTCATTGTCGGGGGCACTTTAGCTGAGTCCACCACCACCTCCACTGTGTCCTTGTCCATAGATCCCATTTTTGCGGCGAGCCCTGAGCGTCCCCCCACCATTATTGAGAGCGAAGAGCCCTCTTTTGCCTCCGCAGTAGAGATGAGGATACCACGCTCCATGAGAAAGGGGTGGGAAGTTTCCGTTTCCTCCCTTTCCTCATTATTGTTCTCGACCCCTCGGGAGTCATTTCCTTCGCTCTTCACGACCTCCCCAGTCGTCGACCTTACTTTCTCCTCTGCCGCTGACTTCTTTGAGAGCGTCATGACGTCTGTCTCCATGTCTGTGTCACTGACCTCTCCGCCCGCTTCATCGTCTGTCACCACTTCTGCTTCTGCTTCTGATCCATCCTCTTCGACCTTACCTGCATCTCAACCTCCCACAGAGGCTGAGCGTCACTTAGTGAGCACATCACCACCGCACCACCCCACTGTTGCACCTATCCTTTACGGTAGCCATGCGAGAAAGCCCCGTTCTTCACCTGTTCGACCCTCTACTCCACCTTCCACCGACACCCTAGTTCAGTACCTCCGTGCTCTAGAGGGGGCAGTTAGTGGACTTAGAGGATATTTTCGGGCTCTCTCCGCTACCATCAGCACTGTCCAGTCTCGCGTCGCTTTACTTCCTGGTATTCAGGCTTGCCTGAGCCAGATTCTTGCACGACTTCCACAGCCGCCACCCATCCCTACCCAGCAGCCGCCACGACCACCACCTCTTCCACAGGACGGTGCTGGTGCACCCCCCACCCACCTAGGCACATACTGGATGCCTTTCATAATTTTGTTGTTGCTATACTGGATATTTTTGAGCCTGCTGCTTTTGCACCCCTCCTCCACACACGTTTTGGTCACTTTTTGGTCATATCTGTTTATATCTTTTTGGGAGAGAGGGAGTACTTTTGGGGACACTTATATTGCACCATTTTGATCTCTGCATGCATCATTTGCATACCCATCTCATTTTTATTTTATTTTCATCATGCATGCATCCTCACCCACCCCACCCATATGTGGTCTCTCAGTGTGCCACACTTTGCACATTGAGGACACTGTGCACTTTAGCTTTGGGGAGTGAGTTCTCACGCAATTTTTATTTTTGCCGCCTTTTATTTTCATTTTTTCACCTTTCTTTGTTTTTACACTTATTTTCACCCACTTTTTCATTTTTTTCCATGCATCACGTTTTCCTACTTTTTGAGTGTGATGCATATGTACGGTAGTTTTTATTTATCCTTATTTCTTTTATCCCTTTTTGCTAGAGATGAATTTTCTGTGATGATGACGACGTGGTATTAGCTTATCTCTATTTGCATATTATCTTGTCATGCCATAGTTTTTATTTCAGATATCATATGCTATGTCTTGTTATGCATTTGAGATAGTAACCCACACTTTCATGTATGAATATGGATGAAATTCTTTTATTAGCTGAGTCTGATGATTTTTACTGTATACTCTTCATAGAAAACACACCAAGCTTCACGCATTGGTTGCTTATATCTTGAGTACTGCTTTCTTGTCTTATATCACTTCTTATAGCATGAAAATTGTACGCTCCACTTTGAGGTTGATTGAATGTATGCTAGGTTGATATAACTAGATTAGTTTACTTTCTGAGATTAAACTGAGTAGATTACAGTACTCTGCTGAAAGTTGTCGTGAACATTCTATAGAGTCAACCGAGTGATACATATATTTCTTTCTCCACATATCTTGAGCATTATTTCTATACTTAGAGTCATTGGCGAATCTCCCTTTAGCGATTCTTATATTAGCATATTCCCCCGCTATAAAAAAATCCATGCTCCAACCCACCAAAATCAAAAAGAGAAAAAATATTCTTGTATATCTTTCTATCTTTTGATTTGGGATCACCGTTGTATATGTAAGATTATAAAACAAAAAAAGAGAAAAAAGAGAAAAAAATAAAAAGAAAAAAAGAAACGAAAAGAGAAAAGAAGTATATACATGATCCCATTTTATCTTTCTCTCTTTCTTCCCTCTTTTGTTTTTTTATTATTTGGAGCTTCAAAAATGGGGAATAAGCTTATTGATTTATCTTATGCCACCACGCTTATAGATAATCTTGGGGGAGAGGATTCGATGATGCGTGAGAGAGTGACTACCTGACTATGCATGACAACCTAAGCTAAGTAATTTTCTATACTCGACAAGATTATTAAAAGTTTTACGAAATCCAGGAATTGAAACTTAGCGTGCATCTCATGAAAACCACTCCTTTCTATTCTTATTGCTTCATATTGTGTTATACTTCTTATACTCCAAATAGAAAGCGATCAATTGAAAAGTGTGTGGTCTATGATTATGTATACTGCTTTAGATGCTTCAGACGATGCTAATTCTAGAATGATTCCATGTTTCGTACTTATTTGGTATTCTTGGGTTTCTATGTTGAATGCATCCTTATATCATGATATCGAGATAAAAATCTTTGGCATGTGTTTTATATTCTCCGTATGCTATTGGAGTAAGCAAGTCCACGTCCTGAGAAAATGATCTAGCACCTCCCTCTTTGTTTTCTTATCTACTTCCTATTTCTTTTTCCTTTTCCTTATTTTTGCCCATCGGGTTCGCCTTTTGCTCATCTTCCTCGAGGACGAGTAAGAGGTAAGCTTGGGGGATTTTGATCACTCCATATTTTACACCTTTTTTCTGCATGTTTTCATTACGTTTTGATCGCCCATATTGCGTTTTTCACGATTATTCGACGATATCGCGTTACTTTTCACTATTTCTTGTTTTTTGTCGTATTTCAGGAGATATAGAGCGATTTCGATCGAAAATGAGATCAAAGGATTTTCATGCACTTCGGAGTGTCGCCCACGGCTTATTCGAGGAGTTATCAGTGATAGAGGATGAGCGGAAGAAGAAGGAATTCCATAGGATCGACGAGGAGGTGAAAAAGAGAAGAAAGGAGCTCAAGAGCACCTCACTCGGCCGAGCAAGAATGATCATTCGGCCGAGTGAAGGATCGCACTCGCCCGAGTGAAACAGATACGCACAGAAAATTTTCAGCGTTTCCTCGGGTGAGTAAGGAAGTCCACTCGGCCGAGTGAGAAAGCTCACTCGCCCAAGTGGTACAGAGAATTCTTCCAGAGAAGCTGCCAACTTACTGGAATTTCTGAGGAAGTCCACTTGGCCGAGCATGATTGCTCACTCGGCCGAATGAAGAAGACCACTCGGCCGAGTCACCCCGAGAGACAGACCCCAGAGAACCCCAAAGTTACTGTTATTTTACAGGGTTTGTCACTCGGGCGAGTGACAATGGTCACTCGGCCGAGTGACCCTCTCCGACTCCTACGCGGATTTGAATTTCTGGGCTGCGCAGGGGCAGTTTTGTCACGAATTTTTGGACGATTTTAACTTGTATTTAAGCCTAGTTTTTACCCTAGTTTTAGAATGGACTTGAATTATTTTTTAGGGACTTCTATTAGCTTTTTGACGGCTATTCTTTTGTGAAATCTCAGCTGGAGATCATTGGCGACGACATTGGTTTGTTTTTTCTTGTTAAAAACTCATTTTTATGAATTGTTTCTTCTTTGCAATGAATTGTGATATGATTCCATCTATTATTTCTGAGATTTTCATGATGATTAGTGAGTAGGTCCGTCGTTCTAGGGCATGGGGATGAACCCTATGGACCCGATCTTTGAATTGTGATGAATTTATAGATTTATTGCTAGAATTGTTATTGGTTAGGTTGTGATTGATTTATTACGAGTAGCTAGAAATTCATATCGATTGGTATTTGCAAGAGATTGGATCCTAATTGATAGGAAGGCCTAGATATTCGATTTAGATTAATAATTGAAATTCTCTAGATTTGGTTTGCAAGAGATTGGACCAAAGCTAGGATTTTTAATTATAAATCTATACTAATATTCGTTTGCAAGAGATTGGACGAATACGAACTATCATAACCTAGATCGTAGCTCGAGTTTGCACGAGAGTGGGCTCGAGATGCGATTGGACGATGATGTCGATCTTCACGCTAGCGGCTTAGGGTAGAGTTTGCACGAGAGTGGGCTCTATTCTAGGTTTGCTATAGACCGACAATAGCCGAGTGCGTGAGCTTGGTTCTACATTAAGTTGCGACTAGTTCACCTATATTCAAGCTTAGCAACAATGAAATTTATGATTCACAAGGATGAGAGACGGTCCGTAGTGGGGATTTCCTATCCCTAGACACCTTTTATTATATTGATATTTCTTGCTATTTGAACGATTGTGCCTATTACATCAAAACTATTCTTATTCTCTTGATAGCTAGGTAATCAAAGTAAGATACTGTCATTTGTCCTCCCTGTGTTCGATACCCGCTCGCCACTACACCGTGTGCTTGCGGTAAGACTACAAGACCTTTTTCGGGTGTATATCCGGACACGATCACTTTGTTATCTATTATTACTTCTATTTGCATGAAATTGTATGCTTAACTTCCAGGTTGACTGAATGTATGCCTTTTTGATATGATTAGATTAGTTTGCTTTTTGAAATCAAACTAAGTAGATTACATTACCTTGCTGAAAGTTGACATGTACATACAAAAGAGTGAACTGAGCGTTACATATCTTTCTTTCTCCACATATCTTGAATACCATCTCTATACTTAAAATCGTTGGTGAATCACCCCTTAGCAAATCTTATATTGGCATCTTTCCCATGCTAAAAAGTCCAATCTCCATCACCCCAAAATCAAAAGTGAAATACCTGCATAACTTTCTATCTTTGATTTGGGATGGCTATTGTGTATATATAAAAAGAGGCGAAAAAAAGAAAGATGAAAAAAAAAGAGAAAAGAAAAAACAAAAAAAGGGGGAAGTTCATTTGTACATACGCAATCCTTCCTTCTTTCCTTTTTATTTCCCTTTATTCCTATGGAGCTTCAAAAAAATGGGAAAAGTCGTATTGTTCTATTTGATGTCGCCACGCTTATAAATAAGCTTGGGGGAGGGGATCCAACCATGTGTGTGAGAGTGACCACTTATATGTGCATGACGACCTAAGCTAGGTAATTTTGGATACTTAGGGAGATTACTTAGAGTATTACGAAGTCTATGAATTAAAAATATGGCATGCATTTCATGAATACCATCTCTTTCTATTCTTATCGCTTTATAATGTGTGATATCTCCTACACTCCAAGCAGAAAGCGATCAATTGAAAAGTGTGCAATCTATGATTACGTATATCATTTTAGATGTCTTAGACAATGCTAATTCTAGAATGATTTCATATTTCATAACGTTTTGACTTTCTTGGTTTCTATTTCCAATGCACCTTTATATGACATGATATCGAGGAAAAAATCTTAAGCATGTATTATTCACCGTGTGTTATTTGAGTAGGCGACTCCATGTCATAAGAGAATGATCTAGCACCTCCCTCTTCGTTTTCTTTTCTATCTTTCTTTTTCATCCTTTTTCTTTCTCATTTTTATCCACCGGGTTCGCCGTTTTACTCAGCTTCCTCGAGGACGAGTGAGAGGCAAGCTTGGGGGATTTTGATCGGTCCATATTTTACACCTTTTTCTACATGATTGCATATCATTTTGATCGCCCATAACGCGTTTTTCACGATTATTCGACGATATTGCTTGTTTTTCACTATTTCTTGTTTTTGTCGGATTTCAGGAAATATGGAGCGATCAGGAGCACAAATGAGCTTAAGGGACTTGCACGCAAACCAGAACATCGCCCATGGCCCTATTGAGGAGCTGGCAGTGCTGGATGATGAGCAGAAGAAGAAGATCGATAGAATCGACGAGGAAGCGAGGAGGAGAAGATATAACCCCAGAAACAGGCCACTCGGCCGAGTGCATAGTCCACTCGGCCGAGCGAAGAAGCATACTCAGCCGAGTACAACTGATGCAGAAGTGTTCTGAGCCCCACTCCACTCGACCGAGTGGTTACTTTCACTCGGCCGAGTAGTGAATCCCACTCGCCTGAGTAAGTCAGGATTTTCTAAAGGAAAAAATGCCAGACTCTCTGGAATCCTGGAGAGCACAGCAGAAGACCCACTCGGCCGAGTAAGGAAGTCCACTCGACCGAGTGAAGAATGTCACTCGGCCGAGTGACGCGGAGTGCCAGAAGTCCCAAAGCCCCATCTTCTCTGTTTTTATTTGGATCACTCACTCGACCAAGTGAGATCGCCACTCGGCCGAGTGGCGCCGCCAGCCTGTGTCGAAAACTAGGGTTCTGGGCAACGCCAGGGGAAAACCTGTCAGGGATTTTTGGCTGTTTTGGGCATGTATTTAAGCGCAGTTTTCATCCTAGTTTAGGGGGAGACCAGAAATTAGATTTTAGGTTAATTCTAATTGTAATTCCCTATTGGAGATTGAAGAACTCAGATCTGGTTTGTCATTCTAATTGAAATTTCGTATTTTTATGAATTGCTTTTTTCTAAATCTGAATTGCTATATGTTTTTATTCATTGATTTTGCTATTACTCTGATAAATTGTGAGTAGTTTCACTGTTCTAGGGCATAGGGATGAACCCTATGGATCTAATTTCAGATTTGTGATGAATGAATTTATACGTTGCTAGAATTGCTCAGGAGGTTAGGTTGTGATTGATATATCACGGATAGCTAGGAATTTCCATCGATTTTGGGGTTTGCAAGAGATTGGATTCTGGTCCATGGGAAGGCCTAGAAATTCGATTTAGATTTATAATCGAAATTCACTAGACTTGGTTTGCAAGAGAATGGACCAAAGCTAGCATTTTTATTATAAATCTATTCCCATATTCGTCTGCAAGAGATTGGACGAATACGAGCTATCACAACCTAAATCGTAACTCGAGTTTGCACGAGAGTGGGCTCGACGGGCGATTGGACGATGATGTCAATCTTAATGCTAGCTGTTTAGGTTAGGGTTTGCACGAGAGTGGACCCTAATCTAGGTTGCTATAGACCGACAATAGCGCGAGAGCATGAGCTTGGTTCTCTATTCAGTTACGACTAGTTCACCTCAATCCAAGTCATGCAACATTGAGATTCATAACTCACATAGATGAATGACGATCCGTAGCGGGATTCCCTAGCCCTAGACGCTTTTATAATATCGATTTTGAATTGTTAATTGAATGACCGTGACAACAACATTCCAAACATCACCCTTCTACCAATAGCTTAGTGATCAAGATAGAGTACCTACATTAGTCCCTTCTCGTGTTCGATACCCTCTCTCCACTACACCATGCGCTTGCGGTAAAACTACGACTGTCTCCCGGGTGTGTATCTGGGGGCCGATCAGGGGGAACGGTAGAAGGCTCCTGCTTTCGAATTTCAAATCTCCTTGCGGTCTTCGTTTTCGAGCATTTGCAGCCAATCTTGCTTTGTCAGAGCTCCGGTGATCTCTCCCTTAGGTATTTCCTTCTTTTTCTTATCAGATGACTTCGTCCGAGTCTTCCTCTTCTAACCAACACGTTGAGATGAACTTCGACGAGTTCAGGATGCTAGTTCCGGGGGGGATGGGGGAACAGGCGGCATCGACAGAAGTGACAGAATCGTGGACGGAGGAATGGGAGGCTGCCCTTACTGTCCCCTCGACGTCGACGGCCTCCAAGAAAGAGAAAAAGAAAGTCTCTGTGCCGGCCATCGGTGGGGCCGTGCCAATGGTCCCGGCGAAGATCCTGGTCATAGCGCCCGATATGAAAGACATCAGCCACATCGAGATTCGTTCCAAGTACATCCGGCAACGCTACGATGTTCACCTCCCCTCCTTCGATGATCGAGTCTGCACACCCAGGGACCACGAAGTCGGGGTCTATGTGCCGAACATCGACCTCGGACTTCAATTTCCACTCCACCCCTTCCTCCTGCTTATGCTGCACTTCCTCGAGCTTCCGATCTTCCGATCTTCCAATTGATGTTGAACTCGATCAGTGACATGGTAGGGTTTCTTGTCATCTGCTTTGGTAGTGGCATAAATCCAACCCTGCCGTTGTTTCGGTATTTCTTCGAAGCAAAGCGGCGAGGGGCATACTATTATGTCAGTGCAAGGAGGGATCGTCATCTCGTCCTTGACATGCCGGGCAAAGTGAGGGAGTGGAAAAAGAAGTTTGTGTTAATCTCGACGCCGACAGACTTGGCTCTGCGGTCGAACTGGGGGAGGGTGAATCCAGATATGAACAAGGAGGAAGCTTTGAAGAGACGAGATCTGGAGAACTCCAGGATCATGTTGGAGACCCCCAGTGAGCTCCGAATACATGCGAAGCTGGTCAAGGAGAGCCAAATCGCTCTCCATATCTGGCCGGAAGGTACCACGATCTAAGCGACCTTCTTCGTTTTTTTGCTCACCCTGATCACTTTCCTTTTTACAGGTGTGGACTTGAGTTTGTCGAGGGACGAATTGATGAGGATGGAAATGGAGGGAGTGCCTGCTGAGGGATCGGTGCCCATGAAGCAGGCGGCTCCGGTCAAAGGCAAAGCAGCGATGTCGAAGAGCATACCGAAGAAGGTCGGGCAGAAGTGCAGCCCGGAGGAGGCGTCCGTTGCACGGACAGAGGAGAAGAAGCAGAGCAAGAGGCCGAAGAAGAAGGTGTTTGCAGTAGCTATTCCTTCTCCTTACATGAGCGAGGTTGTGTCGGGTAGTGTGGCCGAGCCCGCTACAGTCGAGGAGCCAGCGGCTGGCCAGACGGTCGACAGACCCCATGGCCCTACGGCCCAAGCCAAAGCTACAGGGGTCGAGCATTGGCCCTTTGGATGCCCCTCTGGGATGCAGGGGAAGCCAGACTCGGGGACATTGTGGAATCCAAGATGCGAGGCAGTGCTAGCTTGCTTCAAGGCGAAGAAGGCCGAGATCCTAGCGATCCTGAAGATCGAGCTCCACGGGCTGAGCTACTGGGTGGGTGCTCAAGAGTCGTTGTTCGAGGATACCGGGGTTGCGGCCCGTCTGGCAGAGAACAATCTGCTGCCCAGGCACCGGGAGTCCATGTACAACGTAGGTCATGAGCGCCTCTGTAGCACGGTAATCTGGCACAACATGAAGGTTTGATGTTTTCCCCAACCCATGTCACCGATATGTAATCTTTTACGTGTGCTCAAGTATTCTTTTCCTCTTGTAGGCGGTGGCGACGATGACTTCCTTGCAGCGCCACACCAATGTGGGTGCGCTGTAAGCGACCCTCAATTAGAAGAAGGCGGAGCTTCTGGCCGCCACCCACGATCTCCAGAAGAAGGACACCGTGCTTAAGGAGGACACAGAGAAGCTGAGGAAGAGGTCGACGAAAGTGGACCAACTCTGCAGGTTGCATGTGGTCCATCTGGAGGAGATTAAGAAACAATATGAGATACCAGATGGTCTGAGCCAACGGCTGGAGGAGGCGGAGGCCCAAAGGGTCACTCTGGAGAACACTGTTGGATATGGACGACATATATACACCCATAAGGGGATGTATGAGGGCCTATGGACCTCAGATGTCGTGTGCACAAAAGCGTGCACGAAGGGAAACTTTTCTCGTGTTAAAAGGACCACTCGATAAGTGGAAAAAGTCACTTTATAAGTGCATAAAGGCACTTGATAAGTGAATGAAGAAGAGGATAAGTAAATGTGCTAATATAGGCTAATAAGCTTATATTTAGTTATTTCCTACAATAACTAGCCCTAAAGCCTATAAATAGGACCCAAGGGTAAGGCATTTATACTAATCTAACCATGCCATAAGTTTGCATAAGGCAACTTGTGTTCTTCTTCTCCCTTCCATTAAATTCCTCTTCTAAATAGAGATTTAGATGGTGAAACGCTGCTTTGATCCTCCGTGACGAAGTACTAACCGTTGTGGAAAATCCGAGGGTGAAGTTCAGAGACTACGGCGCAGCATACGCTAACGTAAGTCTATGTTATTATTTGATCCTAACGTCGTTGTTTTGATAGGATCCTACATTGGTATCAGAGCCATACGGGTTCGCCCCGGTCTAACCGTCGCCCCGGTCTAACCGATGAACGAGGCGTTGTCTTTTTCACGAATGAGTTTCCTACCATTATGGATATGGTAGGAGCGCATCGTGACGGAGAGAATCGTAGCCGTTGTTCTTTTCACGTTAGGCTCTTCTGTCATTACGGATATGGCAGGAACTCTCCGTGACGGGAAGAACTGACCGTTCATCTCGCCAAACTCGCACTCTTCATGGATGCTGAGTCTACATTCAATAGGGAATGTGAACTCTCTTCATGTGGAGCGTGAAGTTTGCGGCCTTGAAAGTGTGTTATTTTTTCATTTTGGCACACGGCCATTAAAGAATAACTACTTTCTCGACGAACGGGTGTTTCATCGGAGAAGACGATGGTGGTTATTCTCAACGGAGAAGATGACATCTTTGGTGCGTGATCCCCATGGCCATATGGGCCATGGATGCTATGCATCCCCCCTCCCCATGCGGAGGGGGTTGGCTACGGCCAATAACAACCACGGCCACCCCTCCGGTGGGGGTGTGCGGCCAACCCCATGCAAGGGGGAGGCCGGCCATGGCCATAAGGGCCAAAGCCGGCCATGGCCAAGGGGCCATGGCCGGCCCTGGCCAGGCCACGGCCAGGGCCTGACCGGCCCTGGCAGAGGCCAGGGCCTGGCGCAGGCCGGCCCTGGCCTCTACCAAGGCCGCGGCCTACCCTGGTAGTGGCCAGGGCCAGGCCGCGGCCTGTCCTGGCCACTGCCAGGGCCACTGCCGGCCTTGGCCTTGGCCAGTGCCGAGCCCCGGTTGACCCCGTATTTGGGGGGGGGCTTGCATGGATGGGGACATGCATGGCCAGCCCATACGGGGCCGACGGCAGTTCTCTGCGGCAAATTCTCCTGTAGAAGGGGAGCGCCTGGATCCATACGGGAGTCGGCGACGATGGCTTGCAGAAAAATCCCCTCAAGGGGGATCCGGCCTTGGCACGGCTATGGCTCAACCCCGGCAATGGCCATGGATTGTCGAATATTTCACTAGTATCATAAGGGTACTAGGTTGAAATATACATTTTAAAAAAATACGTTTTCAAAAAATCGCTTTTTCCGCTGCAAGTACTATAAGAGTACTATCATTTGATAAGTGAGGGGGAAATATTGAAAGTTGTTCTAGATGGTGATTGGAATCGTAGAGACCTTTCCGATTCTAGAGCAACATCTTCAATATATTTCAAAAGTAACTTATCAAATATAATAATATCATTCCAAGTGGGATTTTTCCAAGTGGGATTTTTCCAAGTGGGAGTGATATTAAACTAGTCTGAAATTTGCACATTCGATTGATTCAGCTTCTCAATGGATCATGATTCGACCAGTGGTCTTTTGGACTAGTTTGTAGGACACCTCGGCTCTGTCTAGGGGTAGTGAACCATGGACTAGCCATTCCACTGGTCGGTCCGTTGGCCGAGACTGCTGAATTATGAAAATGTTTAAAATAATGACTATAAATATGAAATTTATGCAATGTTTTTTGATCGAACCTTTCTTTTCATATCTTTTGCAGCATTTTAAAGCTAAATGTCTTCTGCTTCAAAGAACATCGTCGCTGAGTTAAACAGAGGTGAAAAACTCAACGGCGATAATTACAAATTATGGTCCATTAAAATACAGTTTGTTCTAAAGGAGCAAGAAGTGCTCGAAACTCTAAAGAACGTAATGATTGAACCCGAGTTGGGCACTACGGCCCAACACAGACGAGACAAGGAAGCTTTTGATGCTTGGTCTCAGAAGAACAAGATAGCTCGCATTACGTTATTGTCCAGTATGGCCAATGACATAATGCGCATCTTCCGAGAGCATGACCTAGCCATGGACATATGGTCCAAGCTAGAAGAGAAGTTTGGTGGCACCTCGGTGTCTGACGTTGCCCCCAGTTTGCTAGCCGCAAATGGCCGGGGGACCTGCGTGAGGGTTTAGATATTTGTAACCGCAAGCGCACGGTGTTGTAGTGTGGCTTGGGGGTCGAACACAGGGAGGCTAGGATGTGCTTGTGTCAAGGAGGACCGAAATCACCCCGTGGGCGAGCTAGCCCGAATCGGTTGATGGGTTGTCACGGGAAAGGAATGCAAGGTATGAACAATAAGAAAATAAACCCGGGACTTTGGTTTCCACTCCAACGAGCGACACTCGCCGATACGGCCTACAGGTAGGATGGCGATCGGAATTAGGGTTTAATGGTGAGACGTTGCCTCTGAAAGTGGTACCGGCATCCCATGGGCCCGATATTCCGGTCGGTGCCCAGGATGATACACCGGACTTCCCGGGTTCGATCAGTGGGCACTCCCGTGTCCATTAACACTGATCGATTCCAGGAGAACTAAGCTCGCAACGATAACTCCCAACGTCTCATCATGTCGCTCCTGCGTGCTAGGATTCGGCGTCTACGCTAAGGGCGAGAGCTATGGCTAGGGAGTCAACCGCCAAGTTTATTCCACCTTGGTCCAACGGTCAAAGGCGGTCTTTTTCCCGCCGATGACAATAAAACACCCCGCGTAACCATTAGATTCCTAATCCCTATCGATTTCCAAACCCTATGGATGCATCGGGAAGAGCCCACGAAGGGGTTTCTGCCAAAATCCCAGATTTGGGAACTACTCACAAATATTCATTAAAAAGCCATCTAAACGAAAATGAACCGTTGAAATCATAATCAGACGATTGGAATGCGAAGGTAGTAGAGCAATTAAGAAAATACTAAAGTTTAAGAAAGATCCGAAAACTTACAATAGAAAAGTAATTACAGCCATCACAAATAGGAGAAAACAGTAAAAACTAACAGCTCACCCGTTTCTGGAACCCTAGGGGTCCTATTTATAGGATCTCGTATCACCCGATCGGTTGACAAGTCAACCGATCAGGTGATCCGTTACAAATAATAAATAGAAAACGGCGGAGTTTCACCCGGTCATATGAACCGGTCGGTTGAGTTCTTGGGGTGACCGGTTGGATCTTGGCGCCATCTGGTGAAGGGGTCGGTTGGGTGCCCGTGTCTCGGCTCCTCAGCATCAGCTAAAGATGAACCGATCGGGTGAGAGTCACCCGATCGGTTGGAATTTGGCTTGAAAAGACAGAGAATCGGCCCCCGTTGAAACGGCCTGTGAACCGGTCGGGTGACATCCACTTGAGCTCCGGCAGAGACCGGGTGGTGCACGCGTGCATCACCCGATCGGTTGGAGATTACCAACCGACCGGGTGAGGGACTGAAAGATGTAATCTTCGTCGTTTGACCCCCTGGATCACGTGTGACTCCTCTCGTTGCTCCGGGGACACATGATATCATTGTTTTGCATCCCAAATGCGGGCAATCTCCTGCAAACATGGAGAAACAAAGAAAAGTGAAAGAAAACGAGAAAACACGAGAAAACGAATAAAAGACGGCAGAAAATACGGAGAAACACAAAAGAAAACGTGCGTGAATATATGAAATATATACGCACGTCAAAATCCCCCAAGATGAACTCTTCCTCGTCCTCGAGGAAGACGAGTGAAAGTAGGAGCTCGGAGGGGAAAAATATAGAGAAAGAGAGAAAAAGAAAACTCTATATCCTAGATCGTCCGTCAGAGCCAACAAAATCAAAAACGACACACCAAGCAAGCAAACGTCAAATCACATCACTAAACCTAGGAAAACGAGTCCAAATAAGTGTCGTGGGCCCACGCGGTGAAGCGCATGTGAGTGCGGCCGCGTGCTAGCAAATGGTGTCGCTTTCTAAAATGTGCTATAAGCTCATATACGCAAATCCAGGAAATGACCCAAATACCGATTCGAATTTGAAATTGCGGTGAATATTAGTTCAAGCATGCATGAGAAGGCTATAAGAATAGAAGCGTATCATGCATCGGGGACTCCACAACTAGGGTTAAGGAAATCGCACCACTATAGCATAGATACTAGCTAAAAAGTTCCCAAGCCAAGTGTTTTCGAAAACGATGGGGGTTGAGATGACGTGGAGTAGAACACTCGGTGCAAATTCTCGCCTTCCCTTTATTCTCGGTAGATAGGAAAAATATTCACACTTGAAATTTTTGGGTTTTGGGTATTTGTATATTTTTTTTTTGAATTTTGGGCTATACAAAATTTTTCTTTTCTTTTCTTTTTGGGTTTTTCTTTTCTTTTCTCTTTTTTTTTGGATTTTTGGGTTTTTGGCTATACACATGTGTACTCTCCCAAGTGGGAGAACGGTACACGACGAGGGGATTTGCACCAAGTAAAGCAAAAAAGAAGTCGGAATCTAAACACTTGGGCAAAGGAAACTATTCTCGCTAAATAGAGCATGGGCTAAATGGGTTATCCTAGTCCTTAATTGTGGAATCCTGACACATGCGAAATGAAGTACACGATATATATATATAGCATGCTGAAGCAGACAAGGAAAATAAATACCGCATATTCAAATCGAAGCATGATAATCTAGGGGTCATTCCTGGACAGGTATATAAAGTAAAATCACAAAGTAGAAGCACACCAAACAGCTAGGCACGATGCACGACTCATAAAAAGCTAAGTGGACCCACGATGCGTGAAATGCAAGAGAACTAGAAATCCTAGGGTTAGTGAATGTGATTATCGATGCCATGCTAGGTGTGTGTGATTTTGTGGTGATTCATCATAGGGTTCATCTCTAGGAGAAAGAGATAAAAAGAAGAGAAGAGAAAAAAAAAGAAAAAATAAAAAAAAACGATGAAAACGACAAAAAAACAAAAAAAAAAGAAAGACTCAAATGCCGCACACAGTGCGACTCCCCCAAGCTGAAGCTTGCATTGCCCTCAATGCAATATGAGTGAGTACGGGAGGGCAATGAAGATGGGGGGAATACGCACCGACACAAAAAGAAATGAAAACGAGGAAAACACAGAGATGAAACTGAAAATAAAGAAAAATCAAAATCAACCCACACGACACGAAAATATAAATAAAACCACACGACACGACACTCAAAAGGGGAAAAACAAGCACGCACACAAAAATGAGAAAAAAAACAAGACACGACAACACACCAAAATAGACGTCCCCCAAGCTAGACATGACAGTGCTAGCGAATAAAATGCGAACGTGAAATGCAGAAATATGCAAGGGGGGGTCAAAAACAAACAAGGTGAAATCAAAAATCAGGAGAAGGTGAATCCTCGCCCTCCTCGGAAGAGGGTGTGGCTGGGTGGTCGGGGGAGGCTGGGGGTGTGCGGAGAAGTGGGGAACGAGGTGGAGGAATAGGTGCAGCGGTGGTGTGAACGATGGGAGGAGTGTCGGTTGGATCGCTCCATCAAATGAGTGAGTTTCCTATCAATGGCTCCCAAATCAGACGATAATAGGGCATTAGGCCAAAAAGGACCCCTCGGACTGTACTACTCGAGCCAACCAAGTTATGTATTAGTGACATACTTATTCATTCATTTTTCATCATTCATTTGTCATTCATTTTCTTTTCTTTCTTTCTTTTTTGTAAGCAACTCAAAACCCATCTTTGAATATAAACATTAGAATCAAAGGCCAAATTCCTCTTCAACTTGAATACTTTTAGAAAAATCGTGTATACTCAAGCCTTTTCATCACATTAGCATGCATGAAATATATTCAACCTATTTCGAGATATTAATCATGGAAATTGAAAGTTTTCTTGAATAGTATATTAAAAGTAATTCCATGTAGAGAAAAATAATTAACTCAAGCCATAAAAAATTTTCAGAACTTAATTAATGTGTAATCATCCGCATTAGAGGCATATGAAGGAGTTTTAAAAGATGAGATTTGGTGATTTATTCTTATCTTAACCTTATTTTTGAAAAAAATTGAAAAAAAATCCTAAGTCTCATACACACCCCCCAACTAAATTTTACAGAATTTTTCAGGGGGAGAATACGGCTCCTAGAGCCTCCAATACGCTCAAAATACGCCCCAATCTGCTTGTATACGCCCAAAAACCCTAGAATACGCTTAAATAATAGGCTTGCGGGTTTACTGTGCTTAATGGGTTCCAAACCCGCACCCGAATTCATCCCAGCCGTAGATCCATATCGGAGCAAACTTGGGCCGTTGATCCAAGCGGGATCGACCCTCACGCTGCCACGTGTCCCAGAGAAGTGGATCTTTCCCGCTTGCGCCCGAACTCTGCTCGGGATGAATCCTGACCGTTCGATCGCAGGATTGAACGGCTGTTCGTGGCTGCGTTCTTCTCTGCCCTGCGTTGTGTCTCGAGTGATTGACACCGTTGGATTACAAATGTGCGTGCCAGATTAATCCACGTCGTCCAAATAAAGTCGCTGCTCTGCCCGCATCTTGATCATTCGTAGGCTGTTGGATTAAGATCCAACGGACAGTGAATTTCCAAGCGCTGATTAGTGCGCTCCGTTCGATTGGAGATCAACGAACGCGGGAGGGCCACGTCGCTGCTCCTAAATTCTCCGTTGCTTCGATCTCTACCGCTGATTTCAGGCGGGATTCGACTGATGGCCGACACGTGGGGCTTAAGGTTGCCTCTGCTGCTTCGTTCATATGCTGATATGAGCCGTTCGATCGGAGATCAACGACTACTGATATGCCACGTCGCCCGCCTATCAGCCTTCGCAGATGACCGTCGGATTAACATCGGACGATCCTTGTTCGTCCACGTGGCCGCCAATAACTGTGCGCCGACCGTATTTCGTATTTCAAGTGTATTTCTTCTGTATTTCTTCATTTTATTGGTATTCTGCATTCAAAAATACACAGTAATTAGCACAGATCTCAGAAAAATACAAATAAATAGTCGTTGGAATCGTGAGATCAAGACCAAGCTATGAAAAATATAATAAGTGCAGAAATACTCCATTAAATGCTGTTTTGTGCTCAAATAATGTGTTTTCTCTAATAAATAAATGTGTAGAAAATATGTATGAATTAGAGAACAATGTAGCATCACATGAGCACAAAATAGGGCTAAATGGGGGGTTAAATATGTAATATTGAACCCGAATCATCGGTGGAGGTGGGTGGTGGTGGTAGGACGGCGATCAAGGCGGTGGTGAAAGGAATAGAAATGTGGGGAGAAGATGTGGTGGTGACGGTAGTGGGTGGTGGTGGGAGAGATTTGGAGCGCACCGGCAATTTCCTCCGACACACATATGAAGTGATGGAGGAGGAGGGAGGAGGTAGCATGGGTGCGATGGAAGTGGTCAGGAGGGGGGAAGTGGATACTGGGATGGGAATAGATGAGGGATGAGAAGAATGTGGTGAGGGAGGTGATGGATGTGGGGATGTGTGGGAGGGTGGAGGAGAAGATCGTCGAGGTGGTGAAGGTGGAGGAGAAGATCGTCGAGGTGGTGAAGGTGGAGGTGGACCGTGGATGTGAGTGAGAAGGTGAAGAATGGCGGCCACGTTCCTCTCAAGTGCGAGGAAACGTGGGTGAGTGAGAAAAGAGGACGGTGATGGGTCCGAGGAGGCAGAGGACATGGCGAGATCACGGAGGGCAGCGACCTCCCTTTCAAGACCAAGACGGGCAGAGACCTGGCGACGACCAAAGGATGTGGACTGACGTGAGGCAGAAGTGGTGCCGACAGGTAAGGTGGAAGCGGTGCCGGCGGCGGTGGTCATGCCGGCACAGGAGACAAGGCCAGAAATGGCCGCTAAGAGGTGCTCAGAAGTGATGGGGCCCGGAACAGAAACAGGACGACTCGGGCCAGCCCCCATATCTCCTCGAGACGCAGGGATATCCTGCTCGCCTAAGTGGGCGGCAGGGGACGGTGGTCTGCGTGCATCCGCGGGAAGGAAAGGAATGTGCAACCCCGCTAGGAAGTTCGAATCGGGTGGGAAGGTCCAATCTCCCACAAGAGCTATGGTCATGCGAGCGGGGTTGGGAGAATGGTGTAAGGGGCTGGGGGGATGGCCATAATTGAAGATGAAGCGGCCATCAGAGTGGGGTTTAATCATGTGAATGTGCCGCAGGACATCAATATCTAGCTGTGAGGGTCCTGCGGCAGCGGGAAGATTATTGGGGATGTGAATATTAAATTGGGGGTAAGAACAAATGATAGTAATGATGCTCCCACACCAAAACTTCCCCTTACCGGCCCGGCTGATCTCGAGAAGCTTGTAAACAAGCCAATCGCCGCCATGGATGGGGACGGTAGGGGCCATAAAGCTAATCCCATCATCGTCCCGAACAAAAGGGAAAGTCATGGCCCAGAGGATAAAAAGGTCAGGGATAGTCACGGTGCCGGACTCGTCCCTGGGAAAAAATGCAGATGATATGATCCTATGGGCCAAACGAAATACGGGGTGGATGATGGAGGAGGCCTTGGCCCTACCTCGGGGATAGCTAGGGAGCAGTGTGAGGCGGAACCAGAATTGATCAACGTCAAACTCGGGCGTGTACCCGTAGTGTCGGATGGAGTCATCCCCAAGATTGGGGAAACCAAATATATCGTTAATGATATTCAGATTGGTGGTGACACTCTTGTTACGCACCCGGAATTTTATGATCGACCCGGACTCCCAAACAAGTGTAGAGAGAAATTCAAGGGTGAGTGACGGGTAGGATAAGGCAGAGGCATTAAGAAAGGCCAACCAACCTAAGTTAGCGAAAAGAGATTCGACCTCGGTGAAGACACCGAGATCGACTAGTGACTGTGTGTGCGGAAACTTAGTTGATAGATGCCCCCGAGCATTGAGCCTACGATAAAAATCCTTGTGTTCCTGGTTCTTAAAGATATACCCATGCGGGCCCAACATTGGGTCCACAGGGGGGATAACAGGAGCGGAAGGGCCTAGTGTCAGTGCCCGTGTGTGGGGAGGGGGACGTGTTTGTTTTCGTCTCTTTCGAGATGGTTCCTCCTCCCGAAAAATCCCCTTCCCCTTGTCCTTATCCTTAGCCATGCATGAGTGTGCGTGTATGAATGAGTGCAAAAAGCAATGAATGCACACTAACACAAGCGAAATGAGCAAGCACAATTTATAGGGAAAAAAATAGAAATATGAGCGTAGGAGCGAGTGTACCCAATCGAAATGGCGAAGCTTGCTCGTAGATGTCCCCACGCCGTGCAATGGGAGAAGTGTGGAGCCGCGACGATCTTCTTCAGCAAGAATTTTGAAAATGGGCGTTGTGTGGAGGGGATTAGGTCAGAAATTCGAAATGAAAGGAGAGAGGGAGTGAAAATGATGGAGAGATTGATGGAGGAGGTGGAGAGAGGGAGTATTGGAGGAGTGGAGGACGTGGGGGAGTGAAATCCGGCCGTTGGGGAGGAGAAGGAGGTGAATCGATGGCCGAATGGGCGATCGGGCGAGGGTGAATGCGAACGGGTGGTTGGGGGTATTTATAGGGTTTTAAGTCGAACCGATCGGGTGACTGGTCACCCGATCGGTTGACTGGTCACCCGATCGGTTGACTGGTCACCCGATCGGTTGACTGTTAGGTCGAAAATTTTTGCTGAAGAATTGCTACAGGTGAACCGGTCGGTTGACTTGTCACCCGATCGGTTGGCCGCTCCACTCATTTTCCCGAGAATTGAGGGTTGCTCACCCGGTCGCCTCAACCGATCGCGCTCTAACTCAACCGATCGGTTGATATTTCCCAAAACTTTCCCGAGAATTCTCCCCAGATCACCCGGTCTGTCACCCGGTCTCTCCATTCTTCACCCGATCGGTTCATTTGGGGACAGATGCAGCTTGTATCTGATACATCCCAACCGATCGGTTGAGTTATCAACCGATCGGTTGGGGCTTTGTTTCCTGCAAAAACCAACAGATTGTCTAAGTCCCTGAACGGATGTTCTTGCGGCTGATTTTATTTATAAAAATAGATAAAATAAAGTCAAAAATAACACTAAAAAGTGGGGCAAAAGTTTAGAGCATGGGTTGCCTCCCATGAAGCGCACTTGTTTAACGTCGTTGGCTCGACGCCCGCAAGTGATGTTCACGGTGGTTGATACGGGTGATGCCCGAAGTTCGGCATCTCTTCTTCATCGGAGCTTACGGTCTTTGGAGTATTCAGCGGCTGGAGAAAGATTTGCTCGACTACCCTCTCCTTGTTTTTGGGATCCGGGGGCTTCTCTTTCGTATTGGCGTTTACCGCCATCTTCTTAAGGATTCGGACCTCGTCTTTGGTGAGGACCATGGGTTCTTTCCCTGTTTTCCTCGCAGGAGGAGCCTTGGGGAACCCGGGAGGGGTCGTACGTGCTGCATTCGCTTTCCCAGCAGCATCATTGTTCTTGGGGCCGTCTTGGTCTTCTGAATTCCCCAAGTTATCGGGGTCCGGTAACCAAAGTTAGGGTGGTTCCGGTTGTTTGGAGAGTAGGCCGGGTTGGAATTAGTTCTTGGTGGATACGGCGCATTTCCTGTGGGGTTGTAAAATAGTGCGCTCGCCTGATCCAACGGTGGTGAGACGTCACCACCGTCGAATTCCCCAAAAACTTCGGATTCTACCGCAGCAATCTGTTGTGTACCGGCCCCACCGGCTCCTACCATTAGTGCGGAGATCTGGGTCGAAAGCAAGTCGAACTTGCTTGAAAGTTTGTCGACGTCCTCGACTCTGTGTATACCCCTAGACCTGGGTGTGGCTCTCTCGTCACACCACCGCTCATTGTTGGATGCCATATTTTCCAGAATATGTCCGACATCTTCCTCGCTCCTTGACATGAAAGAACCCCCAGCCGTGGCGTCCATAGAAGATTTTAGGTCATCCCTCAGCCCATTGTAGAACAGATTAATAATCTGCCACTTCGGAAGCTCATGGTGAGGGCATCTTCTCTTCATCTCCTTGTATCTCGTCCAAGCTTCATGCAAGGACTCGTGGCTGGCCTGGGAGAAGGAGGAGATCTCACTCCTCAACTTCATGGTCTTCCCCGGAGGAAAGAACTTCGTCAGAAAAGCGTTGGAGAGCTTCTCCCAGGTATTGAAAGTGTTGGGGTCCTTCCCCCTAAGCCATTGCTTGGCTTTGTCTCACAACGAGAAGGGGAACAGCTTCAGACGGATCGCCTCAGTCGCGACACCATTAATCTGGAAGGTGTCACATTTCTCCAAGAAGGAGTCTAGATGCTCGATCGGGCTCTCCATGGGTGCACCCGAAAACTGATCCTGCTGGATCCATGTCACCAAAGACGGCTTTAGCTCAAAGCTTTGGGCCGTAATAGCTGGAGGACGGATGGCGGAAGTGGACTCGATAGATGGCATCGAGTACTCCAACAGGGACTTGCGAGGCAGGGTGTTCTCCTCCATGGCTTCAGTATCCTCTCTTCTTCGCTTCTCGGTGGCCAAACGCCTAAGGGTGGCGTTAATCTCTGGATCAACGGGGATCAAGTCGTCGAGACTTCTTGAACTCCTGCGCATGAAAAACAACAAACACCCGTGAAGCGACAAGTGGGAAAGAAATAGATAAGATAAGAAATAAAAAATAAAAATGAGAAAATAAAAAGAAAAAGGAAGAATGCGAAAATTATCGTGAGGTATGGATAAGAGCTAGACACTAGGGTTCAAGAGATCCTAAAATAACAAGCACGTTGCCTCCCCGGCAACTGTGCCATAAACTTGACATTGCCCCCGGTTTGCTAGCCGCAAATGGCCGGGGGACCCGCGTGAGGGTTTAGATATTTGTAACCGCAAGCGCACGGTGTTGTAGTGTGGCTTGGGGGTCGAACACAGGGAGGCTAGGATGTGCTTGTGTCAAGGAGGACCGAAATCACCCCGTGGGCGAGCTAGCCCGAATCGGTTGATGGGTTGTCACGGGAAAGGAATGCAAGGTATGAACAATAAGAAAATAAACCCGGGACTTTGGTTTCCACTCCAACGAGCGACTTCGCCGATACGGCCTACGAGTAGGATGGCGATTGGAATTAGGGTCTAATGGTGAGACGTTGCCTCTGAAAGTGGTACCGGCATCCCATGGGCCCGATATTCCGGTCGGTGCCCAGGATGATACACCGGACTTCCCGGGTTCGATCAGTGGGCACTCCCGTGTCCATTAACACTGATCGATTCCGGGAGCACTAAGCTCGCAACGATAACTCCCAACGTCTCATCCTGCTGCTCCCGCGTGCTAGGATTCGGCGTCTACGCTAAGGGCGTGAGCTATTGCTAGGGAGTCAACCGCCAAGTTTATTCCCCCTTGGCCCAACGGTCAAAGGTGGTCTTTTTCCCGCCGATGACAATAAAACACCCCGCGTAACCGTTAGATTCCTAATCCCTATCGATTTCCTAACCCTATGGATGCATCGGGAAGAGCCCCCGAAGGGGTTTCCGCCAAAATCCCAGATTTGGGAACTACTCACAAATATTCATTAAAAACGATCTAAACGAAAATGAACCGTTGAAATCATAATCAGACGATTGGAATGCGAAGGTAGTAGAGCAATTAAGACAATACTAAAGTTTAAGAAAGATCCGAAAACTTACAATAGAAAAGTAATTACAGCCGTCACAAATAGGCGAAAACAGTAAAAACTAACAGCTCTCCCGTTTCTGGAACCCTAAGGGTCCTATTTATAGGATCTCGTATCACCAGATCGGTTGACAAGTCAACCGATCGGGTGATCCGTTACAAATAATAAACAGAAAACGGCGGAGTTTCACCCGTTCATATGAACCGGTCGGTTGAGTTCTTGGGGTGACCGGTTGGATCTTGGCGCCATCTGGTGAAGGGGTCGGTTGGGTGCCCGTGTCTCGACTCCTCAGCATCAGCTACAGATGAACCGATCGGGTGAGAGTCACCCGATCGGTTGGAATTTGGCTTGAAAAGACAGAGAATCGGCCCTGTTGAACCGGCCTGTGAACCGGTCGGGTGACATCCACTTGAGCTCCGGCAGAGACCGGGTGGTGCACGCGTGCATCACCCGATCGGTTGGAGATGACCAACCGACCAGGTGAGGGGCTGAAAGATGTAATCTTCGTCGTTTGACCCCCTGGATCACGCGTGACTCCTCCCGTTGCTCCGGGGACACATGATATCATTGTTTTGTGTCCCAAATGCGGGCAATCTCCTGTAAACATGGAGAAACAAAGAAAAGTGAAAGAAAACGAGAAAACACGAGAAAACGAATAAAAGACGGCGGAAACTACGGAGAAACACAAAAGAAAACGTGCGTGAATATATGAAATATATACACACGTCAGTGTCCAAACTTCGTTCTTTAACTATAAGATTCGATTCATACAAGAAACGTCCAGATCATTCCATGGGGAAACATCTGCGACATATGGCGAATCTAATCTCAGAGTTAAAGGATGCAGGTCATGTGCTCACTGATGAGCAACAAATCCAAGCAGTCATACATTCCCTACCAAATGGGTGGGACCAAATGAAGATGCATCTCACTCATAATGAGAGCATCAAGAACTTCAGCGATGTTTCTAAGCACCTCGAGTTAGAGGAAGAGTGGCGTGCGGCTGCCAAGCCAAGTGCAGAAGTGCACATGGTTGCTAGTTCCTCACACGGGGGAAAGAAACGGAAAAATCATTCGAAGTTTACTAATGAACGTAATAAGCAAACAGAGTCTACCAAGAAACCCAAACATAAAGGTGGGAACAAGAAATGGCACAAGAAGAAAGACTTGAAGAGGATCAAGTGCTTCAAGTGCAACAAGTTAGGTCACTATGCCCGTTCTTGTACGGATGGAGGTGACAAGGTAACTTGTAATACTAGTTACATATGTGTTTCTAGTTCAATATTTCTTGTAGAATCTAATCCATTTTGGATAATTGATTCAGGTGCCACCGACCACATAGCAAGGGACAGACGCTCCTTCGTGGAGTATCACCGGATACCCCAAGGAACAAAGTGGATATATGTAGGAAACAACACACGTGTTGAAGTGAAAGGCGTTGGGACTTGCAAGCTCGTTTGGACAACGGCCGCACTATCTTACTACATGATGTCCTCTTCGCTCCAGATATTTGAAGGAATATTATATCTGTGGTCGTGTTAATGGGTCTTGGTTATAGCTGGTTCTTTCATAATTGTAAAGTGGACTTATCTTGTAATAATACTCTAATTGGTTCTGGGTATGTATTTAAAGGATTTATTGTATTAAATACAATGTATGACTCCTCATTTTGTAATGAAAATTTCCTTGTTACAAATTCTTCGACTTATGAGTCAGATATAATTTGTTGGCACGCAAGGCTTGGTCACATTGGACCAACGCATATGGATAGACTTGCCAAACGTGGCCTTCTATCCAATGTTTCAATGGTCGATATGTCGACCTGCGAACATTGCCTTGTAGGGAAATCTTGTCGCAAGCCGTTTGGAACCGGCACAAGGGCCGAGGTTTCATTACAGCTCATCCATTCGGACATATGTGGTCCGATGAATGTCAAGACAAGACGCGAGAAGTCCTATTTCATCATTTTATTAATGACTTCACCTGATTCGGACATATCTATTTGATATCCCACAAAAGTGAAGCATTAACCTGCTTTAAAAACTATATGAGTTTAGTGGAAAATCAATTAGATCGCAAGATTAAGGTCTTGCGAACCGATAGGGGCGGTGAATATCAATCAACAAGTTTTAAAGAACTTTGTGATAAAAAAGGCATAGTTCATCAGGTAATTATGCCTTATATTCCGCAACAAAATGGTGTTGTAGAAAGGAGGAATAGGACTTTAATGAAAATGGTCCGTTCAATGATGGCACAAGCTAACTTTCCAATCACCTTTTGGGGTGATGCATTATTGACGGCCGCTTTCATCTTAAACCGCGTAGCCTCGAAATCAGTTAGCTCCACTCCTTACGAGTTATGGAACCAAAGGTCTCCTGACTTAAACATTTTGAAACCTTGGGGGTGTGCATCCTATGCACATATTTCCTCCCATAAGTATGGCAAACTTGGGCCACGGGGAAGGAAATGTATCTTTATACGATACGCAGAAAACTCCAAAGGTTATGTTTTCATTGGTCAGGAAGACAATGGAGGTCTAATTGAATTTGAGTCAAGGGATGTCATTTTCTTGGAAAACGAGTTTCCAAGACAGGGCGAGATAAGTCAGGACTTATCTCTATTTGAGATTAATGATCAAGAAGGATTACCTCATTCGAGTGGGAGAATTCTTAGTGAAGACGAAAATACGTTTCTACCGTCACCAATGGATGATACGAATGATGCTGATCCTATTCCATACGGGAATAATGATCCAAGTGGGAGCAATTCTAACGACATTCCAAGTGGGAGTGACATTAGAATTGATCTAAATTCAAGTCAACAAGGACTTGAAGAATCTCAAATACGACGTAGTAGTCGTACAAGGTTAGCTCCTCTAAGATTTGAGGATGAATTTCCGCAAACCTTTATGAATTTACTACAAGTAGATGACGAGCCTGCTACTTTCAAACATGCCGTATCATGCCCTGCAAAAGACAAATGGATGGAAGCGATGAAGGAGGAGTTAGAATCCATGAAAGTTAACCAAGTCTGGGACTTGGTTGATTTACCCAGAGGACGTAGAGCTATTGGGAACAAATGGGTTCTCAAGATCAAGCATAAGGCTGATGGCTCTATAGACAGATATAAAGCTCGCCTTGTCGCGAAAGGTTTTACACAACAGGAAGGGATAGACTATGAAGAGACCTTCTCACATGTTGTTCGTTTTACCTCGATTCGCCTGATTCTGGCTATGGTAGCTTGCTTAGACCTCGAATTACATCAAATGGATGTAAAGACTGCCTTTCTCAATGGAGAATTAGACGAGGAGATCTATATGGAATAACCAACAGGGTTCGTAAAAGAAGGAAACGAACATAAGTTTTGTAAACTTCATAAATCCATATATGGTCTTAAACAATCTTCGAGGCAATGGTATATACGATTTCAAGAAGTTGTCTTATCAAATGGTTTTACCATGCTTGATGAAGATAACTGTGTATATATTTAGAGGATTAAAAGCAAGTATGTTATTATGTCTCTATACGTAGATGACATTTTAATAGCCAGAAATGACAAGGGCTTTGTGATGGATATCAAGACTTGGCTTTCATCAGTTTTTGAGATGAAAGACATGGGAGAAGCTGCATATATCCTTGGAGTTAAGATTTCAAGGAATCGTTAGAAGAAAATTCTTTCTCTTTCACAAGAGACTTATATAAAGAAGGTTCTAGAACGTTTTAATATACAGGACTGCAAGTCCATTGATACTCCTATAAGCAAATGCGATAATTTATGTCTGAAATCATGTCCAAAGAACCAAAAGGAAAAGGAAATTATGGAAAAAGTTCCATATTCCAGTGCAGTTGGTAGTCTTATGTACGCTATGATGTGTACAAGACCGGACATCTGTTTTGCCGTTGGAATGGTAAGTCGTTACCAATCAAATCCAGGGCAAGTACACTGGAAAGCGGTTAAGAGGATAATGCGATATCTTAAAGGAACTGCGGACTATGCTTTATGCTATCAAGGAGATGCCTTGAGGCTCGAAGGCTACACTGATGCTGATTGGGCGGGTGATCTTGATGAGCGACGATCGACCTCAGGATATGTTTTTCTACTCGGATCTGGTGCAATATCCTAGAGTAGCAAGAAACAATCCTGCATCACACTTTCAACTATGGAAGCCGAGTTTGTAGCATTTAGCATGGCAGTCCAAGAGGCTGTTTGGCTTAGGAAATTCTTAGACAGGCTAATTGATGCAAGTGACTCAGGTGATGTACCAATACACAGTGACAGTCAAGCATCTATAGCCTATGTCAAATATCCAAAATTCCATTGTAAGACCAAACACATTGATATCCACAACAAATTTATAAAAGACTATGATAAGACCAAGAAGGTAGACATAAGGTACATATCTACGCATGAGATGATAGCGGATCCGATCACGAAGGCGATCCCCAGAGATGTGTTTTACAAACACTTATTATCTCAAGGATTGCGTAAGAGCTAAGTTGTACCAATGTAAATTTCCATGTCTGTAAAAGATCAAATTTAATAAAAGAATAAGTTCTTTTTCAACATTGCATATGAGTTTCTAGAAAATGTTTGTGTACATTTTAAAATCTCAGCTATATTTTCTAGTATGTCGGACAGATTGAGGTTGGCTCTCTCACATGAGCAACCGCCTTTATTATATCAGATGGATAAAATAAAGATGAGACCTGTTTAAAGTCAAAATCGTCAAACGTATGATTTAGAGTCATGACTTAAACAAAATGGTCGTATGAAAGATCTGCATCATATGGATGCTTACAAAAGATCTAAGAGGATTCTTAAATCCTATCTGTCTTATGCGGGATGTGGGTCCAGAAGATTATTTGAGTAGTAAAAGGGACTCAAAATCAGACATTGTGGTGTCTGATCATCATCCTTACAACATCATTAAGATATACACTCCCTGGGAAAGGAGTGATGTTGTAATACGTATTCATACTACGTATGCATTTGACCATTGGGTTAGAATAGTAATTGTGTTTACTATTATGTGAGACCCAAAGACCACATGGGTCTTAACTCGTTACCCTTATGGACTCTAATTGGTTCCTTTAGATTTGACTGGGTGATTGCTATCTTAGCAAGTTGCTTATGGACTATGGTCAATTCGGTCCGGCGGGGCATGTTAGAAAAGCAAGTCAAGTAAAGATCGAAAGGATCGTAAGAAGAGGAAGATTAATTTCATATTCACATTTGGACTTTAGAGATTCAAAGATGGCCAGCCAATTGTAATCCAGATGGGATTCAATTGTTGAATATAAAGTATAAGAAATGTGAAGAAATAATATAGGGTAAAACATGCGTTGATCTACTCAACTTTGCACCTCGATGAGTGTGTATCTCTAACAAGTGCACAACAGCGGACTCTATGCGCATGACGGTTACACGGTCTATTTTTCGGTATGATAAACAGAAGAGCAAAAGGAAAATATGTTTCCTTACAATCCCCTCAAGTGTGAGTGGGAGATGTTGGATATGGACGACATATATACACCCATGAGGGGATGTATGAGGGCCTATGGACCTCAGATGTCGCGTGCACGAAAGCGTGCACGAAGGGAACCTTTTCTCGTGTGAAAAGGACCGCTCGATAAGTGGAAAAAGTCACTTTATAAGTGCATAAAGGCACTTGATAAGTGAATGAAGAAGAGGATAAGTAAATGTGCTAATATAGGCTAATAAGCTTATATTTAGTTATTTCCTACAATAACTACCCCTAAAGCCTATAAATAGGACCCAAGGGTAAGGCATTTATACTAATCTAACCATGCCATAAGTTTGCATAAGGCAACTTGTGTTCTTCTTCTCCCTTCCATTAAATTCCTCTTCTAAATAGAGATTTAGACGGTGAAACGCTGCTTCGATCCTCCGTGAAGAAGTTCCGACCGTTGTGGCAAATCCGAGGGTGAAGTTCAGAGACTACGGTGCAGCATACGCTAACGTAAGTCTATGTTATTATTCGATCCTAACGTCGTTGTTTTGATAGGATCCTACAAACACCCATGCCACGGAGGCGGAGGCGAAAGGGAGAGAGATTGTCGAGCTCGTGCGTCAAGTGGCAGAGCTAAAGGAGGTCGATCTCGAGGCTGTGAAGATGGAGACCGTCCTTAAGTACCTGAAGGACGAGCTCCTCTCCCTCATAATGGAGATCCAGGGAAGAGCATGGCGGAGGCCCGGGAGGCGAGCTTACAGGAGGGCTTTCAGATGGGCCTCGAGAAGGCAGGGAAGAGGCTGAAGAGGCTACATTCTGGGCTATAGATCGACTTCTCTACACTGATGGCAGCCTCAAAAGGAGAGGAGGAGGAAGGATCCGGGGAAGCGGATCCATCGGGTGGCGACCAGGCAGCCGGTGATGTCGAAGACCAGGGGGAGGTCGCAGGGCGAAGTCGACGGAGACCGCAGTTGGGGCACATGCAGAAGTGTCGTAGGGCGGTTTGGGTGGCATAGCATAAGTAAGGCCAGCCTCAGGGCTAGGCGTAGGACCTAGTATATGAATTTTGATGTAAATGTAAACTTTATCTTTCAATGAAATGTACCTTACGCAATTCTCCTTATTTGCACGTATGTTCCAGCTATTTTTGCTTGTATGTAAGCCCCCAACTTTCTGCTTTGAGGTGGCTAATGCCCCGGAGAAGTGGAATGTTGTGCAGTTTTACGGTGACTGGGTGGTGAAGCTCTTTATGGAAATGGATTGCCTCCAGGGTCTTTGGAGGGCATTGTGCATGGCTGACTCCTCATTTACGATTTTGGTTCGGATGGCGGACTGCCTCGGAAGTCTTCAAGGTTGTGGTATCGACTGACCCCACATTTATAACTCCGGTTTGGGTGGCAAACTGCCCCGATTGTCTTCAAGATTGCAGGATCGAGTGACCCCACATTTATAACTCCAGTTTGGGTGGTGAACTGCCCTGGAGGTCTTCAAAGATTGCGGGATCGAGTGACCCCGCATTTATAACTCCGGTTTGGGTGGCAAACTACCTCGGAGGTGTTCCTGAGGGCGAATTTCAGGCAGAACCCTTCTTCAAGCCCCTGGCCAGTTTGGTTAGCGAAGCCTGGCATGCTATGGGTAGCTGCACCGTGACCTGCCCCCGGAGGTCTTCCTGAGGGCAAATTTCAGGCAGAACCCTTATTCAAGGCCATGGCCGATTTGGTTAGTGAAGCCTGGCATAATATGGGTAGCTGCACTGCGACCTTCCCGGCAGTCTTCCTGAGGGCGAATTTTGGGCAGAATCCTTCTTCAAGCCCCTTGCCAGTTTTGTTATCGAAGCCCAGCACGCTATAGGTAGCTGCACTGCGACCTGCCCTGACGGTATTCCTGATGGTGAATTTCGAGTAGAACCCTTCTTCAAGCCACTGGCCGGTTTGGTTAGCAAAGGCCGACACGCTATGGGTAGCTGCACTGCGACCTGCCCCGATAGTCTTTCTTAGGGCGAATTTCGAGAACAACCCTTCTTACAACCCCTGGTCGGTTTGGTTAGCGAAGCCCAGCACGCTATGGGTAGCTGATCGCGCCCTGGGCGTACACCCAAAAGAGCGACCATGTAGTTTTACCGCAAGCGCACGGTGTAGCGGCGAGCGGGTATCGAACACAGGGAGGACGTATGACAGTGCCTTCTCCAAACAACCTGGCTATAGGAACAGAAAAGAGGGAATTTGCCTTTCGGTGATCCTGTCACAATCGTCAGACAAAGTATGGAGATATAAAATCAAATAAAGACGCCTAGGGAATAGGGAATCCCCGCTACTCACCGTATCTCGTCAATGTGATTCATTGGTATCACAATTGCTAGGGTAGAATTTCGGATGAACTAGTTGCAACTGAATGTAAAACCTAGCTCACGCTCTCTCGCTGTTGCCGATCTATAGCTAACCTAGGTTTGGGTCCAATCTCTAACAAACCTTAGCCTAGGCAAGCTAGCATTAGGATCAACATCATCGTTCAATCGCATCCCGAGCCCACTCTCGTGCAAACTCGGGCCACGACCTAGGTTGGGATAGTTCCTACCCGTCCATCTCTTGCAAACGGGTATCGGTACGGAATTGCAGCCGAGAACCCCAGTATCGGTCCAATCTCTTGCAAACCGATACTACGGAAACTCAATTTCAACCCAATTTGGATTTCTAGGGTTTCCTATCAAATTGGGATCCAATCTCTTGCAAATCCCAATCGATATGAACACCTAACTATCCGTAGTATATCGATCCCAAACTAACCCTAATAGCAATTCTAGCAATAGTTCTACCAAATCATCACCATTCGGAAATTGGGCTCGTAGGGTTCATCCCCACGCCCTAAGACGTTACGACTACTCACAAATCATATCACAAATGCAAAAATAATCAATTGAAATAGCAATAGAATTCATGGCAATATTCAAATAAGCAATAAAAATGAGATTTTTAATGAAGAGAGAGACAAACCAATAGAGTTCTCCAAGAATCCAACAAAAATAAACTTTTCTCTCCTCTCCAATCACAAGAATCAAAAGCTAAAAAGTTTAATCTAAAAGGCTGCCAAAAAGTCAGAAAAGCTCTCTAACCTAGGTTAAAAACTGGGGTTAAATACCCCCCAAAATCGCCCAAAAAACTGTGACAAAATTGCCCATGCGCAGCCTGAAAATTGCAATTTACGTTACAGGCAACGCGGCTCACTCGGCCGAGTGACAAAAGTCGCTCGGCCGAGTGGGAGACCATGAGAATTTCCAGTAAGTCTGGGGTCTTGGGGGTCTTCACTTCGGGCGTCGCTCGGCCGAGTGAGTTGTCGTCACTCGGCCGATGTGCTTCTATTCACTCGGGCGGTCGGCAATTGCCACTCGGCCGAGTGGGTCTTCTGATGCTCAGACTGACGAAAAACAGTAAGTTGGGAGTTTTTGATTGGCGTCGTCTGAGTGCCACTCGGGCGGACGGGGTTTCGTCACTCGGTCGATGTGGCTTCCGATGCTCGGCCGAGTGCACACTTGGTGCGTGTCTGATCTAGCCGGCCGAGCGGGGTCTTCTGGTCGGCCGAGTGACTCCTTCACTCGGCCGAGTGAGACACCAAAAATGCCCATTCTGATTGTTTTTGCCTCCTCGTCGCTCCTACGACGTTCTTTCTTCTTCCGCTCCTCTCCAATGGCAAAATACCCCTTGGGGAGGTCGTCGGTGACACTCTGGAGTAGGTGTATCTCGGAATCACTCCAAATCGCTCCAAATATCCTGAAATACGACAAAAACAACAAATCGTGAAAAGTATCGCAATATTGTCGATAAATCGTGAAAAACGTGATTTGAGCGATCTAAATGGCATGCAATCATGCGGAAAAAGGTGTAAAATACGGAGTGATCAAAATCCCCCAAGCTTACCTCTTACTCGTCCTCGAGGAAGATAAGTAAAAGGCGAACCCGGTGGATTCAGAAAACGAAAACGACGAAAAACGAAAAATGAAAAACGAAGAAGAAAGAAGAAAGCGAAGAGGGAAGCTGCTAGATCATTTTTCTCAGGACGTAGGTTTTGTTTACTCATATAGCATGCACCGAATGTAAAACACATGTCAAAGACTTTTATTTTGATATCATAGTATAATGGTGCAAATAGAAATAAAAAACCCAAGAATATTGTTATAGCATGAAAAACGGAATAATTTTAGAATTAGCATCGTCTGAATCATTTAAAGCGGTATACAATATCGCAGATCACACACTTTTCAATTGAATGCTTTCTATGAGGAGTATAAGAATATCACACAATTGAATAGAAAGAATAGAAAAGCGTGGATTTCATGAAATGAGTGCTAGGCATAGATTTCTGGATTTCGTGAAGCTAAAACAATCTCACCGAGTATAGAATATTACTTAGCCTAGGTTGTCGTGCACCGTCAAATAGTCACTCTCTCACACATCATTGGATTCTCCCCCAAGCTTATCTATAAGGGTGGTGGCATAAAAAACAATATTTACATCCCCATTTTTATGAAGCTCCAAAAGTAATAAAAATAAAAACAAAGAGAGGGAAGAAAGAGAGAACATGAGATGTGATCGTTTATTGAGATTCTTTTCTCTTTTCTTTTCTTTTTCTATTTTTATTTTCTCTTTTTTCTTTATATATATATATATATATCACATATACACAATGATCCCAAATCAAAGAGAAATAAGGATTTACAAGAAATTTTCTTTTTCTTTCTTTGGTTTTGGGAAATTTGGAGCTAGGATTTTAATGACAGGGGAAATGCCATATATTAGAATTGCTAGGGAGAGATTCATCAATGAATTTAAAATAGAGAATTGATGTTCAAGATATGTGGAGAAAGAAATAAATATGTCTCTCAGTTCACTCTATAGGACGTGCACGACAACTTCAGCAGGATAATCTAATCTACTCGGTTTCGATCACAAAAAAGCTAACTAATCCAGATTTATCATAGCTAACGCCATTCAATCATCCTGAAGTGAAATGTACAAATCATGCAAATAGAAGTGATATAGGAAAAGAAAACGGTACTCCAGATATAAGCATTCAATGCGTGAATCTTGGTGTGTTTTCTGCGATAGCGTACATATGAATATTCAGACTCAGCTAATAATAAAATTTCATCCATTTTCATGCTGAAAAAGTGTGGGTTACTATCTCAAAATGCAAGGCAAATCACAGCATATGATATCAGAAATAAAATCTAAGACATGACAAATATAGCATGTATATAGAGAAAGCTAACTCCACGTCATCATCATCACAGAAAAGTCATCTCTAGCATGAGATGAAAAAGAAATAAAGATAAAGAGGGAAAATAAAGCTATTTACAATGCAGCACACGAAGAAAATGAGAAAAAACGTGATGCATGGTAAAAAAGGGAAAAAACGATGAAAGTGAGTGCAAAAGCGGAAAATGGCGTGAAAAAACTAAAAATAAAGGTGGTAAATCGAAAAGAACGTGAGAACTCACTCCCCCAAGCTAAAGTGCACAGTGTCCTCAATGTGTGAAGTGTGGCACACCGAGAGACGTGTAATGTGAGGGGAAGGTGAGGATGCATGCATGATGAAAAAGAAAATAAAAATAACGAAATGAAAAATATGATGCGGACATGATGCATGCAGGTATAGGAGTGAATCAGATATAAAAGTGTGACACCAAAAATCTCTCTGTCTCTCCCAAAAATGATATAGAAATATATGAACAAAATGAGGACCCAAAACAGTGAGGGGAGGGGGTGTGGGCAAAAATCATCAGGACCCAGTAGAGACGGGCAGCAAGACGGCAAAAAAGATCAATGGCATCAAGGGTGCCTAAGAGGGTGGGGCTGCGCCGTCTCCGTCCTGAGGCGGAGGTGGTGGTGGTGGTGGGTGGGGAACAGTCTGCTGGGTGGGTGTGGGTGTGGGTGTGTGTAGGAGTGGGAGTGGGGGTGGGTACCTGCTGGGTGGGTGTGGGTACGCGAGGAAGCCGCTCGAGAATCTGAGTGAGGCAATAGTGAATGCCCGGAAGTAGGTCGAAGCGGCTGGCCATAGCAGTGACGGTGGCGGACATGGTCCTGAGGTCACCTCTGAGGGCACTCACCGCCCCCTCGAGAGCACGAATGCTCTGAAGTACAGTGTCAGGGGGAGGTGGTGCAGAGGGACGCACCTGTCTGTGCTGTGCAGGACGGGGCTGGCGGACTCGGGTGGTGTAGTGGATGGGCTCAGGAGGCATGTGGAGGAAAGGTGTTGTGCTCACAAGTGTGGGCCTAGCCTCAGTGCGAGGTTGGGGCGCAGGCTGGTATGCGGTGGAAGCAGCAGCAGCGAAAGTGGAGTACAAAAGTGGCGACGAGGCGGCCAGAGAGGTCAGTGACATAGACGAGGGAAGAGACGTCACGACACTCTCAGAAAGTACGGCTGCGGTGGAGACATAGGTGACAACCACGGTATCCACGATGGCAGCAAAAGAGGGCTCTCCGCTCTCAACAATAGTCGGTGGGCGCTCGGGTAGGGCGGAGGAAACGGGCTCAACGGACAGAGGGCCAGCTGTGGTAGGAGTGGTGGTGAGCGTGGAGATAGTGTGGGTGGTCTCAGCGAGTGTACTCCCGACACCGGCAGAAGTGTGGACAAAGGTGTCGGGAGCAGCAGAAATATCAGGCTGCTGAGGGGCCACGGGGTCAGCGGGTGCAGCGTGTGCAGCGTGGGCCTGCTCAGCCTGCTCAGCCTCCTCGACCTCAAGCACGTAGGCGGTGGGGATCAGGAGATCCATCGCCGGAAGCCAGTCCACCTGTGCTGGTGCTATCTGTGTCCGAGCTGGGCTCGGAAGGATCATGTAATCAGCACCGTAGGGACCGTGCAACCAAACCCAGTGCCGCTGACCGTGCGGACGTAGCATCTTCATCCGGGCCATGACGTCTATGGACAGTGAAGTGGGGCCCAGGGCTCGTCGCAGGTCGGCTGGAAGGTCCTCGCCGGTCATCAGGGCGAGCAGGGTGATCAGACCGCCGCAACATATCGGTGAGCGAGCACTCACCGATACGATGATGCGGTCCAGAAACCAGCTCGCGATATCAATCACGACGGCGGGGACCAACTCGTCACTATCCCTAGCTAGAGCTCTGGGGCGCGTCATCGTGTAGAGCATATAAAGCTCCGGCGTGGACATCGTCCCAGGCTCATACCTCGCCAAAAAGGTAGTCGCCATATGGCACTGAGCTATGTGGAGGTAGGTGTGGACGATGGCCAAGGCCTTGGCCCTAATAGGGTCGAAGGCAGCTGGTAGACCCGTGATCCGGGCCCAGAAAGCGCCGGAATTGAAGGAAGGTGGGGGAATGTGAGTGGGGGTGTAACCACGGTAGGCCCCGGGGACATCGGGCCACGAAAAGAATGCTCTCATCATACCGAGAGTGACCTGGCACTCTCGGTCCATAAACCTAAACGAGCATCCCTCGTCGGTCCGGGCGATAGAACTAAGCACCTCAAGTGTCGGACGGACGAAGGTATCCGCCGACACTTGGAAAAAATCTCGCCAACCCATGTTGTCATACAACGTGAGCATCCCCTCAAGTACCCCCAAGCGTCCTAGGTCTGCAAGGTTTGCGAACCTGGAGGGTACGATCGAGCGCTGGGAAATGCGCTCAAAAACGACGCAGTGTGCGTCGTCCCGGAACGTAATCCCTAGCGGCCCAACAAGTGGAGCCGGTGGCGGTGGTAGTGGCTGTGGGTCGGCAGGGAGTGGCTGTGCGTGGTGAACAGGGGCTGCAGGCTGTGCGGGGTGTGCGGGGTCTGCAGGCTGTGCGGGGTGAACGAGGTGTGGTGGTGTAGGCGGAGGAGAGTCTTCCACCTCGTGGGAGGGGCTGGGCTCATCCGGCCGCTTCCGCTTGGCGGAAGCTCTCCTGGTGCGAGGCCGTGTCCGGGGCGGCATGTGGGCCCCGGGTGCTCACCAAAAGCAGTAAAAAATACAGCGTGCACAAATGAGTGGAACGAGTATACCATAACACGCCGCGAGAGCAATATAGTGGACGCGTGCGAAGACGCCGCCTCCACGAAGCCAAAAACGCTCCCCGGAAGCTCCCCTGGGCTCCCCTAAGCTCCCCAATTTACCCTGCACATCAAACGAAGATATCAGCGAGTAATATTCAAAATGTATGGGGGTTAGGGGTATGATAGATAGAGTATGAAGTTAATTTGAATTTGGGGCTTGATTAGTGCGCGGATCGTCAAAAAATACAAGAAAGAGGAGAAAATAGGGCGAATTAAGGTACCGGAGCTCGGCCGGCAAGGTGGTCGCCGGCGGCGACTCGGGCGAGGGTGGGGCGGCGTCGGTCGGAGGTGGGTGGCCGAGCACCGCAGCGACGAGCGAGGTCGGGCGAGTGAGGGGGGGGGCAGTGGGTGAGGGATACGATCGGTCGTGATTTTTGCGTTATACTCGTTTCGAAAATCGTGCCGTCCCGCTCCCCCTTTTAGAGAAAAAGTTACGACTCGGCCGAGTGACTAAGTCGCTCGGCCGAGTGAACGCAACGGAAATATTTTGGAAAATTCCTCCCCGCTAATGACTCGGCCGAGTGGCCTTGCCACCCTCGGCCGAGTGGAATAAGTCCATTCGGCCGAGTGGCTCAAGCTACTCGGCATTACTCGCCCTAGGAGCGTATCAGTTTTACTCGGCCGAGTGAATATATATACTCGGCCGAGTGGCAATTATACTGAAATCAAGAAAAGAAACAGAGAGTTGGGTACAGCAGACTTCCCTCGTTCGTGAGCCGCTCGGGCGGACGAACTTATGTGGTCGGCCGAGTGACTAGTATACTCGGCCGAGTGAACCCTGTTTTCTGCTGTTTGGCTTCGTTTGGGCTCTAAACTCTGTTTTTCTTCCTCCCGTCTATTTCATCTTCCTCCTAAGCATCGAGCGCATTCCTAGAGCGCTCCTCGTCGCCTTGTTCATCCTCCTAATGATAGGTACCCCGTTCTCCTCTCCTGTCAAAGAAAAATAGGACCCGTTATCACGAAATTTTTAGGCAAACGACTCAAAACACTAATAATTTCTAAAACAAAAATAAAGGAAAAGTAAAAATAAAGCGATAACCGTCAGGTTGCCTCCCGACAAGCGCTCGTTTAAGGTCTTGAGCTCGACCCCCTTTGATTTTCAATTCAATGCGGGATATTGGGTGCATATGAGATGCACCCGTCAAATTTATTGGGAAGAACGCTTAAATTTGGATGTGGTGGCGGGGCGTTCTTCATCGGTGCTCCTTTGCCTCGGGTAGTGTTGGGGGGTGACTCCCCCAAGCTAGTGCTTGCTCCGGGCCTCGGCTTCACCGGTGACACCGATTTTCGTATCGGTGTGGATTTCTTTGGAGTCTTCATCTTTGAGAGCTTGCAGAGCTCTCGTATTCTCGCGACATCAGCGTCGCCTTCATCAATTTCCATGGAGAGGTTGGGGGAATGCTCCATCTTTTCTTCTTGGCCCAAATCCGGACTTTCCTCAAAATCTTCTTTGAATAGAGCGCCGATCGAATGGGGGATCGCCTCCTCAATAACCTTGTCAAGGAGGTATGAAAGATCATCCGGCCGTCCCTTAAGCAGATATATTCTATTGATTTCTCCCATTGGGACTCCCTCGGAATAATGCTTGAGCCTCTGACCATTTACTTTGATTGTGGCTCCGTCCTTGCTTTCCAACTCGAAAGCCCCTCCCGGTTGTATGTGCTTGATGGTGAAAGGTCCGGACCAACGTGACCTCAACTTACCGGGAAATAGTCGGAGCCAGGAATTATATAGCAAGACCTTGTATCCTACTTTGAAGTCTGTAACGGTTATGCGCGCATCGTGGAGAATCTTGGTCCTTTCTTTGTAAATTCTTGAGCTCTCGTAGGTGTCTCTCATTATCTCATCAAGCTCATTGATGTCCAAGAGTCACCTCACCGCTGCACTCTTGTAATCATAATTAAGGGTCTTGATGGCCCAATATGCACGGTGTTCCAACTCTACCGGCAAGTGGCAAGCTTTCCCATAAACAAGTCGGAACAGTGTGGTGCCGATGGGAGTGCGAAAGGCCGTGCGATATGCCCATAGAGCATCGTTTAACTTCATTGAACAATCCTTTCTTGATCGATCCACGGTCTTCTCAAGGATTTGCTTGATCTCTCTATTTGACACCTCCACGTGGCCGCTTGTCTGGGGGTGATACGCCATGCCAACCCTATGGTTTACCCCGTACTTCTTCAGCATGGCTTTAAACTTGTTTTCTATGAAATGGCTCCCCCGTCGCTTATCAAAGTACGAGGCACTCCGAAGCGTGGGAAGATATTCTGCTTGAAGAACTTAGAGACGACCCTCGCATCATTTGTAGGGGTAGCGATTGCTTCCACCCATTTGGAGACGTAGTCAACGGCCAAGAGGATGTATTTGTTACCATTGCTCGACGGAAATGGTCCCATGAAGTCCACTCCCCAACAATCAAAAAGCTCAATTTCTTGGATTGGCCTCATTGGCATCTCATTGCGTTTGGAGATATTCCCGATCCGTTGGCATCTATCGCACCCCTTTACAAAGTCGTGGGTGTCTCTAAACATCGTTGGCCAAAAGAATCTGCTCTGCAGAATCTTAGCGGTTGTCTTAGAGGCGGCATGATGTCCTCCGCATGGCATACCGTGGCAATGCAAAATGATAGACGTTGCCTCCTCTTTAGAAACACACCTCCGAATAACACTATCTTTGCATATCTTGAAGAGGTATGGATCTTCCCAAAAATAGCTACGGACCTCATGCAAAAATCTCCTCTTTTGATGTGTGGGCATCCCATGCGGTTTAATTCCACAAGCCAAGAAATTGACGAAGTCCACGTACCAAGGTACTTCTCCGGGCCTTATGGCGTATAGCCTCTCATCCACGAATGTGTCATCGATAGGTAAACTATCATCCTCCTTGTCACGAATAAGCCTAGACAAATGATCCGCCACGACATTGTCCGTATCTTTCTTGTCTCTGATCTCCAAATCGAATTCTTGCAACAAGAGTATCCACCTAATTAACCGAGGTTTGGCTTCCTTCTTGTTTAAAAGATACTTCAACGCCGCATGGTCGGTGTGAACAATCACCTTGGAACCAAGGAGGTAGGAGCGAAACTTCTCGATGGAATAGACGACCGCTAGAAGCTCTTTTTCGGTAGTTGTATAGTTTTTCTACGCATCATCCAATGTCTTGCTCGCATAGAATATTGCATGAAGCTTCCTATCCTTCCTTTGTCCCAAGACCGCTCCAATGGCTTGGTCGCTAGCATCACACATTAGCTCAAAGGGAAGGCTCCAATCCGGTGGTTGTATGATGGGCGCGGAAACTAGTGCTTCCTTTAAGGTATTGAAGGCTTGCAAGCATTCGCCTGAAAAAACAAAAGGAGTATCTTTCGCAAGCAAGGAAGTAAGCGGTCGGGCAATCGAGGCGAAATCCTTGATAAAACGGCGGTAAAACCCTGCATGACCAAGAAAGCCTCTAATGCCCTTGACATTAATAGGAGGAGGGAGTTTCTCGATTACCTCAATCTTTGCTTTATCTACCTTAATTCCTCTCGAGGAGACAAGGTGCCCGAGAACTATACCTTCCGTGACCATGAAGTGACATTTCTCCCAATTTAGAGTGAGATTGTTTTGTTGGCACCTTTTAAGGACTTTAGTAAGATTGGCCAAACAAGAGTCAAACTCACTTCCATAAACTGAAAAATCATCCATAAAAACTTCCATAATATTTTCAATGTAATCGGAAAATATGGATGTCATACACCTCTGAAAGGTGGCGGGAGCATTACAAAGACCAAACGACATCCTACGGTAGGCATAGGTACCATAGGGACACGTAAAAGTGGTCTTTTCTTGGTCATCTTCGTGCAAAGGGATTTGGAAGAACCCCGAATACCCATCTAAATAACAAAAGTATTTATGTTTAGCTAGGCGTTCAAGCATTTGATCAATGAAGGGCAATGGGTAATGGTCCTTTCTGGTCGCTTTATTTAGTTTCCTATAATCAATGCACATTCTCCATCCCGTGACGGTGCGTGTAGAAATTGGCTCTCCTTTATCATTTTTTATAACTGTCATCCCTCCTTTCTTGGGGACGACGTGAACGGGGCTAACCCATCTACTGTCAGAGATAGGATAAATAATACCGACGTCGAGCAATTTTAGGATTTCCTTTTTAACCACCTCTTTCATGTTCGGGTTTAACCGCCTTTGAGGCTCTATGGAGGTGGCGTCGGTATCCTCCAAATGGATCCTATGAGTGCAAAGCCTAGGGCTTATCCCTTTTAGATCGGAGATAGGGTAGCCAAGGACATCTTTGTGCTTCCTAAGAACGTCTAGGAGTCTCTCAAGTTGATCATGTGTGAGGTGGGAGTTAACTATCACCGGAAAAGTTAATTTATTACCCAAAAAGGCATACATTAGATTCGGTGGTAATTGTTTAAGTTCTACCTCAAGAGGTGACGTTCCTTCTACTTCATCAACTCGCATGAGTTTGGCTTCTCCCTTGACATCCGAGTTTAGCTCATGTTCAGGCGGCGTGCTCTCATGTGAAGACTCAGACTCACTCCTTAGTGAGGACGATGCATCGAAATAGATGCTCTCCGATTCTGTGCTAGCATCGTCAAAACCTTCACTCTGCTCCGGTTCGTTCCTGGAATCAAGAAACACATCCGACGATTCATAAAAGCAAGAGTGAGTGTCATAGAGTGTAACTCCCTGAACATTGGTTTGCTCGAAAGATTCTTCGGGGGTATAGTGCTCTTCGACACTTGTTCTACCGTCTTCGAAATATAACTTGTCGTCTATCACATCAACTCTGACATTGCCCCCGATAGTCCCATCCGGGGAGACTTGATCCATCATAAAACTAGCAAACAGTTATTCGTCGGGGTCCTTGATATCGATAGCAAAAGCTCCGGTGGCGTGGACCTCATCGACAAGCTCCTTAAGGAGATCTGTGAAGGAGTCATAATCTCCCTGACTGAGTTCCGTTGTCGACATTGCATCCTCCATTCTACCTGTTAAGATCTTATGCAAAATACAGGGAGACTATGCAAATAGGGCTGCAAACAGAGTTAGAACAGGATATAGAAGAAAGTAAAGAAAGAAAGAAAAATAACCGGGTGGTCGATGCCGAACACCGTCAAAATGTCTTCCCCGGCAACGGCGACAAAAACTTGATCGCGCCCCGGGCGTACACCCAAAAGAGCGACCGTGTAGTTTTACCGCAAGCGCACGGTGTAGCGACGAGCGGGTATCGAACACAGGGAGGACGTATGACAGTGCCTTCTCCAAACAACCTGGCTATAGGAATAGAAAAGAGGGAATTTGCCTTTCGGCGATCCTGTCACAATCGTCAGACAAAGTATGGATATATAAAATCAAATAAAGACGCCTAGGGAATAGGGAATCCCCGCTACTCACCGTATCTCGTCAATGTGATTCATTGGTATCACAATTGCTAGGGTAGAATTTCGGATGAACTAGTTGCAACTGAATGTAAAACCTAGCTCACGCTCTCGCGCTGTTGCCGGTCTATAGCTAACCTAGGTTTGGGTCCAATCTCTTGCAAACCCTAGCCTAGGCAAGCTAGCATTAGGATCAACATCATCGTTCAATCGCATCCCGAGCCCACTCTCGTGCAAACTCGGGCCACGACCTAGGTTGGGATAGTTCCTACCCGTCCAATCTCTTGCAAACGGGTATCGGTACGGAATTGCAGCCGAGAACCCCAGTATCGGTCCAATCTCTTGCAAACCGATACTACGGAAACTCAATTTCAATCCAATTCGGATTTCTAAGGTTTCCTATCGAATTGGGATCCAATCTCTTGCAAATCCCAATCGATATGAACACCTAACTATCCGTAGTATATTGATCCCAAACTAACCCTAATAGCAATTCTAGCAATAGTTCTACCAAATCATCACCATTCGGAAAGTGGGCTCGTAGGGTTCATCCCCACGCCCTAAGACGTTACGACTACTCACAAATCATATCACAAATGCAAAAATAATCAATTGAAATAGCAATAGAATTCATGGCAATATTCAAATAAGCAATAAAAATGAGATTTTTAATGAAGAGGGAGACAAACCAATAGAGTTCTCCAAGAATCCAACAAAAATAAACTTTTCTCTCCTCTCCAATCACAAGAATCAAAAGCTAAAAAGTTTAATCTAAAAGGCTGCTAAAAAGTCAGAAAAGCTCTCTAACCTAGGTTAAAAACTGGGGTTAAATACCCCCCAAAATCGCCCAAAAAACTGTGACAAAATTGCCCCTGCGCAGCCTGAAAATCGCAATTTACGCTACAGGCAGCACGACTCACTCGGCCGAGTGACAAAAGTCGCTCGGCCGAGTGGGAGACCCTGAGAATTTCCAGTAAGTCTGGGGTCTTGGGGGTCTTCACTTCGGGCGTCGCTCGACCGAGTGAGTTGTCGTCACTCGGCCGATGGGCTTCTATTCACTCGGGCGGTCGGCAATTGCCACTCGGCCGAGTGGGTCTTCTGATGCTCAGACGGACGAAAAATAGTAAGTTGGGAGTTTTTGATTGGCGTCATCTGAGTGCCACTCGGGCGGACGGGGTTTCGTCACTCGGCCGATGTGGCTTCCGATGCTCGGCCGAGTGCACACTTGGTGCGTGTCCGATCTGGCCGACCGAGCGGGGTCTTCTGGTCGGCCGAGTGACTCCTTCACTCGGCCAAGTGAGACACCAAAAATGCCCATTCTGAGTGTTTTTGCATCCTCGTCACTCCTACGACGTTCTTTCTTCTTCCGCTCCTCTCCAATGGCAAAATACCCCTCGGGGAGGTCGTCGGTGACACTCTGGAGTAGGTGTATCTCGGAATCACTCCAAATCGCTCCAAATCTCCTGAAATACGACAAAAACAACAAATCGTGAAAAGTATCGCAATATTGTCGATAAATCGTGAAAAACGTGATTTGAGCGATCTAAATGGCATGCAATCATGCAGAAAAAAGGTGTAAAATACGGAGTGATCAGTAGCTACAACGTGACCTGCCCCGGCGGTCTTCAAGATTGCGAGATCGAGTGACCCCGCATTTATAGCTCTGTTTTGGGGGCGAACTGCCCCGGAGTGCTTCAAGATTATAGGATCGAGTGACCCCGCATTTATAGCTCCGGTTTGGTGGCAAACTGCCCCGGAGTGCTTTAAGATTGCGAGATCGAGTGATCCTGAATTCATAGCTTTGGTTTGGAGGCAAACTACCCTGAAGTGCTTCAAGATTATGGGATCGAGTGACCCCACATTTATAGCTCCGGTTTGGTGGCAAACTGACCCAGAGTGCTTCAAGATTGGGGATCGAGTTTTCCCGTATTCATAGCTCCGGTTTGGTGGCGAACTGTCCAGGAGGTCTTCCAGATTGTGGGAATGAGTGACCCCGTATTTAAGACTCCGGTTTATGTGGCGGGCTACAATTTTAGTTCGCATAATACGTATGTAAAAATGAAAACACAAGGGTTTACTTGTAGAGGATTACCCCGCTCCGGATGATCAAGACGGCCTTTACAAAGGCACTTTCTATCTTGGAGGGGGATCTAAAAATTTTATTCAAACAACACGTGGTGGATACAAATATATATAATCACAAATTTTATTGATAGTACTTGAGTAGGTGTTGGGCGTTCCATGGATGAGCTAGATCCTCGCCTTCCATGTTCGCCAAAATGTAAGTTGCGGGTCCTGCGACGTTCGCTATTTTGTAGGGGCCCTCCCATTTGGTGGATAGTTTTCCACGGCGGCCGACCTCGGGTTTGAAGGTGGTGTCTATGAGGAAAAGGTCACCGACTCTGAAGCTTCGCTTCTTCACCCTGGAATTGTAATACCTCGCAATCCTTTGGTTGTGCTTGATAAGACATATTAGAGCATAATCACTTACCTTATCAAGTAGTTTAGCATTGAGGTTGAGGCCATCTTCATTCGCTTGTTTGTCGAAGTACTGTATGCAGAGAGAGCGTTCACCGACCTCCACCGGGACGACGGCTTCCGCTTCGAATGCCAGCATGAAGGGGCTCTTGTCGGTTGAAGCCTTGTAGGTAGTGCGGTAAGACCAAAGGATGCCGGGTAGCTCGTCAGGCCAAGTTCCAGGAGCATTGTTGACCTTCTTCTTCAGGGGTTTGAGGATGCATTTGTTTGCTACTTCGGCCATGTCGTTGCACTGCGGGTGCGTCACGGAGGCGAAGTAGAGGTTGATGCCCTAGTCCGAGCAGAATTCCCTGAAGTCCGTGGAGTCGAACTATGTCACGTTTTTCCATCACTATGGAGAGGAGTATCCCAAAGCAGTATATGACTGACTTCCAGATGAAGTTCTTCATATCTTTTGAGGCGATGCATGCTAGGGGCTCTACTTCTACCCACTTGGTGAAGTAATCGATGGTGACAACCAAGTATTTCCTTCCTCCGGATGCCATTGGGAGGAATGGTCCGAGGATGTCGAGGCCCCTTTTGGTGAATGGGACCGGGCTGCAGATTGGAATCAGGTTGGCGGGAGGAGCCTTCATATGCTTGAAGAACCTTTGGCACTCCTCGCACCTTTTGACGAATCTGATCGCGTCCTTAAACGTAGTCGGCCAGTAGTAGCCCTGTCGGACCGCCTTACGTGCCAGGGTGCGGCCACCATGATGATTCCTGCAGCATCCTTCATGAATCTCCCAGATGACCTCTTCGGCCCTTCTTGGCCCCAGGCACTTTAGGTAGGGCAATAAGTCGTTCTTCGTGCGACTCTTTCAGTAGAGCACGTCGCCGAAGATCACAAACGATAAAACCCTCCACTCGATCTTTCGTGCCTCCAGCCTATCTTCTGGTATGGTCCCGGTCTTTAGGTAGGAGATGATCGGTTCCATCCACGATTGTTCTCGGTCAACGCACATCAACTCGCCCTCCTCAATGCTCGGGGTCAGTAAATTTTCTATGTAGATGGCCTTCCCGATCTTCGCCAGAGAGGACGAGGCCAGCTTTAAGAGGGTATCGATGCGGAGGTTTTTCAACCTCAGTAGATGCTGAACCGTCGCTCTCCTAAATTTGAGAAGTTTGGCACGGGCGCGTTTCAGGTATCGCTTCATCAACTCCTCCCTTGCCTCGAAGCTTCCTTCAATTTGTTGGACGACCAATCTTGAATCACTGATCAGCAGCACATTCGTTGCTCCAAGCGCCTGGCAGAGCTTTAGGCCGTTGAGAGCGTCCTCATATTTTGCCACATTGTTGGTCGCCAAGAAAATTAAGCGGACGGAATACTCCAACAAGCTCTGCTCCAGAGTCTCAATCATGATGCCGGCTCCGCTCCCTGATGCTATGGCTGATCCATCAACGTGAACGACCCATTGCTCACCATCGGACTTGGTGGAAGTAAGGGGAGGACTATCAATGGCAAGCTGCTCGGGTGCCGCATCCAGGGGTTCATTGGGTGGGGCCTCGCCACTCTCTCCCATGGTGCACTCCGCGACGAAGTCTGCTAGTGCTTGCCCCTTAATCGTTGCCCTTGGTTTGTAGATGATGTCGACTCATTGAACTCGACACTCCAATTCAGCATCCGGCCTGATCTCTCTAGCCTCCTCAAATTCTTTTCCAGCGGCGTATTGGTGTAGAAGACAATGGTGTGCGCCTGGAAATAGGGTCAAAGCTTTCTTGTGGTCAGGACTAGGCAGTAGGCCATTTTCTCGATGGGGTCGTAGCGGTTCTCCGCATCTCAGAGTACCCGACCAGCGTAATAGACCGGCCTCTAAACGCTTATGTCCTCCTTCACGAGGATCGAGCTCACGACTTCTTTAGTAGTGGTGAGGTAGAGGCCGAGCTGATCCCCTTCTCTGTGGTGGTGAGGTAGAAGCCGAGATGCTCCTTTTCTCAATGGTGGTGAGGTAGAGGTCGAGCTGCTCCCCGTCTTCAGGCTTTGCAAGCAGCGGCAAACTTTGCATGTAGGTCTTTAGCTCGTCGAAGGCTCTTATGTAGGAGTCATCCCACTTCACCACCTTTCTTTGGTCCTTCCCCTTAGCGAGGGCTTTCCGAAGAATCTTAAAGAATGGGAGCGATCTCTCCGCAGACTTCGACAGGAATCTTCCATGTGCGACGATCCATCCATTCAGCCTTTGCAGGTCCCGGATCGTCCTTGGCTCCGTCATGTTGGCGAGGGCGGTGATCTTGTCGGGGTTGGCCTCAATTCCTTACTTAGTGATCATGAAACTGCAGAACTTCCCCGATTCGACGCTGAAAATGCATTTGGCCGGGTTGAGCCGCAAGTTGTAGCACCGCACCATCTGGAACGTCTCCTCCAGGCCAACGAGATGATCCCTGGCCTTCTTCGATTTCACCAACATGTCATTGATGTAGACTTCCAAATTCCTGCTACCTGAAAATGTAAGATTTTGTCCACCATCCACTGATAGGTTGCCCCGACGTTTTTGAGTCCGAACAACTTTTTGGTGTAGCAAAATGTCCTCCGGTCCATAATAAACGCCATTTCCTCCTCATCATGGATTGCCATCTGTATCTGGTTATATCCCAAAAAGGCATCCATAAAATTTAGGAGTTCATACCCTGAGGCATTGTCCACTAGATGGTCGATCCTTGGAAGCGGGAAGCTGTCTTTCGGGCAGACTATGTTGAGGTTCGTGGAGTCCACACACATCTGCCATTTGCCGATGGGCTTTTTCACCATCACTACGTTGGAGAGCCAATCAGGATAGCTCACCTTTCTAATGAATTTGGCCTCGATGAGCTGTTCCACCTCGTCTCCTACCGCCCGCGCTTTCTCTCCCCCTACGCTCTGCTTCTTTTGTCGGATCGGACGGGCCTCGGGGTCGATGTGCAGCTCATGTGCGATCACCGCCTTATCGACTCCAGGCATGTCAGATGGCAACCATGCAAATATGTCTTCATTCGCCCGGAGAGGTCAATCAGCCACGCCCTCAGCTTTGCAGTCAGCTTCATGCTGATCGATACTGTTTTGTCTGCTTCCTCTATCAATAGTACTTCCTCAATACCCTCCACCAGGCTGGGTCGCTAATGCTCCTGGTCTTCTCGGTCGTCGAGGAGTTCGACCGATAAAGCTTGTGCAGTCTTCTCATGTGTTATGGAGCCGATATAGCAACTCTGCAAGAGCCTCTGGCTTCCTCGCACTCGTCCAACCCCATACGGGGTCTGAAACTTCACCATTTGGTGCAACAGCGAGGGGAGAGCTTCGATGGCGGTCATGTAGGGCCACCCTATGATGCCAGTGTATGCCGAGTAGACGTTCACGAAGACAAACTATGTTACTCGCGTAACAACCCTCGACCTCTCCCTTAGGGTGATGGGCAGGTCGATCGTTTCGATGATGGACACCGAATGGCCAGTGAAGCCGACAATCAGGCCCACGTATGGTTTCAAGACTGCCTCGCCTAACCCCATCTTTTGAATCGTTGATAGGTACAATATGTTGCACGAGCTGCCAGCATCCACCAAGAGTCTGCTCACCACCGCCATCTCGATGAGTGCCTTAATGATGCTGGCATCATCGTGCGGTAGCTCGACCCCCTCCAGGTCTTTGTCAGAGAAGGAAATGGGGGTGGGGTTTCCCTTCTACGCTTTGCCCCTTCACCAGTGCTTGCCATTATGACCTGCCTCGCATAATTCTCCCTTAGTGATGATGAGGTTCCGCGTGAGGCAAGCCGGTCGCAAATCACATCAATGCACATGATTGGCCCAATGACGGGATGGGCAGCTAATTCGGTGTTGTGGGCCTGGAACTGTCGGACAGGTTCTGTTGGTGTTCATCATTCTCGTCCCTGGCCTTCTTGGTCGATGTACCTCTGAATGTGGCCTCCCTGGATCAGCCGTTCAATGTCTCTCTTCAGGACTAAGCAATTGTCGGTGTCTTGGCCATGATCACAGTGATATCGACAATACTTCTGCGCATTTCGCATGGTTGGCCTCCCCTTCATCTCCAGAGGCGGTTTGATAAAACCATCCGTCTTGGCTACGGCCATACTTTGGCCAGCAGGGCGTTAAGCCTTGTGTATTGCACCTCCTCTAGTGCTCTCTCGTGCCCGTTCCTCGGAGCGGGGTTCCTAGGAGTGTGGAACCCCCTCAGAGGTCCGGGGCGATCCTGTCCTCGGGGGCCACCCTGGTCGCACCCTCGAAATCGGTCTTGATCCCGCCCTCGGGGGCGGTCATCCTGCCTCGGCCTAGGCGGTGGCTGACGGTCAGCTCTGAGCCGCTCGGTCGGGGTAGCATCTTTCCTTTCTCCCCATGATGTAATGCCCTGAAAGCTACTGCACAAGTACTGGAGGGGGGGTGAATAGTACTTTAAAAATAATAAGGAGTATAATTCCTAATTATCGTGCAAACTACTACCAATAAATGCGGAAGCTAAAAATGACAACAACAAATATTCAATGCAAACAATTGAAATGATGGGTTCGGATCCACCCAAGTCTCCCCGACTTGTACCCGGTGATCCTACGTCCCAGAACACCCGGATCCCCTCCGGATACTTAGGTTAGAAACCCTAACCCAAGATTTCCACTATGAATACCTTGTGAAAAACCTTCATAAGATCAAATCATACAATCAATAGCAATAGTGAATCCCACAACCCGGGATCACAACCTTCTCTTACAACCGAGAGAATCAATAGCAATAAAAGAGTTTATATGAAATAAACAACAACTTACCACAAACCCTATACCTTGAGTATTCTTACCAAATTAGGGCAAGGAGGGATTTGAGGAAGGAGAAGTCACCAAGACCTAGCACCACCAATATGAGCAGCAATGGGTGCCTAGGAATGAATAGGAGACTTGAATCAAGCAATAGCTTGGATGGCTCAACAAGAACAAAGTTCTCTCAAGATGGATTCTAGATCTCAAATGAGGGAGAGAATGATTTCTTGTGAGGAAGAGAGCTTTGGAAATGAGTTTTAATCTCTAACTCTTTCAATCTGAATAAGTCTCTCAATAGTAGCTCTAACATTGAGAGAAATGACCAAGCTTCGTATTTATAGGGTCCCACAAAATCGAGCTAGGTCATCTCCCAACGGTTGGAAATCTGGGGCAATTAGTCGGTCAAAGAACAACCACTGACCGACTAGTTCATCAACAAGTCGGTCGGTGAAACAACATGAACCGACTAAAGGAAGAACAGTGAACATATGAAATTTCAGACCTAGATAACTAGTCAGTCCAAGAAGACTTTCCGACCGACTAATTTCTCAACTAGTCGATCGGTCAGTTAACTTAGACCGACTAAGAGTCAAAAACTATTAGTCTGAATACAACTTGATTTAGTCGGTCCAAGAACAAATTTTGACTGACTAGATCATCAACTAGTCGGTCACCAAACATTCTTAGACTGACTAACGATAAACAGTAACTCAGGTGAAAAATTGGCATGTACAGTAAAGCTCAACTAGTCGGTCTAAGAAGCATCACTGACCGACTAGTTCACCAACTAGTCGGTCGGTGAGTCAACTAAGACCGACTAACTGTAAACAGTAAAGAGCTTAAAATTTGGGAGACAAACTAGTCGGTCCAAGAAGCTTTTTCGATCGACTAGATCACCATCTAGTCGGTTGGTTCTTCTTCTTGAACCAACTAACATGCACAAGAAGTCCCTATTCGAAGCGCGATGCTTCGGGAAAGTTTGAATGGACTTCTACTAAGATCCTAGCTCTAAGATAGGAGCGATATGAAGATTAAATGATAATACCTACTCAAGGTTTAACATTCTAAAGAACAAAGCTAGAAGACTAAATATAAATCTAGACAAACCGTCTTCAAACGCTTCGATCGAATCTTCATGACTTCAAAGCTGGTCCAAAAGCTTCAACGAAGCTTTAGGCATATGAATACGTGCTTTGAGAAGTCTTGAGACGTCGCTTTGGATGTTCACGTGAATTTGGCGACGATCTCCATAACTGCGCTCACAAAGTGTTAGTTCACTATTTATTTATGTTTGCTCATCATCCAAAACCAAATCCGGGGAGTCCAATACTCAACATTCTCCCCCTTTTTGGTGATGACAAACCAACATAAATAATAATCAAAAATAATGATTCAAATGTAAAATACTTACTCCCCCTGCATTGATGACATGTTAATTCCAAATTGAATAAATATAATACGCATCAAGCAGAAGTGAGAAATATAAAACATGATCCAAGTATTGAAATTTAGGATCGTAATCCATTTTTATATATCTTCACTCCCCCTGAATCTAACATAATAAATTAGATTCATGGACAATAGAGTTAAATTTTCATTTTGCCCTTGTCATTATTACTACTCTCCCCCTTTGGCATTATCCAAAAAGAGTGGGGGGCATACAACGACAACAACAAGGCTAAAGAAAAATCCAACATCGGGAGTCGATGAATACGACGATGGTCCAAAAGACACCAAGAAACAAAAATACAAGAAGAAAATCAAGGTGTGCCAAATTGACTATTATCCAAAAGCGAAAAACGAAATCATCAAAATACCAAATATAATTCACTTATTGAGTAAAAGAATGTGCTCTCCAATCTCAACATTTTGGTTAAATTAGTGCATGGAAAACAATTCTATGTTTCATAGAAATAAATTCTTTTTAACCAAGTCATTATCGTCGAGCGATGAAATCGAATATCATAGACATTAAAACGAATATAAAATGTGCACAACGAAGTAAAAGAGAACAACGATGTATATATATATATATGAAGCATCATGAGTACAACCAAAAGATACATCGACTCCATAACATCAAAGGCACAAAGTACATCGACTACATCAAAATGTCACATAGTATATCAACATCAAAAGTCACAATCCATCATCGACATCAACACCATCAACATACATCCAAAAATGATACAACATCGACATCAAACATCAACACATCCAAAAACATCAGAAAACACCACCAACGCTGTCCTAACCCAAAACTCTCTCTAAAAGATGAATCATCCAAGGAGCATCGGAGAGTCCTCCAAACAGACTCTCAAGAAGTAGTGGTAGGATCAGCAGTCTCCATAGGTCCAGTCGAAGGAGTGGACTCAGGCTCTGCTGGGAGGAGTGGTGTGTCAACAGAAGGAATCGTCGGGGCAGGAGTGGAAACAGCAACAGCAGGCTTAACGGCAGAGGTATCAACAGGAACGTCAACAGGAGCAGACGTCTCTGGAGCAGTAGTAGACTCATCCACTGGAGTAGAAGACTCTGGAGGACCTGAAGAAGTGGCAGCTCCAGCAACAGATGTGGTAGCAGCAGCAGGAGTGACCTCAGCGCCACGAGCAAGAGAATCAACGAGCTCATCAATATCCTCATCATCCATCTCCTCATCCTCAGAAACTGGAGGAGGGACCTCAACACCAATAACACGAGCAATACGACACAGAATCTCCTCGGTACGAGCGTACCGAGACTCGAGACGACGAACAGAACGAGCGAGATCATCAAGTGTGGTGGGAGGTCTAGGAGCAGCAGCTGCAGAAGATGTGCCCTGAGAAGCTGAAGGAGTCGTCCTCTGCACGTGACGGAGTGCCGCAATATATTTCTTTATGGCCGTCACGTTCAGGGGAGGACCAAGTGGACGCTCATCGTCAGGAGGCAAAGGCACGTGGAAATGAAGAAACACCAAAGTCAGCAGACAAGGATAAGGGAGATGCGTAAATTTCGTGGACTTGCGAATACACTCGAAAGAGTCCATCTTATCGAGTATAATGCGAGCCCAATTAATCTCGCAACCCAAGAATAGAGCGTAAATCAACTTGAGGAAGGTCTGGGATGGCAGAGATGATGAGACGTACTTTGGAAGTAAGCATGACTTCAGGATAAGATTGAGCACCCAAGCATTTGGCTTAAATGACTTCGATGGGACACCAATAAAAGCAGGAGGGATCACATGGAAGATATCGGCGAGAACGGACTGATCCAACGAAAAGATATCATCAACAGAAATATCAGATGGGAGGAGACCGGACGACGAACAACCAAGCAACTCCCCCAAGATTTCTGCCGTGAGGACTATATGAGTCCCCAAAACAGTAGTCTCGATGGAGTGGGTCTCACCGTACTGTCCCCGGATACGGTTCGCATAGAAAAGTTTGACCAGGCGAGGATAGGGTCGAGGGTTCGCCTTAGGGTCAAAGCAAAGGTAGTCTAAGAGTCCACTATAGGAAAGAAGATCTGCTAAGCCAAGGAAGTCGGAGAATTTAACGAAATGCTCCAATAACATCGGGCAATGTTCGATACGCGTGTATGCCGCTAGACACAAAGGGTCATCACGACACAACGATATATCGACACCACCTGCTGGCATCGGGGCCTTTCCCTTAGGCTGTCGAGTCCTAGGATGAGGTGGAGTAGTGGGTTCCTGACATCTAGGCTCATCCTCGGGTCTAAACTCAGTGTCAGAATCAGATGGAGTAGCGGGGGTATGGAGTGTAGGCTTCCTAGACAGAGAACGTCTACTGGGTTTGGCGGTCGCCGTCCTCTGCTTCTTCAGAGGAGGCGAAGACGATGAAGGTTGGGTTGGTTTAGGGCGGCATTTGGGTTTCGAAGGATCCATAGGGTGTGGATCAACAGTCATATGGGACGGGCCAGAGGGAGTGATCGGTATTCTTGTCCTTGCCATAAGTGTGACAAAACGAGATCAAGCAACGTAAGAACAAGATCGATGAACCCTAGAAGCAAAACCCTAAAGCCGAAATCGAAATATGCTTGAAACCAAACCCTAGGAAGTGAAATCGACCTAGAATAGAACCCTAGATGCAAGAGAGGAGAGGAGGGATACCTAGGAGGAAGATCGACGGCCGTTGATGGTCGGAAAACGGCGATCGAACAGTGGAATCGATGGTGGAAGACGAAAGGGGTTCGAGGTTTTTGAGCTGGAGAGCGAGCGTTGATCGACTAGAAAGAAGAATAATCGATTAGAAATGAACTTAAGTCGGTCGAAATGCGAAAAGACACGACTGTCCCTGAGCACTTAGTCGGTCACAGTTCAAGCACTGACCGACTAGATGACGATCTAGTTGGTCAGTCAATGAGCTTGAACCGACTAAGTTGAAACAGCCGACAGACAAAATATTTAGGGCTAGAGTTAGTCGGTCTAAGTTCAAGTACTGACCGACTAGTTTTCATTCTAGTCGGTCGGTAAGTGAACGTGGACCGACTAAATGAAGTCAGTAGCAAAAGAAAATAATAAGCTTGAACTAGTCGGTTTGAGTTCATTAGCTGACAGACTAGATGTGCATCTAGTTGGTTGGTTGATGAACTGAGACCGACTAGATGAGTCCAAACATAGATAAATGAGTTCTCTCCTAAATGTACTTGGAAGAAACAACGTAAACCTATCAAAAATCATCATACTACCCCGTTAATCATCGAAAAACTTAAATACGACGTTCAAGAGTAAATTCAAGCATAAATTCCAAAAATTCACAACAAAAATCTGAAAGAATCCAATAAGTCTAGCATGAACAAATATAGCGAAATAGAATAGCATGCAAGATTATTGAATAAAAATGAATCATATATCTCGGATTCACCCATAATCCCCAATTCTCGACGCAACCGCACAAAGGAGTCCTCCTTTAGGGGTTTCGTGAAAATATCGGCGATTTGCTTCTGGGTTTCAACGTACACTAATATGATGCCCTTTTTAGCAACATGATCATCTAAGAAATGGTGTCGGACATCTATGTGTTTAGAACGGGAATGGTGCACCGGATTCTTTGAAAGACAAATGGCACTTTGGTTGTCCACCATGATAGGGCTAGTATCACAATGTATACCAAAATCCTTAAGTGTGTGTCTCATCCAAAGAACCTGGGCACATGCAGCACCGGCGGCAATGTATTCCGCCTCGGTGGTAGAAAGTGATACGGAATTTTGCTTCTTGGAAAACCAAGAGACAAGAGAATTTCCTATAAAATGGCAAGTGCCACTAGTACTCTTCCTGTCGATTTGCATCCCGCATAATCAGCGTCACTATATGAGACTAACTCATACGTGCTAGATTTTGGATAAAGTAATCCAAAGTCTAAAGTGTAACTTAAATAGCGAAAAATACGTTTTACCGCTACTAAGTGAGAATCCTTAGGTTGAGACTGATAACGAGCACAAATACATCCGGCAAACATAATATCGGGCCTACTAGCGGTAAGATAAAGTAAACTACCTATCATACCTCGATATAGACGAATGTCTACATCTTTTTCGCCCGTATCTTTATCAAGATGCGTAGTAGTGCTCATTGGAGTCTTTTTCCCGGAGGCACTCTCCATTCCAAATCGCTTTAGCAACTCCACCGTGTACTTCGTTTGGTGGATGAAGATTCCATCGTTCATTTGGCAAATTTGGAGACCTAAGAAATATTTGAGCTCACCCATGTGGCTCATCTCAAATTGTTCCTTCATAACATTAGAAAACTCTTCGCAAAGAGCGAAGTTAGTAGCACCGAAAATGATATCATCAACATAAATTTGAACTAAAAGTATATCATTATTCGAATGCTTAACAAAAAGTGTAGAATCGGCTTCTCCCATTTTTAAATTCAAATCCAAAAGAAAATTCTTTAGGCGATCATACCAAGCTCGAGGAGCTTGTCTCAAACCCTAAAGTGCTTTCTTTAGTTTAAAAACATGATTTGGAAATTTTTCATTAATAAAGCCCAGAGGTTGAGAAACATAAACTTCCTCAACGACATCTCCGTTTAAAAATGCACTTTTTACATCCATTTGAAATAGTTTGAAATTTTTATGGCATGCAAAAGATAACAATAATCTAATAGATTCTAATCTAGCTACCGGAGCGAAGGATTCTTCGAAATCGATACCTTCCTCTTGTCGATAGCCTTGAGCTACTAACCGAGCCTTGTTCCAGACGACGATTTGGTTCTCATCGGTTTTGTTCTTGAAGATCCACTTCGTTCCTATAACGGTGTGGTTCTTCGAAGGCAATGGAACAAGCTCCCATACCTCATTCCTCTAGAATTGAATGAGTTCCTCCTCCATGGCAAGGATCCAAGCACTATCTTCGCACGCTTCATTTATATTCTTTGGCTCAATCGAGGAGACAAAGGCACAATTGGCGAAGTGGTGGACTTGCGATCTCGTCTTGACTCTATCATGAATATTGCCAATGACTTGCGCATGGGGATGGTCACGAACGGTATGAAGTCGTTTGGGAATTCCTTGATCACTAGGGACATTCTCAACAACTTCATTAGTCGGGTTAGTATCAATAGAATCAATAGAATCAATAGACTTAGAATTATCAATAGAATCACATAAAACATCCATTGAATCATCATCATTTGAAATTCTAGAAGAAATAAAATTTTCATTAAAAGAGACATGTAGTGATTCCTCGATCGTCGAGGATCTTTTGTTGTATATCCGGTAGGCTTTGCTACGTGAGGAATACCCAACAAATATCCCCTCATCCGATCTCGGATCAAACTTGACCAAATTTTCATAAGTGTTTTTAATAAAACATTTCGCACCAAAAACACGAAAATGTTTAACTTGAGGCAATCTACCAAATAACAATTCATAACAAGTTTGTTTGGTGCTGGGCCTCAAAAGTATTCTATTAAACACATAGCAAGCGGTGTGTACCGCTTCCGCCTAAAATTGATGGCCAAGTTGGCTATCATCGAGCATTGTGTGAGCACACTCCACAAGCGTTCTATTCTTTCTCTCAACAACACCATTTTGAGGGGGTGCACGAGGGAAGGAAAACGTGTGTGTAATTCCAAGATCATCACAAAAAGTTGAGAAAGACTCATTCTCAAATTCACCTCCATGATCACTACGAATAGTGACAATGGTGGTTCCGATGAGATTTTGTACTTTCTTCACAAATGTTGTGAAGTTTTCAAAAGCTTCATTTTTATTACATAAGAAAAATACCCATGTAAATCTCGAAAAATCATCTACGATGACAAGCCCATATCTAGCATTTCCTAAAGAAGCAACTCTAGTTGGCCCAAATAAATCTAGATGTAATAGCTATAGAGGCCGTTTAGTAGAAATGCTTTTCTTAGGTTTAAATGAAGATTTAGGAAGCTTTCCTCGTTGACATGAGTCACAAAAACTTTTCTTTTCAAAAACAAGCTTAGGAAAACCTTTAATGGAATTTAATTTTGAAAGCTTAAAAAGTGTTCCAAAGTTCACATGACCAAAACGTCGATGACATAAGTGTTGTTCACTTGTGTTGGCAACGAGACATTGTTCATATAACTTAGGAAAATCCAAAATATAAATATCTTTATGGCGTGTGCCGAAAAATAATAAATCATTATTAACATTATTAAAAATGTGACACAATCCTTTCACAAATCTAACTTTGTAACCTTTGTCACAAAGTTGGCTTATTGAAATAAGATTGTGGTTTAAACCATTAACAAGATAGACATCACTAATTAAGGGTTTAGATGGGTTGCCCACTTTACCAACACCGACGATGGTTCCGCTCTCGTTGCCTCCAAAGATTATCCGGTTCCCATTAGCAATGGGCACCACTCCGGAAAGCAATTGAGCATCGCCTGTCATGTGTTTTGAACACCCGCTATCGAGTATCCACCCATCCTTGGAGCCAAATTTGACTTTGTTGCTCCGTTTGTTTTTCTTGAGTACCTAAAGATGATTATATCATTTCATGGTATCCAATATCATTGGGTCCTCAAAGGTTAGACCTTTGGAAGCCAAGTCCAATTGGACTTAGACTTCCCAATATAATTAATATTATCCACTACATTCAATGAATAATCATTCATGTAGATTTGTTTTTCATCAATACTTGTGTCCTTTGGGCTCCAAATTGAGAATATTTTGGGAGCCTTAATCCTATTGGGAGCATGCATGCTTTGTTGATTTCTATGTGATGCATGTCGTGGATAGGTAAAAGGAACATGATGAAATGGTGTATGTGGATAATTATTCGTATGACAATGTGGGTGAACATATGCATGTGAGGGAACACGTGCGTGAGGGTGTCTCACATGATGTGCACGTGCCCGTGAATGTGTAGCATAGAAATCATCATATGAGTGAGCCGGTGGAGTAGGACGTGTATTCCTACGTGGCATAGTATTGGTGTACATGTAGGCATGGCCCTTCTTTGGAGGTCCACCCAAAGTGGGTTTCTTTCCGAAAGAGGGTGTGGATGAGGTGGAAGCACCATTGGTAGATGAACTACCAATAGAGTGTTTGCTACCACTCGTCCAAGCACCGGAAGTTGGCCTAACAAAATTAGTGGCCGATTTGGATGAAGTTCCCATCGTATACCCCAAGCCAATGTGGTGATTGGCCGGAAGTAAGTCACTTAGGATTTTATCCAAATGGTCCTTACCTTTATTGAATTTATTAATTTGGCCTAATGTGTTCTCATATTTCTCGGTGAGAGAACGCATAGAAGCATCCAAAGTGGATACTTGCGATATGAGCACATAAACACGAGATTTAAGAATCTCATTCTCAATACTCAAAGTCGAGTTTTGAGAAGTCAAATCCGCTATCTTGTGTTCCTCCGGATCCTCAATACTAACATGTTCAAGTTGAGTCTTGAGATTAACAATCTCATTCTTCAACCCTTCAACAACGGTGTCGTTGTTGGTGATGATAGTTTTAGGTGAGGTTTGGATGCTAACTAGCTCATCTTTAGTCTTATTATATCGTTCAACTAATTTAGCATATCTATTCCATATTTGCTCATTAGCTAGTCTAATGTCATCCATAGTTACCTCATGGCTTTCATCCTCGCTATCATTGGAGGCGGGTTCTTGAACATTTTCCTCGTTAGCCATGAAACATACGTGCGCTTGCTCCACTTTCACATCATCTGACTCCCCGCTTGAAGAGTCATCTTCGGAATCGGTGAAACCGACAAATCCTTTCTTGTAGCCTTTCTTATACTTCTTCGATTTGTCGTACTTCAGCGCCTTCCACTTTTACTTTTGCTTGTTTTGTGGACAATCCGCTTTGATGTGTCCTGGCTTATTGCATTTAAAGCATAAAGGAGGAGAGGCGTTAGTAGAAGTAAATTTAGATTTGCCTTTGAAGTTACCTTTTTGGAAGAAGCGATTGAACTTCTTTGCCATGAGGGCAATGGATTCCATGTCCATTTCGTCTTCCGAGTCCTCGTCATCGGTAGAGGTGGATGGAGCCGCCTTGAACGCAATCGCCTTTTTCTTAGGCACGTCTTGGTTCAAGTAAGACTTCATATTCTCTTGTAACTTCACCTTGATATCCTTGCGTACCTCGTATGACATTAAAGTACCCATTAGTTGAACTACGATATACTTGTTCATATCATTACATTCCTCGATGGCGAAGGTACGCTTTTCCCAACTAGAAGGAAGTCCTTCTATAAGCTTCGAACATTTCTCCTTTTGGGTGTAGGTTTTGCCGAGAGCCTCTAACTTGTTTATGATGTCGACGAAGCGAGCATAATACTCCTTCATCTTCTCACCCTGAAGCATATGAAACATCTCGTAATCTTTATTAACTACAACGAGTTTAGAGTCCCTTACCCTACTCGTCCCTTCATGTAAGATGAGGATGGAGTTCCAAATTTGATATGCACTCTTACATGTGCATTTCTTATTGAAGTCCTCGGGCTCCAATGCGCATTGCAAGGCGTTCATTGCCTTGGCATTGCTTACCTCCGCGGCGACCTCCGCGGGAGTCCATTTCTCGAAATCTTCTTCGGCGGGCTCGACATACTCCTTCATTGTGGTCCTCCATAGTGAAGCACTCCGGAGGAAAGTTTCCATCCGGCATTTCCAGTACCCGTAGTTGGTACCGTTGAAGAATGGAGGCCTCGTTGAGGAATGTCCGTCCATTACCGAAGAAGCTCCTTCACGGTTCTTGAAGGTGCTATAATCTGGAGGTGGACGCACGGTCTTATTGTCGTTGGCAGACATAGCTTAGTATCTGGCTCTGATACCAACTTTAATGCCCTGAAAGCTACTGCACAAGTACTAAGGGGGGTGAATAGTACTTTAAAAAATAACAAGGAGTATAATTCCTAATTATCGTTCAAACTACTACCAACAAATGCGGAAGCTAAAAATAACAACAACAAATATTCAATGCAAACAATTGAAATGATGGGTTCGGATCCACCCAAGTCTCCCCGACTTGTACCCGGTGATCCTACGTCCCAGAACACCTGGATCCCCTCCGGATACTTAGGTTAGAAACCCTAACCCAAGATTTTCACTATGAATACCTTGTGAAAAACCTTCACAAGATCAAATCATACAATCAATAGCAATAGTGAATCCCACAACCCGTGATCACAACCTTCTCTCACAACCGAGAGAATCAATAGCAATAAAAGAGTTTATATTAAATAAACAACAACTTACCACAAACCCTATACCTTGAGTATTCTTACCAAATTAGGGCAAAGAGGGATTTGAGGAAGGAGAAGTCACCAAGACCTAGCACCACCAATATGAGCAGCAATGGGTGCCTAGGAATGAATATGAGACTTGAATCAAGCAATAGCTTGGATGGCTCAACAAGAACAAAGTTCTCTCAAGATGGATTCTAGATCTCAAATGAGGGAGAGAATGATTTCTTGTGACGAAGAGAGCTTTGGAAATGAGTTTTAATCTCTAACTCTTTCAATCTGAATAAGTCTCTCAATAGCAGCTCTAACCTTGAGAGAAATGCCCAAGCTTCGTATTTATAGGGTCCCACAAAATCGAGCTAGGTCATCTCCCAACGGTTGGAAATCTGGGGCAATTAGTCGGTCAAAGTGTAGGATCCTGCCAAAACAGAGTTAGGATCGATAAATGAAGTTGAGACTTACGCTTGCGTATGCGGCACGGTAGTCACAGAACTTCGCCTTCGGATTCGCCACGACGGATCGAGTCTTCTCACGAATGGAGTAAGGCTACTAAATCCACAATCTAAATCTCTACTTTTAGATTAAGAACTTGGATAAAGAGAGAGGAAGGATTTCGGCAGAGCTTCGCTAGAATGAAATGCAAGGTATGAATGCCATGCAAAAGTGTAAGGAAATGGCTAACCCTTGTGTCTTATTTATAGCCCCCAAGGTAGTTATTTTAGGAGTAATTGTTCCTTTGGAACAATTTAACTAAGGTGTACCATTATACATGGCACATTATAAGCTTAAGTTGTACCATATGCATGGTACAACATAAGCTTAAGATATTACCCCTTTATTAGCCATATGTCGCATGCACTTGGGAATATATAATGCGACTTTTCCATCAATCTAGAGATCCTCTCTGCAAGGGAACATATTCCCTTTGCACACGACTTCGTGTACGCGACGTTCGAGGTCCGTATTCCCTCGTACATCCCCTACAAGGGTGTACTAACGTCTTCCATATCCAACATCTCCCACTCACACTTGATGGGATTGTAAGAGAACGTCTTTCTCTTAGTTCTTTCATCTATCATACCGAGAAATAGACCGTGCGACCGTCATGCGCGTAGAGTCTGTTGTTGTGCACTTGTTAGAGATACACAACGACCTCGAAGGTGCAAAGTTGAGTAGTTCAACGCATGCTTTACCCTAGATTATTTCTTCACATTTCTTATACTTTATATTCAACAATTGAATCCCATCTGGATCACAATTGGCTGGCCAGCTTTGAATCATTAAAGTCCAAATGCGAATATGAAATCAATCTTCCTCTTCTTGCGAACCTTCTGATCTTGACTTGATTCGCTTTTCTAACGTGCCCCGCCGAGCCAAATTATCATAGCCCATTAGCAACTTGCTAAGATAGCGATCATCTCGTCAAATCTAAAGGAACCAATTGGAGTCCTTGAGGGTAAGAGTTAAGACCCATATGGCCTTTCAGTCTCACATAATAGCAAACACTATTGCTACTAACTCAGTGGTCGTAATGCATACGTGGTATGAACACGTATTACAACATCGCTCCTTTCCCAGGGAGTGTATGTCTCAATGATGTTGTAAGGATGATGATCAGACACCACAATGTCTGACTTTGAGTCCCTTATTCTACTCAAATAATCCTTTGGACTCACATCTCGCATTTAGACAGATAGGATTTCAAAAATCCTCTTAGATCTTCTGTAAGCATCCATATGATGCAGATCTTTCATGCGACCATTTTGTTTAAGTCATGACTCTAAATCATCCGTCTGATGATTTTGACTTCAAACAGGTCTCATCTCTATTCCATCCGTCTGATAGAATAAGGCGGTTGCTCATGTGAGAGAGCCAACCTCAATCTGTCTGACATACTAGAATTCAGCTGAGATTTCAAAAATGTACACAAACATTTCTCAAGAGATTCATATGCAATGTTTGAAAAAGAACTTATTCTTTTATCAAATTTGATCTTTCTCAGACATAGGAATATATATTGGTACAACTCAGCTCTTTACGCAATCCTTGGGATGATAAGTGTTTATAAAACACATTTCTGGGGATCGCTTTCGTAAGCGGATCCTCTATCATCTAATGCGTAGATATGTACCTTATGTCTACCTTCTTTGTTTTATCATAGTCTTTTGCAAATTCGTATCGGATATCAATGTGTTTGATCTTACAAGACACATTATCCTCTTAACCGCTTTCCAGTGTACTTGCCCTGTATTGGATTGGTAACAGCTTACCATTTCCAACGGCAAAACAGATGTCCGGTCTCGTACACACCATAGCGTATATAAGACTATCAACTGCACTGGAATATGGAACTTTTTCCATAATTTCCTTTTCCTTTTGGTTCTTTGGACACGATTCCAGATATAAATTATCGCATATGCTTATATGAATATCAATGGACTTGCAGTCCTGCATATTAAATCGTTCTAGAACCTTCTTTATATAAGTCTCCTGTGAAAGAGAAAGAAGTTTCTTCGAACGATTCCTTGAAATCTTAACTCCAAGGATATATGCGGCTTTTCCTATGCCTTTCATCTCAAATACTGATGAAAGCCAAGCCTTGATACTCATCACAAAGCCCTTGTCATTTCTGGCTATTAAAATGTCATCTACATATAGAGACATGATAATATACTTGCTTTTAATCCTCTTGATATATACTCAGTTATCTTCATCAAGCATGGTAAAACCATTTGATAACTTTATGAAATCGTATATACCATTGCCTCGAGGATTGTCTAAGATCATATATGGACTTATGAAGTTTACAAACCTTATGTTTGTTTCCTTCTTTTACCAACCCGGTTGGTTGTTCCATATAGATCTCCTCGTCCAATTCTCCATTGAGAAAGGCAGTCTTTACATCCATTTGATGTAATTTGAGGTCTAAGTAAGCTACCATTGCCAGAATCAGGCGAATTGAGGTAAAACGAACAACAGGTGAGAAGGTCTCTTCGTAGTCTATCCCTTCCTGTTGTGTAAAACCTTTCGCGACAAGGCGAGCTTTATATCTGTCAATAGAGCCATCAGCCTTATGCTTGATCTTGAGAACCCATTTGTTCCCAATAGCTCTACGTCCTCTGGGTAAGTCAACTAAGTCCCAGACTTGGTTAACTTTCATGGATTCTAACTCCTCTTGCATCGCTTCCATCCATTTGTCTTTCGCAGGGCAAGATATGGCCTGTTTGAAAGTAGCAGGCTCTTCATCTTCTTGTAGTAAAGTCATAAAGGTTTGCGGAAATTCATCCTCAAATCTTAGAGGAGCCAACCTTGTACGATTACTACGTCATATTTGAGATTCTTCAAGTCCTTGTTGACTCGAATTTAGAATTGGATCAATTCTAATATCACTCCCACTTGGAATGTCGTTAGAATCGCTCCCACTTGGATCATTATTCCCGTATGGAATAGGATAATCGCCATTCGTATAATCCATTGGTGAAGGTTGAAACATATTTTCGTTTTCACCAAGAATTCTCCCACTCGAATGAGGTAATCCTTCTTTATCATAAATCTCAAATAGAGATAAGTCCTAACTTATCTCTCCCTGTCTTGGAAACTCGTTTTCCAAGAAAGTGACATCCCTCGACTCAAACTCAATTAGCCCACCATTGTCTTCCTGACTAACAAAAACATAACCTTTGGAGTTTTCTGTGTATCGTATAAAGATACATTTCCTTCCCCTTGGCCCAAGTTTGCCATACTTATGGGAGGAAATATGTGCGTAGGATGCACAACCCCAAGGTTTCAAAATGTTTAAGTCAGGAGACCTTTGGTTCCAAAACTCATAAGGAGTGGAGCTAACTGATTTCGAGGGTACGCGGTTTAAAATGAAAGCGGCCGTCAATAATGCATCACCCCAAAAGGTGATTGGCAAGTTAGCTTGCGCCATCATTGAACAGACCATTTCCATTAAAGTCTTATTTCTCCTTTCTGCAACACCGTTTTGTTGAGGAGTATAAGGCATAGTTACCTGATGTACTATGCCTTTTTCATCACAAAGTTCCTTAAAACTTGTTGATTGATATTCACCGCCCCTATCGGTTCGTAAGACCTTAATCTTGCGATCTAATTGATTCTCCACTAAACTCATATAGTTTTTAAAGCAAGCCAAAGCTTCACTTTTGTGGGATATCGAATAGATATGTCCGAATCGGGTGAAATCATAAATAAAAGTGATGAAATAGGACTTTCCGCGTCATTGTCTTGACATTCATCGGACCACATATGTCCGAATGGATAAGCTGTAATGGAACCTCGGCCCTTGTGCCTGTTCCAAACGGCTTGCGACAAGATTTCCCCACAAGGCAATGTTCGAAGGTCGACATTTCAACCTTTGAAACATTGGATAGAAGGCCACGTTTGGCAAGTCTATCCATACGCGTTGGTCCAATATGACCAAGCCTTTGTGTGCCAACAAATTATATTAGACTCATTAGTCAAAGAATTTGTTACAAGGAAATTTTCATTACATGAGGAACCATACATTGTACTTATTACAATAAATCCTTTGAAATACAAACCCAGTACCAATAAAGGAATTATTACAAAATAGGTCCATATTACAATCATGAAGGAACCAACTATAACCAAGACCCATTAAATTGACCACAGTTTTAATATTCCTTTGAATATATGGAATGAAGAGAACATCATGAAGTAGGAGAGTGCGGCCGTTGTCCAAGACTAGCTTGCGAGTCCCAACACCTTTCACTTCAACACGTGTGTTGTTTCCTACATTGATCCACTTCATTCCTTGGGGTATCTGGTGATACTCCACGAAGGACCGTCTGTCCCTTGTTATGTGGTCGGTGGTACCTGAATCAATTATCCCAAAATGGATTAGATTCCACAAGAAATAGTGAACTAGAAACACATATGTAACTAGTATTACAAGTTACCTCGTCACTTCCACTCGTACACGAACGAGCATAGTGACCGAGCTTGTTGCACTTGAAGCACTTGATCCTTTTCAAGTCTTTCTTCTTGTGCCATTTCTTGTGCCCACCCTTATGTTTGGGTTCCTTAGTAGACTCAGGTTGCTTATTACGTTCATTAGAAGACTTCGAACGATCTTTACGTTTCTTTCCCCCGTGTGAGGAACTAGCAACCATGTGCACTTCTGCACTTGGCTTGGCAGCTGCAAGTCGCTCTTCCTCTAATTCGAGGTGCTTGGAAACATCGTTGAAGGTCTTGATGCTCTCATTATGAGTGAGATGCATCTTCATCTGATCCCACCCATTTGGTAGGGAACGTATGACTGCTTGGATTTGTTGCTCATCTGTGAGCACATGACCTGCATCCTTTAACTCTGAGATTAGATTCGCCATATGTCGCAGATGTTTCTCCATGGAATGATCTGGACGTTTCTTATATGAATCAAATCTTATAGTCAAGGCTCGAAGTTTGGACACTGATGTGCCACCAAACTTCTCCTCAAGCTTGGACCATATGTCCATGGCTAAGTCATGCTCCCGGAAGATGCGCATTATGTCATCAGCCATACTGCTTAATAACGTAATGCGCGCTATCTTATTCTTCCGAGACCAAGCATCAAAAGCTTCCTTGTCTCGTCTGTGTTGGGCCGTAGTGCCCAACTCGGGTTCAATCATTACGTTCTTTAGAGTTTCGAGCACTTCTTGCTCCTCTAAAACGTATTGTATCTTAATGGAACAAAGATTGTAATTATCGCCGTTGAGTTTTTCACCTCTGTTTAACTCAGCGACGATATTCTTTGAAGCGGAAGACATTTTACTTTTAAAATGCTGCAAAAGACACAAAACCGAAGTTTTGATCAAAACATTGCATAAAAATTCTTAAAATATAACTCCCACTTGAAATGATAATAGAATATCCCATTTGGATAGTTCTTAAAATTCAAATCCCACTTGGAATTATATTATATTTGATAAGTTACTTTCGAAAAATATTGAAGATGTTGTTCTAGAATCGAAAAGGTCTCTGCGATTCCAATCACCATCTAGAACAACCTTCAATATTCCCCCATCACTTATCAAACAATAGTACTCTTATAGTACTAGCAGCGGAAAACGAGTTTGAAAACGTATTTTTCAGATATAATTCCCACTTGAAATGATAATAGAATATCCCATATGGATAGTTCTAAAATCAACTCCCACTTGGAATGATATTCATAATTTGATAAGTTACTTTCGAAAAATATTGAAGATGTTACTCTAGAATCGGAAAAGTCACTACGTTTCCAATCATCATCTAGAGTAACTTTCAATATTTCTCCCTCACTTTATCAAATGTTAGTACTCTTATAGTACTTCGCAGCGGAAAAGTGTTTTTGAAAACGTATTTTTCAAAACGTATGAAAACATATTTTTCAAAAAAAATGTATATTTCATCTTAGTACCCTTATGATACTAGTGAAACATTCGGCACTTCCTGACCATTTGTCGGGAATGAGCCGTAGCCGTACCAAGGTCGGATCCCCCTTTTGGGATTTTTCTGCAAACTATCATCGTCGGCTCCTGTATGGATCCAGGCGTTTCCCCCCGTATGAGAGAATTTTGATGCAGACGACTGTCGTTTGGCCCCGTATGGGCTAGTCGGCACGTTCATATTCGACCAAGGCCTTTTGCCGAATTGGTCGACCAAAACACCCGAATTGGTCGACCAATGATAATGGTCTGAAATTTCTCCGGCCAGGGCCTCTGCCCTGGCCGAGGCCAGGGCATTGGCCCTGGCCTCTGCCAGGGCCTGCCAGGCTGGCCCTGGCCTCTACCAGGGCCTGCCAAGGGCCAGGGCGCCGGCCCTGGCCACTGCCAGGGCGCCGGCCCTGGCCTCTGCCAGGGCCGGCCAGGCCGACCCCTGGCCTTGGCCGGGGCCGGCCCCTGGCCTTGGCCGGGGCCGGCCACTACCGGCCTGGCCATGGCCAAGGCCATTTTGGCCTTGGCCGGCCATGGCCCTTTGGCCATGGCCGGCCTCCCCTTTTGTGGGGTGGCCGCACACCCCCGCCGGAGGGGGTTGCCGTGGTGGTTATTGGCCGTAGCCAACCCCCTCCGCATGGGGAGGGGGTTGCATGGCCTTCATAGCCCATTTGGCCATGGTGCACATGCACTAAAATTCATCTTCCCCGATGGGAATAACCACCACTTTCTTCTCTGGTGAAGCACCCGTTCGTCGAGGAAGTAGTTGTCCTCCAATGGCCGTGTGCCAAAAAAATGAACCCACTTCAAAAATTCGTAAACTACGCGCTCCACATGAAGAGAGCGCCCATTCCTTATGAATGGAGACTCAGCATCCATGAAGAGAGCGAGTTTGACGATATGAACGGTCGGTTCTTCCCGTCACGGAGAGTTCCTGCCATATCCGTAATGACAGAAGACCCTAACGTGAAAAGAACAACCGCTGCGTTCTCTCCGTCACGAAGCGTTCCTACCATATCCGTAATGGTAGGATACCCATTCGTGAAAAAGACAACGACTCGTTCATAGTTTCGACGGGGCGGCGGTTTGACCGGGGCGAACCCGTATGGCTCTGATACCAATGTAGGATCCTGCCAAAACAGAGTTAGGATCGATAAATGAAGTTGAGACTTACGCTTGCGTATGCGGCACAGTAGTCACAGAACTTCGCCTTCGGATTCACCACGACGGATCGAGTCTTCTCACGAACGGAGTAAGGCTACTAAATCCACAATCTAAATCTCTACTTTTAGATTAAGAACTTGGATAAAGAGAGAGGAAGAATTTCGGCAGAGCTTCGCTAGAATGAAATGCAAGGCATGAATGCCATGCAAAAGTGTAAGAAATGGCTAACCCTTGGGTCTTATTTATAGCCCCCAAGGTAGTTATTTTAGGAGTAATTGTTCCTTTGGAACAATTTAACTAAGGTTTACCATTATACATGGCACATTATAAGCTTAAGTTGTACCATATGCATGGTACAACATAAGCTTAAGATATTACCCCTTTATTAGCCATATGTCGCATGCACTTGTGCATATATAATGCGACTTTCCCATCAATCTAGAGATCCTCTCCGCAAGGGAACATATTCCCTTTACACACGACTTCGTGTACGCGACGTTCGAGGTCCGTATTCCCTCGTACATCCCCTACAAGGGTGTACTAACGTCTTCCATATCCAACACAAAGAACAACCACTGACCGACTAGTTCATCAACTAGTCGGTCGGTGAAACAACATGAACCGACTAAAGGATGAATAGTGAACAGATGAAATTTCAGACCTAGATAACTAGTCGATCCAAGAAGACTTTCCGACCGACTAATTTCTCAACTAGTCGGTCGGTCAGTTAACTTAGACCGACTAAGAGTCAAAAACTATTAGTCTGAATACAACTTGATTTAGTCGGTCCAAGATCAAATTTTGACTGACTAGATCATCAACTAGTCGGTCACCAAACATTCTTAGACTGACTAACGATAAACAGTAACTCAGGTGAAAAATTGGCATGTACAGTAAAGCTCAACTAGTCGGTCTAAGAAGCATCACTGACCGACTAGTTCACCAACTAGTCGGTCGGTGAGTCAACTAAGACCGACTAACTGTAAACAGTAAAGAGCTTAGAATTTGGGAGACAAACTAGTCGGTCCAAGAATCTTTTCTGACCGACTAGATCACCATCTAGTCGGTTGGTTCTTCTTCTTGAACCAACTAACATGCACAAGAAGTCCTGATTCGAAGCGCGATGCTTCGGGAAAGTTTGAATGGACTTCTACTAAGATCCTAGATCTAAGATAGGAGCGATATGAAGATTAAATGATAATACCTACTCAAGGTTTAACATTCTAAAGAACAAAGCTAGAAGACTACATATAAATCTAGACAAACCGTCTTCAAACGCTTCGATCGAATCTTCATGACTTCAAAGTTGGTCCAAAAGCTTTAACGAAGCTTTATGCATATGAATACGTGCTTTGAGAAGTATTGAGACGTCGCTTTGTATGTTCACGTGAATTTGGCGACGATCTCTATAACTGCGCTCACAAAGTGTTAGTTCACTATTTACTTATGTTTGCTCATCATCCAAAACCAAATCCGGGGAGTCCAATACTCAACACATGACTCCTCACTGAGCATGAATTTGTCCGCTCTAGAAAAGAGAGCGTCAAGGTTCGCTGACGGGTCATAGAGGAGGGATTTGTGTAGACTGCGGTTGGTAAGCCCCCTTTTGAAGGCGGCCATGGTGTGCTCTTCTCCACAGCTCGTCACGATGAGACGCTCCTCGTCGAAGCATCGCTGGAATCTTCGGAGGGTCTCGCCTTCCTCTTGGACTATCATAAACAGATAGTCAGGTGCCTTCTTCCTTCTTTGTCCCGCTTGAAATTGCATACGAAACTTGTGGGACAGATCGCCAAAGGAGTCAATCGATCTGTCCGACAATTCATTGTACCATTTTGAGGTGGATTTCTGCAGCGTTGTCGGAATGGCATGACACAGGAGCTTATTGTCCGCTCCTTGGATCTTCATCACCCCCTAAAATGATGCACGTGTTTGAGTGGATCGCCCGAGCCATCATACAATACAAGCTGGGGTAGCTTGAACCTATGCGGTATCGGGGTTGAGATCACCCTTCGCGTCAGCAAGTTGGCTTCTTCGGGATGTTGCTGGGGTGCCGACGATCTCTGTGCGATGTCTCGGCTGCCCTGGGCCCTGGGTGAGCCACCTCGGCACTCAGGGGAGTCCCTCCTATATTCTCTAAGGGGTGGGCTCTGCTCGTGGCTCTACCCCGTCATTCGTTACGCCTTAGTGAGATGCACTCAGCCTATGGGGGGCTTCGGCATTGACAGGGGTGCTCTTCGTGCCTAGGGCTTGGCGACCTCCAGCACGAGCGACTCTCCACAGCTTGATCCTGCGAGATGTGCTCCCGCACTATCTCGATCAACGGATAGGGGGCTCCCAAGCTCATCTGCTGGATCCTCTCCCTTGCTGTGGCAATGTACCGTTGCTGTCGGATTGCTTCTTCTTCATCCAGCCATCTCTGTATCGTAGCCTCCTCCTCATCGAACCGTCTCTGTCTAACGGCCACCTCTTTGTCATCGAGGTGCTTCTGCAGAGTGGCTAACTCCTCTTCGTCGAAGCGCCTCCTTCGATCGGTCGCTTCTTCCTCGAACTTGGGGAGGAGGTTCCACCTTACGTGCAATGGTCTGGAGGGGCCTGATGCATGAGGTTGCCTCGCAGATTTTTCCGCTTCCATGTCCTTCATCACCTTGTCAAAAATCTCGAAGCTTTGATAAACACCACGGGCTGTGGCTTCGACGGTAGTGTCTAGCCCCTCGAGGGGGCACCACTCGGGGGGACCTTCTCAGAGAGGGAACCTCCTCGAGCATCGGTTGTTTACCGCTATGATGACTTTGTGTGGGGTCTGTCATGGGTGTAACCCTTGATTCCCACAGACGGTGCCAAATGTTGCAGCGTAAATCCGCTAACACTGAATTTGTATTGAAATGAGAATCACGGGTACAATGATTACAAGTTTTGGGGGTTAGACGAGGATAATCACGATCGGAAGGTGCTTTGTAGATGGAAAGCCCAAGGTCACCCTTCGATCAGAGCAATTCGCACGTCCAATGGAGTCGATCGCCCAAGGTTGCCTTAACTGCCAGCAGCGGAAGCGAACTACATGCGTGGAGAACAACTCGTCAGAAAGGCGGGGCTGGGTGCCAGCCCGTAGCTTCTCGGATGCTTAAGTCAGCGGGTGACTGTAAGTAGAGTGTCGAACACCCAAGGCGATCTTGGAAGCAGATGGGCGCTTGTGTGCCGAACTAGTGTGGAAAGCATGAATATGTGGAAGATATTCGGCCTTGTGTGTAAGCAGATGTCTTAGGAATTCTTACCGATTAGCTAGCCCCTTATCGTTGGAGGAGAAGGGGTATTTATAGACTGCGAAATGCGGTTGCTTTAGCTGAGCTGGCGGCGTCAGAGGGCCGACTTAAGATGTCAGAGCCAAACGTGTCAGTCGTGCGTCAGGCTGTCAGAGCCGTTAATGTCAGGTGTGCTTTTGTCAGGCTGTCTGGCGGCGAAATGTCTAGGCGTGCTTTCGACGAAGCGACCAGGGGACGAAGCGTCAGGTGCGCTTTTGTCTGGTTTGTCTGTAGTGAAACTTCTAGTGGCATGTCATCTTCCTCTGTGAGCAGACTTCATCTAGATGGGGATGTAGGCGAGCTTCTTTGGAGGCGTGCTGGGTAGATTACACGATCCGTCGGACGGCTTCTTCTCTTCAGTTCGATGGGCGAATCTGCAGCTCCGCAAGTACGGACCGCTTTGGGCCTTGGCCGGCTGGACCTCGTTGCAGTGACTTGGGCTTGGGTGCGGGCCTAGAGTAGGATGGCCAATCTTTAGGTCGTAACAATTTCATTTTGGTAGGAATCCCTCTTCATATAGCTTATTATTCAGACTGTCATCCAAGCATACTAAAGAAATTGACTTTAATTATGGATTTGCATCTCTTTTCATGTTATGAAATTAATATGATCATGTTGCTAACAGTTTCATGTTGCTATTAGTTTCATGCTATTGGTTTCATGCTTAGATGGTTGGTTGGGTATATGCATATGCATAGATGACTTCGTGCAGATGCATGTATGTAAGTATATATGCTTATGTGTTTACCGATATATGTATATGTATCCGATAATTATGGTCCAGTATATTTCTGTAATATACTCGTGTGTGCAGCTGCAACTATATTTATAGCTACTATTTTAGATACTAGTATGAGTATGGGTCAGAATGTGATATTATAAAATATGTATGACTGCGGATGGTTGACCTATAAGCTGTATGATTAGGAAAGCTATTGCATTGCGTTAAATGTATATAGTGTGTATATACCTAGCGTGTGTTAGAGGTATACTATGTATGAGCAGTTGCGCTCTTCTCAGGTATGAGTAGGTATGTTAGAGGAAGCATATGAGCTTATGCTTACCTATGGTAATCTATGTATATGGGTGGTAATAATCGTGCTATATGCATATTTATATGTATGGTTGTGAACATGTATGTGTGTATATGTTTGATGGTACCTATATTTTTGCATGGGTATATATATATGTGTGTGATGACACTGGTGTATATGTGAGGGTACTGGTTGTGCTTGTATAAGTCTGTCATGTCATAACGTCAGTTATGACATGTGAGTGTTTCATGATATATTTCATGTCATAACACTGGTTATGACATGTATGTGATTCATGTTATGATTCCTATCATAACATTCATTATGACCTGCTTATGTTCATGCATAACATGTGTGTTGGCAGGAGTTGTATGTGACATGTGGTGTAACGTGATTGTATATACGCATGTGTGGGCGTGAGCCCATGCATGAGTAGACTTGTGCTTCATCGTGTGTTTCTGCTTGCATGGTGAGAGATGGTAACGACGTTGTATTGTATAATGTATTGTGTTCTTGGACTGTAAGTAGTGACATACATATGTGTTGTAATTTTAGCCTGTATGGATCAATACACTGGAGGGGGTGAATAGTGTATATAATAAAAATGTTGCAAATAAAACGTTACTTTGCAAAGATGGCACAGAAATAAAATGATAAGTAGTGAAAATAAGTCAATCGCAAACACAGAGATTTATCATGGTTCGGATCCTTGTGATCCTACTCCAGTCCTCTACTCCCAGTAGATAATTTCAATCCACTATAATCAATTGCCCCACAAGCACAAACTTACAAAAATGGCGACACTCCCCGTGTCCCAAACTTTGTACAATCTCTAAACAGAGATTCAAACCTGTTAAATAATGAAATAGAAAAACACCTATAGCATTGGTATAAATTTCAGAGAATGAATTCAAGGATGGTGTTAAAAGACGAACTTCAAGATGTATAAGATATGTAATGAAGAACAATACTTGAAGTTCTCTGGTTCATAAAAGAAGAGAGAGATCTATTGATTTCTTCTTACAATTATGAACACAAACAACTTTCCAAAATGATGTTGAAAAATCCAAGTTCTTCCATTCTTAAACGAAGAAAAAAATCTAATGATTTCTTCTTATAAATAAGAAAAGAACAACTAATGGACTAAAGCTTTAGAAAATGAAAGACTTGATTTCAACAAATAAGAGAGTAAAGAAGAGGAAAGTGTGTGAAGAGAAAGAGAGGGTCTACCCTTCTACTTATAGTGTTTAAGGATGGGTGGGGACTGTAGTTAACGTTGGAAAATGGGCAAGAACCGTCCCTGAAAATTTGGGATCAAAACGACTAGTTTTGAAATTGGTCGACCAAAATGACCACACTGGTCGACCAAAATTTAGAGAGAGAATTTTGACTGTTTGAAGACAGTTCTAGAATCTACATGGTTATGGGAGTTTGCATATGTAATCCCATAGTCAAATTCGAAGGTTTTAAATTGGTCGACCAAATGGGGTTATTGGTTGCCAATTTTCAAAGTTGCGAATTTTCGAAATTGGGAAGTGTATATCTCTGAGTAATGGAACCTAGATGAATAAGACATATTATCACAAGGCTTTGTGACTCTAATAAAGTAAATTTGACATTGATTACATAAAGCCGTAGATAGGACTGCATCTGCAACTGAATCTGAGAAGCTTCTTTGCAGGGGATCTTTATCAAGTGATTATATATCCAAGTAGTGGATGTAGGTGCCTTTGCCTTTCCAGCTTCATGAACTATGATATATCTGTTTGAATACTCATGAAAATATCTGATTATGTGGAACTCAGTATTGATTTGTATCTGCATACATAGAGTTAGTAGCACTAAATGTGTTTGTCATATCAAAACCGTATGGGAATAGAAATGTGGAATTATGAAATTCCAACATTCTCCCCCTTTTTGATGATGACAAACATGTAAATATATCTTTAAATTTGAACATATATGGTATACTCCCCCTGAATATGTGGAGTTTGTGAATACTCCCCCCTGAGTAACTGAAATATATTCTCCCCCTTTGGAATCCTCAAAAGGAGGCAAAAAGGAGATTAGGTAATAATAATAAAAATAAGGTAAAAAATAGGATAGAGATATAATTAGCGGCAAAATAAGGAGTATATAGCCGTAAATAATGAACAAAAGTGGGTCATTGGTGGAAAAATGAGTTGGAGGCCGAAAAGAGTATATTGGCCGAAAATAGTTGTAGGAAAAATAGAGTGTGGAGGCCGAATAAATGAGCAGGCCATTAAAAAATAATGAATGGGCAAACCATTAAAAAATAATTAGTGAGAAGGCCACTTAAAAAGGAAGAATAGGGAGGCCATGAAAAAATACTGAAAAATCCATGCCTTAAAAAGTATGCCCAATTATGGAGGCCGAAAGTTGCACATAGGAAGAGCAGGCCAAAATATGGATAAAGTAAGAGTATGCCTAAATATGGAGAGATAAAAGAGAGCCATTTATGGAAAATTCTGGACAGAGCATGTAAAAGAAAGAAAATAGACAAATAAGTCCTGTCTATAGAAATGAAGTATATGTGGAATGAGCCCAAGGAATGTGGAATGGGCTGATGCAAAAATTGAAAAGAGCAGGACATCTGTTTTTTTAAAAATGTGAGATTGGAGAGCATCCTGAAAAAGAAGCAGATAGCAAAGAACAACATAATTGCCATATTAAAAAAATGGGTATAGCACAGAACATAAACAGAGTAAAAATACAGTAGAGAGTACAACATAGAAAAGGAAGACCCAAAAAACAGAATATCCAATGGAACATCAACCTACCCAAAGGAACAACAGTCTAAGGACAGCACCGATACAAAAACCAAGTACAGAATATCCAACTAAGGAAATAACAGAAAAAATAAACAGCCCACAGGCTGAATATACAAACAACATTAAAAACAGAACAACCCATAGGATAGTATAGGCAAAGTAGTGAGAATACAATGACAAGCCACATTAAGGACAAACTAGGATATCAAAGTTCTGAGAATACAAGGACAACCCATAACGGTTACAGACTAGCATAGCAAAGTTCTGAAAATACGACGACAACCCACATCGTTTACATACCCAAAAGTGGCATAGCAAAACATCATAACAGGATCGATACTTAAGTGGGAAGTGGAACCAAAATATAACCAAGCAACAACCATCTGAAGCCACTGAAACCAACATGTGTGTGAGTTGGCTGTACCCCATGGATCATACAAGTTGAATGCCCGTGATTTAGTACAAATGTGCGTGTGCAGTGCTCTATCAGCCCTGTATATGAAGTATCATGTTGTGTATATTTGTGTGTATGGGTAATACGTCTGACTATGTGATATATACATGCAGTAAACGTCTGAGGGTGTATGAATATGAGATACTGTATAATAGCGTAAGTAAGCGTATGGATGTAAGTCAGTATATATGGTTGAAATATTTGTATAAGTATTTGTTTATCGGTGTGCTTTGCCTTCGTATTTGTGTGGGATAGATTGACCCTACATTATATATCTGCTCACCCTTAGCTAATTTTTCACTTGGAAAGTCCGAGGACGGATTTATTTTAAGGTGTGTAGAATGTAACGGCCCGGGTATCCTATACGTAGGGTGTATGTAGTAATGTATGTGTGTACAGTAATTTTGTTGTGTGCATAGTAATATTCTACGTGAATGGCTATATGGTTGAATATGACATAATTTGGATGTATAAATGAATGACATTGTCGTTGTTATTATTAGTGTTATTATTAGCATTAGTATTAGCATTATTATTGTTTTTGTTACTGATGTTGTTGTTATTATTATTATTGATTGGGCCTTTAGTTAATTTGAGTAGCTCAAGAGTTGGTTGGGCTTAAATTATTAGAAGATGAGAAGAGAGATATTTTAGTGGAATTGAAAACTTGTAAATAAATAGGGGTTTCATTTATTTAATTGTTTTCTCCTCTCTTTCTACAAACTTCCTCATTCTCCTCCCAACTTCTTTTATTCTTTTCTTTTTCTCTTTCTCCCCTCCCCATAGCCAACCAAAAGAACCCCCCCCCATGTTGGCCGAAACCCTCTCCTCCCCAATTTCTGCCGAATGTCCCAGGTTGCCAAAAACAGAAGGAAAAAATGGGGAAAGAAAGGAAGAAAGATTAAGAAAGAAAAGAGAGTGGAGGAAGGGGGAAATCCGAAGAAAAGGGTTTGGGGGAAAGAGGAAGGTTAGGGTTTTGGAGCTTAGTAATGGAGCTATGGTAGAGTTCCTGAAATTGAAGGAGGACTTTGCTTCTCCAAAGATGTAGGAATCATACTCCTCCTTAGTGGTCATTTGCATGTGATACGTCTATTTTACGGAAGCCCAACAGCATGAGCCCAAAGGCGCGGCCCACCCAACGAAGCCCGAAGGAACATGGAGCTAGAAGCCCAACTGCCGACCAGAGGCCCGTCTGCGAGATCAGGCCCGCCCGACAAAGCCCCTTTAGAGGGCCCCCGAACGGTGATCCAACCCGGCCCCGGAAGCACGCCAGTCACTCGCCCACTCCAGCGATAACCGCTCCCCCGGTTCCACGACCACTTAATAGCGATAATGGGGAGGTGCTTGCAGGGCGCAGTGAACGGCGATAGGAAGGCGGATTGAGGGGGCACGATCGGGGGCGGCCGAGGGACGTGAGTCATGGACAGTCACGACGGGAGGTCTATAAAAGGGCTGGAAAGACGACTGGAGAAGGGACGGCATCTCAGGTAACTAAAACCTAAGGTACTCCATCAACGACCTAGTTCCCCCATTTCATCTCCTTCCTCCCCCGCTCGCGCCGGTAGACGTCGTTCCGATCTCCTCACGAGTCGAACCGTCTCCGCCGAGCCTCCTCTTTCAGATCATCGTCTGACTTAGGCATCGGAGGGGATTTGGCCGGAACCAAGGTCCGGCCCCCCTGACGAGTGTTCTCGTCTGCGCAGGAGGACGTCAGATCCACGGGCCGAGGCTTCCCCTCCGCCCCGCACCGTCCACGTATCAAGCAAGACGACCGAGGCTACCCCTCGTCGTCCCACCGTCCGAGGCCGAGCACGTCCGTCCGAGGCCGAGCGTCTCGCACCGGGCCGAGGCTTCCCCTCGCCCACCTAGCGGCCGAGGATCCAGATTTGGCCCATCCGACACGCTCCACGTCATCCGCAACTTCGATTAGCGTCGTGTCCACTCAGACTCGATGCACCTGAGGGACCCTAGTCGGCCCCTTGACCACGTTGACCGGGTAGTCCACGGTCAACGCTTTTGTAGTGAGAAAACACTCTGAAACATCTGGCGCCGTCTGTGGGAAACGAACTGTCCCACGAAGAAACAAACCGCACCTGTAATGGCATGAGCCAGCAACGGAAAGAGGCGCATGCCCCCCATCCCGGAGGAGGGGAATGGCGCACCCAACGGCAACCTTGAAGACACACCCGACAGCAATCACCCCGCCCCCTCAACCGAAGAGATTGGCGGGTCGGAACTGGCCACACAGGGACAGCTCCGTGCCCTGGCCCAGGAGACCAACGCGAGCATCTAGACGTTGGTCGCGACGGTACAACAGCTCGTCAGCACTGCGCCAGCCAACGGAGGCGCGTTGGACGACGGCCACCGTTGGGCGGGGGGTCCCCCGCTCTTACGGTCCACTGTGGTCGATGACCACAGGAACCAAAGACCAAACACGGAGCGTCGGTTCACGTTGTCCGGCTCCCGTCAGGCGAGATCACGCGCCTCCTCCCCTCATCGTGAAAGGAGCCGAAGAGAAACCGAAGGCACGGGGGATGAATCGGTGACCGCGTCGTCTCGTCGACCACGATCACCCCACCGCAGGAGAAGCAATCGACACCACTCGAGAGACCGATCACGGCGGAGCGGGAGCTCCCGCCGGAGGAGCCGGGAACGCCGGGTCAGCCCGACCCCCAGTGTGGCGAGGGCCGTGGAGCCAGCCCCGCCGGCGCCTGTGCCCCCTCCACCACTAAACGAGCCAGAGGCAGGCGGGTGTAGAACCCCCGGGGGCATCCACGGAGACCGATGCCCCCTGTCGCGGAGAATAACCGACGCGCGGGTCCCCTCTCGATTCAAGATCCCGGCACTAGGAAAGTATGACGGGATAGGAGACCCGGGAAACCACGTGATGGACTACGAGGAGGACATGTCCTTCCAAGGAGCCGACGATGACCTGCTCTGCAGAGGCTTCTATTCGACCCTCAGGGGAGCGGCGAGGACCTGGTACCGCAGCCTACCCAGCCGCTCCATCGACAGCTTCGAGGAACTCACCCAGCTGTTCTGCAAACAGTTCATGGCGGGGAGACAGGTAAAGCCTGATGCTGAACATCTGTTTAACATAGTGCAGGGCCCAGCCGAGCCGCTCTGACAGTTCATGCGCCGCTTCAACGCGGAAAGGCTGAAAGTGAACAGCCCTCCCGACCTTGTTGTCCAAACGGCCCTTAAGAAAGGGCTGCGCCATAGAGGCATTAAGAAGTCTCTGCACAACGATGCCCCGAAGGACCTCCCTGGGATCATGGCGAGGGCCGAGCGCTTCATGTTGACCGAGGAGACCTTGGCAATTGAGGCAGGAAAGGCCGGTCGAGGGACCAAACGCGGCGACAGTGGACGAGGCAGCCCCGAAGGGTACCGGACCGAGAAGAGGACGAGAAACAGGCAACGAGGAGAGGGTACGAGGGACGCCACCCCAGACGCCATCCTCGCTCAAGTGCAGAAGGAAGAGCGCGCCGATCGCCCCCCACCGAAAACAAAAAGAGGGAGGAAGAACGGGGAAAAATACTGCAAATACCACAAGGACAATGGCCACGACACTGAAGACTGCTGGCACCTAAAGAAGGACATTGAGAAGCTGATGAGCCGAGGGCATACAAGGAATTTAGCCGATGAGCCAACCCACGGAGAAGGAACCTCCATGCAGCCGGACAAGGGGAAGAAGGTCAACACCGTCCAGGGACCCCTCCGCATTATAGAGTGAGCAGGCGAGGCCCCTCCCCCAGTCGCAGCCTAGTCCGGAGGAGATTATCTAGGTTTACATCCCTCTGTCTAGCTTTATTTCCTTTTCCTTTCCTCCAAATGTACTAGTCCAACAGGACCCTTAAGAGTACAATTGCATTCCCTTTTGTCTTTTCCTTATCTTCGGCGAAATCAACATTTCACTAAGGGTGCATAAGAATGAAGACCGTCGCCTCCCTGGATGGGGAGGGGGTCAGACCGAGCCAGTCCTAAGACAAGGAGCTTCTCCCTCGCCAACCGACTCCTGCGCTCGTAAGTCTGGGGGCAATTCCCCCAGCCAGCGCGGACGCTGATCGGTCCTAAGCTGAGAAGTTTCGCCCTCGCCGACCGACTCCTGCGCTCATGAGTCTGAGGGAAATTCCCCCAGCCAGCGCAGACGCCGACCGGTCCTAAGCCGAGGAGCATTACCCTCGCCGACCGACTCCTGCGCTCTCAAGTCTGGGGGCAATTCCCCGAGCCAGCGCTGACGACGACCGGTCCTAAGACGGGGAGCTTCACCTTCGCCGATCGTCTCGTTCCCTCGTAAGTCTGGGGACAACTCCCCCAGCAATACAAGACGCCGACCGGTCCTAAGCCGAGGAGCTTTGCCCTCGCCGACCGACTCCTGCGCTCATAAGTCAGGAGGCAATTCCCACAGCCAGCGCGGGCGCCGACCGGTCATAAGCCGAGGAGCAACGCCCCCGCTGATCGACTTCGCAGCTCGTAAGACCGGGGGCAGCCCCCCTAGTCATTAATGATGTCAACCGAGTTGCCCACTCGAGGAACAAAGGACGACCCCCCGGAGAAAAGAAACGAGCGACCACCATCAGCAGAGAGGCCGAGATCGCGACAACAAAGCAAAACGCACGGGGAATTCAAGTAAGTCAATTTCATTTCCAATAATTAACCGAGGTACAAAATTGTGCCTTATTTACAAGAAATCGAAGTGGAGAAATCCCCTTACAAACGATCCGGCAGACAACAAAATTCGTCACCTACGCAAACTAGGATGGTAGCGGCAGAGCAAAACTTGCCGACCAAGAACCCGAAGTTGTTGGCCCAGGCAAACATCCATGCAACCAGCAATTATTTGCCCTGAAGCGGGGAGCCGGCGATGAAGCCAATGGAGATTGCGAGGTCAGGGATCCATTTCAAGTAAGCCGAGCCAAAGCAAAGCGAATGCTAAAAAATTTGAGGATAAAAACAAGGGTGGCAGGCCGGAAAAGGATGACTTAAGGAGCTCGAGATCGGGAGGATGCATCCCCAGGCACCTCTCCCTGCTCAGAGCGAGGGGGATCGACCGGCGGAGGGGCTTGCCGAACGCGCTCCGCACAATCCCGGAAGGAAGACTGGACGACTTCGACGATCCGAGGGCCGATGAGGTCTTCATACGTACCGAAGGCCTCCCTGAGAACCTCGAAGATCCTCTCCCCTAGGGTCCCGATGACACCCCTCTCCACCTACTCCGTAAGCCGCGCCACCTGACGCCGATCCGACAGTTCCCTCTGAAGCTCCTCCCTCTCCAGGAGGAACGTCTCCGCCGCTTCCTCAGCCGACTGTCGAGCGTCCTCCAACTTTCCCTGGAGGTCACCCACTCGTCCCTCCAGCTCGGCCACACGGAGCTTGAGATGCCGAGACTCCATCTGGGCCTCCGTCATAGCTACCTCCGCCGCCCTGGCCCGCTCGTGGGCCCTCACGGAGGATTCCTCCAACTCCCTCAAATGGATGGCTCGGCGCTGCGACTCCACGGCGAGCGTTGAACCCTGGAAGACGAGACATGAACTAAGAAGAGAGTGAAGGGAAGGAAAGGACAGCAAGATAGCCGAACCTGTTGAAGGATCCAGACCAAGGAGTCCGACACCTTGTCGGCAGGAATCCTCTCGAGGAGACTGCGGTCCCGGGGGAGGACTGAGCCCTCGGCCACCTGCTGGGCCAGGGCTCGGTCGACAAACACCGAGCTCCCAGGGGTGACCTCGAGGGAAGCCGAGCTGCCCGCCAACAGGGTTCCGATTCCCGGCAGCGGAGGCGGGGACGCTGCGACGGGGGTGGTTGTCAGGGCCACCGGAATATCCCCGGTGGTCACCGCAGGAAGCACGGAACACGTCGGACTGGAGGGATCTACATCTTCCTTCCTCTTCTTCCCTCCGTAAGGCTCCGCAGGCGCCGAAGGGGAGCGCTTCCGCCTCGCACCATCCCCACCCTCGGGGACAAGAGGGGGCACACCAAGGGCAGGAGGAACTGCACCGGACCCGTCATTACCCCCTGCCTCTTGGGCTGACGGGGCGGATCCGGCCCTTGCGACCCCCCTGGAGAGGAGATCGCCAGAAGAAGAGGCGGGAGGCACGGCCACCACTTTTCCTACGGAAGGCTCGGCTCGGCGCACCTCCTCCTCAATGGTACGCCGAGGCGCCCTTCCAGAGGTACTACCCCGGCTCCGAGCAGCTCCACGATGGATCAGCTCATCAACATCACGGGTGAACTCGCGACCAGCCATTCCTGAAAGGGAAACCGAAATCAGGGTAAGCTACGGGGCAACCCGGGGCTAAAAAAGCGACCTACCCGGAGACCACAAGACGGCCTTTAAGAGTAGGTCGTCCAACATGACCCTGGGCCGACCGTCTGAATCTGATAAAAGTAGAAGAGAAGGGGGAGAGACGGCTCCAGACCACGGGTACAGCAGAGCATCACGAAGCCCGTCAGTACCGCGATCGAACAGGGGGTGAACTGGCAAAGGGGCACCATGAGATATTACATGACCTGGATGAAGAAGGGATTGAGCGGGAAACGAAGACCCAGGCGGAACATCTCGCCGTAGACGCCGACCTCATTGCTCCTCGGAAGGCAAATCTGCTCGTCGATGAATGGAACTCGAACATCGTATGGATAGCAGAGATACCTTTCCAGGATCTCCGTGGCCACTGAAGGAGGAGTCCCCGACGGCGTTCGGAGGATAACCGGGGGCACATTAAGCCGCACGGCAGCCGACGCCACATCACCGCCGGCGTAGTCCGGGAAGAGCTTCCCCTTCCCCTTATCTCGAAGGGGACGACTCCCAGAGGAGGAACCTGATCCCACAAGCCGGGGCCCGCCCCGCCTCAACTCAGGAGGATCCCTCGCCCCTCGGCCAGAACCACCTATCCTAAGAGCAGCCATAATATGAAAATAAGAAAGGAGTTACCTTTTTGTTAATTTGGAGAAGACAAGGAAACGAAGGCGGCGGGAGACTCCAAGTTGTGGAAAGCCTAGGACAGAGGGAAGAGCGAGGAAGAAGTGGGGATCCACACAGGCGGGGATCTTATATACCAGACTCAGGGGCGAATTCGAAGCGCCTGACAGGAACGCGTGGCAAGCCTCGAAGAACCGGCGGCGTTTCGAAATTGGCGCCAAAGGAAGTCCAATCGATCCGCCTCATCATAACCATCATTTATGACCACACCTCGACTGACGCGCCACTCGGAAACCCAGGAGTCACATCGATCGAACCGAACAGGCCAAGGCCGATCGGCCCCACCGATGGGGGCAATTGATACGTCTATTTTACGGAAGCCCAACAGCATGAGCCCAAAGGCGCGGCCCACCCAACGAAGCCCGAAGGAACATGGAGCTAGAAGCCCAACTACCAACCAGAGGCCCGTCTGCGAGATCAGGCCCGCCCGACAAAGCCCCTTTAAAGGGCCCCCGAACGGCGATCCAACCCGGCCCCGGAAGCACGCCAGTCACTCGCCCACTCCAGCGATAACCGCTCCCCCGGTTCCACGACCACTTAATAGCGATAATGGGGAGGTGCTGGCAGGGCGCAGTGAACGGCGATAGGAAGGCGGATTGAGGGGACACGATCGGGGGCGGACAAGGGACGTGAGTCATGGGCAGTCACGACGGGAGGTCTATAAAAGGGCTGGAAAGACGACTGGAGAAGGGACGGCATCTCAGGTAACTAAAACCTAAGGTACTCCATCAACGACCTAGTTCCCCCATTTCATCTCCTTCCTCCCCCGCTCGCGTCGGTAGACGTCGTTCCGATCTCCTCACGAGTCGAACCGTCTCCGCCGAGCCTCCTCTTTCAGATCATCGTCTGACTTAGGCATCGGAGGGGATTTGGACGGAACCAAGGTCCGGCCCCCCTGACGAGTGTTCTCGTCTGCGCCAGAGGACGTCAGATCCACGGGCCGAGGCTTCCCCTCCGCCCCGCGCCGTCCACGTATCAAGCAAGACGACCGATGCTACCCCTCGTCGTCCCACCGTCCGAGGCCGAGCACGTCCGTCCGAGGCCGAGCGTCTCGCACCGGGCCGAGGCTTCCCCTCGCCCACCTAGCGGCCGAGGATCCAGATTCGGCCCATCCGACGCGCTCCACGTCATCCGCAACTTCGATTAGCGTCGTGTCCGCTCAGACTCGACGCACCTGAGGGACCCTAGTCGGCCCCTTGACCACGTTGACCGGGTAGTCCACGGTCAACGCTTTTGTAGTGAGAAAACACTCTGAAACAGCATGCATTGATTTAAGTAAGAGGGGTTGCACCTTTAAAGATATGCATACAAGTTGGCACCTTTCTTGCAAAATTGTGTTTCAATTGCTCTTTTATTGCATTAACATGAAAAGGTGAAGTCTTCATAATGTTATGAGCTTTCCATACTAATGTTTAGATAGAGTTACAAACTTTCATTGTTCCCATTTGCTAAAGAGGTTAATTTGTGTATGCTCCACCCTTGCACTTAATAAAGCTATCTCCTTTTTGCTTGTGTCTAAATAAAGATGCCACCTTTATGCAAATTGCCATCATTGTGGTAGTCATGCACAAGTCACTATCTTTCATGGGAATTAGAGTGTGTTATGTAAAGTTGTATGCAAATTGTTCTCTTTTATATGAAGTTATGTCCAAATTAATGACTTAGTGCAAGTGGGTTCATTTAATGGCATTTTCCCCTCCCATGAGTGCATTTTGATCTAGGGCAAGCTTAAGCCAATGTGATGTTATATTGATGTGGAGTGTCTCTTTATTAAGTATGCATGTTCAATGTTGAGTTCCTTATTCATCTTGTTATGGAGATGTGCTTGAGTGTGGAATTGGCATTTTAAGCTTCCGGAAAGCATGTACAAATCCTCCCCTTCATTTTGGCCTTGGGCCTTCATGGACCTTTGAAGTGTTTTTATAAAAGAAAGAAAGAGGGGGAGAAAGGAAGTGATGTGAGATAAAGCCCCCCATTTATTATTATTCTTTCATGTTGAATAATGTCCTCATTTTTAGTAGAGCCTTAATCCTTACTAAAGTTCTTGTTATTAACTATAACTCTCCATATTTAATAAAGAGGGTTCTATTTCAAAAGTGTTAGAGTTTTACTTTTCATGTTAAAGTTCATATTGTAATGGAAAACCTACTATTTGTTATAGTTATCTCAAAAATTCAATCTTTAAGTTTACTTAAAGCTTGATTTCCCTTAATGTTTTTCAATTAACCTCATCAAAGCTAAAACTTTCCTTAAAGACCCTCCATCAAATCCCCAAAAGCTAGCATCCTTCTTAAGGACTCTAATTAGACTCTCCAAGTTTGCATCTTCCTAATAATTTTGCATTTGTTTCAAGATTGCCTTGAGGATGTCTTTTTCATAAATTTTTACAATGACCCTTTAGAGGCTTGCACTTTCCTTAAGCTCTCAAGTGGATTTTTAAATATGTTTTCTTAAGATTTCTAACAAGTCCAATCAAGCTTGTATTTTTAGTAAGCCCTTTAAGAAGACTTTTAAAGGCTTTATGTAAATGGCAATAAGATACTCACCAATTAGTATTTATTAAAACCAAGCATGTTAGTTAGAAAGGTGATGGTCTCATGTAATCTCATGGAGTTGTGCAAAATATCATCTCACATAAACATGTTTAATATAGGCCCACCATTGGCTGATATGAAGTTTGCAACTTGTGGCTTATGTAGTTTGTTACATTGTCTTTTATAAAGCTAACATTTAGTGGAATATGGTTTGTGGCAAACTGCAAGTAACTTCTAATTAATTACCTTACAAGCTTGCATTTGGTAGGAATCCCTCTTCATATAGCTTATTATTAAAAATGTCATCCAAGCATACTAAAGAAATTGACTTTAATTATGGATTTGCATCTCTTTTCATGTTATGAAATTAATATGATCATGTTGCTATTAGTTTCATGTTGCTATTAGTTTCATGCTATTGGTTTCATGCTATTAGCTTCATGTTTCTAGAAGAGGATGACATCTTGCTATTAGTATTATGTTGTTTTCAATTGAATTGAGGACTTTTGTCATTATGTCATCCATGTGTTTTTGAAAATGTCTACATGTAATTAAGTATGAAATGAGGGAGATGCTTTGCATAATTTGGCTATGGGTGAATTGTTGTGGTTGTAATATTATATGTGTTGAGAGGATGGCTTGATGAGGTTGAAAATGTTTGGTTTCATGTGTGGAAATGGAAAGTGTATTGTTTTCATGAACATGTGAGAGTGAGAGAGTGTTTCAGTCCTCCATTTGGAGGTTGACACGTGTTGGGGGAATTTCAAAGTATCGGGTAGGCCTATGGGATGGACTGGTTGTGGTGTCTTTGTGGTTTTTTGTGGTGGGTACACTTGCACTCCTGACGGGCTAGCGCGACGGGGAGTGTAGAGTGGTACCTGAGGCTCCTGATGCACTAGCGCGACAGGGAGTTGGAGCTTTGGTTAGGGTTCCAAAAGATAACTTTGTATGTAATTCGATATTAGGGTTCCAAAAGCTAACTTTGTATGTAATTCTTTGATTGACTCTCTTTTGCGATTTAGGCGTACTTATTGTTATTTGATGTACTATCGGCACCCCTCCCCTTATACCCTCTGCTTTGGTTCTGTTCTTTTTCCTACGTATGGTACTATTGTTTGCGTTCTTTTGTTACGCATGCCATGTTCAGTTGTAGCACTTCTACTTGTAGCAATGTGCACTCAGTAGTGGAATTAGTGTGTGTTGCATTTAGGGTGGAGTATGGAATTCCTACTGAACACACGTTGACGTGCCCCGTTGACTATTTCAGGTGTGGTTCTTGGAGATGGCAGATGGAGCTGGAGGTTGAGTTGGAGTTCTGTTGTTGGGAGTTGGAGCTTAGGTTGGGTGGTGAGGGGCGAGGAGAGAGTTATGTGTACTTTGGGTTTCTTTTGGGGTGAGAGATGCTTGTACTATATGAATTGATGTTTTGGGATGCTTTGAGATGTATATGAAATTGTGCAGCGTTTGGTTTATAGTATTCCTCTGTGGCTTGGTGTCGTTCTGTGTTTATTGGTTGGCTGTTTGTTGAACTCTACTTGTACTATTCCCAGCAGCGCAAAGTGGACCTACAGATACATTTTAGTTCTCGTCGCTTACCTTGTCTTCCTGGGTATATCAGGGAGGGGGTCGTGACAGGTGGTGTCCCATGCAGGTCCCCTCACTGCGGTTGTGTACGCAATAGTACGAGTAGTGTTCGTGTGTTTGTGGGTAGTTGACTCCTAAGGTGGGTAGAGGCCAGCCTTAAGATGTGACTAGATATCAGGAGCTTGAGGTATAGAACCCTGAGGGTTGATATTCGAATGTTGATTCAACATGAATGTATGTACATAGTTATGTGTGTAGGTATGTATACATAAACAACTATAACTCTATCAGTATTGAATATGGATTGTTGAGCATATTGAGATGATATTCTCATGTGCATATGACTATGATATATGTACGAATGATTGTATGGTTCTCTGATTGTATTTGAATTATATGTGTTAATAAATGGTTGGCTTATGAGTAGTGTGTAAAATTGATCTCTATACCTGATTGAAGTGCAGGTAGAGTATAGATGTACTGTGTTGTGGCTATATAATGTATGTGATTATGCACATGTAGAGTGTGCAGATGCATGTATGGATCCTTGAGTTCTACCCATGAATGTGTGGATATGTCTTAAGAATATTAGTACTATGAGTTGATATATGTGATGAGTATATGATACATATATGACTGTAAGCTGGTACACTTACACTTGTGTATGGACGAATATATTTTTGTTTGTTTATCTATGTATTGATATTGATATGGTAGACCTAGTGTGATGATACATTTGTGAATGTTGGATGGACACTAAGTGACATACACGATGGTATGTCTGAGTATAGAGGTGCATGTATATATGTGCTAATATATGGTAGCCTATGAGTAGTATGTATCATAAAACTATATGGTTGATTGAGCTCTAGGCGATGTATAGATATGGTATGACATCTATATCTGTAGTATGTGGTATATATGTACATGCTGATTGTGTAGATCCATGTACGGATCTTTGTGTTCCACTCAGGTGTGAGTAGGCATGCCCTAGGTGTATTAGAGTTATGTGTATGATATATGTACGGAAGATGTATGTGGTTGCATGTCTGGTTGTAAGAGGATACGCTTACACCAGCGTTTGGAAAGATATATCATTATATGAATATATGTGTATATTGGTATTGTTGTATGAGACTTTATGTGATGACGTGTATGTGTGTGCTTGGATATATACTAGGAGACATACATGGTCGTATGTTTATATCTATGTTTAGAGATGCATGTGTATGTATATGAGGCTATCATATCTTTTGTGCTTGTATGTGTTTGTGGGTATGCGTACCATGCTTCTATGCAGATATGAGGCGGGTGAGTATTGGTATATGAGTAATCTTGCGGTAGACTTGGATGGTTGGTTGGATATACACATATGTATAGATGACTTTGTGCAGATGCATGTATGTATTAATATATGCTTATCTGTTTACCGATATATGTATATGTATCTTATAATTATGGTCGAGTATATTTCTGTAATATACTCGTGTATGCAGCTGCAACTATAGCTATAACTACTATTTAGATACTACTATGACTATGGGTCGGAATGTGATATTATAAAGTATGTATGACTGCGGATGGTTGACCTATAAGCTGTATGATTAGAAAAGCTATTGCATTGCGTGAGATGTATATATTGTGTATGTACCTAGCGTGTGTTATAGGTATACTATGTATGAGCAGTTGCGCTCTGCTCATGTATGAGTTGGTATATTAGAGGAAGCATATGAGCTTGTGCTTATATATGGTGATCTATGTATATGGGTGGTAATATGCGTGCTATATGCATATTTATATGTATGGTTGTGAACATGTACATGTGTACATGTTTGAGGGTACATATATTATTGCATGGGTATATATGTGTGTGTGATGATATTGGTGTGTATGTGAAGGTACTGGTTTGCTTGTATTAGTCTGTCATGTCATAACGTCAGTTATGACATGTGAGTGTTTCATGATATATTTCATGTCATAACACTGGTTATGACATGTATGTACTTCATGTTATGATTCATATCATAACATTCGTCATGACCTGCATATGTTCATGCATAACATGTGTGTTGGCAGGAGTTGTATGTGACGTGTGGTGTAACGTGATTGTATAAACGCAAGTGTGGGTGTGAGCCCATGCTTGAGTAGACTTGTGCTTCATCATGTGTTTCTGTTTGTATGGTGAGAGATGGTAAAGACAATGCATTGTATAATGTATTGTGTTCTAGGACTGTAAGTAGTGACATACATATGTGTGTGTGTTGGATGTACCCCCTGGGTCATACAGGTTGTATGCATGTGATTTAGTACAGATGTGCTGGTGCAGTGCTCTATCAGTCCTGTATATGAAGTATCATGTTGTGTATATTTGTGTGTATGGGAAATACATGTGACCATGTGATGTATACATGCAGTAGACGCCTGAGGGTGTATGAATATGAAATATTGTATAATAGCGTAAGTATACGTATGGATGTAAGTCAGTATATATGGTTGAAATAGTTGTATAAGTAATTGTTTATCGGTGTGCTTTGCCTTCGTATATGCGTGGGATAGATTGACCATACAGTATATATCTGCTCACCCTTTGCTAAGTTTTCAGTTGAAAAGTCTGAGGACGGACTTTATTTTAACGTGGGTAGAATGTAATGGCCCTGGTGCCTTATACATACGGTGTATGTAGTAATGTATGTGTGTACATTAATTTTGTTCTGTTCATAGTAATATTCTATGTGAATGGCTATATGGTTGAATATGACATAATTTGGATGTATAAATGAATGACATTGTGGTTGTTATTATTAGTGTTATTATTAGCATTAGTATTAGCATTATTATTGTTGTTGTTACTGATGTTGTTGTTATTATTATTATTATTGATTGGGCCTTTAGTTAATTTGAGTAGCTCAAGAGTTGGTTGGGCTTGAATTATTAGAAGATGAGAAGAGAGATATTGTTGTGGAATGGAAAACTTGTAAATAAATAGGGGTTTCATTTATTTAATTGTTTTCTCCTCTCTTTCTACAAACTTCCTCATTCTCCTCCCAACTTCTTTTATTCTTTTCTTTTTCTCTTTCTCCCCTCCCCATAGCCAGCTAAACGACCCCCCCCCCATGTGGGCCAATAACCTCTCCTACCCAATTTCTGCCGAATGTCCCAGGTTGCCAAATAAAAAGAAGGAAAAATGAGGAAGATTAGGGTTTTGGAGCTTGGTGATGGAGCTATGGTGGATTTCATGAAATTGAAGGAGGATTTTGCTTCTCCAAAGAGGTAAGACCCACTCCTCCTTAGAGGTAGGAAGCCTATTGACCGTGTAGATTTCTAACTTGGAAAGAAATCAATACTCAACGAACGCCTCCCTGTGGACGACCCGTATAGCGCTACGACGATGCCATGGACTTGCGGTTTACAAATATTAAAGCTTCACGAACAATACACACACGTGCGCACATACGCAAACCCACATGCACATGCGTGTGCTCTACCCTATGTTTGATGTTTTGGATTGTGCTATTTTTGGCATATCCATCTGTTGCGGGGTGAATCCGCTAACACTGAATTTGTATTGAAGTGGGGATCCAAGGGCACAATGGTTACAAGTTAAGGGGGGAATGACGAGGCTAGCTTTGATCCGAGGATGATTCGAGGACGATGTTCTCGGGGTCGTGTGCCCAAAGGAGTAGGTCGCCTGCTGCTTAATGAAGGAGGCTTGATCTTTGGTGAAGGATGACACAGGACGCTCGTCCGGTGGCCACAAGGCGAACTTCCTACAAGAGGGACAATTAGAAAGGTCGGGCCGGCTTTCAGCCCGCAGCGCCTCCGATGCTAAAGTCAGTAGATGACTGGAGAAAGGTTGTCGGCTGCGAAGCGCGATCTTGGAGAAGGATCGGCACTTGTGTGGCAGACTAGTTAGGAAATCACGAATATGGGGGAGATATTAGGTGTTAGGGATTTGTTACAAATTCATCCAACCAACCCCTTTCTCGCTTGGAGGTAGGGGTACTTATAGGCTGCTGGAGTCGGTTGCTTTTGCTGAGCTGGCGGGTCCGGGGTGTTAGGGATCTAACCGTAGGCATCAGGACCAAACGTGTCAGGCGTGCTTTTGTCAGGCGGTCAGAGCCGTAAATGTTAGGTGGCGCTTTTGTCAGTCAGTCTGGCAGTGAAACGGCTTGGCGTGCTTTTGTCAGGCTGTTAGGCGGCGAAGCGGCCAGGTGCACTTTTGTCAGGCTCGTCTGTAGATTGACTGCTAGTGGCGTGTCGTCTTCCTCCTGGGGAGAGCTTGGTATTTGAGAGGCATCTGGGCGAGTTTCTTACGGGCGGGCTGTTCTGGCCACGGGCTGCACTCGAGGTGAGCTAGCATAGATTTGTGTAATCTGCTGGAGGACTTTTCTGATTCTGAGGGCGAGCTCGTCGTTCCACTTGGTGAGCTTTCTCGGATCTTGGCGAGCTTCATCGAATTAGGCATCATTATGGAGATTCGGCAGGCCAAGACTTGGGCCTTGAACAAGTGGGCTCGGATCGTCGGGGCTGATCTTGAGGTCGTAAAAATTGCCCCCGTCATTCGAGTTCAACACGGGAAGTCTCGGTCAGCTCGGATGACGCACTCCACTTCGACGGATGACAGCTGTAGCATTTAATGCGAGTCGACCGTTGAATCTCGGAAGGCATCATGACGATTAGGTGGCGGGGGATATCGAGGCACCCTCGCCTCTCGAAGCTTGACACGTGTCACATACGGTCAGGGGGAGGAAGTTGAGGTGATGCCTTCACCCCTGATCTTGCCACGTGGTGCACCTTCGATAGTCGGGATCGACCGATGCCCATTATAAAATGAGGAGAGGGAGGAACGGTTGAGAACTTTTGCATTTGAATTCGACAGGGATTCTCTTCTTCTCTTCTCTGCTTTCGAAAATTCCCGCCGTCGATCATCTATTCGTCGGAGCTCCGGTGGTCTTCTTTCTAGGTAACTTCTCGATCTGGCAATGGCTTCTGGTTCTTCAGTTTCCAATCCAAGCGTTGAGGGGATTTTGGAGAGCCTAGGAGGAGGAAACGAGGGATCAGATCGAGTTCTGGCAGAATCTGGGGGGCGGTTCCGGCGGGGGTTAGGACTACCCCGTGTAAGACAAACACCATCGATCTCCACGATATCCGCTCCAGTTACATTCGACCTCCTTGCGCCATTCGCCTCCCCATACCCCATGAGAGGGTTTGCTCGCCAAGAGACAACGAAGTCGGAGTCTACTGTCCGGCCTTCGAGCTCGGCCTGCGGTTCCTGCTCAACCCACATGTCCTCCACCTACTCAACTTCCTCGAGCTCGCCCTCTGCCAACTGACGTCGGACTCCATCAGCTCAATGGTTGGCTTCATCGCCCTCTGTGCTATCAGCGGGATAAGTTCGAGCGTCTCACTCTTCCAGCTTTATTTTAAGCTGAAGAAGGAGGGGGTGTATCACTGCGGCCTCACGAGGAAGGGCCGGCCTCTCATCCTTGAGGTGCCGAACGATGGGAGAGAATGGAGGGAGACGTTTGTCTTCGTCTCGGTGTCAGCGGACTCGGTGTTGATGTCAAACTGGGGGGACACCGAATCCCTTAGTGAATCAAGGGGTACTGCTGACAAGGCAAGACCTGGAGTACTCTAGGATTTTGGAGCAGATCCCTGAGGCGAACCGAAAGTTCGCTAATCTGATCAAGGGCGACCAGTTCACCCAGAATTTCTGGCCCAAAGGTATTGCGATCTCGACGACCTTCACCCTATGCGCTCACCTTGATCTTTGTTTTCTTTGTAGGTGCGGCCATGATACTTTCACGGGAGGAGCAGATGAGGAGGGTTAGGGAGTCGATGACCTCGAAGCCGGTGGTCAAGAAACCTCCTACCCAGGAGAAGGGTAAAAAGGTGGCGACGAAGGACCCGACGAGGGAGTCGGGGCAGAAGAGGGGCCTCAGGGTTGTCATCGGGAATGAGGGGGACAAGTGTGCCAAGAGGGTGATGGAAACACCTATAGTGAGCGTTCCTCCCCTACTGTCGGTAAGGCGGCTTAGGGCGGCTCCGTCAATCTTGGTGCTGGTGAGGGAGAGGTGATGCCACAGATCTCGGCGGCTCAGGGTCCCCCCTATGACGTAGGTCAGCAAGGTTTCGATCTAGTGCTAGCCTTATGGATGTCCTCCTTGGGAGCAGGGGCACCTGGGTATTCAAGTTGCGAGTCGATGCTCGCCCGCTTCTAGGCGACAAAGGCCGAAGTCCATGCCATCCCGAAGGAGGAGCTCTTCAAGGCGAGCTACCCGGTGGGCTACATGGAGTCTGTGTTTGATGAAGCCAGTGTCACAGCTCGCCTGGCGAATAACAGCTGCTACCGAGGAATCAGGCGTCCCTCATCGAAGTTGGTCCAGAGCGCCTCTGCGATATGGCGATCTGGCACAGTATGCAGGTTTGTCGCTTTCCCTTCTCCATATTGCCGATCTTATTTCTTTCATGGGTACTTAGGTTCCATGTTCCTCATATAGGCGGTCGCAACAATGTTGTCCTTGCAACACCATACCGCCTTTAACATGCTCAATGCGAATAATGTGAAGAGGATGGCTGATCTCGAGGCAGCTAATGGTAAACTGTGGGCATTGGAGGCCCAATTTGCAAAGGTCGTTGAGAAGCTGCGATATAGGGAGGACCAGCTGGAACAACTCCAGGGGTGGTATAAGATCAATCAGGAGGAGACCGAGAAGTGGGATCGGCTGCTTCGGGAGGAGGAAACTCGGAGGGTATTCGCTCTGAACGAACACTCCGCGAAAATGGATGCCAAGGGGATAGAGATCACCGCGCTGAAGCGGGAGGCGACGGACAAAGGGGTGGAGATCACCACACTGAAACAGGAAGTGTCGGTGCTGAGGGCAATCGATCTGGAGGTCGAGAGGGCTGGGGCCATCTGCAAATACCAGGAGGAGTATCTCCCTATGATGAGGTCAATGAGAGCAAAGGGCATGGAGGAAGGGATGCATGCGGGCTTCAGGAGGGTGGAAGAGTGGCTGAGGAAGCTGTACCCTTCCTATGAGATAGACTTCTCTAAGCTGACGGTGGCCTTCGACGGTGAGGAGGAAGAAGTAGATGCTCTAGAGGGGAGGTGCTGCCGCTTAATCTCTGGGGTGAGGTTGTATTTGTAGGGCCGGTCTGGGGCCGTGCGTTGGACTTATTGTATAAAGTTTTTATGTAAATATATAAATTTCAATTTTAATGAAATGTACCTTAGACGGTTCACCTGGTTTATCTTTTGTGTTTGTGTTGTTGTTCGCTGCTTTTTGCCTTAGTATGTATGCCCAAACTTTCTGCTTGGAAGTGGCCAAGGCCCCGGAGAAACGGAATGTGGAGTCAGCGCCTTTCGAGGGTGAAGCTAGGAAGCTTGCCCCGGAGTTGAGGGATGGGGAAGGTGTGAGCCGTAGCTCGTTCCTTAACCCACCGATGATCCTATCGGGGGTGAAGCCCATCAGCCTACCTCGGAGTTGAGGGGTGGGGAGGGATGAGAGTCGTCGCTCATTCCTTGTCCCACCCCACGACCCTATCAAGAGCAAAGCCGTCAAGCTTGTCCCAGAGTTGAGGGAGGAGAGGGTACGAGCCATAGCTTGTTTCTTAACCCACCGGCGATCTTATCGGGGGTGAAGCTCATCAGCCTGCCCTGGAGTTAAGGGGTGCGGAGAGTGCAAGCCATCGCTCGTTCCATGTCCCACTCAGCGACGCTATCGAGGTCGAAGCCATCAAGCTTGCTCCGAAATTGAGGCAGGGGAGGATGCAATCCGTAGCTCGTTCCTCAACCCACCGGCGATCCTATCGGGGGCGAAGCTCGTCAGCCTGCTCTGGAGTTGAGGGGTGGGAAGGGTGAGAGTCGTCGCTAGTTCCTTGTCCCACCCGGTGACCCTATCGAGGGCAAAGCCGTCAAGCTTGCCCCGGAGTTAAGGGATGGGAGGATTCAAGCCATAGCTCGTTCCTTAACCCATCGACAATCCTATCGGAGCCGAAGCTCGTCAGCCTGTCCCAGAGTTGAGGGGTGGGGAGGGTACAAGCCGTCGCTCATTCCTTGTTCCACCCGACGACCTTATCGAGGGTGAAGCTGTCAAACTTGCACCAGAGTTAAGGGAGGAGAGGGTGCAAGCCGTAGCTCATTCCTTAACCCACCGGCGATCCTATCGAGGGTGAACCTTGTCAGCCTGCCCCTGAGTTGAGGGGTGGGGAGGGCGTGAGCAATCGCTCATTCCTTGTCCCACCCGGCGACCCTATCAAGGATGAAGCCATCAAGCTTGCCTCGAGTTGAGGGAGGGGAGGGCACGAGCTGTAACTCATTCCTTAACCCACCGACGATCCTATTGGGGGGCGAAGCTCGTCAGCCTGCCCCAGAGTTGAGGGGTGGGGAGGGTGCAAGCTGTCGCTCGTTCCTTGTCCCACCCGGTGATCCTGTCAAGGACGAAGCCATCAAGCTTGCCCTGGAGTTGAGGGAGAGGAGGGTGCGAGCCGTAGGTCATTCCTTGACCCACCGACGATCCTATCGAGGGCGAAGCGCGTCAGCCTGCCCCGGAGTTCGAGGATATTCGAAAGCTAAAATTTCCAAACGGAGGTGGCGATATTTGAGAAAATGCAGAGAAAATGCAATGAAAATGATAGTTATATTTATAAAACTGTAGATAGCATAGGAGTAAAAATGTCATTGTCCCTGTGGTGGGCTAGCTTGTTGCCTCCCCTAGTTGATCGCCAGCGTCCTCCTGATGTTTGTCGAGTTCGACCAATTGGGCTTGCTTGGGTGCCTTGTGTTTGGTGAAGCCGATGTAGCAACTCTGGGACAGTTTTTGGCTCACTTGTACCTATCCAGGCCCCTGCGTAGTCTAAAACTTGATCATTTGGTGCAGAATGGCGGTCATGAATGGGAGCCCGATGATGCCGTTATACGCCGAGGCGATGTCGACGACAACGACTGTATCATCCGAGTGACAACCCTTGGCTCTTCCCCCAGAGACATCGACAGGGTGATGACTCCGGTGATGGGCATCGAGTGGCTGATGAAGACGACAATCGAACATGTGCATGGCCTCAGATCGGCCTGCTTCAACCCCATCTTCTGGATCGTCGACATAAAAAGAATGTCACATGAGCTCCCAGTGTCGATCAAGAGACGGCCGACTATGGCTGTTCCGATCTGCGCTTCGATGACGATGGCGTCATCATGAGGTAGTTCAACGCCCTCCAGGTTGTCGTTTGAGAATGAGATGGGAGGCTGAGCTACTCTTCTTAGCTTCGCTTCGTCGCCCACACACGTAGTCATCACCTGCTCGGTATACGCCTTCCTGGACGAAGGTGACGCGCCATCCGAGGACGGCCCACCGCATATCACGCCGATGCGCTTGACTGCTCTGGGCTGGAGAGGGCGTATCGCTATTTGCTCTGGGGCTGGTCGGGCCGTTGCGCTTCCGGGGGCACTCTTTCATCGCGGGCCTGTCTTCTCCCCTCTACGAAGCCTTGGAGATGGCCTTCCTGGATTAGCCGCTCAATATCACTTTTCAGTGTGAAACACTCGTCGGTATCATGACCATGATCACGATGGTATCGACAGTATTTCTGATGATCCCTCATGGTAGGGGCCTTCCTCCTCCCTTGGGGAGGGTCTCGGAGAAGTCCAGATCTAGTTGCTGCTGCCAATACCTCAACCATGGGGGTGTTGAGATGCGTGTAGTAGGCCGGCTACCGTCCCTTGGTCCTGTCGACCGCTGGCAGGGGTTTCCTGGGTGTGGTAAACCCTTGGGCTAGCCCGGTGCGATCTTGAGGTTGACGGCCTACTTGGTCCCACCCGTGGTTTTCGAGTTAATCGTGCCCTCGAGGCCAGTCATCTTGCCTTGATCGACCATCAGGTCGCCGCTCACGGCGGGACGCCCCACCTGGGGCGGCCACCTTCTTTACTCCGAGGGCGTCCTCGCTCAGCATGAATCTCTCTGACCAAGCAAAAAGGGCATCTAGATTGGCGAGCGGATCTTGGAGGAGCGACTTATGCAGGCCCCAATTGGTCAGCCCCTTTTTGAAGAACACCATAGCGAGCTCATCTCCGCAGCTCGCCACGCCAAGCCTCTCTTCCTGGAAGCGATACAGGAACGTCCTGATCGACTCGCCTTCTTTCTGGACTATTGAGAATAGATAGTCCGTTGGTTTCTTCCTTCTATGTCCTGCCCTGAATTACTGGCAGAACTTATGGGACAGGTCGTCGAAGAATTCGACGGAGCAAGTCGACAGGCCATTGTACCATCTAATGCCGACTTCTTTAAAGTCATCTAGAAGCATTGGCCTAGGAGCAAATCATCTGGGCCTTGACTCTCCATGGCCCCTCTGTACCGTTGTACATACTCGAGGGGATCACCCGTGCCATCATATAGTTCAAGCTAAGGAAGCTTGAATCTACGAGGAATCCAGGCCGCGGTCACCCCTCTGGCCAGGGGATTAGCTGCTTCCGGGTGGAGGGGTCGTACAGGCGACCCGCGTGGGTGCACCGGCGATCTTCGGGGGCTGATGCGGCCACCACCTCCATCCCTGGAGTCGCCGAATGACCCACCTCGACGTTCAGCAGTGCCCCTCCCCCTCCTCTGGGGAGTCCTGCTTCGATCGTGGCCTCGTCGTCGATGACCAACATGTCGGGGAGGCGGGTGAGCCAATCTCGGGGCCCCCCTCCAAGCGGAGAGATGTCCACTGGCGGTGGACTACGGGTATGCCATCGATTGGGAGGTGATGCCTCTGGGACCATACGGCTCTCTTCCTGGATCCTCTCTCGCATGGCAATGTTGAATCGTAGCTGTCGATGCGTGATTTCTTCATCGACCCGAGTTTGTGTAGCGGCTGCCTCCGCTTCATTATCAAGCTGCCTCGGTTGGACATCAGCTTCTTCTTCGAGTTGTTTCTGACGAGCAGCCTCTATCACCGCATCGAGGAGTCTCTGCTGGGCCACTATCTCTTCATTGAGCCCCCTCCGCCGGGCGACTGCTTCTGCTTCAACCTGAGGGTGAAGGCTGTGCTTCACATTAAGGGGCGTAGGGGGGATGGTGGACGTCCCGGCCCCATCCGAGCCCCAGTCATTCATCATCTTCGTAAAGGCTTCAAAGCCCTGGTGAACGCCACGGGCCGAGGCCTGAATATCCTCTGCCGTCCCCTCAGGGGGTACATCTGCCGGGGGGCCCCTCCGAGAGGACGTGGTTCATCCTCCATGGGTTATTTGCCCTTGTCGGGGCTGGGATTGAATTGTGTGGGCTTTGACATGGGTGTGATCCTAAGTTTCCACAAACTGTGCCAAATGTAGCGGGGTGAATCTGCTAACACTGAATTTGTATTTAAGTGGGGAACTAAGGACACGATGGTTACAAGTTAAGGGGGGAATGCCAATGCTATCTTTGATCCGTGGATGATTCGAGGACGATGTTCTTGTGGTCGCCCGCCCAAAGGAGTAGGTTGCATGCTGCTTGATGAAGGAGGCTCGATCTTTGGTGAAGGATGACGCGGGATGCTCGGTCGGTGGCCGCAAGGCGAACTTCCTACAAGAGGGACAATTATTCAAAAAGGCCGGACAGGCTTTCAGCCCGCAGCCTCTCCGATGCTTAAGTAGTAGATGACTAGAGAAAGGTTGTCGGACGCAAAGGGCGATCTTGGAGAAGGATCGGCAATTGCATGGAGGACTAGTTATGGAAAGCACAAATATGGGGAAGATATTAGGTGTTAGGGATTTGTTACCAATTCATCCAACCAACCCCTTTCTCGCTTGGAGGTATGGGTATTTATAGGCTGCTGGAGTCGGTTGCTTTTGCTGAGCTGGCAGGGCCGGGGTGTCAGGGATCTGACCGTTGGCGTCAGGGACGAATGTATCAGACGTGCTTTTGTCAAGCGGTCAGAGCCGTAAATGTCAGGTGGCTCTTTTGTCAGGCTGTCTGGCAGCGTAACGGCTTGGAGTGTTTGGTCGCTCCAAAATGTAACCCAAGAGCACAACCTAGTATGGTGCAAATGCACGGAGATAAATCCCCGACAACGGCGCCAAAAACTTGGTCGGGCCCCGGATACACGTCCCGGGACGGCGACACTGTAGTCTTACCGCAAGCGCACGGTGTAGCAGCGAGCGGGTATCGAACACGAGGAGGACGTATAACAGTGTCTTCTTCAGTCAACCTGGCTACAGGAACAGTAGAGAAATGTTGGCAGTAATGCGGTCACAGTCGTTCAATTATACGAAAGAAAATATCAAATTAAAAAAGACGCCTAGGGATAGGGAATCCACGCTACTTGCCGTATCTCATCATTGTGATTCGTAGGTTTCACAATTGCTAGACTTGAAATTCGGGTGAACTAGTTGCAACTAAATATAGAACCAAGCTCACGCTCTCGCGCTATTGCCGGTCTATAGCAAACCTAGGGTGGGGTCCAATCTCTTGTAAACCCTAACCTATGCAAACTAGCGTGAAGAACAACATCATCGTTCAATCGTATCTCGAGCTCACTCTCGTGCAAACTCGAGCTACGACCTATGTTGGGATAGTTCCTACCCGTCCAATCTCTTGCAAACGGGTACCGGTATGGAATTGCAATCGAAATCCCTAGTATTGGTCCAATCTCTTGCAAACCAATCCTAGGGGAATCTAACTACAACCCAATTCGAATTTCTAGGGCTTCCTATCGAATTGGGATCCAATCTCTTGCAAATCCCAATCGGTATGAATCCCTAGCTATTCGTATTAAATCAATCCCAAACTAACCCTAATCAATCCTAGCAAGAATTTTACCTATTCATCACAAATTTGAAATTGGGCTCGTAGGGTTCTTCCCTACGCCCTAAGACGATAACACTACTCACAATTCATCATGCAAATCATTAGATATTCAATGGAAATAACAAGAGAATTCATTGCAATAATCAAGATATCAAGAAAAAATAGGGTTTTAATAGAGAGAAAGACAAACCAATGGAGTTCCAATAGCATCCAACAAAAAAAGAACTTTTATCTCCTCTCCAATAATCCAAATCTAATCTCCTAAAAGTTAATCAAAAAGGCTGCCAAAAGTTCAGGAAAAAGTTATCTAAACTAGGTTAAAAACTGGGGTTAAATACCCCCCAAAATCGCCCAAAAAACTGTGACGAAACTGTCCCTGCGCAGCCTCAAAATCGCAACTTACGCTACATGTAGCGCTGCTCACTCGGCCAAGTGACAAATGTCACTCGGCCGAGTGAGAGACACTGACGGATTCCAGAGAGTTGGGGGTCTTGGGGGTCGTCTCCTCGGGAGTCACTCGGCCGAGTGACTTTTCTTCACTCGGCCGATGGGCGTTCTTCACTCGGGCGGACGGTGTTCGTCACTCCGCTGAGTTGGTCTTTGGGGCTGACTGACGGATTCCAGAGAGTTCAACATTTTTGGTTGCCGTTGTCTTGGCTCCACTCGGGCGAGGGATGACTCGGTGCTCGGCCGAGTGGTCTGGCGATGCTCGGCCGAGTGCACGCTGATATTAGCTCTGTTGTGTGTCCGATCTGGCCGGCTGAGCGGGCTGTCTATGCTCGGCCGAGTGACTCCTTCACTCGGCCGAGTGGCATGCTGAAAATGCCCATTCTTCGTATTTTTGTCTCCTCGTCGCTCATACGACGTTCTTTCTTCTTCTACTCCTCTCCAATCGTAGAATACCCCTCAAGAGAGTCGTCGGTGACACTCCGGAGTGGGTGCATCTCAGAATCACTCCAAATCGCTCCAAATCTCCTGAAATACGACAAAAACAACAAATCGTGAAAAGCATCGCAATACTGTCGAATAAACGTGAAAAACATGATTTAAGCGATCTAAATGGCATGCAAACATGTAGAAAAAAGGTGTAAAATACGGAGTGATCAAAATCCCCCAAGCTTACCTCTTACTCGTCCTCGAGGAAGATGAGTAAAAAGCGAACCCGGTGGATAAAGATAAAGAAAACGATGGAGAAATGGAAAATGAAAAATGAAAAACAAAGTAGAAAACGAAGAGGGAAGTTGCTAGATCAGTTTTCTCAGGACGTGGGTTTTGCTTACTCATATAGCATGCATCGAATATAAAACACATGTCAAAGACTTTTATTTTGATATCATAGTTTAATGGTGCATTTGAAATAGAAAACCCAAGAATATCAATATAGCATGAAAAATGGAATAATTCTAAGATTAACATCGTCTGAAGCATCTAAAGCGGTATACAATATCGTAGATCACACACTTTTCAATTGAATGCTTTCTATAAGGAGTATAAGAGATATCACACGATAGAGTAGTAAGAATAGAAAAAGTGTGGTTTTCATGAAATGAATGCTAAGCGTAGATTTCTGGATTTCGTGAAACTTTAGCAATCTCACCGAGTATGAAATATTACTTAGCCTAGGTTGTCATGCACCGTCAAGTAGTCACTCTCTCACACATCATTGGATTCTCTCCCCCAAGCTTATCTATAAGCGTGGTGGCATATACAAAACAATATTTACATCCCCGTTTCCTTTTGTAGCTCCAAAAGAAAAAGAAAAAACAAAAACAAAAAGAGGGAAGAAAGAGAGAAAGTGTATGAGATGGGATCGTTTTCGAACTTCTTTTCTCTTCTCTTTTCTTTTTTTTCAATTCTTTTTCTTTTATTTTTTTTAAACATATATACGCAAATGATCCCAAATCAAAAGAGAATGATATACAACTATTTTTCTTTTTGGCTTTGGGGAATTTGGAGCATGAGATACAATAACGAGGGGGTGCCAATAATAGAATCGCTAAGGGGAGATTCACCAATGAATTAAAAATAGAGAAATAATGTTCAAGCTATGTGGAGAAAGAAATAAATGTATCTCTCAGTTCACTCTATAGGACATGCATGACAACTTCAGCATGGTAATATAATCTACTCAGTTTAATCTCAAAAAGTAAACTAGTCCAGATTTATCATTGCTAGCAATAATTCAATCAACCCGAAGTGAAGCGTACCAAGCATGCAAATAGAAGTGATATGAGAAAAGAAAGCAGTACTCCAGATATAAGCAATCAATGCGTGAATCTTGGTGTGTTTTCTACGATAGCATACATATGAATCATCAGACATCAGCTAATAATAGAATTTCATCCATTTTCATACAGCAAAAGAGAGTGGGTTACTATTTCTAAATGCAAAGCAGAATATAGCAGATATCAGAAATAAAAAGCTATGACACGACAAATATAGCATGCATATAGAGAAAAGCTAACACCACGTCATCATCATCGCAGAAAAGTCATCTCTAGCAGAAGATGAAAGAAATAAAGACAAAAGAAAATAAAAACTATTTACAATGCAGCACACAAAGAAAATAAGAAAAAACGTGATGCATGGTAAAAAAAATGAAAAAGTGATGAAAAATGGGTGCAAAAGTGGAAAAAACGTGGAAAAACTAAAAATAAAGGTGATAAAAGCGGAAAGCGTGAGAACTCACTCCCCTAAGCTAAAGTGCACAGTGTCCTCAATGTGCGAAGTGTGGCATACCGAGAGACGTGTAATGGGGGGGTGGGTGCATGCATGATAAAAAGAAATAAAAATAACAAAATGAAAATATGATGCGGATGTGATGCATGCAAGGATAAGAGTGATGCAGATATGTGTGTGTCACCAAAAATACTCTCCCTCACTCCCGAAAAAGGATATAGAATGATATGATCAAAATGGGGACAAAAATAGTGGGGGGGAGGGGTGGGAAAAAATCATCAGGACCAAGCAGAGAATGGGCAGCATAACGACAAAAAAAATATCAATGGCATTAAGGGTGTGCCTAAGCTGGTGGTGCTGCGCCATCTCTGTCCTGAGGCGGAGGTGGTGGTGGTGGTGGTGGTGGCTGGGTAACAGTCTGCTTGGTGGGTGGTGGTGGTCGTGGTAGTCGCTCGAGAATCTGGGTCAGGCAAAAGTGAATGCCGGGAAGTAGCTCGACGCGACGCTGCATGGCGGTGACTGTGGTAGACAGAGTCCTAAGGTCGCCTCTGAGTCCACTCACCGCCCCCTCAAGAGCACGAATGCTCTGAAGTACAGTGTCGGGGGGAGGTGGGGCAGAGGGACGCACATGTCTAGGCTGTGAAGGACGTGGCTATCGGACACGGGCGGTGTAAACAATCGGGCCAGCAGGCATGTGTGGAAAGGGGGCTGTGCTCACTAGTGGATGCCCAGCCTCAGTGCGAGGCTGGGACGCAGGCTGGTGTGAGGTGGAAGCAGTAGCAGTGGAAGTGGAAGACAAAATCGGTGACGAGACAGCAAGAGAGGTCAGTGACACAGACGTGGGAACAGACGTCACGACACTCTCGGATAGGACGGCTTCCGTGGAGACAGAAAGGTCGACCGCTTGGGAGGAAGTGTGGGGAACAAAAGGTGAGACCCGAGCGGAGATCAAAGTGGATAGGGTCTCCACGACGGAAGCGAAGGAAGACTCGCCGCTCTCAACAATAGAAGGTGGACGCTCGGGTAGCAAAGAGGTGAGGGGCTCAACCGACAGGGGCACAACAGTGGTGGGGGTGGTGGTAGACGTGGTGGAAGTGGAGGACGACTCAGCAAGTGTACTCCCGACACCGGCAGAAGTGTGGACAGTGGTGTCGGGAGTGATAGAAAGTGCAAGCTCAGGCTGAGGGATCACAGGGTCTACAGGTGCAGGGGGTGCCTGCTCAGCCTCCTCGGCCTCAAGCACGTAGGCGGCGGGGATCGGGAGATCCATCGCCAGAAGCCAGTCCTCGTGTGCCGGTCCTATGTGTGTCCGAGCGGGGCTCGGGAGGATCATGTAGTCAGCACCGAAGGGACCGTGCAACCATACCCAGTGCCGCTGGCCGTGGGGACGAAGCATCTTCATCCGGGCCATGACGTCTATCGAAAGTGAAGTGGGGCCCGAAGGTCGACGCAGGTCGGCCGGAAGTTCCTCGCCGGTCATCAGGGCTAGCAGGGTGATCAGGCCACCGCAACATATCGGGGAGCGAGCGCCCACCGATACTATGATGCGGTCCAAAAACCAGCTAGCGACGTCAATCTCAACGGTGGGGACCATCGCAACACCATCCCTATCCAGAACTCTGGGGCGAGTCATCGCGTAGAGCATATAGAGCTCAGGCATAGACATCGTCCCAAGCTTGTACCTCGCTAGAAAGGTGGTCGCCATAAGGCGTTGTGCTATGCGGAGGCAGGGGTGGACTATGGCTGAGGCCTTGGCCCTACTAGGGTCAAAGGCGTGTGGTAAACCTGTCACGCCCCGCTTCCCAAGAACGTGGAGGCGAAGCGTGAGAAGGTCCGCTCAGACTTGAAGCTACAAAGCTGCAAGTCCGATAAGCGTCAATCAAATTAAAACTGCAGGTCCTTGCAACGCGAAACGAAACAAAGATAATAATAACGAAAGAGGCAAAAGAAACATCTCAGAATATCCATAGCAATAAATCTCAACATCACAGAAAAGCCACCAGGCTAAAAGAAAAAGAGTCTAAAAGAGGCCGAGCATGGCCAACAAAAGTACAAGGTACAACAACAAAGTAATGGTGCAAGCACCGACATCTAACAGCAACCTAAAGCAAAAGCAACGCCAACAGTCTCTAAAACTGGTCTCCGGTGTCCACGAACTACTCGACGAACGTAGGCTCAGTGTCAGCAACTACCTCGTCCGCTACAGCTATCTCTGGCTCAGGGTCTAACATGTGACACCCAAAGAGAAATGGGCACATGTCAGCAAGTCTAGAAGACTTGTGCAAGTGAAACTGAAAGTACAAGTAAGAGCAACCTAGCAGTTCTAGCATGATGCAATGACATGGCAGTTAAAGTATGAGTGCAGCAGGTAAAGTAAAGTAAAGTAAAGTACGAGCATGGCATGGCATGGATGACAAGTATTACATGAATCATTCACAAGACAAGTACAAGACAAGGAAAGTAAGCACCTCGTGCACAGAGATTCCGTCTTCTGGCTAGAGGGCGGATCAGACCTCTCCTAAGCTCAGTTGACCGTTTATCCCTACCCCTCCACGTGTGTCGAGCCAGGGCCTTACCCCCGAACGGGAATGCTCGCTTCTGGAACACGAGCCAGGAAGTGTTTTTATCTTGCTGGTCTAGGGGTGCACCTAGCCAGTCAAGAGAGTACAAGTACAAGTATTGTAGCGTGTGCTACCAATGAGACATTCAATGCATTGATGACATGTAAGATGCAATGCATGGCAGTTAAAAGTACGTACCGGTAAGGAAAGTAAACGTGACAGTTTAGTATGCATGAACAACAAGTTTAAAGGGGTGGATCTAGCTTCGTTGTCAAGCTAGATCAATTAGGTGACGGATCTAGTTTCGTTGTCAAACTAGATCAAGTAGGCGTCTAGCCAGCTATCATTTCACTGACTAGTCTCTTTTACGCTAAAAGCAAGGAAGTGGCCTAAAAACATGGCCCTACACAAGAGTTGGCAAGTTTCACTTGCCTGCAAGTACAACGTCTGAGCACATCGTCCAATGGGTCCAAGAATCACATTTATCCTACGTGCACAAGTCCACCGGCCTAAAGTCCATATTATTAATCTTGATTAGTGAATTTAAAACATTTAAAATACTTTAAAAATACTGATTTTAGTCTTGATTAGCATGCAATTGGGTTGGGGGTCCTAGGGGTGCAAAACGTTACCTCAACACGACGCGAAAGCTACACCGGCGTCGGGTAGCGACACCGGGGGTTGGAATAATAGATCGCGCTCCAAGTCCAGATTCCAATTTAGTTTCCTCGCTGGAAAATTCAGAGCATCAACCGGGGCGACGATTCCAGATTCCAAAGCTCGCACGTGCGACGACGGGCTACGACGTGCGACGACGTCGTACGCGGCAAGTCGTCGAAGAGAACGCACCTAGGTGGGGCCCACAGTAGTCCTAGGGACCTTTGGGGGACCCACAATAACTCTGGAGAACTTGGGGGGCCCACGGTGGCAAGTGGTGCGACGGATGCGGGGTTGCGACGTATGGCCGTCGGTCGTACACGGCCAATGCGGAGAGATTTCTCGGTCGTGCGCTCAAAATGCGGGGGCTGCGACGTTTGGGCTGCAGCGGCTGCGGTGCAGTGCTTGGTGCGGGGTTTCTTCTCGGTCAGATCGATGGGAAGCCTCGGTCAGGCGCTTGGATGCGGGGCGGGGCAGCGTTGCAACGTTGCAGCGCTTGGGCGCTCGGTCACAGCGGGCGGGGCGACCGGTCAGATGCGGAGCGATGCGGGGGAACGAGGCGGGGGTCGGTGCGGAGCGTGGTGCGGAGCGGGGCCTCGGTCTGACCGAGAGCCTCTCTCGGTCGGAGCGGGGGACGGGCGTGGGTGGCTGCTGTAGCGTGCGGACGGCGATGGATGCGGGGGCGGCTATCGGTCAGAGCGGGGGAACGGCTTGGTTTTCCTCGGTCGTGCGGCAGCTGAACGTCGCAACGTTGCGACGATTCGTCGCAACGTCCAATTTCAAGTTTGGAAGAGGCTAGGGCTAATTTCTTTGGAAAATAGGTCTTGCTAGGGGTTGCTTATATAGTGTAGATGGGTTGACTTGGTCTAGGGCTAAATCTAATAGGATTAGAAGTTCAAAAAGATTTAAAATTTGAAATTCAATTACTCCAACTCATCCAAGGGTTTGACCTGGTCCAAATGAGCTGGAAATTGGCTCAAAAATTCTTTAAAACGTTTAAAACTCAAATAAATTTTATTTGGCGGAAAATAATTTATAAATTAATTATTAAAAATAATATAAAACTTGTAAAAATTATAAAAGTGGTCAAATAAACTCCAAAAATTATAAAATAAATATCGTGGTGATCGTGATGACGAAAGTGAGCTAACTAAGAAGACGGATCTCAAATTCGACGTCGGACGACGAAACTAAAATAGAAACGTCTCCCGTCAAGAGTGAAAATCGCCACGTCTCATCGAATAAGTGTAAATTGTGGGAGAACGACTCGAGAAACGTCGTTCCAAAATAGTGCCACTATTTAATATTCTCAGAGACGTTCACAACGGCATATCACACGAAAGCGTTCACAAACAAACGAAGTCTAAAACAAACACGTGCACGGCCAAAAGCACGTGCACGAACAACGTACGACGAAAAGTGGTCGTTACATCATCCCCACCTTAGAATAAAGTCCGTCCTCGGACTTTCTAATATAGCTAGTCACTCTAGTAACTACCCCAATCAAGTCATATAATAATTCAACCAAGTATAGTCATTACAAGTGCTTATATATGCACTAAGTAGTCAAACATTAATATTACCAACACGTATATACATTCACGTACGTATACACTTATACTTATTATAGTCAGTCAAATTCATACATGTATTTCAATCATATATATAAACATACATCCCTTATATAACTACTACTCGCAAAACAACAGTTCGGATACTTATATAAGGATAGTCTCACACTTAGCCAATACAATCATTGCTCTACCTATATGTAGCTACCTATGCACAAACATCAAGGGTATACTACCCTCTAATATTCATCCAATACAAAACATCTCAACACATATAGTCACACCATACCACTATTAAATCAAATTCACTATATATAATATACACTCACCACTTCTATAATTTCATAATATATATAGTCATTCAAATGCATTCCAATATTTCACCATACATTCACATTACGTATGGTCCTATAACTGTATTTACGACACGCCACATATATCATAGTCATCAAGCCTATAACTAAGCACATACTTACCCGTGCATGGTGCACACCCATACACGCTAATATTTCATTTACGCATACCAATCATACCATTACATTACTAGCACACATACACACCTAGTTTTAGCTAGTACACATACGTTCACACAACAAGTCCTTAGTAAGTAACTATACCACAAGTCCAGCACATATAACTATATACTGGCGTAGCGACCCACAATCATGTGCGTAGCACAACCAGGCACAAACACTCCTATCACTATACATACATCAAACATTGCTATATTCAAACTACAAACATTCATTCAATATACTTAGAGTATACCCACTCAAGCTTGGGTGAGACTCAATACACACATCAGAATATTCTATATACGTAACACGACATTCATACCTATACCAATACCACTCCCCTATATATACATCTACCAATACAACCGTATACATTTCATAGATCAATCACACTTAATATTTAGTCAGGCAATACTTACGTAGTTCAATCACTCTATATACCATAATAATAATACAGACATCAGCACACGTATAATTATAATATACTCCTTAGTACAAACATTCACCGTATAGTCACACATAAATAATATATATATTCACACCATAGCCTACTCCCTATAATTAGTATACTAACACATTCACACATACATAATTAAGATGTGCAATAGTCGTGTATACCTCACGGCATGCACGCATGCAACATCCCGAAAAGCAAGCATTACCAATCAAAATTATAATCCTACTACCATATGCATAACACTTATATACTCAGGCAACAAAACATAACTACTTACATATAAGCACCATATATATCTACCTACGAGCACATACTCACTCGTACTAGTATATAGATCACTCAATAAGCCTACTCTCTTAACCATACGTACTCTTATTATTATCACTACTAACATACACATAGCTTTACCAATCATTTTATTCCAACCATTATAAGTATCTCTTACTACATACACAACTTAGATATTTCAACGCTAACTCTTATATACACAGGCATCCCTAGTATAGTATAGCTATTCACACAAAAATCTATAACTACTAACACACATCAACTTTATAATATCACGAATAACTCCAAGTACGTATATATCACACAATAGGCAAACATTAATATACTATGGGAATTCTCATTCAAGCCCACGTACACAACTTAGGTACGTGCACCACGACAAACTCACAAGGGTCCAAGGGTCTACTAACAACTAAGAGTTGACACAGACATTGACGGACCCTAAGGCCTAAGCAATAGAGGGAGGTCAAAAGCGTGATGAGAGGAGGGTCGATAAGCACGAATTCAGATAGGACGAATACAAGGAGACAGTTTGGTTAGGGAAAACATTGGCTCAATGGTGATGTTTAGGTTGAAGGAAAGGAGAGTGGTGATGCTTACAAAGGATGGAGAAAAGAAAATAGGGTAAAAGCACAAGCTGAAATACGTGGATTTTGAAAACTGTCATTCTTCAAAAGTTAAAATCCCAGTCTGAAAAGAATTATTTGGAGATTGATAAAACGAGTTGTTCAAAATAAATTTGAGTCGAATATTCATAATAAGAGAAAATGGTCTATTGGTTTTAAAAATCATTTTAAAAGGAAGTAGAATCATTTACACGAATATTAAGGACATGGTTTAGAAAATTTATTCGTCCGTGATTTAATATAATGTTGTCAAAAGGTTTTGGAAAGTCGAAGAATGAAATTAAGTAACGGAAAAATTTAAACTCAGGTTAAATGCTTTCAAAACTTTTAGGCTACGGAAGATTTAAAATAATCAACTTTGAAACTTCTTTTAGAAAACCATGGTTTGCCAAAAATGAGGAACTGATTTACACAAGGTTTTTAATATACGAGCACAACAAGTCTGGTACGGACATAAAAATAATTGAAAGTATGTATGGTGCACGGAAAAATAATATTATCTTAGTAGTAGAATTATCGAAATCGAATAGCAAGTCTTTAAAATCAAATCATGGAGGGTCTAAATCAGGAAGTGGTTATGAAAATAGTAATTTTGCAAAAATCTGAAATAGCGAGAACGACCAACTTGCTGAAAACTGAAATTCCATGTGTCTTGAAAAGTATATTAAAGTAAACGCGACGTTTCATTCGTATAAGAAGGAAAATTATAAATCGTATTGGGAAAAATAAAAGTACGGTTCTATATAAAATTAATATATGAAGGGCAACACAATTACATAAGTACGGAAATTATAGGCTGGAAAAATATTATAACTAGTGTTCAAAAATTTCGACAAAAGTTTTTTTTTTAAAAAAAAAAATTTAGATCAATGAAGGAGTATGAAGTATAAGTATATTAAAATTTTGAACAAGGTTAAACTTAGGGAAAGAGGAAATCGAAAAATACTTTCAGAAGATTCAGGATTTGTAATGGAGATGTTCGAAGAGTGACGACGATCGTCATGAGGCGATCTCGTGAATCGAGGCAAGGAAATTTGGGCAGGTGATCAGAACACACATACGCCTAGGATATGATTCTGAAGGATCTACGGGGAGACTCCTACGGTCGACCAACTAAAGATTTGGAACTAGGCACTAAGACCTTCTAAGGGGCTGGACGGTAATGAAATGCGTTCAGCTTGGTCCGAAATCGATGAACCCAAGTGAACGACAAAAAGAAATTTTAGAGGTCTAATATGGTCAGGGTTAGGCAATAACCGCTAAGGTAACTCCTACGACGATTAAATCAATTGCTAAAAGGGAGTCTAACTACAATCAGGGCCCCTAACTAGCAAACACAGGCGTCTAACTAAGACTTCTTACTCCTAGTGTCATAAGAAAACGACTAGACTCAGGGCTTATTACTCGGATGTTGCAATTTATTTAATAGACATTCCGTTATTATCGTTGTTTCGTTAATTCGCAATTGCAAGACTGGACCTGCATGGGCCACCAACAAAACCTGTCACGCCCCGCTTCCCAAGAACGTGGAGGCGAAGCGTGAGAAGGTCCGCTCAGACTTGAAGCTACAAAGCTGCAAGTCCGATAAGCGTCAATCAAATTAAAACTGCAGGTCCTTGCAACGCGAAACGAAACAAAGATAATAATAACGAAAAAGGCAAAAGAAACATCTCAGAATATCCATAGCAATAAATCTCAACATCACAGAAAAGCCACCAGGCTAAAAGAAAAAGAGTCTAAAAGAGGCCGAGCATGGCCAACAAAAGTACAAGGTACAACAACAAAGTAATGGTGCAAGCACCGACATCTAACAGCAACCTAAAGCAAAAGCAACGCCAACAGTCTCTAAAACTGGTCTCCGGTGTCCACGAACTCCTCGACGAACGTAGGCTCAGTGTCAGCAACTACCTCGTCCGCTACAGCTATCTCTGGCTCAGGGTCTAACATGTGACACCCAAAGAGAAATGGGCACATGTCAGCAAGTCTGGAAGACTTGTGCAAGTGAAACTGAAAGTACAAGTAAGAGCAACCTAGCAGTTCTAGCATGATGCAATGACATGGCAGTTAAAGTATGAGTGCAGCAGGTAAAGTAAAGTAAAGTAAAGTACGAGCATGGCATGGCATGGATGACAAGTATTACATGAATCATTCACAAGACAAGTACAAGACAAGGAAAGTAAGCACCTCGTGCACAGAGATTACGTCTTCTGGCTAGAGGGCGGATCAGACCTCTCCTAAGCTCAGTTGACCGTTTATCCCTACCCCTCCACGTGTGTCGAGCCAGGGCCTTACCCCCGAACGGGAATGCTCGCTTCTGGAACACGAGCCAGGAAGTGTTTTTATCTTGCTGGTCTAGGGGTGCACCTAGCCAGTCAAGAGAGTACAAGTACAAGTATTGTAGCGTGTGCTACCAATGAGACATTCAATGCATTGATGACATGTAAGATGCAATGCATGGCAGTTAAAAGTACGTACCGGTAAGGAAAGTAAACGTGACAGTTTAGTATGCATGAACAACAAGTTTAAAGGGGTGGATCTAGCTTCGTTGTCAAGCTAGATCAATTAGGTGACGGATCTAGTTTCGTTGTCAAACTAGATCAAGTAGGCGTCTAGCCAGCTATCATTTCACTGACTAGTCTCTTTTACGCTAAAAGCAAGGAAGTGGCCTAAAAACATGGCCCTACACAAGAGTTGGCAAGTTTCACTTGCCTGCAAGTACAACGTCTGAGCACATCGTCCAATGGGTCCAAGAATCACATTTATCCTACGTGCACAAGTCCACCGGCCTAAAGTCCATATTATTAATCTTGATTAGTGAATTTAAAACATTTAAAATACTTTAAAAATACTGATTTTAGTCTTGATTAGCATGCAATTGGGTTGGGGGTCCTAGGGGTGCAAAACGTTACCTCAACACGACGCGAAAGCTACACCGGCGTCGGGTAGCGACACCGGGGGTTGGAATAATAGATCGCGCTCCAAGTCCAGATTCCAATTTAGTTTCCTCGCTGGAAAATTCAGAGCATCAACCGGGGCGACGATTCCAGATTCCAAAGCTCGCACGTGCGACGACGGGCTACGACGTGCGACGACGTCGTACGCGGCAAGTCGTCGAAGAGAACGCACCTAGGTGGGGCCCACAGTAGTCCTAGGGACCTTTGGGGGACCCACAATAACTCTGGAGAACTTGGGGGGCCCACGGTGGCAAGTGGTGCGACGGATGCGGGGTTGCGACGTATGGCCGTCGGTCGTACACGGCCAATGCGGAGAGATTTCTCGGTCGTGCGCTCAAAATGCGGGGGCTGCGACGTTTGGGCTGCAGCGGCTGCGGTGCAGTGCTTGGTGCGGGGTTTCTTCTCGGTCAGATCGATGGGAAGCCTCGGTCAGGCGCTTGGATGCGGGGCGGGGCAGCGTTGCAACGTTGCAGCGCTTGGGCGCTCGGTCACAGCGGGCGGGGCGACCGGTCAGATGCGGAGCAATGCGGGGGAACGAGGCGGGGGTCGGTGCGGAGCGTGGTGCGGAGCGGGGCCTCGGTCTGACCGAGAGCCTCTCTCGGTCGGAGCGGGGGACGGGCGTGGGCGGCTGCTGTAGCGTGCGGACGGCGATGGATGCGGGGGCGGCTATCGGTCAGAGCGGGGGAACGGCTTGGTTTTCCTCGGTCGTGCGGCAGCTGAACGTCGCAACGTTGCGACGATTCGTCGCAACGTCCAATTTCAAGTTTGGAAGAGGCTAGGGCTAATTTCTTTGGAAAATAGGTCTTGCTAGGGGTTGCTTATATAGTGTAGATGGGTTGACTTGGTCTAGGGCTAAATCTAATAGGATTAGAAGTTCAAAAAGATTTAAAATTTGAAATTCAATTACTCCAACTCATCCAAGGGTTTGACCTGGTCCAAATGAGCTGGAAATTGGCTCAAAAATTCTTTAAAACGTTTAAAACTCAAATAAATTTTATTTGGCGGAAAATAATTTATAAATTAATTATTAAAAATAATATAAAACTTGTAAAAATTATAAAAGTGGTCAAATAAACTCCAAAAATTATAAAATAAATATCGTGGTGATCGTGATGACGAAAGTGAGCTAACTAAGAAGACGGATCTCAAATTCGACGTCGGACGACGAAACTAAAATAGAAACGTCTCCCGTCAAGAGTGAAAATCGCCACGTCTCATCGAATAAGTGTAAATTGTGGGAGAACGACTCGAGAAACGTCGTTCCAAAATAGTGCCACTATTTAATATTCTCAGAGACGTTCACAACGGCATATCACACGAAAGCGTTCACAAACAAACGAAGTCTAAAACAAACACGTGCACGGCCAAAAGCACGTGCACGAACAACGTACGACGAAAAGTGGTCGTTACAAAACCTGTGATCCTGGCCCAAAAGGCGTGGGAATCGAAAGATGGCGGAGGGATGTGTGTGTGGGTGTAGGCTCGGTCGGGCGCGGGGACTGCGGGCCACTGAAAGACTGCTCTAAGCATATCGAGAGTGATCTGACACTCTCGATCCATGAGTCTAAAGGAGCATCCCTCATCGGTCCGGGCGATCGAGCTAAGTACCTCGAGTGTCGGACGGACGTAGGTGTCCGCCGACACAAACAAATAATCTCGCCAACCCACGTTGTCGTACAACGTGAGCATCCCCTCAAGTACCCCCAGGCGGTCTAGGTCTGCTAAATGAGAGAACCTGGAGGGTACTATCGGGCGCTGGGCGATACGCTCAAATCGGACGCGCTGTGTGTCGTCTCTGAACGTGATGCCCAGCGGCCCGACGGCTGGAGCCGGTGGCGGTTGTGCCTAAATGGGATTGGCTGGAAGTGGCTGCGGATGGATGGGGTAGGCTGGAAATGGCTGTGTGGGGTGAGGTGGTGAAGGTGGAGGGGAGTCCTCCCTAGTGTGGGTGGGGTCGGGCTCATCCGGCCGCTTCCGCTTGGCGGAAACTCCCCGAGTGCGTAGCCGTGTACGGGGCGGCATGTGTGCCCCGAGTGCTCACCCAACTAATGAAAAATGCGGCGTGCTAAAAAAATGGAACGAAGGTACCTGAACACGCCGCGAGAGCAAAACAGCAGATAAGTGCGAAGACGCCGCCTCCACGAAGCCAATAGCGCGTCCGAAAGCTCCCCTAAGCTCCCCCAAGATAGCCTGCACATCAAACAATGATATCAGCGTATAAAATTCAAAATACATGGGGGAGATGGGGTATAACAGATAAGTAAAGAAGTCGATTTGAGTTAGGGGCTCAATGGGCGTACGGATCGTCAAAAATAGGGGAAAAAGGAGCAAAGGGGCGAAATTTGGGTTACCGACGGTCGGCCGGTGGCGAGGGTGGTCGCCGGCGGTGGGGGGGGTCGGTGGTCGGCGCTCAGCCGACGGAGGTCGGGTGAGCGGAGGCGGTGGTCGGAGCGATTCGGGCGAGTGGGCTCTGATCGCAGCGGGCGGGAGCTGAAAGGTCACGTGGTCTCGGGCGAGAATGAGATTTGGGCGTTTCGAAAATCGCGTCGAGCCTGCAGCACCTTATATAGGAGTGGTTACGACTCGACCGAGTGACTCTGTCACTCGGCCGAGTGACGTAACGAAAAAAATTTTAAAAACTCCTCGCCACTTACGACTCGGCCTAGTGTCTTTGCCACACTCGGCCGAGTGGAGAAAGTCCATTCGGCCGAGTGGCACAAGCTACTCGGTAGCACTTGCCCTAGGAGGGTATCAATTTTACTCGACCGAGTGAAGAAATATACTCGGCCGAGTGGCAGTTTATACTGAAATCACAAAAAAGACAGAGAGTTGGGTATAGCAGACTTCCCTCGTTGGTGTGCCACTCGGGCGGACGGCTTTCTTTGCTCAGCCGAGTGACTATGGTACTCGACCGAGTGAGGCTCTATTTCCTTCTTCGGGGCTCCGTTTTGGCTCTACTCTCTGTTTTTCTTCCTCCATGTGGTTTCTTCCTCCTCCTAAGCCTCGAGCGCATTCCTGGAGCGCTCTTCTTCGCCTCGGTCATCCTCCATATGATAGATATCCTTTCCTCCTCCACCTGTCAAAGAAAATAGGACCAGTTGTCACAATTTTTCGGGCAAACGTCTCAAAAACACTAATAAAGTCTAAAACAAAAATAAAAACTAAAATAGAAATAATGCGATAACCATCGGGTTACCTCCCGACAAGCGCTCGTTTAAGGTCTTGAGCTCGACCCCTTTAAATTTTCAATTTAGCGCGGGATGTTGGGTGCATATAAGATGCACCCGTCGAATTTGCCGGGAAGACCGCTCGGATTTGGATCATGGTGGTGTGTGGTCTTCCTCAGCGCCCCTTCGTCATGGGCAATGTTGGGGGGTGGCTTCCCCAAGCTAGAGCTTGTTCCGGTCTTCAACTTTGCCGGTGACACCGATCGTCGTATCGGTGGAGCTTTCTTCGGAGTCCTCAACTTCGAGAGCTTGTAGAGCTCCCGTATTCTTGCGACATCAGCGTCGCCATCATCAATCGCCATGGAGATATCGGGGGAGTGCTCCATCTTCTCTTCATCGGCCAAATCTAGGCCTTCTTCGAAGCTATCTTTGTGGGGTGCGTCGATGGAGTGGGGGATCGCCTCTTTGATGACCTCGTCGAGGAGGTCCATGTAATCTAGCTCCTCATGATACGGCATGTGCTTCATTGCCTTCGGTATATGGAGCTCCACTTCGATGTTGCCGACGTTCAAGGTAAGAGTCCCCTCCCGCACATCGACGATGACACCGGCGGTGGCAAGGAATGGGCGTCCAAGTATGAGCGATGTATCGCCCTCCTCCTTGATGCCATTATCACGAAATCGCATGGCAAACATATGCCTCCCGGAACTTGGAGTGGGATGTCCTCTGTGATCCCAACCGGCCTTGTAATCCGACCGTCTGCTAGTTGAATCCGCATGTCGGTAGGCTTTAAATCTGTGCCGGTATTCAACTTCCGGAACATGGAGAGAGGCATGAGGCTAACACTGGCCCCCAAATCTACCAATGCTTTTTGTAGGGGGATGCCGCCTAGAGTGCAAGGAATCCGAAAACTCCCTGGATCTTTAAATTTGGCGGGCTCCTTTTCCCTCTTTGTGAACCAAGTCCCTTCCTCCGCGAGCATGATCTTCTCCTTCCTCTTCCTTCCCGTAATCAAGTCCTTTAAGAACTTGGCGTAGGATGGGATTTCCACTATAGCGTCGAGGAAGGGGATATTGAGGCTCACCCCTCTCAAATACTCGAGAAACTTGGCTAGCCATTTCTCCATCTTGGCTCTAGCTAGCCGTTGAGGGAAGGGCACCGGTGGCATAAATCGGCGTTCATCAATAAGCTCCTCCATTCTAGATTTCACTTCTCCTTGCGGATCCTTCTCTTTTTCAACTTCAATTGTCGGCTCGCTCTCTTGTAGAATCTCCACCACGGGCTCCTTGACTTGAGTCATGACGGGAGTGGTATCCTTCCCGCCTCTTGTAGTAACCGCAACCACGGCGTTGATATGGCCGGTGTTGCCCCGTGGATTTTGCTCGGGTTGAGCCGGCAACTGTTGATTGTTTCTATTATGCAACGCAAGTTGCTGCCCAATTTGAGCGACGACGGTGGTAAGAGAATCTTGTCCCGCCTTCAACGAAGCATTGATTTTCCTCTGCTCCACCATAAACTCCTCCACCTTAGCTTCAAATTCTGAACATTGTTGAGCTTGTGGAGGGTTGGGATTTCTCCAACCTTGATTGTACCCGGGTGGCCTGTAAGGTCCCACTTGTTGCATCGGTGGGAAGTTTTGTTGTGGTGGCCCCCTTGGTGGATAATTCGGTTGTGGTGGTGGAGCTCGAGCTTGAGGAGGTTGTTGTTGCGGGGGGTTCAATGCACCATCATTATTGGCATATGAGAAACCCGGATGGTTTCTAGCGGCCGGATTGGCCCAATATCCAGAATTCCCCGCGACATATTGAATTTGCTCCAACGCTCCTTCTCCATGCTCTCCTCCTACATACATGGCTTGGGATTGGTCTTTCTAATCGCTCATATAATTTGTCGGCGTGGATGTAGAAGGGGCTCCTTGAGGCTCCGTAATGTACTTCTCCAATCTCTCCACTACCTTGTGGAGAGAATCAAATTTGTTGGCTAGCTCCGCGATGGCCTTGGCCTCATAAATGCTAGACGGCTTCAAGGAGGACGAAGAGTGTCCTCGCTCGTCGCCCCATTGGTTGTTGTTCGAGGCCATCTCCTCAAGCAAGGCCTTAGCTTCATCGGGAGTCTTCGACAAAATGGCTCCATTTGCGATGGCATCGATAATCTGTTTAGTCCCTGGTTGGAGTCCATTGTAAAAGATATGGACAAGCTCCCAATCCTCTATGCTGTGATGGGGGCACTGATGTTTCAATTCCTTGAAGTGCTCCCATGCCTCGTAGAGGGTCTCCTGAGGTCCTTGCTTGAAGGACATGAGAGCACTTCTAATCTTCACCGTCTTGGATGGCGGGTAAAATTTGTCGACGAATGCACTTGCCAATTCGTCCCAAGTGGTGAAGACTCCTTCAGCTTGCGTCCTCAACCAATATAGGGCTTTATCCTTTAGTGTGAAGGGTAAAAGGCACAGTCTGGTATCATCTATGGTGACGCCCGGCATTTGGAAGGTGGCACATTTTGATAGGAAGAGCTGGATGTGGTAGTGAGGATTTTCATGGGAGTTCCCATGAAAAGGATCCTGCTGCATCAGAACTACTAGTCCGGTCTTCAACTCGAAATTTTTGTCGGCCGCCAACTCCGGCATAGCTATGGACGAGGTCGTGGAGGAAGTCTTAGGCCGAAGCATATCTCTAATGGAGATGATACTCGCCATGCGTGCTGCTAATTGTTCAGGCGTCTCCTGAATGTTCATAAACCTCCCTCCCGTATCAGGTCTCCTCTCCGCCCTGATTCTCCGCAATGTACGTTCAATCTCCGGATTAAATAATATATCTTCGGGGTCCGCCGTGGATCTCGTGTAAATGCAAGGGAAAACAGAGTTTCAAAGAAATAGTTAGCACAATGGAAGGGTGAAATAAAATAAAAAATGATAGAACAAAAAGAAAGAAATAGCTAGGTTATAAGAATCAAACACTATCGCCTCCCCGGCAACGGTGCCAAAAACTTGGTCGGGCCCCGGATACACGTCCCGGGACGGCGACAATGTAGTCTTACCGCAAGCGCACGGTGTAGCGACGAGCGGGTATCGAACACGAGGAGGACGTATGACAGTGTCTTCTTCAGTCAACCTGGCTATAGGAACAGTAGAGAAATGTTCGCAGTAATGCGGTCACAGTCGTTCAATTATACAAAAGAAAATAGCAAATTAATAAAGACGCCTAGGGATAGGGAATCCCCGCTACTTGCCGTATCTCATCATTGTGATTCGTAGGTTTCACAATTGCTAGACTTGAAATTCGGGTGAACTAGTTGCAACAAAATGTAGAACCAAGCTCACGTTCTCGCTCTATTGTCAGTCTATAGCAAACCTAGGGTAGGGTCCAATCTCTTGCAAACCCTGACCTAGGCAAACTAGCGTGAAGAACAACATCATCGTTCAATCGTATCTCGAGCCCACTCTCGTTCAAACTCGAGCTACGACCTAGGTTGTGTAGGATCCTGTCCAAAACAGAGTTAGGATCGATAATATGAAGTTTAGACTTACGCTTGCGTATGCGGCACGGTAGTCTACGAACTTCGCCTTCGGATTCACCACGACGGATCGAGTCTTCTCACGAACGGAGTAAGGCTACTAATCCACAATCTAAATCTCTACTTTAGATTAAGAACTTGGATAGAGGAAGAGAAAGGATTTCTGCAGAGCTTCGCTATGATGAAGTTGCATGCATGAATTTCATGCAAAAGGTGTAAGAAATGGCTTACCCTTGGGTCTTAGTTATAGCCCCCAAGGTAGTTATTTTAGGGTAAGTTGTTCCTTTGGAACAACTTAATTAAGGTGTACCATGATACATGGCACATTGTAAGCTTAAGTTGTACCATATGCATGGTACAACATAAGCTTAAGATATTCCCCCTTTATTAGCCATATGTCGCATGCACTTATGCATATATAATGCGACTTTCCCACTCATCCAGAGATCCTCTCCGCAAGGGAACAGATTCCCTTTGTACACGACTTCGTGTACGCGACGTTCGAGGTCCGTATTCCCTCGTACATCCCCTACAAGGGTGTACAAACGTCTTCCATATCCAACATCTCCCACTCACACTTGAGGGGACTGTAAGAGAACGTCTTTCCCTTAGTTCTTTCATCTATCATACCGAGAAATAGACCGTGCGACCGTCATGCGCGTAGAGTCTGTTGTTGTGCACTTGTTAGAGATACACAACGACCTCGAAGGTGCAAAGTTGAGTAGTTCAACGCATGCTTTACCCTAGATTATTTCTTCACATTTCTTATACTTTATATTCAACAATTGAATCCCATCTGGATTACAATTGGCTGGCCAGCTTTGAATCATTAAAGTCCAAATGCGAATATGAAATCAATCTTCCTCTTCTTGCGAACCTTCTGATCTTGACTTGATTCGCTTTTCTAACGTGCCCCGCCGAGCCGAATTATCATAGCCCATAAGTAACACGCTAAGATAGCGATCATCTCGTCAAATCTAAAGGAACCAATTGGAGTCCTTGAGGGTAAGAGTTAAGACCCATATGGCCTTTGAGTCTCACATAATAGCAAACACTATTGCTACTAACTCAGTGGTCGAAATGCATACGTGGTATGAACACGTATTACAACATCACTCCTTTCCCAGGGAGAGTATGTCTTAATGATGTTGTATGGATGAAAAGATCAGACACCACAGTGCCTATCTTTTTGAGTCCCTTTACTACTCGTGAAATATTCACGGACTCTCATCCTGCATAAGACAGATAGGATTTAAAAAATCCTACGAGATCTCTTTCAAATATCCTTGTGATACAGATCTCAGATCTTTTGTAAGCATCCATATGATGAAGATCTTTCATTCGACTATCTTGTTTAAGTCATGACTCTAAATCATTCGTCTAATGATTTTGACTTTAAACTAGTCTCATCTCTATCTTATCCATCTGATAAGATAAGGCGGTTGCTCATGTGAGAGAGCCAACCTTTATCTGTCCGACATACACACAATTCAGCTGAGATTTCAAAAATGTACACAAACATTTCTTTAAGAAATTCATATGCAATGTTTGAAAAAGAACTTATTCTTTTATTAAATTTGATCTTTCTTAGACATGGGAATATATATTGGTACAACTCAGCTCGTACGCAATCATTGGGATGATAAGTGTTTATAAAACACATTTCTGGGGATCGCTTTCGTAAGTTGATCCTCTATCATCTCATGCGTAGATATGTACCTTATGTCTACCTTCTTGGTTTTATCATAGTCTTTTGCAAATTTGCAGTTCCTTTAAGATACTGCATTATCCTCTTAACCGCTTTCCAGTGTTCTTGCCCTGGGTTGGATTGGTAACAGCTTACCATTTCCAATGGCAAAACAGATGTCCGGTCTCGTACACACCATAGCGTACATAAGACTATCAACTGCACTGGAATATGGAACTTTTTCCATAATTTCCTTTTCCTTTTGGTTCTTTGGACACGATTCCAGATATAAATTATCGCATATGCTTATATGAATATCAATGGACTTGCAGTCCTGCACATTAAATCGTTCTAGAACCTTCTTTATATAAGTCTCCTGTGAAAGAGAAAGAAGTTTCTTCGAACGATTCCTTGAAATCTTAACTCCAAGGATATATGCGACTTTTCCTATGCCTTTCATCTCAAATACTGATGAAAGCCAAGCCTTGATACTCATCACAAAGCCCTTGTCATTTCTGTCTATTAAAATGTCATCTACATATAGAGACATGATAATATACTTGCTTTTAATCCTCTTGATATATACTCAGTTATCTTCATCAAGCATGGAAAAATCCATTTGATAAGACAACTTCTTGAAATCGTATATACCATTGCCTCGAGGATTATTTAAGACCATATATGGACTTACGAAGTTTACAAACCTTATGTTCGTTTCCTTCTTTTACAAACCCTGTTGGTTGTTCCATATAGATCTCCTCGTCCAATTCTCCATTGAGAAAGGCAGTCTTTACATCCATCTGATGTAATTCGAGGTATAAGCAAGCTACCATTGCCAGAATCATGCGAATCAAGGTAAAACGCACAACAGGTGAGAAGGTCTCTTCGTAGTCTATCCCTTCCTGTTGCGTAAAACCTTTCGCGACAAGGCGAGCTTTATATCTGTCAATAGAGCCATCAGCCTTATGCTTGATCTTGAAAACCCATTTGTTCCCAATTGCTCTATATCCTCTGGGTAAGTTAACTAAGTCCCAGACTTGGTTAACTTTCATGGATTTCAATTCCTCCTTCATCGCTTCCATCCATTTGTCTTTCGCAGGGCATGATGCGGCCTGTTTGAAAGTAGCAGGCTCGTCATCATCTTGTAGTAAAGTCATAAAGGTTTACGGAAATTCATCCTCAAATCTTAGAGGAGCCAACCTTGTACGACTACTACGTTGTATTTGAGATTTCTTCAAGTCCTTGTTGACTTGGAGTTAGATCAATTCTAATATCAGTCCCACTTGGAATGTCGTTAGAATTGCTCCCACTTGGATCATTATTCCCGTATGGAATATGATAATCGTCATTCGTATAATCCATTGGTGAAGGTTGAAACGTATTTTCGTTTTCACCAAGAATTCTCCCACTCGAATGAGGTAATCCTTCTTGATCATAAATCTCAAATAAAGATAAGTCCTGACTTATCTCGCCCTATCTTGGAAACTCATTTTCCAAGAAAGTGACATCCCTCGACTCAGACTCAATTAGCCCACCATTGTCTTCCTGACTAACAAACATATAACCTTTGGAGTTTTCTGCGTATCGTATAAAGATACGTTTCCTTCCCCTTGGCCCAAGTTTGCCATACTTATGGGAGGAAATATGTGCGTAGAATGCACAACCCCAAGGTTTCAAAATGTCTAAGTCAGGAGACCTTTGGTTCCACAACTCATAAGGAGTGGAGCTAACTGATTTCGAGGGTACGCGGTTCAAAATGAAAGCGGCCGTCAATAATGCATCACTCCAAAAAGTGATTGGCAAGTTAGCTTGCGCCATCAATGAACGGACCATTTTTCATTAAAGTCCTATACCTCCTTTCTGCAACACCAATTTGTTGAGGAGTATAAGGCATAGTTACCTGATGTACTATGCATTTTTCATCATAAAGTTCCTTTAACCTTGTTGATTGATATTCACCACCCCTATCGGTTCGCATGACCTTAATCTTGCGATCTAATTGATTCTCCACTAAACTCATATAGTTTTTAAAGCAGGTTTAGTGCTTTCACTTTTGTGGGATATCAATAGATATGACCGAATCGGGTGAAATCATCAATAAAATGATGAAAAATAGGACATCCTGCGTCTTGTCTTGACATTCATCGGACCACATATGTCCGAATGGATAAGCTGTAATGGAACCTCGGCCCTTGTGCCGGTTCCAAACGGCTTGCGACAAGATTTCCTCACAAGGCAATGTTCGCAGGTCGACATTTCAACCTTTGAAACATTGGATAGAAGGCCACGTTTGGCAAGTCTATCTATACGCATTGGTCCAATATGACCAAGCCTTGCGTGCCAACAAATTATATTAGACTCATTAGTCAAAGAATTTGTCACAAGGAAATTTTCATTACATGAGGAAATACATTGTACTTATTACAATAAATCCTTTGAAATACAAACCCAGTACCAATAAAGGAATTATTACAAAATAGGTCCATATTACAATCATGAAGGAACCAACTATAACCCAGACCCATTAAATTGACCACAGTATTAATATTCCTTTGAATATATGGAATGAAGAGAACATCATAAAGTAGGAGAGTGTGGCCGTTGTCCAAGTCTAGCTTGCAATTCCCAACGCCTTTCTGTACAACAAGTGTGTTGTTTCCTACATTGATCCACTTCATTCCTTGGGGTATCCGGTGATACTCCACAAAGGACCGTCTGTCCTTTGCTATGTGGTCGATGGCACCTGAATCAATTATCCCAAAATGGATTAGATTCCACAAGAAATATTGAACTAGAAACACATATGTAACTAGTATTACAAGTTACCTCGTCACTTCCACTCGTACACGAACGAGCATAGTGACCGAGCTTGTTGCACTTGAAGCACTTGATCCTTTTCAAGTCTTTCTTCTTGTGCCATTTCTTGTGCCCACCCTTATGTTTGGGTTCCTTGGTAGACTCAGGTTGCTTATTACGTTCATTAGAAGACTTCGAACGATCTTTACGTTTCTTTCCCCCGTGTGAGGAACTAGCAACCATGTGCACTTCTGCACTTGGCTTGGCAGCCGCAAGCCGCTCTTCCTCTAATTCGAGGTGCTTGGAAACGTCGTTGAAGGTCTTGATGCTCTCATTATGAGTGAGATGCATTTTCATCTGATCCCACCCATTTGGTAGGGAACGTATGACTGCTTGGATTTGTTGCTCATCTGTGAGCACATGACCTGCATCCTTTAACTCCGAGATAAGGTTCGCCATATGTCGCAGATGTTTCCCCATGGAATGATCTGGATGTTTCTTATATGAATCGAACCTTATAGTTAAGGAGCGAAGTTTGGACACCGATGTGCCACCGAACTTCTCCTCTAGCTTGGACCATATGTCCATGGCTAGGTCATGTTCTCGGAAGATGCGCATTATGTCATCAGCCATACTGCTTAATAACGTAATGTGCGCTATCTTATTCTTCCGAGACCAAGCATCAAAAGCTTCCTTGTCTCGTCTGTGTTGGGCCGTAGTGCCCAACTCGGGTTCAATCATTACGTTCTTTAGAGTTTCGAGCACTTCTTGCTCCTCTAAAACGTATTGTATCTTAATGGACCAAAGTTTGTAATTATCGCCGTTGAGTTTTTCACCTTTGTTTAACTCAGCGACGATATTCTTTGAAGCGGAAGACATTTTACTTTTAAAATGCTGCAAAAACACAAAACCGAAGGTTCGATCAAAACATTGCATAAAAAATTCTTAAAATATAACTCCCACTTGAAATGATAATAGAGTATCCCATTTGGATAGTTCTAAAAATTCAAATCCCACTTGGAATTATATTATATTTGATAAGTTACTTTCGAAAAATATTGAAGATGTTGTTCTAGAATCGAAAAGGTCTCTATGATTCCAATCACCATCTAGAACAACCTTCAATATTTCCCCATCACTTATCAAACAATAGTACTCTTATAGTACTAGCAGCGGAAAACGAGTTTGAAAACGTATTTTTCAGATATAATTCCCACTTGAAATGATAATAGAATATCCCATATGGATAGTTCTAAAATCAACTCCCACTTGGAATGATATTCATAATTTGATAAGTTACTTTCGAAAAATATTGAAGATGTTACTCTAGAGTCGGAAAGGTCACTATGTTTCCAATCACCATCTAGAGTAACTTTCAATATTTCTCCCTCACTTTATCAAATGTTAGTACTCTTATAGTAGTTTGCAGCGGAAAAGCGTTTTTGAAAAACGTATTTTTCAAAAATTTAAAATACATTGGCTAATCTCCGTAGAGTAGAGCACAATGTCATAAGTACATTGGCTAATCTCCGTAGAGTAGAGCACAATGACTTGGCTAATCTCGCATGAAGTAGAGTACTATGGCTAGTCTTCAAGGAGTAGAGCCCAAAGAAAAAATTCATTAAAACGTTAGTCCCGTATGAACTAGTCGACACTGTGGTTAGCCCCGTATGGACTAATCGACACATTCGCGTTTGACCAAGGCCTTTTGTTACCCTGTATGGGTCATTTGGCAAGTTTGCAATCGACCCAGACTTTCTGTCGGATTGGTCGACCAAAAACACCAAATTGGTCGACCAATTTTTTTTTTGGTCTTGCAACTTCTTCCCGGCCAGGGCCTCTGCCCTGGCCGGGGCTTGGCCAAGGCCGGCCAGGCCCTGGCCGAGGCCAGGGCATTGGCCCTGGCCTCTGCCAGGGTCGGCCAGGCCCTGGCCGAGGCCAGGGCACCGGCCCTGGCATCTGCCAGGGCCGCCTGGCCCTGGCAGTGGCCAGGGCGCCGGCCCTGGCCTCTGCCAGGGCCGGCCCTGGCCTCTACCAGGGCCGGCCAGGCCGACAGGCCTTGGCCAAGGCCGGCCATTGCCGGCCTGGCCTTGGCCGGCCATGGCTTGGCCATGGCCGGTCATGGCCAAGGCCATTTGGCATTGGCCGGCCATGGCCCCTTTGGCCATGGACGGCCACCCCCTTTGAATGGGGTTGCCGCACTCATTCCTCCCCCTTGATGGGGTGGTCGCCGGTGGTTATTGGCCGTAGCCAACCCCATCCGCTTGGGGAGGGGGGGTGCATAGCCTTCATAGCCCATTTGGCCATGGTGCACATGCACCAAATTTCCTCTTACCTGATGGAAATAACTACCATCATCTTCCTCGATGAAGCACCCGTTCGTCGATGAAGCACCCGTTCGTCGAGAAATTAGTTATTTCCTAATGGCCGTGTGCCAAAAATGAAAAATAACATACTACGTGGACGGTCGGTTCTTCCCGTCACGGAGAGTTCCTACCATATCCGTAATGATAGGAGACCCTAACGTGAAAAGAACAACCGCTGCGTTCTCTCCGTCACGAAGCGTTCCTACTATATCCGTAATAGTAGGAGACCCATTCGTGAAAAAGACAACGACTCGTTCATAGTTTCGACGGGGCGGTGGTTTGACCGGGGCGAACCCATATGGCTCTGATACCAATGTCGGATCCTGTCCAAAACAGAGTTAGGATCGATAATATGAAGTTTAGACTTACGCTTGCGTATGCGGCACGGTAGTCTACGAACTTCGCCTTCGGATTCGCCACGACGGATCGAGTCTTCTCACGAACGGAGTAAGGCTACTAATCCACAATCTAAATCTCTACTTTAGATTAAGAACTTGGATAGAGGAAGAGAAAGGATTTCTGCAGAGCTTCGCTATGATGAAGTTGCATGCATGAATTTCATGCAAAAGGTGTAAGAAATGGCTTACCCTTGGGTTTTATTTTTAGCCCCCAAGGTAGTTATTTTAGGGTAAGTTGTTCCTTTGGAACAACTTAATTAAGGTGTACCATGATACATGGCACATTGTAAGCTTAAGTTGTACCATATGCATGGTACAACATAAGCTTAAGATATTCCCCCTTTATTAGCCATATGTCGCATGCACTTATGCATATATAATGCGACTTTCCCACTCATCCAGAGATCCTCTCCGCAAGGGAACAGATTCCCTTTGTACACGACTTCGTGTACGCGACGTTCGAGGTCCGTTTTCCCTCGTACATCCCCCACAAGGGTGTACAAACGTCTTCCATATCCAACAGGTTGGGATAGTTCCTACCTGTCCAATCTCTTGCAAACGGGTACCGGTATGGAATTGCAATCGAAATCCCTAGTATTGGTCCAATCTCTTGCAAACCAATCCTAGGGGAATCCAACTGCAACCCAATTCGAATTTCTAGGGTTTCCTATCGAATTGGGATCCAATCTCTTGCAAATCCCAATCGGTATGAATCCCTAGCTATTCGTATTAAATCAATCCCAAACTAACCCTAATCAATCCTAGCAAGAATTTTACATATTCATCACAAATTTGAAATTGGGCTCGTAGGGTTCTTCCCTACGCCCTAAGACAATAACCCTACTCACAATTCATCATGCAAATCATTAGATATTCAATGGAAATAACAAGAGAATTCATTGCAATAATCAATATATCAAGAAAAAATAGGGTTTTTAATAGAGAGAAAGACAAACCAATGGAGTTCCAATAGCATCCAACAAAAAAAGAACTTTTATCTCCTCTCCAATAATCCAAATCTAATCTCCTAAAAGTTAATCAAAAAGGCTGCCAAAAGTTCAGGAAAAAGCTCTCTAAACTAGGTTAAAAACTGGGGTTCAATACCCCCCAAAATCGCCCAAAAAACTGTGACGAAACTGCCCATGCGCAGCCTCAAAATCGCAACTTACGCTACAGTCAGCACGGCTCACTCGGCCGAGTGACAAATGTCACTCGGCCGAGTGAGAGACCCTGACAGATTCCAGAGAGTTAGTGGTCTTGGGGGTCGTCTCCTCGGGAGTCACTCGGCCGAGTGACTTTTCTTCACTCGGCCGATGGGCGTTCTTCACTCGGGCGGACGGCGTTCGTCACTCGGTCGAGTCGGTCTTTGGGGCTGACTGACGGATTCCAGAGAGTTCAACATTTTTAGTTGCCGTCGTCTTGGCTCCACTCGGGCGAGGGATGACTCTGTACTCGGCCGAGTGGTCTGACGATACTCGGCCGAGTGCACGCTGATCTTAGCTCTGTTGCGTGTCCGATCTGGCCGGCCGAGCGGGCTGTCTATGCTCGGCCGAGTAACTCCTGCACTCGGCCGAGTGGCATGCTGAAAATGCCCATTCTTCGTATTTTTGCCTCCTCGTCGCTCCTACGACGTTCTTTCTTCTTCCACTCCTCTCCAATCGCAGAATACCCCTCAAGAGAGTCGTCGGTGACACTCCAGAGTGGGTGCATCTCAGAATCACTCCAAATCGCTCCAAATCTCCTGAAATACGACAAAAACAACAAATCGTGAAAAACATCGCAATATTGTCGAATTAACGTAAAAACCCCGATTTGAGCGAACTAAATGGCATGCAAACATGCAGAAAAAAGGTGTAAAATACGGAGTGATCAGTGTTTTTGTCAGGCTGTCTGGCGGCGAAGCGGCTTGGCGTGCTTTTGTCAGGCTCGTCTGTAGTGGGACTGCTAGTGGCGTGTCGCCTTCCTCCTAGGGCGAGCTTGGAATGTGAGATGTGTCTGGGCGAGCTTCTTGCGAGCGGGCTGTTCTGGCCGCGAGCTACACTGGAGGCGAGCTAGCGTAGATTTGTGCGATCTGCAGGAGGACTTTTCTGATTCTGAGGGCGAGCTTGTCGTTCCACTTGGTGAGCTTTCTCGGATCTTGACGAGTTTCAGCGAATTAGGCATCATTATGGAGATTCGGCTGGCCGAGACTCGAGCCTTGAACAAGTGGGCTCGGATCGTCGGGGCCGATCTTGAGATCGTAACACCATCATAACTAATAAATTACCGTTGAGCTTGACACCCTACGAAGGAGTAGGTTCCTTTTCCAAGAGATTTGGGTCAGCCACACTAGTTGCATCTCCTGCATGTGTGTAATATTTATTTAATTGAATTTTATATAATATGTATTATTAATTCCATAGAAAATTCCATGATTTGATACATGTTATTTAATATAGGTCTAGATCCATGATGTGTGTTATGGCCCGAAGAGATATTGCTAGATACAGCCATCCATATTCTGGTGGAGGACACATGTGTCCCATGTTATGATCTTGCATTTCCTTGGCATGACCATTGTTACATTGTTGAGTTTTTGATGTATATCCATAAGGTCAGGGTAAAGTCACTAACCCTTACATCTATTTACTTTTAGAGGGGCACATGGTCATGAGAATGTTATTTTTTTGGGGATTTGTTGCAATTTGATTACTTGTGATTTATTTTTTTATGGAGATGCATTGAAATTGGGAGGAGGATAGTTTTATGTTGTATTTGCACGTTACATATGAATGGGGGGAGCAATAAAATTAGAGAATTGCTATCTGCACCTCAACAAATGAGGTGCAGATAGTAATCAGTGTCCAAAAAAGCATTTTTGGATGTGAGAGAGTATGATAGGAGAGTATGTGATGTGAAATATTGCTATTTTTAGAGAGAACCCCTTGTCTGCACCTCAATTGGTGAGGTGCAGAGAGCAATTGTCTAAAATTACTAGTTTAGGTTATTACTGTTTGTGAAGTTGTCGATTTCAGACTATTTACTTGTCAATTTATGGCTGCATTTTGATGTCAATCAAAATCCCAGTACGACACAACCTTATTGAAATTTTGAAATGGATTTAACGCAGAAAATCTGCCACCTGATCCGGATCAGGTGGCAAGATACAAAAAAAGTGAAAAGTATAAGTCCACATATGGGCTTGTACTCGTGGGGCTCCACCTTTTTGTGTCTTGAACCTGATCCATTTGATTAGATGACATCTGTTCTACATTAATTCTTTTTGAAAAAAAACAAGTATGTAATATGTTTACGTGGGCGTTTAGACTAAAGAAAGAATACTAAATTACAGAAAATCATGTTGATTTAGATTAAAATTCTTTGTTCAGAACAAAAAAAAGTAAGTTAAAAAAACAAGGATTAAAATTGGGGAACAAGAGGAAACATGTAGGGCCCTGTACTATAGGATCAAATGCAAAGGAATTCCACCTAAAAGCTAAGGAAAAGGGGGCAACCACATAAGGCTGCCCTAGGGATGAGAATTGGCATATCCAAAGTTTGGTTGGGTTTCCAATTGGTTACGCCACATCCTTATTCCTATGGATACAAAAATTAGTGAAGGAATGAGTAGGAATGAGAATGTGTCATTTCCAATTGGAAGCCCAATCAAAATTGGGACATGCCCATTCTCGACGGCCCCACTCCTAACAAACGCACTGCAGTGGCATTTTACCAACATATATCAAATCATGCATTGAGCAGCACCATTAGACTCCCCATATTGTTAATAGATGCCAAGCTTGGCTGTTAATTGCTATTTTATGGAGAAATATCTTAACAACAGTACTCTTTTTTTTCCCACCATTGGCATTAGTATGCACCCATGGATTTTCTTCTTTTTGACGTGTTAATTGAATTAAATCATATGTAGAAAGACGAGACGGGTCCAACTTGATAAAGAGTTGGCATATTTGACAGGGTTGGAAATAAAAGCGCAGTTCGTTGCAAGTTGTCAAATAGCTAGTGCTAATTACATTCGGGTTTTGTTGTGACGCAATAATTGCGCCGTTGTGGGGTAGGTTATATGCATGAGCTGACAAGGGTTCGTACGGAGAAGATGAGGATTTTCACCTGTATTAGTGCCAACCATACTTAGATCATGAAGATTGTCAACATTAATACATGATGGAGGCTGACTTGGATGTCGGACATTAATACATTATGGAGGCTGATTAATAGATTATGGAGGCTGACTTGGGTGTCGGATGATTTTCGATCAGTTCTCACCCTAATCTATACAAACCATTTTCTAGTATGTGCATACTGGCTGGAAGGTAGACTAGGTAGTTATGGTTTAGATCCAACCATCCGAGGTAGTTAGAGACTTGCCATCGATATCATGAGTTGTAGTTTGCATCCATTCAGATTATATCGTACACAGTACTATTTCAGGATGTTTTGCTGACGTGGAAGATGAGTAGGACCTTCGGGGTTGGTCGGCCAAGCAGCATGTGCTACGGGGATGCTCTGGGCTGAGAGACGGAGTACTGAAGTGGGGCTTCTTCTGGATGATGACCTCTGGGATCGGTCGGCCGAACTGACTCTGATGCGAGGATGCTCGGAGCCGAGCGATCGGGTACCGAAGGCGAGCTTCGGCGGGGTTGTGTCTCCTTCGATCTGCAAAACGAGCAACTCGTCCGGGGGGGTCGGACCTTGTCTCCGACCAGGTCCCCTCCGATACTTAAGTCAGACTCTGACAGAAGAGTGCTCGGTGGAATCAAGTACGACTCACTCAGAGACCGTGCAAGAGTTCTCGGCCGAGCTATGGATGAAGAAATATACGGTGGGAGTAGGTTTATGTATAGTGTATACCTGGCTACTAGATATCCAAAATTCGTCCCTTTGGCCTTTGGCATGTCAGTTTACTTATAGGAAAGCATCATGTCAACGCATCCTCTTGATACGCCCTTGCGTTCATGGCGTTCATAGCTCCTCCCGTCGCGCCCACCCGCATTGATGGTGGCTTGAATACCCATCAATGCGAGCTCGGTTTAGGGAGGGATTTCCTCAATCGCGGAGAGCACATGTCCCTTTGGGCTTTGTTCTTGGGCAGAGGGGTCTCGATCTGCTCTAGATGCCTTCGGCCCAGAGCCTGGGGAGCATTGGGCCGAGTGGTTGGTTCGCTTCCCTGACCCATTCGGTAGGTTGTATCAATGGCTCCCATCGCCCGATTAGGGTCGGGGGATGTAATACCTGGGGATTAGACTAGCGCAGCAGTCGAGACGGCGTATTTAATGAAAGTCATCATGGCACATGGCAACAAGGAAATTCTCACGCCTCCTGGGCACAGGATTTGGAGAGTCACCCACCTTGCGATGTTGACATGTGTCTCCTCTCAGAGGGCTTGGATTCGACTATGCTTCCCATATAAGACGGTGGATCTTTTTGGGAGGGGGCTTCTTCGTGTCTCGTAGTTCCATGCATGTTTTGTCTTGTCATCAGAGAACCTTTTGCCCGGTTCGCCTTCGGTGCTTCTTCTTCGACTTTGCAAGGTAATTTTTCTCCCTCGTCTACGTTCCTATTTCAATTGATGGAGAGGGTGTTAAGGATCGGGGGCGTTCCTGAACATGACGATCTCGATGCGCCTTTGGGGGGTTCATCGACTTCCCAAGCTTGAAGGAGCTCCTATGAAGGAAAAGGCTTGCTGGTCGATGCTTTGATCCAACGAAAGGGCCCCTCCGAAGAAGATGGGTCTTGTGTCCCTTCGGTGGTTCGAGATGCAGCTTCTTTGATTTCTTACTCCAAGGTTGAAAAGATTATATCTGAGTATCTCTCTCATCCGTACGTGGTCCGGCCCCCCTTTTATGATAAACGGATTTTTTTCCATGGGAGCTTGGAGGTCGGGGTGTATACCGAGATGTTTCGGGTCGGGCTCCGCTTTCCTCTTCATCCTTTTCTTCTCGAGGTTTTGGCCTTCTTGTAGCTATCCCTTTGTTAGCTAACACATCACTCTGTCCCCTCTTTGGTCGGCTTTGTCATGATCTGTCAGTTACACGGGGGTAGTGCCGACCTTACCACTCTTCTTTTACTTTTACCGGGTGCGGTTCGCTTCTTTGGCGACGTGGCTCCACATTTCTGCCATGAGGGGCAAGGATCTCCTGATGGGTTTACCACGTAGGATCAGCAACTGGAGGAATAGATTTGTTTTCGTCACTTTCCCCGGAGAAGCCAAAATTATAACCTGCTGGGGTAGCGCAGGCACCACAGATTTGGAGTTAACCCTCTTCGAGATCGATTCCATGGTTGTCGATTTTCTTATGGCTCTGCCCAAAGAGGAGAGGTCGATACTGGCCTTATTGGACGATCTTCTACTCAAGGGCACCCTATGGTCTCCCGGTAAAGGCGATCTTTAGATTTCGTTCTTCCTCTCGGCTCACTCTGATGTCCCTATTTTTTACAGGAATGGCGGGTCAGGAGTTCAACTAGACCTTCGACATGTACCAACTCATTTGTCGTGGTTTTCTGATGTCCAGTGGCGGACTCTCTGGCCAAATGCCTCGTCGCGTGGTAGATGAGGCGATGCAAGTGAATGAGCCACTGATCGGGACTTTGAGATCGGCCGTCGTCCCCCCCGGCTCCGACCCTGGTCGTCGAGAGTTCTACCTCGGTCACGGAGGGCCCGATTACTGTTTCTGACGACACTGGCTCTGACGGGCGAGACCCGGTTGGCTCCAAGGAGGGCCTTCCTGAAGTGGTTGAGTCTTCGATGAAGAGGAAAGAGCGCTCTTCTTTGGGTTTGAAGACCCGGGAAAAGAGGGTGAAGAAAGGTGAAGCCGATCCAGCAGCTCGGGCCTCGTCGGCTGACTTTGGGGGGAGTTCTCCGGCACTGGAAGAGGCATCCCGGCTCGGTGAGGTAAAATCGCATTCCCTCTGAGCTAGCTTGGATACTCCTGGTGTTCGGGCCCGTCTTGGTTGGTCTTGCCTCCGAAGCGCCATCAGGTGAGTTTATCTTCGTGGATTGCAGGGTGGCAATCTGCTTGGTGGAGGATTCTGTCCTCCCAAGGGATCGTTCCCTCTTAGAGAGGGCTGGTCCCAAGTGATCACTCCTTATTTTACACTTTTTTCCCGCATGTTTGCATGCCATTTAGATCGCTCAAATCATGATTTTCACGATATATCGACGAAATTGCGATGCTTTTCACGATTTGTTGTTTTTGTCGTATTTCAGGTGATTTGGAGCGATTTGGAGTGATCTCGAGATACGCCTACTCCAGAGTGTCACCGACGACCTCCCCGAGGGGTATTTCACCATTGGAGAGGAGCGGAAGAAGAAAGAACGTCGCAGGAGCGACGAGGAGGCCAAAACAAGCTGTTTGGGAATTTTTGGTGTCTCACTCGGCCGAGTGAAGGAGTCACTCGGCCGACCAGCGAGACACCGCTCGGCCGACCAGATCGGACACGTTTTATATGTGCACTCGGCCGAGCATCGGAATCCACATCGGCCGAGTGACGAGATCCCGTCCGCCCGAGTGGCACTCAGACGAAGCCCATCAAAAATCGCCAACGTACTGTTTTTCGTCTGCCTGAGCTTCAGAAGACCCACTCGGCCGAGTGGCAAATGCCGACCGCCCGAGTACTAAGAAGCCATCGGCCGAGTGACGACAACTCACTCGGCCGAGCGACTCCCGAAGTGAAGACCCCCGAAGACCCAGACTTTCTGGAAATTTACAGGGTTTCTCACTCGGCCGAGCGACTTTTGTCACTCGGCCGAGTGCGACGCGCTGCCTGTAGCGAAAATTACGGATTTCAGGCTGCGCAGGGGCATTTTGGTCACAGTTTTTTGGACGATTTTGGGGGGTATTTAACCCCTGTTTTTACCCTAGGTTAGAGAGCTTTTTTTCTCTTAGATTTTTGCAGCTTTTTAGATTAACTTTTTAGCTTTATTCTTGTGATTGGAGAGGAGACAAAAGTTGATTTTTGTTGGATTATTTGAAGAACTCCATTGGTTTGTGTCTCTCCCCTCTAAAAATACTATTTTTATTGCTTATCTCAATATTGTGATGAATTCTCTTGTTAATTTCATTGATTATTCTTGTATTTGTGCTATGAATTGTGAGTAGTCTTCACGTCTTGGGGCGTGGGGATGAACCCTACGAGCCCAATTTCAGATTTGTGATGAATTGGTAGGAATTTTGCTAGAATTGCACATTAGGGTTAGTTTGGGATCGATTTACTACGGATGGCTAGGTATTCATATCAATTGGGATTTGCAAGAGATTGGATCCCAATTCGATAGGAAACCCTAGAAATCCGAATTGGGTTGGAATCGAATTTCCGTAGTATCTGTTTGCAAGAAATTGGACCAATACTAGGGTTCTCGGTTGCAATTCCGTGCCGATACCCGTTTGCAAGAGATTGGACGGGTAGGAACTATCCCAACCTAGGTCGTGGTCCAAGTTTGCATGAGAGAGGGCTCGGGGCACGATTGAACGATGATGTTGATCCTAATGCTAGCTTGCCTAGGCTAGGGTTTGCAAGAGATTGGACCCGAACCTAGGATAGCTATAGACCGGCAACAGCGCGAGAGCGTGAGCTAGGTTTTACATTCAGTTGCAACTAGTTCATCCGTAATTTTATTCTAGCAATTTTGATACCAACGAATCACATTGACGAGACACGGTGAGTAGCGGGGATTCCCCATTCCCTAGGCGTCTTTTATTTGATTTGATATCTTCGTACTTTGTCTGACGATTGTGACAGGATCGCCAAAGGCAAAATTCTCTCTTTTCTGTTCTTAATAGCCAGGTTGTTCGGAGCAAGAACTTTCATTCGTCCTCCCTGTGTTCGATAACCCGCTCGCCGCTACACCGTGCGCTTGCGGTAAAACTACACGGTTGCACTTTTGGGTTACATTCCGGAGCGATCAAGTTTTTGGCGCCGTTGCCGGGGAGGCGATTATGTTTGATCTTACCACCCGAGCTATTTCTTTCTTTTTGTTTTTAATTCATTATTTTTTACCTAACCCTTCCATTGTGCTAATCACTTCTTTGAAACTTTGTTTTCCCGTGCATGAACACGAGATCAACGGCGGACCTTGAAGCTATATTATTTGATCCCGAGATTGAGCGTACTGCGCGGAGAATCAGAGCGGAGAGAAGACAAGATCGGGAAGGGAGGTTTATGACCAACCCGGAAACTGCGGAACAATTAGCGGCAAGGATGGCGAGGATCATTTCCATTCGCGATAGGCTTCGGCCTAAGACCTCTTCTACTACCTCGTCCATTACCATGCCGGAGTTGGCAGCTGACAAGAACTTTGAGCTGAAGACTGGACTAGTGGTTCTGATGCATCAGGATCCATTTCATGGGAACGCCCATGAAAATCCCCACTACCACATCCAGTTATTTTTGTCGAAGTGCGCCACATTTCAGATGACGGGGGTCTCCATCGATGCCATCAGACTGTGCCTCTTCCCCTTCACATTAAAGGACAAAGCACTTTATTGGTTGAGGACGCAAGCTGAGGGAGTCTTTACCACATGGGACGAGTTGGCGAGTGCATTCATTGACAAGTTCTATCCGCCCTCCAAGACGGTAAAGATTCGGAGCGCTCTTATGTCCTTCAAGCAAGGACCCCAAGAGACGCTCTATGAGGCTTGGGAGCGTTTCAAAGATCTGCAGCACCAGTGCCCGCACCATAGTATTGAAGATTGGGAGCTAGTTCATAGCTTCTACAATGGTCTCCAACCGGGGACCAAGCAAATTATTGATGCCGCGGCGAATGGAGCCATCTTATCAAAGACTCCCGAAGAAGCTACGGCCCTAATTGAGGAGATGGCCTCAAATAATAAAAAATGGGGCGACGAGCGAGGACACTCTACGTCCTCCTTGAAGCCAACTAGCATCTATGTGGCGAAGGCCGTAGCGGAACTCACAAGCAAGTTTGATTCTCTCCACAAGGTAGTGGAGAGACTGGAGAAGTTTATCACGGAGCCCCAAGGAACCCCTTCCACATCCGCACCAACGAATCAAATGAGTGATTGGCAAGACCAATCTCAAGCTACATATTTGGGGGGAGAACAAGGAGAGGGATCCTTGGAGCAAGTTCAATATGTCACGGGGAATCAAGGATATTGGGCCAATCTGGCCACTAGAAACCATCCCGGTTTCTCATATGCAAACAATGAAGGAGCTTTGAACCCGTCGCAACAACCACCTCAACAAGCTCGACCACCACCACCACGACAATACTATCCACCGAGGGGGCCTCCACAACAAAATTTCCAACCGAAGCAACAAGTTGGACCCTATAGGCCGCCCGGATACAATCAAGGGTGGAGAAATCAAAACCCCCCATAAGCTCAACAACGGTCCGACGTTTAAGCTAGAGTGGAGGAGTTTATGGTCGAGCAAAAGAAGGTCAATGATTCCTTGAAGGCGGGCCAAGACTCCCTTACAACTGTTATGGCACAAATCTCGGAGCAATTGGCGTTGCTCAATCGAAATACTCAACAATTGCCGGCTCAACTCGAGCAAAACCCACGGGGCAACACCGGCCACATCAATGCCGTGGTTGCCGTTACTACTAGAGGCGGGAAGGATACCACCCCCGCCATGATTCCTACCGAGGAGCCCGTGGAGGAGAATGTAGAGCCAATTGAACCGGTAGTTGAAGTTGATAGGGAGAAAGAGCCGCAAGAAAAGGAGAAATCTAGAGCGGAGCAATTGATTGAAGAGAGGCGCTTTATGCCACCGGTCCCATTCCCCCAGAGGCTTGCTAGAGCAAAAATGGAGAAAAGGCTAGCAAAGTTTCTCGAGTATCTGAGAGGGGTTAGCCTCAACATTCCTTTCCTCGACGCCATCGTGGAAATCCCGACATACGCTAAATTTTTAAAGGATTTGATTTCGGGGAGAAAGAGGAAGGAAAAGATTATGCTCGTCGAGGAGGGCTCTTGGTTCACCAAGAGAGAGATGGAGCCGGCTAAATTCAAAGACCCGGGGAGTTTTCGGATTCCTTGCACCTTGGGCGGCGTCCCTCTTCAAAAGGCATTGGTGGATTTAGGGGCTAGTGTTAGCGTCATGCCTCTCTCCATGTTTCAAAGGCTAAACACCGGGACAAAATTGAAGTCTACCGACATGCGGATACAACTAGCCGATGGGCGGATCACAAGGCCGGTAGGGATTGCAGAGGACATCCCGCTACAAGTCCCAGGGGGCATATGCTTGCCATGCGACTTCGTGATTATGGATGTTAAGGAGGAGGGAGACACGTCGTTGATACTTGGACGACCGTTCCTCGCCACCGCCGGTGTCATCGTCGATGTACGAGAAGGAACCCTAACATTGAATGTCGGCAACATCGAGGTGGAGCTTCATATTCCTAAGGCAATGAAACACATGCCTTACCACGAGGAGCTGGACTATATGGACCTCCTTGACGAGGTAATTGAGGAAGCGATCCCCACTCAATCGGCGCTCTATTCAAAGAAGATTTCGAAGAAGGCCCGGATTTGGACCACGAAGGAAAGATGAACGAATCCCCTGATTTCTCCGCTGAAATTGATGAAGGCGACGCTGATGTCGCAAGGATCCGAGAGCTCTGCAAGCTCTCGAAGATGAAGTCTCTGAAGAAAGCTCCGCCGGCACGGAAATCGGCGTCACCGGTGAAGCCTAGGACCGGAGCAAACGCTAGCTTGGGGGAGCCCCCCAACACTATTCGAGACGAGAGACCACCGAGGGAGAACACGCCGCCGCAACTTCCGAATCCAAGCGTTCTCCCCGGAAAGTTTGACGGGTGCATCTCCTATGCACTAAACATCCCGCATTAATTGAAAATCATAGGGGGTCGAGCTCACGACCTTAAACGAGCGCTTGTCGGGAGGCAACCCGACAGTTATAGCTTTATTCCTACTTTTTCTTTATTTTTGTTTTAGAAATTTTTAGTGTTTCGCGTCGTTCGCCCAAAAATTTTGTGATAACGGGTCCTGTTTTTCTTGACAGGAGAGGAGATAGGGAAATCCATTATGAGGAGGATGCACAAGGCGACGAGGAGCGCCCCAGGAAGGCGCTCGATGCTTAGGAGGAAGATGAAATCGACGGGAGGAAGGAGGAAGAAAAACAGAGTTTAGAGCCCAAACGAAGACAAACAGCAGAAAACAAGGCTCACTCGGCCGAGCATACTAGTCACTCGGCCGAGCACACAAGTTCGTCCTGCCCCCCCCCCCCCCCCCCCCCCCCCCCCCCCCCCCCCCCCCCCCCCGAGCCGCTCACGAACGAGGGAAGTCTGTTGTACCCAACTCTCTGTTTCTTTTCCTGATTTCAGTATAACTGCTACTCGGCCGAGTATATATATTCACTTGGCCGAGTAAAACTGATACGCTCCTAGGGCGAGTCATGCCGAGTAGCTTGAGCCACTCGACCGAATGGACTTACTCCACTCGGCAGAGGGTGGCAAGGCCACTCGGCCGAAGCGTAAGCGGGGAGGAATTTTCTGATGAGTTCACTCAGCCGAGTGACACAGTCACTCGGCCGAGTCGTAACTTTTACTATAAAAAGGGGCCGGGGGCGCGTTTTTCGAAACGAACTAAACCGATCGCGCCCCGACTTCTCGCATTCCCCAGCGCCCAAACTTCCCCCTCGCTCGCCCGATTGTCGACCCACCGTCGCCGCTCGGCCACCACCGCCGGCCGAGCCGCCGTCGCACCTCGCCCGAGTCGCCGCCGGCGGCCACTGCTCCGGCCGACTCCGGTAACCCCATTTTTAGCCTGTTTTCTCCTCTTTTGTGTATTTTTCAAGGATCCATGTGCTTAACGAACCCCAAACCCGAATTAATTTCTATTTCTATCTATTATACCCCTAATGCTCCATACGTTTTAAATATTACTCGCTGATATCTCTGTTTCATGCGCAGGTTATTTTATGGAGCTTAGGGGAGCCCAGGGGAGCTTCCAGGGACTGATTTGGGCTACGTGGAGGCGTCTTCTTCGCACGCTTCCATAGCTTTGCACTCGCGGCGTGTCGTGGTATATTCTTTCCTTTATTTTACGCACGCCGCATTTTTATTGGTTTTGGTGAGCGCTCGGGGCCCATATGCCGCCCTGGACACGGCCGCGGTCGAGGAGAGCTTCCGCCAAGCGGAAGCGATCGGATGATGTCGGCCCCTCCCACGAGGTGGAGGACTCTCCTCCGCCTTCTCCACCACACCCCGCACACCCCGCACAGCCTGCAGAGCCCGCACAGCCACTCCCTGCCATGCCACAACCCGTACCACCACCTCCGGCTCCACTTGTCGGGCCGCTCGGGATTACGTTCCGAGACGACGCACACCGCGTCGCTTTCGAGCGTATCTCCCAGCGCTTGATCGTACCCTCCAGGTTCGTACACCTTGCAGACCTAGGACGCCTTGGGGTACTCGAGGGGATGCTCACGTTGTACGACAACGTGGGCTGGCGAGATTTCTTCCAGGTGTCGGCGGACACGTTTATCCGTCCGACACTTGAGGTTCTTAGTTCGATCGCCCGGACCGACGAGGGATGCTCGTTTCGGTTCATGGACCGAGAGTGCCAGGTCACTCTCGGTATGATGAGAGCTTTCTTCTCGTGGCCCGACGTCCCCGGGGCCGACCGTGGTTACGCCCCCACCCATATCCCCCCACCTTCCTTCGATGCCGGCGCCTTCTGGGCCCGGATTACGGGTCTTCACGCTGCCTTTGACCCTAATAGGGCCAAGGCCTCGGCCATTGTCCATCCCTGCCTCCGTATAGCTCAGCGCCTTATGGCGACGAACTTTTTGGCGAGATATGAGCCGGGTACGATGTCCACGCCGGAGCTCTATATGCTCTACGCGATGACACATCCCAGGGCTCTATCTAGGGAGGGCGATGAGTTGGTCCCCGCCGTCGTGATTGATGTCACGGCTTGGTTTTTGGACCGCATCATCGTATCGGTGGGTGCTCGCTCACCGATATGCTGCGGCGGCCTGATCACCTTGCTCGCCCTTATGACCGGCGAGGACTTTCCTGACGACCTGCGACGAGCACCGGGCCCCACTTCACTGTCCATAGATGTTATGGCCCGGATGAAGATGCTTCGTCCACACGGTGAGCGACATTGGGTCTGGCTGCACAGCCCCTTCGGTGCCGATTACATGATTCTTTCGAGCCTAGCTCGGACTCAGATTGCACCGGCCCATGTGGACTGGCTCCCGGCGATGGATCTTCTGATCCCTGCCGCTTACGTGCTCGAGGCCGAGGAGGCCGAGCAGGCCCACGCTGCCCCCGCAGACCCTGTCGCACCTGCTGAGCCCGCTGCCCCTGTTGACCCCGTGGCCCCTCAGCCTATCCCTGATATTTTTACTGCTCCTGACACCGCTGTCCACACTTCTGTCGGTGTCAGGAGTATCCTAGCTGAGCCCACCTCCACTGCTTCCACGCCTTCCACCATCACCACTGGCCCTCTGTCTGCCGAGCCCGTTTCCTCTGCCCCACCCGAGCGCCAGCCGACTATAGTTGAGTGCGGAGAGCCCTCTTTTGCCACCGTCGTGGAGACCGTGGTCTCCACCTCTGTCTCAACCGCCGCTGTATTCTCTGAGAGTGTCGTGGCGTCTGTCCACACTTCTGTGTCACCGACCTCTCTGGCCGCCTCGTCGCCACTTTTTCACTCCTCTTTCGTTGCTGCTGCCTCCACTTCTTACCGTCCTGCCCTGCCTCACACTGAGGCCAGGCCCACATTTGCGAGCACAGCACCTTTCATTACCTTCCCTGCTGAGCCCATCACCTACGCCACCAGAGTACGCCAGCCCCAACCTGCACAGCACAGACCGGTGCGTCCCTCTGCACCACCTCCCCCCGACACTGTACTTCAGAGCATTCGTGCTCTCGAAGGGGCGGTGAGTGGCCTCAGAGGTGACCTTAGGACCCTGTCCTCCACCGTCTCTGCGATGGCTGGCCGCTTCGACCTGCTTCCGCAGATTCACTACTGCCTTACCCAGGTCCTCGAGCGGCTCCCCCGCATACCCACGTCCACCCAGCAGGTCCCCACCCCCACTCCTGCACACACCCAGCCTGCTGCAACTTCCACACCCACACCCTCTCAACAGTCTGTTCCACCACCACCTCCTCCTCCGCCTCAGGACGGGGACAGTGCAGCACCACCTTCTTAGGCACCCTTGATTCCATCGATTCCTTTTGCCGTTGTGCTGCCCATCTCTGCTGGGTCCTGTTGATTTTTGCCCACCCCACCCTCTCCTCACTGTTTTTGGATGCACATTTTGATCGTATATTTATTTATCATTTTTGGGAGAGCGGGAGAGTTTTTGGTGTCACACCTTTATATCTATATCACTCCTATATCTGCATGCATCATGTCCGCATCATATTTTTTATTTCTTATTTTTCTTTTGTTATTTTATTTTCTTTTTCCCCATGCATGCATCCTCACTTATCCCTCACATTACTTGTCTCTCGGTGTGCCACACTTCGCACATTGAGGACACTGTGTCATTTAGCTTGGGGGAGTGAGTCCTCACGTTCCTTTCGATTTACCACCTTTATTTTAGTTTTTCGCGCCATTTTCCGCATTTGCACTCATCTTCATCACCTTTTTTTTTTCTTCTTTTTACCATGCATCATGTTTTTCTTATTTTCTTTGTGTGTTGCATTGCAATGAGTTTCATTTTCCCTTTATCTTTATTTCTTTATCATCTCATGCTAGAGATGACTTTTCTGTGATGATGATGACATGGAGTTAGCTTTCTCTATATGCATGCTATATTTGTCATGTCTTAGATTTTATTTCTGGTATCATATGCTGTGATTTGCCTTGCATTTGGAGATAGTAACCCACACTTTTTCCACATGAAAATGGATGAGATTTTATTATTAGCTGAGTCTGAATATTCATATGTATGCTATCGCAGAAAACACACCAAGATTCACGCATTGAATGATTATATTTGGAGTACCGTTTTCTTTTCCTATATCACTTCTATATGCATGATTTGTACATTTCACTTCAGGATGATTGAATGATGTTAGCTTTGATAAATCTGGATTAGTTAGCTTTTTTGTGATCGAAACTGAGTAGATTAGATTACACTGCTGAAGTTGTCGTGCACGTCCTATAGAGTGAACCGAGAGATATATTTATTTCTTTCTCCATAAATCTTGAACATCATTTCTCTATTTTAAAATCATTGGTGAATCTCCCCTTAGCGATTCTATTATATGGCATTTCTCCCGCTATTAATTCCTAGCTCCAAATTTCCCAAAACCAAAGAAAGAAAAAGAAAAATTCTTGTATATCCTTATTTCTCTTTGATTTGGGATCATTGTGTGTATATGCTATTTAAAAAAAAGAGAGAAAAAGTAAAAGAAAAAAAAAGAGAAAAGAGAAAAATCTCAATAAACGATCCCATCTCATGATCTCTCTTTCTTCCCTCTTTTTGTTTTTTATTTTTGTTGCTTTTGGAGCTTTATCGAAATGGGGATGTAAATATTTTTTATGCCACCACGCTTATAGATAAGCTTGGGGGAGGGAATCCATTGATGTGTGAGAGAGTGACTACTTGACGTTGCACGATAACCTAGGCTAAGTAATATTCTATACTCGGTGAGATTTTTTTTAGCTTTACGAAGTCCAGAAATCTATGCCTAACACTCATTTCATGAAATCTATGCTTATCTATTCTTTCTATTCTACGGTGTGATATTCTTATACTCCTCATAGAAAGCGTTCAATTGAAAAGTGTGTGATCTGCGATTTGTATACCGCTTTAAATGATTCAGACGATGTTAATTCTAAAATTATTCCGTTTTTCATGATTATATCATTGTTCGTGGGTTATCTATTTCTATTTGCACCTTTATACTATGATATCGAAATAAAATTCTTTGACATGTGTTTGACATTCGGTGCATGCTATATGATTAAGCAAAACACACGTCCTGAGAAAACGATCTAGCAGCTTCCCTCCTTCTTATACTCCCTCCGGAGAAGCCAAAATTATAACCTGCTGGGGTAGCGCAGGCACCACAGATTTGGAGTTAACTCTCTTCGAGATCGATTCCATGGTTGTCGAGTTTCTTATGGCTCTGCCCAAAGAGGAGAGGTCGATACTGGCCTTATTGGACGATCTTCTACTCAAGGGCACCCTATGGTCTCCCGGTAAAGGCGATCTTTAGATTTCGTTCTTCCTCTTGGCTCACTCTGATGTCCCTCTTTTTTGCAGGAATGGCGGGTCAGGAGTTCAACTAGCCCTTCGACATGTACCAACTCATTTGTCGTGGTTTTCTGATGTCCAGGGGCGGACTTTCTGGCCAAATGCCTCGTCGCGTGGTAGATGAGGCGATGCAAGTGAATGAGCCACCGATCGGGACTTTGAGATCGGCCGTCGTCCCCCCCGGCTCCGACCCTGGTTGCCGAGAGTTCTACCTCGGTCACGGAGGGCCCGATTACTATTTCTGACGACACTGGCTCTGACGGGCGAGACCCGGTTGGCTCCAAGGAGGGCCTTCCTGAAGTGGTTGAGTCTTCGATGAAGAGGAAAGAGCGCTCTTCTTTGGGTTTGAAGACCCGGGAAAAGAGGGTGAAGAAAGGTGAAGCCGATCCAGCGGCTCGGGCCTCGTCGGCTGACTTTGGGGGGAGTTCTCCGGCACTGGAAGAGGCATCCCGGCTCGGTGAGGTAAAATCGCATCCCCTCTGAGCTAGCTTGGATACTCCTGGTGTTCGGGCCCGTCTTGGTTGGTCTTGCCTCCGAAGCGCCATCAGGTGAGTTTATCTTCGTGGATTGCAGGGTGGCAATATGCTTGGTGGAGGATTCTGTCCTCCCAAGGGATCGTTCCCTCTTAGAGAGGGCAGGTCCCAAGTGATCACTCCTTATTTTACACTTTTTTCCCGCATGTCTGCATGCCATTTAGATCGCTCAAATCATGATTTTCACGATATATCGACGAAATTGCGATGCTTTTCACGATTTGTTGTTTTTGTCGTATTTCAGGTGATTTGGAGCGATTTGGAGTGATCTCGAGATACGCCTACTCCAGAGTGTCACCGACGACCTCCCCGAGGGGTATTTCGCCATTGGAGAGGAGCGGAATAAGAAAGAACGTCGCAGGAGCGACGAGGAGGCCAAAACAAGCTGTTTGGGCATTTTTGGTGTCTCACTCGGCCGAGTGAAGGAGTCACTCGGCCGACCAGCGAGACACCGCTCGGCCGACCAGATCGGACACGTTTTATATGTGCACTCGGCCGAGCATCGGAATCCACATCGGCCGAGTGACGAGATCCCGTCCGCCCGAGTGGCACTCAGACGAAGCCCATCAAAAATCGCCAACGTACTGTTTTTCGTCTGCCTGAGCTTCAGAAGACCCACTCGGCCGAGTGGCAAATGCCGACCGCCCGAGTACTAAGAAGCCATCGGCCGAGTGACGACAACTCACTCAGCCGAGCGACTCCCGAAGTGAAGACCCCCGAAGACCCAGACTTACTGGAAATTTACAGGGTTTCTCACTCGGCCGAGCGACTTTTGTCACTCGGCCGAGTGCGACGCGCTGCCTGTAGCGAAAATTACGGATTTCAGGCTGCGCAGGGGCATTTTGGTCACAGTTTTTTGGACGATTTTGGGGGGTATTTAACCCCTGTTTTTACCCTAGGTTAGAGAGGTTTTTTTCTCTTAGATTTTTGCAACTTTTTAGATTAACTTTTTAGCTTTATTCTTGTGATTGGAGAGGAGACAAAAGTTGATTTTTGTTGGATTATTTGAAGAACTCCATTGGTTTGTGTCTCTCCCCTCTAAAAATACTATTTTTATTGCTTATCTCAATATTGTGATGAATTCTCTTGTTAATTTCATTGATTATTCTTGTATTTGTGCTATGAATTGTGAGTAGTCTTCACGTCATGGGGCGTGGGGATGAACCCTACGAGCCCAATTTCAGATTTGTGATGAATTGGTAGGAATTTTGCTAGAATTGCACATTAGGGTTAGTTTGGGATCGATTTACTACGGATGGCTAGGTATTCATATCAATTGGGATTTGCAAGAGATTGGATCCCAATTCGATAGGAAACCCTAGAAATCCGAATTGGGTTGGAATCGAATTTCCGTAGTATCTGTTTGCAAGAGATTGGACCGATACTAGGGTTCTCGGTTGCAATTCCGTGCCGATACCCGTTTGCAAGAGATTGGACGGGTAGGAACTATCCCAACCTAGGTCGTGGTCCAAGTTTGCATGAGAGTGGGCTCGGGGCACGATTGAACGATGATGTTGATCCTAATGCTAGCTTGCCTAGGCTAGGGTTTGCAAGAGATTGGACCCGAACCTAGGATATCTATAGACCGGCAACAGCGCGAGAGCGTGAGCTAGGTTTTACATTCAGTTGCAACTAGTTCATCCGTAATTTTATTCTAGCAATTTTGATACCAACGAATCACATCGACGAGACACGGTGAGTAGCGGGGATTCCCCATTCCCTAGGCGTCTTTTATTTGATTTGATATCTTCGTACTTTGTCTGACGATTGTGACAGGATCGCCAAAGGCAAAATTCTCTCTTTTCTGTTCTTAATAGCCAGATTGTTCGGAGCAAGAACTTTCATTCGTCCTCCCTGTGTTCGATAACCCGCTCGCCGCTACACCGTGCGCTTGCGGTAAAACTACACGGTCGCACTTTTGGGTTGCATTCCGGAGCGATCACCAAGAGACTGGCAGATTTCATGGTATGGAAAAGCCAGCAAGTTCGTTGGTCCACCCCTCTCATCTGCTTACCCGTGGTTCCGAACATCCTTAACTTCTTCACATAGTGCAGATGTCATCTATAGCCATTGGGATGCAGTGACATTCAGTGAGAATGGCCGAGGCTGAAGTAGCCCTCGAATGAGAGCATCGAAGGGCAGATGCGGCTGAGAAATCTGCTGAGAAGGCTCGCGGGGAGTTGTGGTCTGCTCTCGTCAAGGCTATCGAGCTTTTGTCGGAGGTCGAGAGATTAAGGGGGCGTTATCGGTCGCCGATGTTTCTCGATCAGTAGCTCTGAATCATGTCCTCTTTAAAGAAGGAGGCAAGGATGCATTAGCTCTTGGTCGGGAGAGGTGGAGGAAAGAGAGCAACGAGCTTTGGTCCCAGATCACCTCCCTGAAGCTAACCGATCCCCAGCGACATGTCGCCGAAGTCATGAATGGTTACGAGGAGGTCATGGCTCTAAGGATCGTGAAATCTTTCCTGGAGAGATTCCAAAGGTACGAGGAGTGGATCTGGGAAGCACTTCCTCCTCCCTCGGCTGCCCTTGACGAGCCTACGGAGACAGGGCGCATGGGTAAGCCCGAACAGACCGAGGAGGTACACAGGTGCGGTGCCTGCCTCGGAAGCAATGCAGACTGGTTTCACCTGTTATTTCCTTTGCATTAAAAAATTTATGACACTTTTCTGAATGTGATCTTCCCTTCTTTTCTGGAATGTCCTCTCTTTTGGTTTTATTTCTTTTGGTGTGAGATCCTACTTTGGCTGCCCCTTTTCCACAACTCGGGTTGACCATTGGTTAGTCAGAAGCTCGAGTTGAGGAAAGTATTTTTCGCAAGGGCGTTGGTTGATCGGATGCTTGCCTCACCGTGGGGGTTGCCCCAGTTCTATAGTGGGTCTGAATTTATTGTCAGCCCGTGGAGGGCCGCAGTCTTGTGGTCTATCAGGTAGTTGACCTGCTAGGGGGGCTGCCCTCGGCCTTACAAAGGACAAAGTTCAGGATCGGCCTGCTGGGGGAGTGGACCCCTACCGTTTGGCTGATCAGATGGTCAGCTTGTTGGGGGAGTTGCACGTAGTCTTACGGCAAAACCAAGTTCACGCTCGGTATGCTGGGGGAGTGGCCCTTAGCCTTAGGGCCGATCTGACAGTTGGCCTATTGGGGGAGTTGCCCCCAGCCTCACAACAAAACCAAGTTTGCAATCATGTCACTGGGAAAGTGGCCCCCAGCCTTATGACCGATCGGATAGTCGGCCCGTTGGGGGAGTTACCCACAACCTTACGTCAAACCGAGCGTGTGATCGGTCTGCTGGGGGAGTGTCATCCAGCCTTACGGTCGATCGAAGTGTTGGCATACTGGGGGAGTTACCCCCAACCTCACGTCAAACCAAGTTCATGATCAGTCTAATGGGGGAGTGGCCCCAGCATTACGGCCAATCGGATGGTCGTCCCGCTGGGGGAGTTGCCCCCAGCCTTACGATAAACCTACTTTGCGAGCGACCTGCTGGAGGAGTGGCCTCCGGCCTTACGATAGATCAGATGGTCGACCTACTCGGGGAGTTTACCCAGACTTACAACAAACCAAGTGTCCGATTGGTCTGCTGGGGGAGTGGCCTCTAGCTTTATGGCCAATCAAAGGGTTATCTTGCTAGTGGAGTGGCCTCCAGCCTTATGGCCAATCAGATGGTTGGCTTACTGGGAGAGTTACCCATAGCCTTACGGTAAAACCAAGTGTGTGATCGGTCTGCTGGGGGAGTGGCCTCCAACTTTACAGCCAATCGGAGGGTTAGCCTGCTCGGGGAGTGGCCCCGAGCCTTACGAACGATCGGACGGTTGGCCGGCTGGGGGAGTTATGTCCAGCCTTACGGCAAACCGAATTTGCAATCAGTCTGCTGGGGGAGTTACCACCAGCCTTACGGCGAACCCAGTTTGCGATCGACCTGCTCAGGAAGTGTCCCCCAGCCTTACGGTCGATCGAATGGTCGGCCTTCTGGGGGATTCAGCCCCAGCCTCATGACAAGACTAAGTCCCTTTCTGTGGCATCCGATTTGACAAGTGGTGTATGAGCATTGGAAGAGAAAAGATCAAGTACCAGGGGACTCATTGGTGTTTTATTGAAAAAGGAAAGTACATTCTTGAAGAAAGGACACAAAATGGGTAAGATAAAGGTGGACAAGCATTACTTGACTGATAGGAGTGAGGCGATGTCTCCATTTATTTTACTCGTCGACCCCTTGCTCACTCGATGATTCAGAGGGGAGTCTGGACAACGTTTATCCCCATTCCTTTGTCTGCTGTCCTGGAGGAGCCTTCTCCTGAGCCTGTATTTGGAGCATTAAAGAAATTATTCAAGTATCAATGGCTGAGCAGCTAGTCAATATCTTTCTTTAGATGCCAGCAGTCGTCAGTGCTGTGCACGTAGTCTTTGTGGTACTTGCTGAATTTCGTCTAATCCTTTCGACCGCCCTTCATCCTCTGGGGTAGCTATTTGATGTGTCCTTCACTCTAGGCCTGGGTCAGGACAGTGTCTTGGGGGGGGGGGCATTCAGCTTGAAGAGAGCTGCTTCAATTGTGCATGGTCACCCCCGGGGATTCTTCTCTCCCAGCTTGCGATCTTCTGGATCGCGGTGTGCCTTTCGTCGTGCTTTGAATTCTTCCCTGCCTCGATATGAGCTTTGTCGGGACCTTCCTCCTCTGTGGAGGGGGCTTCCCTTGCCAGCATGAATAGCTCTGCTCGGGCCATGAGCTGGTCTAGGTCCATGGGGGTCGTGATGCAAATATTTCTTGAGATATTTATGATGTGTCATTATATTCCACATTTTATCTAAATGATTACACGTCAAAATGATTGCTCATTTACATATTTCATACGCTTTTACGCTATTATTTGGAATAATATGACTTTCGGAGCGTTTATGTCCATTTCAGGGATTTGGGGCGATATTGGAGCAATTTGGAGTCAATAAGACGATCGACGATGTGAGAGCACCAATGAGACTCATGATGACATGCTTGAGGTGCCAAATAAGAATACTGGGGCAAGGAAAGGGCAAGAGAGAAGGTTGCTCGATCGAGATATCTGTGACGAAGGAATCGAGCGACCCGAAGTGCTGGAAACAGGACAACCGTGCACTATTTCCAAATCTGCTATCACCTGGGATTTTTCACTATTTTTCTGATATTCTTTCCAGATAGTAGACTTCAAGACGTACCAATCAAAGGTCGGATGAGCCCTGGGGAATTTCTGCAAGATGACGCTGTAGTGCTGAAATTCTGCTGAAATCTGTTTGACACCTACTCGACCGAGCAGAGCACTCTACTCGATCGAGCAGGGTGAAAAATCATGCTGAAATGTGTTTTAGGGTTGAACAGTTGACTGCTCGACCGAGCAGTTGACTGCTCAATCGAGCAGATTGTTGAAAATGCTGCAAAGTACTGAAAATGCTGCCATTCGACCACTACTCGACTGAGCAACCACTTACTCGGTCTGAGTATCCTCCTACTCGACCGAGCAGTGCCTGCTCGGGCCGTGTAGGCAGAGCGACATATTTCGGAGAAGCTCGATTCCATGTGCAATCCGACCGAGCAGGTGGGCTGCTCGACCGAGCAGGTGGGTTGCTCGAATGAGCAGCTGGACTGCTCGACCAAGCAGCTGGACTACTCGACCGAGCAGGCCTCACTCGGCCAGAGCAAACATTTGGGCGACGTATCAAACTTTCTGACGACTCGACCGAGCAGTTTTGTGCTCGGACCGAGTCGTCGTGGGCCCGGGCTTCGCGTCCAGATCACGATTTTGGAAGGGTTGTTTTTGCGAGGGTTTTTGAAAGGGAGGGGGTAGCCGTCACTTTAGAGGGGACTTTCGTATATCTTTTGTGAGAGACTTTTTTTATACTTTTGAGAGGGGAGATTTTTTATATACGTTTAGGAGAGAGTTTTTAGGAGTTTTTCAGAGTTTTGTGGAGACGGTCTTTTGGAGATAGGCTATGCCCTAGGCCCCTCCTTTGTATCAAGATAAGTATTTTTGTTTTCTTTAATTCTATTTGAGTTCTTTTTATTGATTAATATCTCCTTGATGCATGCGATGAAGTTTTTCTATTGTTCTTATATCTATTGCTATCATGCATGAGTAATTCCATCTAGGGCTAAGGGATTAGCCCATGGATTTTAGGATTTAGATGTAAAGTTAGGATTTTTATGATGCGTTGGTTATAAAAGGGGTTGTATTTTGGTTGATCTATCAAAATCCCTAGGAGAACTCGTACTGAGATCGTGCACACGGTCGGTGGAATCGATTAGCTTAAGGAGTATCCTATGGATTTAATTAGGGAGTTAGTGGATTCAACCGAGGTACGTGACCATGCCCGGCTCGTGCCTTGAGAGGATCCACCGACGAACTATATCACTAGTTGACGGCTACTGCCATGCGCCAACCAGAGCCACCAAAATACCTCGAAGCTCTAACCCACGAGAGTGGTACGAGTTGAGAGCGATCGAACCACGAGAGTGGTGAGAACTTTGTAGATCCTTAATGCACGTATGGTATACGCCTATCGCGTGAGCGGGGTTAATGCGATACGTTAGATTCATGATGCCTAGACGCATGAATTTACTTCATAGATGCTACAATCCCTAATAAAACCAATGCAACGTAAGAGTCCTAGCCTACCGCCGACATCCGACGGTCCTAGTGGTGAGTCCTAAATCCCTAGTCTTTTCTTTCTTTCTTTGTGTGGACCCCTTTGTTTGCGACATCGAGTGACACGATTTTCACATCCATCACCATTACGACACTCCACAATCCACATCCACCAATAAACCCACAAGTCTAACTCAACCTTGGAGTAGATAGGTAGTATAGCACCGCTTCCTCGTGTTCGATACCCGCTTGCCACTATACCGTGCGCTTGAAGTAAGCGACATCATTTCGGAGTTACTTCCGGACGCATCAAATTTATGGCACCGTTACCGGGGATTTATCTCCGTGTAATTCGTGACATAACTAGGTTGCTCTAGGGTTACATTTCGCTCGATCAAGTTTATGGCACCGTTGCCGGGGAGGCGTTCTGCCATATTATCTATTTACCATGATTAGGTTGATTAGATTGTGTAAAAACACACATATATATAATATATATAAAACAAAAAAAACCGAGAGATTTTTTCCCACCACCTGATATTATTATTATCTTTATCTCTCTTTGTACCACTGACATATTTTCCAGGTTGTCTACTTTGCTTGATCAGGTATAGTTGATGCAGCGATGGTGCTTCCAATGACGCGACCGGGTTCTATACGATCCTACATATACCTCGCTACATTCTCTCAGGCTGATCGAGAGTCCTTCAGAGATGCATTGTGCAAGTTCAAAAGAATGTTAGGGATGTTCCATACGGATGCAGACCATGAGTGGTACGGTTCCAGGCTATTTGATATCTTTGCTGGAAGACTAAAGGGACCCTCACGTGAGTTTATGAAGAGGATGCAAGTGGGAAAGTTCAGTGATCTGCAGCTAGCAGCAACCTTGAAGCAAATGATAGATGATGGTCGATCTACCGGTTCGCTAACAATTACGGTAGGTAAACCATCCGACCAAGCATTCATCGATTTTGTTATGGCTAATGTCTCTGATGCAGGTACTATCATAGATGGAGTGTATGCTTTACTTGAAGGTAATCATATCCACCTTTACACCATTAACACTCCACAAATAGAGACATCTAAACTGCCAGAGGAGGACACATATATGGACCTATTGAGAAGCATCGTGGACGCAGTTCGATGCATCGGTCCATTAACGATAACAGCAGGTGGCCCTTTTGAGCTTGGATTTCAAAAGTTTAATACTCATCGTATCTATTCCACATGCACAATTGATGATGGAGTCTATGCTCTAGTTGAGGGGCACAAGACCCACTTTTATACCGTGGCCGAGATATAGGAGCCCATAGAGCCACCTGCACCTACTATTGAGAGGGCCAAGCCATGCAATCAGGTGCTTAGAGTTCCAGGACAGAAACAACGACATAGGCGTAGAAAGGAGAAGATGAAATTCACTTTGCCTATTATACCAAAGGAACCCGAGGAGGAGGCCGAAGCAGTGCATCGCGAGGAGGCTGAGCTATATTTATTTCACATATTGCATGCAGAGCCAGAGACTTTTACCGAGGAGGTCGTGCGTCGGGACGAGGACACAGCCATTCATGAGGATCCCAAGCATCACCCTCCTCCTTCAGAGCTTCTGTAGCCACCTCGTCATTCCACTAACTCTAAGGACCACCCACCAGAGCTTACTGCTCCCCTTCAGGGAGATCTCTTCACTCCCTCGCCCTTTACATTTGATTCCCCTCCCGTGTATGATGTTTTTTATGATTCAGATTTTGACGACTCATCGTGCCTTTTGCAGGATACACATACATATAAACAAAAGGTACAATGGGACATATACAAGGAGGAGAGCAAAGAGTTAGCACACATGGATGTTGTTGAATATGATCAGGAGGTGCACTGAGATGAGTCGACGATGATGAGGAGCATCCTGACGAGACCCACTCTATTATGCCAGAGTTACCTGAGGAACCAGAGGAAAACAATGAGGATTTGATCGACGTGGTGCATGAGCATAGAGATTTATTTCCAGGGAAGTGTTGTCAACCATGCTTAATTTTAAATACTTATGTTGATGACCCTCTTTGGAATACATTTATTTTGGGAAAATATTATCCACATCAGATTGATGCGACTTATCTCTTCCAGGGTACAGGTGGAGTCCTCGTAGAGATGCTGGGAGCCGCATTGCTGGAATCTGATGAAGCTCGTGGAGATACGCACCTGGCGGAGCCACGGCAAGTGCAGATAGAGCAGCTGCCTGCACTGGCAAATATATTGGACCCGCCTTTTGCTACAGGTGGTACCAATCTAGTAGTGTAGTATTTTATGCTTTCAATAAACACGAATCCTCTCGGCAGCGAGAGGACCGTATATGATTTTATATGCTTTCTTAGTTTAATAAATTCATCCCAAATGATGGCTCCATTATCTTTTGCACCCAACCCATTATTTATCATCTATACCCACTGTTACGACCTGAAGATCGTCATAGTCCGACCTTCCGTCCCAAACCGTCGAGACACCACGCTGGCTTGCCCCTCCCCCTAAACGGGTGGCCAACCCAGCGACAGGGCACTCCACTCCTGAACCTCATGGGCCCGCAGGGCGCCTGTAGATCCTAGAGCCTGATGCAACGGGGAGGAGGGCCCACCCCACCTCGACCGCTGATAGGGGGCGCTCTCCAACACAACCCCAGCGGGACGCGCATCCGTCCTCCCTCAGTCCGCCTGGACCAGCGTGCAAAGTGTGCACCCGGACCACTCAGCCTCAGCCCGGGCCGGCCCGGCAACCCGTCACGGGCCCTGCCCCGGGGAGGGGCTCCGATGGTTCCTTGGCACATCAGACACAACAAACAACCTAGTACAAGGACGCTTCTAACACTTACGCCTCCCGAACATCTGACAAAGCACCCCCTGGCCGATGCGCCCCCTGACACTTAATGCTTTCGGCCCTGACACCCTGACAAAAGCGCCCCTGGCCGTTGCGCCGTCTGACAAAAGCGTGACTGACACTCCTGTTCCTGACATCCTCGTCTGAAGCTTCCGCTGACAGCAGGGCCAGCTCAGCACGTCGAGTCAGCATGCCAGGTCAGCCTTACCTAACCTCCTCCTGTCAGGTATAAATACCCCTTCGCCTCCAATGGTGAAGAGGTTGGCAAATTTACTCTAAATCTTATCACTCATACACAAGAGTAAAGGTCGTCCATATCTTTGTCCTTCCACCCATAGCTCGTCACGTACTGTCGACCCAGCTTCAGTCCGACCTGCGTGCCTAGCCCCCGTTTTAAGTCCTATTACTGACTTAGACATCGGAGAGGCTAAGGGTTGGACCCCAACCCGGCCTTTCTGACGAGTTGCTCCTTACGCAGGTCAGCTCGTCATCATCGGTCGGTCTCGCCCTCAACTGAGGCAGTTCGGCCCCTTCACCGCATCCAACAGGATTTGATACCGTGGTCAGCTCCCGCAACAAGCTTAGCCTCATCACCCCACTAATCACCTGTCAAATAGCCTACCCTAATCCCGTCATTAGCATAACCACCGTGCCCTTGGTTCCCCATAATACAAATTCATTGTACGCGAGTTCTACCCCGCAACACCCACCTTTATACTTGGTGCTTATTTCGCCTCTCTCCCCAATTTTTATGTGATGCTTAAGCTTGGAGGAGAGAAACTATTTTGTTGAGTGGCCCCCATATCTTGTCATTATCCTATATTTATATCATACACACATTGAGGACAATGTGACATTTAAGCTTGGGGGAGTGCATAGTGCACCTACTTTGCTTCATCATGAAACACATTTCCAATTTTCTATATGAACCATGTTCACTTCTATATTTATGTCTCATATGCTTTATTTTCTATGAACTATTGTGGATTTATTTTTTTATGAACTTTGAAATCTGTTAGATTAGAGTTTTATTCCTTGATTAGTGTATCTTTCTTAATATGCTTTTTCATAGTTGAATCCATAATTTCACAACCATATTCTCGAAATAGTTAAGCTAAAAATGAATGAATCAAATCTGAAAATCATTTGACTCTTGCTTGATTTGCTTGATAATTCTATTGCTTCATGGATGTTTAGTGATTTAAAAGAGATAGGATAACCCCACGACAACCAAAGTAGTGATGATTAGGATTCCTGAAACCAAGCTAGCCATGTCTAAATTCTATTCTTTTTCATTTCCTTTTGTGAATAGCCAATAAATGATCTCTGATCATGTTTTGCATTTCATCGCGTTTACGTGAGTTTGCAAAAATCCCAAAAATGCAAAAAAAAAATCAAACAAATATCCTGAATAAAAGGCCCTAGGGGTTCTTCGTAACCCGATGCCCTAAGACCGTCTGGTCTGGGATGCATAGGCCGTTTTTTGTATATATTGAGTTATCTCGTGTATACAAAGAAATAAAAATGCATATGGAATATTCGTATAGCCAAAAACAATATAAAACTACAAAAATCCCATATCCTTATCTCCATTTCTATATAGAACAAAGACATGGCAAATTTGATGTGTTCTAGGAGTCTTGAAATGGACGTATTGTGGTGATGCCTTACCTTGATTGAATTTTCTAAATTCATTCCTTGAAGTATAACAAAATACCACGCAAGCTTGAAAACGTTTGATCATGACATATTACACTGCTTAGAGAATGAGTTGTGAACATTGGTTTCATTTCTGTGAACTTAGTATATTACATGATAAACTATGATATGATATAACTCTAATCTCTTTTTATTTCTTATCAAGTTTATTTTATTTATTGAAATCCACGTTATTTTAATTTGAGCGAGACTTAAGTATTTGTTGTGTATATGTGTTCTAATTTCATATTGACGTGTGTTCATGAGATCTTGCATATCTTGGGGTCTTGTATTTTCTGAATTTAAGATTGAACCCCTTGTCTCCATTACACACCACCGCCTCGCGTCTCCATTGTATCCATCTCCCGTGTTCGCTTCTTACTAGTCTTCCTCGAGAACGAGTAAGAGGTAAGCTTGGGGGGATTTTGATGTGTCATTATATTCCACATTTTATCTAAATAATTACACGTCAAAATGATTACTCATTTACATATTTCATACGCTTTTACGCTATTATTTGGAATAATATGACTTTTGGAGTGTTTATGTTCATTTCATGGATTTGGGGCGATATTGGAGCAATTTGGAGTCAATAAGACGATCGTCAACGTGAGAGCACCAATTGTAGGAACCCATCGCGCGTGGATGTATGATCGAAAGAGAACTTACGTTAGCGTATGATGCGTTGTAGTCTCTGAACTTTGACCTTGGATTCGCCACAACGGTCAGTACTTCGTCACAGAGGATCGAAGCAGAGTTTCCACCGTCTAAATCTCTATTTAGAAGAAGAACAAAATGGAAGGGAGAAGAGGAAAAGTTTGCCTTATGCAAAACTTATGGCATTAAGGATTAGCCTTAAAAGCCTTACCCTTGGGTCCTAGTTATAGGCTTTAGGGGTAGTTATTGTAGGAAATAACTACATATATGCTTATTGGCTTATATTAGCACCATTGCTTATCCTCTTCTTTATGCACTTATCAAGTGCCTTTATGCACTTATAAAGTGACTTTTTCCACTTATCGAGCGGTCCTTTTCACACATGAAAAGGTTCCCTTCGCACATGCTTTCATGCACGCGACATCTGAGGTCCGTATACCCTCATACATCCCCTCATGGGTGTATACATGTCGTCCATATCCAACATCTCCCACTCACACTTAAGGGGATTGTAAGGAAACATCTTTGCCTTTAGTTCTTCTATTTATCATACCGAGAAATAGACCGTGTGACCGTCATACGCATAGAGTCCGCTGTTGTGCACTTGTTAGAGATACACAACACTCTTTGGGGTGCAAAGTTGAGTAGATCAACGCATGTTTTACCCTAGATTATTTCTTCACATTTCTTATACTTTATATTCAACAATTGAATCCCATCTGGATTACAATTGGCTGGCCAGCTTTGAATCTCCAAAGTCCAAATGTGAATATGAAATTAATCTTCCTCTTCTTGTGATCCTTTCGATCTTGACTTGACTCGCTTTTCTAACATGCCCCGCCGGACCGAATTTACCATAGTCCATAAGCAACATGCTAAGATAGCGATCACCCAGTCAAATATAAAGGAACCAATTAGAGTCCATAAGGGTAAGTAGTTAAGACCCATGTGGTCTTTGGGTCTCACATAATAGTAAACACAATTACTATTCTAACCCAATGGTCAAATGCATACGTAGTATGAATACGTATTACAACATCACTCCTTTCCCAGGGAGCGTATGTCTTAATGATGTTGTAAGGATGATGGTCAGACACCACAATGTCTGACTTTGAGTCACTCTTACTACTCATTGATTTCCTGGGCCCACATCCCGCATAAGACAGATAAGATTTAATAAAATCTTCTTAGATCTTTTGTAAGCATCCATATGATGCAGATCTTTCATACGACCATTTTGTTCAATTCATGACTCTAAATCATCCGTCTGACGATTTTGACTTTAAACAGGTCTCATCTTTATTTTATCCGTCTGATAAAATAAAGGCGGTTGCTCATGTGAGAGAGCCAACCTCAATCTGTCTGACATACTAGAAAATACAGCTGAGATAAAAGAAATGTACACAAACATTTTCAAGAAACTCATATGCAATGTTGAAAAGAACTTATTCTTTCATTAAATTTGATCTTTCATAGACATGGGAATTTACATTGGTACAACTCAGCTCTTACGCAATCCTTGAGATGATAAGTTTTTGTAAAACACATCTCTGGGGATCGCCTTCGTAAGCGGATCCGCTATCATCTCATGCGTATATATGTACCTAATGTCTACCTTCTTGGTCTTATCATAGTCTTTTGCAAATTTGTAGCGGATATCAATGTGTTTGGTCTTACAATGGAATTTTGGATCTTTGACATAGGCTATAGATGCTTGACTGTCACTGTGTATAGGTACAACACCTGAGTCACTTACATCAATTAGCCTGTCTAAGAACTTCCTAAGCCAAACATCTTCTTGGACTGCCATGCTAAATGCTACAAACTCGGCTTCCATAGTTGAAAGTGCGATGCAGGATTGTTTCTTGCTATTCCAGGATATTGCACCAGATCCGAGTAGAAAAACATATCCTGAGGTCGATCGTCGCTCATCGAGATCACCCGCCCAATCAGCATCAGTGTAGCCTTCGAGCCTCAAGGCATCTCCTTGATAGCATAAAGCATAGTTTGCAGTTCCTTTAAGATACCACATTATCCTCTTAACTGCTTTCTAGTGTACTTGCCCTGGATTGGATTGGTAACGACTTACCATTCCAACGGCAAAACAGATGTCCGGTCTTGTACACATCATAGCGTACATAAGACTACCAACTGCACTGGAATATGGAACTTTTTCCATAATTTCCTTTTCCTTCTGGTTCTTTGGACATGATTTCAGACATAAATTATCGCATTTTCTTATAGGAGTATCAATGGACTTGCAGTCCTGCATATTAAAACATTCTAGAACCTTCTTTATATAAGTCTCTTGTGAAAGAGAGAGAAGTTTCTTCGAACGATTCCTTGAAATCTTAACTCCAAGGATATATGCGGCTTCTCTCATGTCTTTCATCTCAAAAACTGATGAAAGCCAAGCCTTGATATCCATCACAAAGCCCTTGTCATTTCCGGCTATTAAAATGTCATCTACATATAGAGACATAATAACATACTTGCTCTTAATCCTCTTGATATATACACAGTTATCTTCATCAAGCATGGAAAAACCATTTGATAAGACAACTTCTTGATATCGTATATACCATTGCCTCGAGGATTGTTTAAGACCATATATGGACTTACGAAGTTTACAAACCTTATGTTCGTTTCCTTCTTTTACAAACCCTGTTGGTTGTTCCATATAGATCGCCTCGTCCAATTCTCCATTGAGAAAGGCAGTCTTTACATCCATTTGATGTAATTCGAGGTATAAGCAAGCTACCATAGCCAGAATCAAGCGAATCGAGGTAAAACGCACAACAGGTGAGAAGGTCTCTTCGTAGTCTATCCCTTCCTGTTGCGTAAAACCTTTTGCGACAAGGCGAGCTTTATATCTGTCAATAGAGCCATCATCCTTATGCTTGATCTTGAGAACCCATTTGTTCCCAATAGCTCTACGTCCTCTGGGTAAGTCAACCAAGTCCCAGACTTGGTTAACTTTCATGGATTCTAATTCCTCCTTCATCGCTTCTATCCATTTGTCTTTTGCAGGGCATGATACGGCCTGTTTGAAAGTAGCAGGCTCGTCATCTTCTTGTAGTAAAGTCATAAAGGTTTGTGGGAATTCATCCTCAAATCTTAGAGGAGCTAACCTTGTATGACTACTACGTCTTATTTGAGATTCTTCAAGTCCTTGTTGACTCAAATTTAGATCAATTCTAATATCACTCCCACTTGGAATGTCGTTAGAAATGCTCCCACATGGATCATTATTCCCGTATGGAATAGGATTTGCATCATTCGTATCATCCATTGGTGAAGGGTGAAACGTATTTTCGTCTTCACCAAGAATTCTCCCACTCGAATGAGGTAATCCTTCTTGATCATAAATCTCAAATAGAGATAAGTCCTGACTTATCTCGCCCTGTCTTGGAAACTCGTTTTCCAAGAAAGTGACATCCCTCGACTCAAATTCAATTAGTCCTCCATTGTCTTCCTGACCAATGAAAACATAACCTTTGGAGTTTTCTGCGTATCGTATAAAGATACATTTCCTCCCCCTTGGCCCAAGTTTGCCATACTTATGGGAGGAAATATGTGCGTAGTATGCACACCCCCAAGGTTTTAAAATGCTTAAGTCAGGAGACCTTTGGTTCCACAACTCATAAGAAGTGGAGCTAACTGATTTCGAGGGTACGCGGTTCAAGATGAAAGTAGCCGTCAATACTGCATCACCCCAAAAGGTGATTGGCAAGTTAGCTTGCGCCATCATTGAACGGACCATTTCCATTAAAGTCCTATTCCTCCTTTCAGCAACACCATTTTGTTGAGGAGTGTAAGGCATAGTTACCTGATGAACTATGCCCTTTTCATCACAAAGTTCCTTAAAACTTGCTGATTGATATTCATCGCCTCTATCGGTTTGCAAGACCTTAATCTTGCGATCTAATTGATTTTCCACCAAACTCATATAGTTTTTAAAGCAGGTTAATGCTTCACTTTTGTGGGATATCAAATAGATATGACCGAATCGGGTGAAGTCATCAATAAAAGTGATGAAATAGGACTTCCCACGTCTTGTCTTAACATTCATCGGACCACATATGCCCGAATGGATGAGCTGTAATGGAACCTCGGCCCTTGTGCCAGTTCCAAACGGCTTGCGACAAGATTTCCCTACAAGGCAATATTCGCAAGTCGACATTTCGACCTTTGAAACATTGGATAGAAGGCCACGTTTGGCAAGTCTATCCATTCGTGTTGGTCCAATGTGACCAAGCCTTGCATGCCAACAAATTACATCTGACTCATAATTTGATGAATTTGCAACAAGGAAATTTTCATTATAAAATGAGGAATCATACATTGTATTTAATACAACAAATCCTTTGAAAACATACCCAGAACCAATTAAAGAATTATTACAAGACAAGTCCACTTTACAACTATGAAAGAACCAACTATATCCAAGACCCATTAAAACGACCACAGATATAATATTCCTTCGAATATCCGGAGCGAAGAGAACATCATGAAGTAGGATAGTGTGGCCGTTGTCCAAGACGAGCTTGCATGTCCCAACGCCTTTCACTTCAACACGTGTGTTGTTTCCTATATAGATCCACTTCGTTCCTTGGGGTACCCGGTGATACTCCACGAAGGACCGTCTGTCCCTTGCTATGTGGTCGGTGGCACCTGAATCAATTATCCAAAAAGGATTAGATTCTACAAGAAATATTGAACTAGAAACACATATGTAACTAGTATTATTACAAGTTACCTCATCACCTCCACTCGCACATAAACGAGCATAGTGACCTAACTTGTTGCACTTGAAACACTTGATCTTCTTCAAGTCCTTCTTCTTGTGTCATTTCTTGTGCCCACCCTTATGTTTGGGTTTCTTGGTAGACTCTGGTTGCTTATTACGTTCATTAGTAAACTTCGAACGATTTTTCCGTTTCTTTCCCCCGTGTGAGGAACTAGCAACCATGTGCACTTCTGCACTTGGCTTGGCGGCCGCAAGCCGCTCTTCCTCTAACTCGAGGTGCTTAGAAACATCGCTGAAGTTCTTGATGCTCTCATTATGAGTGAGATGCATCTTCATTTGGTCCCACCCATTTGGTAGGGAACGTATGACTGCTTGGATTTGTTGCTCATCAGTGAGCACATGACCTGCATCCTTTAACTCTGAGATGAGATTCGCCATATGTCGCAGATGCTTCCCCATGGAATGATCTGGACGTTTCTTGTACGAATCGAATCTTATAGTTAAAGAATGAAGTTTGGACACCGAGGTGCCACCAAACTTCTCCTCTAGCTTGGACCATATGTCCATGGCTAGGTCATGCTCTCGGAAGATGCGCATTATGTCATCGGCCATACTGGACAATAACGTAATGCGAGCGATCTTGTTCTTTCGAGACCAAGCATCGAAAGCTTCCTTGTCTCTCCTGTGTTGGGCCGTAGTGCCCAACTCTGGTTCAATCATTTTGTTCTTCAGAGTTTCAAGCACATCTTGCTCCTCTAGAACATATTGTATTTTCATGGACCATAGTTTGTAATTATCGCCGTTGAGTTTTTCACCTTTGTTTAACTCAGCGACGATGTTCTTGGAAGCGGAAGACATTTTAGCCTTAAAATGCTGTAAAAGATATAAAAAGAAGGTTCGATCAAAAACATTGCATAAATTTCATATTTACAGTCATCATTTTAGACATTTTCATAATTCAGCAGTCTCGGCCAGCGGACCGACCAGGGGAATGGCTAGTCCATGGTTCACTACCCCCAGACAGAGCCGAGGTGTCCCACAAACTAGTCCAAAAGACCACTGGCCGAATCATGATCCATTGAGACGCTGAATCAATCGAATGTGGAAATTTCAGACTAGTTTAATATCACTCCCACTTGGAAAATCCCACTTGGAATGATATTATTATATTTGATAAGTTACTTTCAAAAAAAATTGAAGATGTTGTCCTAGAATCAGAAAAGTCATTACGATCCCAATCACCATCTAGAACAACTTTCAATATTTCTCCATCACTTTATCAAAATTAGTACTCTTATAGTACTTTGCAGCGGAAAAGCGTTTTTGAAAACATATTTTTCAAAAAATTAGGGAATTTTTAACTTGGTACCCTTATAGTACTAAAAATACCCTTGTTATATTTGCAAAAAAATTCGGCAAGTTCTACACCGAATATTTTGACAATTCCCCGGCTATTGCCGAGGTTGTGCCGTGGCCGTGCCAAGGCCGGATTCCTTCTCTGAAGAGAAAATTGCCATTGCAATTTTGGCCAAGGCCGAACATCCACTGAGGGGATTTTTTCTGCAAGTCACCGTCACCGGCTCTCGTATGGATCCAGGCGCTTCCCCCCTACAGGAGAATTTTGCCGCAGACAACTGCCGCCGGCTCCGTATAGACCGGCCATGCAAGCCACCACCCACGCAAGCCCCCCCAATCACTGGGCTGACCGGGGCTTGGCCCTGGCCGAGGCCAAGGGCCGGTAATGGACTGGCCCTGGCCACGGCCAGTGTCGGCAGAGGCCCTGGCCGAGGCCAGGGCTGGCCTCGGCCTGGCCCTGGCCACTGCCAGGGCCGGCCTGGCCTAGCCCTGGCCTCGGCCAGGGCTAGCCCTGGCCCTGGCCGTGGCCAGGGCCCCTTGGCCGTGGCCAGGGCCCCCTGGCCGTGGCCAGGGCCCCCTGGCCGTGGCCAGGGCCCCCTGGCCGTGGCCTGGCCTCGGCCGTGGCCGGCCCTGGCCGTGGCCAGGGCCCCCTGGCCCTGGCCGTGGTCGGCCATGGCCGAGACCATGGCCGGCCTTGGCCTCTTGGCCATGGCCGACCTCCCCCTTGCATGGGGTTGGCCGCACACCCCCACCGGAGGGGGTGGCCTTGTTTGTTATTGGCCGTAGCCAACCCCCTCCGCATGGGGAGGGGGGATGCATAGCCTCCATGGCCCATATGGCCATGGGGATCATGCACCAAAGATGTCATCTTCTCCGTTGAGAATAACCACCGCCATCTTCTTCTCCGATGAGACACCCATTCATCGAGAAAACGGTTTTGCTTCAATGGCCGTGTGCTAAAAAATGAAGAAAACACATTTTCGCGGTCGCAAACTTCACGCTCTACATGAAGAGAGCACCCATTCCCTATTGAATGGAGACTCAGGATCCATGAGGAGCGCGAGTTTGGCAAGATGAATGGTAAGTTCTTCCCGTCACGGAGAGTTCATGCCATATCCGTAATGGCAGAAGACCCTAACGTGAAAAGAACAACTATTTCGTTCTCTCCGTCACGATGCGTTCCTACATATCCATAATGGTAGGATACTCATTCGTGAAAGAGACAACGCCGCGTTCATCGGTGAGACCGGAGCGAACCCGTATGGCTCTGATACCAATGTAGGAACCCATCGCACGTGGATGTAGGATCGAAAGAGAACTTACGTTAGCGTATGCTGCGCTGTAGTCTCTGAACTTTACCCTTGGATTCGCCACAACGGTCAGTACTTCGTCACAGAGGATCGAAGCAGAGTTTCCACCGTCTAAATCTCTATTTAGAAGAAGAACAAAATGGAAGGGAGAAGAGGAAAAGTTTGCCTTATGCAAAACTTATGGCATTAAGGATTAGCCTTAAAAGCCTTACCCTTGGGTCCTATTTATAGGCTTTAGGGGTAGTTATTGTAGGAAATAACTACATATATGCTTATTGGCTTATATTAGCACCATTGCTTATCCTCTTCTTTATGCACTTATCAAGTGCCTTTATGCACTTATAAAGTGACTTTTTCCACTTATCGAGCGGTCCTTTTCACACATGAAAAGGTTCCCTCCGTACATGCTTTCATGCACGCGACATCTGAGGTCCGTATACCCTCATACATCCCCTCATGGGTGTATACATGTCGTCCATATCCAACACCAATGACACTCATGATGACATACTCGAGGTGCCAAAGAAGAATACTGGAGAAAGGAAGGGGCAAGAGAGAAGGTTGCTCGATCGAGATATGATGCAGCGAAGGAATTGAGCGACCCAAAGTGCTGGAAACAGGACAGCCGTGCATTGTTTCCAAATATTTTATCATCTGGGATTTTTCACTATTTTTCTGATATTTTTTTCCAATAGTAGACTTCAATACGGTTCCAACGCCACTAAGAACGTGCCAATCTGATGTTGGATGAGCCTTGGGGAATTTCTGCAAGATGATGCTGTAGTGCTGAAATTCTGTTAAAATCTGTTTGACACCTACTCGACCGAGCAGAGCACTCTACTCGACCGAGCAGGGTGAAAAATCATGCTGAAATGTGTTTTTGGGCTGAACAGTTGACTGCTCGACCGAGCAGTTAACTGCTCGACCAAGCAGAGTGCTGAAAATGCTGCAGAGTGCTGAAAATGCTGCCGTTCGACCACTACTCGACCGAGCAACCACTTACTCGGTCTGAGCATCCTCCTACTCGACCAAGCAGTGCCTGCTCGGGCCGTGTAGGCAGAGCGACATATTTCGGAGAAGCTCGATTCCCTGTGCAATCCGACCGAGCAGGTGGGCTGCTCGACCGAGCTGCAGGACTACTCGACCGAGCAGGTCTCACTCGGCCCGAGCAAACATTTGGGCGACGTATCAAACTTTCTGACGACTCGACCGAGCAGCTTTGTGCTCGGACCGAGTCGTCGTGGGCCCGGGTTTCGCGTCCAGATCACGATTTTGGAATGGTTGTTTTTGCAAGGGTTTTTGAAAGGGAGGGGGCAGCCGTCACTTTAGAGGGGACCTTGGTATATCTTTTGTGAGAGACTTTTTTTTATACTTTTGAGAGGGGAGATTTTTTATATATGTTTAGGAGAGAGTTTTTAGGAGTTTTTTAGAGTTTTGTGGAGACGATCTTTTGGAGATAGGCTATGCCCTAGGCCCCTCCTTTGTATCAAGATAAGTATTTTTGTTTTCATTAATTCTATTTGAGTTCTTTTTATTGATTAATATCTCCTTGATGCATGCGATGAAGTTTTTCTATTGTTCTTATATCTATTGCTATCATGCATGAGTAATTCCATCTAGGGCTAAGGGATTAGCCCATGGATTTTAGGATTTAGATGTAAAGTTAGGATTTTTATGATGCGTTAGTTATAAAAGGGGTTGTATTTTGGTTGATCTATCAAAATCCCTAGGAGAACTCGTACTGAGATCGTGCACACGGTCGGTGGAATTGATTAGCTTAAGGAGTATCCTATGGATTTAATTAGGGAGTTAGTGGATTCAACCGAGGTACGTGACCATGCCCGGCTCGTGCCTTGAGAGGATCCACCGACGAACTATATCACTAGTTGACGGCTACCGCCATGCATCAACAAGAGCCACCAAAATACCTCGAAGCTCTAACCCACGAGAGTGGTACGAGTTGAGAGCGATCGAACCACGAGAGTGGTGAGAACTTTGTAGATCCTTAATGCATGTATCGTATACGCCTATCGCGCGAGCAGGGTTAATGTGATACGTTAGATTCATGATGCCTAGACGCATGAAATTACTTCCTAGATGCTACAATCCCTAATAAAACCAATGCAACGTAAGAGTCTTATCCTACCGTCGACATCCGACGGTCCTAGTGGTAAGTCCTAAAGCCCTAGTCTTTTCTTTCTTTCTTTGTGTGGACCCCTTTGTTTGCGACATCGAGTGACACGACTTTCGCATCCATCACCATTACGACACTCCACAATCCACATCCACCAATAAACCCGCAAGTCTAACTCAACCTAGGAGTAGATAGGTAGTATAGCACCGCTTCCCCGTGTTCGATACCCGCTTGCCACTATACCGTGCGCTTGTGGTAAACGACATCATTTCGGAGTTATTTCTGGGCCGATCAATTTATACGTGACTAATTTCTTTAGGGCTGCCATGATGATCTCCTCAGCGTAATTCTCCATGATCAGCCGATGGGTGTTGAAGCGTAGCATGTAATCCCGTAGCGCTTCACCCTGCCTCTGTACCACACTGAACATATGGTTGAGCTCTTTTTTTGCCTTCTCCCGGCCATGAATTATCGGCAAAAGGCTTGAGACAGCTCTTGGAAACTTCCGATGGATCGATCAAGAGGCCGTTATACCACTCCCTTGCTGATTTTTGCAGGGTGGTGTAAAAGCTTCGGTAGAGCAGGACATCGTCGGCCCCCTGGAATTCCATGATCCCCTTGTAGTGGACATGCTCTTGGGGATCCCGGTGTCGTCGTACTTCTCCAAGTTCGGTACTTTGAACTTGGACGGCACCCGTGTGGAAGTGATACTCTTCGCTAACTGTTTGCGGTCGTCCCTGGTAGCTCCCAGGGGGGTGGTGCAGCTGGCCATTCGTCCGAGGTTTGGGTTACCTGCCAGCAAAGGTATTGGAGGGGCTGACTCCACGACCTCCCAAGTGGGGCATTGGGGTTGGTGGTTGGGAAGTCTCCCTTCGGCACCGCTCTCTGTAGCTTGCTCATCTCTTTCGACATGGACTCCTACTCTACCTTTGTCGGTCGTCAGTGGTTGGGAAGTCGCTTGATCATTCTCGAGTTGATCACGACCATTTGGACGTGGCTGTAGATGGTTAATCCCGAGTTTGCCCGCTTCTTTGTTTCCTCTCACGTTGAGGGAAATGTGGGTTGGGGATCGCCGAGGGGAGAAGGAGGGTGCCGAACCTATGCCAAGTTCAGGTACTTTCCATCATGGTTCGCAACCACGATGGAGTTCTGATGTATCCATATTTTACATCTTTTCATAGAATCATGCCATTGCATTTCATGCCATTTTCGCATCCAAATCCCATATTTTCCTACGATATCGTGATTCTAACGTTATATTCGAGTTTCATAGTGTTTTAGGGATTTTCAGGGAATTTGGAGCGATTCGGGACCCATTTTGGACATGGACACATTTGACATGCCAGCGACTCCGTTGGTGAAGATCTACAGGAGTTTGTCGAGTTTTGGAAGCCATGAGAGGAGTGGAGGAGAGAGCAAGAGGAGATGAGAAGCGGCAGGAGCTTCAACAAACATTTTCCCAGGCGACTCGACCGAGCAGAGCAGCTACTCGGTCGAGCAGAAGAATGGAGCACATACGTGTCGCTCGGGCCGAGCAACCATGCTACTCGGTCTAGCAGCTCTTACTTTCCAACATCTGACACGGACCGAGCAGATCTTTTGGCGACCGAGTCAGCTGGCTGGTCGACCGAGCAGAGCTGACTCGGGCCGAGCGGACAGAGTGGCAATTTTTTAGAGAAGCGTGACTCCTGACGTGCTCGGTCGAGCAGTACAGCTGCTCGGCCGGAGCAGCCGACCGAGCAATACCCTGCTCGACTGAGTCACTTACTCGGTCGACGACGCTGAAGGCTAATTTTGGAAAGTGCACGTGGCCGTCTGTTGCACGATTGGGTAGTGAAGTGTGGATCTGGATAGCTGCGTTGGAGAGTGGATTCTATTGAGTTTTTTGGAATTACTTTTTAGAGGGAGAGGATATTAGAAAATACTTGTTAGATCTGAGCCTAATTTTTGGAGATTATCGAATTGTTTTGGAGATCTACTATTCTTGGTGCTTTGGAATCTGGGTATTTCTTTGGATTGTTCTAGGTTATTGTTTTGCTTCGCCTTCGGTATGTGAGTTATTCAACCTTTATTCAATTAATCTGATGCAATGTTTTCTCTTGCAAAATCATATTTTTATTTGTTAAAATCACCATGAGTGAGTAGTCTCTTCTAGGGTTGATGGGTTAGCCCTAATATCCTAGGGGGAGATGTAGATCTGGATCTCAAGGTTGAATTAGGAATAAAGGGGAGTATTTCAGTCGATCCTATCGGATCCCTAGGATAGCCCGCACTGAGATCATGCCCACGGTCTGTGGAATTGAAGAGCTTAAGGGATATCCTAGGGATTTGAATAGGGAAATCGGTGGTTCCAACCAAGGCTCGTGACCATGCCCAGCTCACACTTTGAGGGGATCCACCGGCGAACTATATTGCTACGTTGGCGGCTACCGCCATTGCGTCAACAAGAGCTACCGATATACCTCGAAATTCTAATCCACGAGAGTGATACGAATTGCGAGATTAATCCCCTAAACCTACTGTAACGTAAGGATCCTATTCCAACATCGATCTCCGATAATCTTAGCAGTGATCCCTAAAACCCTCGTTCCCTTTTATTATTAAATCAACAACAATACCACAACCAATCCTTTCAACCCGACAGCTATCTCACTTCGAGATATAAAAATAATCTGAGAACTCAAACACACTGTCACCCTCCCTGTGGGATTTGACATCTTTTATACTATAATTTGACACAGTCCGCTTGTGGATAGAGCCCGGAATTGACACCTAGGGGCCATACTACGCCTGGCAACTTTGACACCGCTAGTTGGAATTTAGGTAAATGTTCCGGGTGCGTCAAGTTTTTGGCGCCGTTGCTGGGGATGGCTATAATGTTTCTCAGTTATTTCTATTTTGAGAAGTTTTCTAGCAAATTTGACACTTCCTTATCCTTCCACCCTTTTTATTCTTTTAATTATTACCGTGCTACTAATGGTATTTTTCTGAGTTGTTTTGGTGCATGAACACTCGCTTCGGGGCGTTCAATCAAGAATTATTATTCGACCCTGAGATCGAGAAAACAGCAAGGGCTCTGAGGGCATCAAATAGAGGTCAAGCATCCTCTGCTCAGATGGCAGACAATACCACTGCTCCACCCCGCATCGGGTCTATCAGAGACTACATGAAGCCTACGCTTGGGAATAATTCTTCCATCTTGAGACCGCAACTGGAGGTAGCGAGCTTCGAGTTGAAGACGAGGCTTATAAATTTAATGCAGCAGGATCCCTTCCATGGGCATCCTCACGAGAACCCTAATCACCACATCGACACTTTCTTGGAAAAGTGTGATACTTTTAAGGCTAAGGATGTGAGTGATGATGCCATCAAGCTGTGGCTTTTCCCCTTCACCTTAAGGGATAAAGCCTCATGCTGGCTGCGGGCCCATCCACCCAACCACGTTACCATGTGGGAGAAACTAGCGCTTGCCTTTGTGGATAAGTTCTATCCACCCTCAAAGACGATGCGGATCCCGGGGGCCATTTCAAATTTTAAACAGCTCCCGCAAGAATCTCTTTATGAAGCCTGGGAGAGATTCCAGGACCTCCAACATCAATGCCCTCATCACGGGATCCAGTCATGGGATTTGGTTCAAAGCATATATAATAGGCTGCAGTCCAGCACCAAAATGATAATTGATGCTGCCGCACAAGGTGTCTTGCTAGATAAATCTCCTGAAGAAGCCATAGACCTGCTAGAGCATATGGCAGCTAATAATCAGCAATGGAGTGAAGAGCGAACCATCGTGACCCGGACTCCCGAGGTCAAAGCTATAAGCCATCTTGATTCTCACATCGAGGCCTTGTGCAAGCATGTGGCCATAATTGAACAGCGCCTGGATTCCATCCCTGTAACCATCAGCACCTCTGCTTATCATCCTATAGAGGATTATGTATAGCAAGGTTACATTCCTAGTGAGGCACATTATGATGGTGCTGAATTATCTGAGTCTGTGCAGTACGTCCAAGAAGAGGGACAAAATCAATGGTCTGGGATTTTCTTAAGGAAACCCAAGTGGGGGGCTGCAACCTCCACAATTTTCGAGACTGCCACTCCCTCTTCAGCAACAACAATGGCAACCACAGAATCAGCAGCAGAGTGGGTTTAGGCCAGCCGGGCCAAATCGACCGCCAGGTTATCAGTTCAATCGCCCACCTTAGCAGGGCTATGCACCATCTCCACCTCGATCCAATCTGGAGGCCATGTAGGAAACATTTATTGGTGGGAAGGCTAGGTTCAACCAGGACACCTCCGCCCAGTTCAAGAATATAAACCCTTCACTCGATGAACTGAGGGGCCAGATGTCCCAGCTGCTGAAGAACCAAGGGAGGTTGCCTTCGCAACCAGAGCCAAATCAGAGGGCCCAAGCAAACGCCGTGGTTTCTGTTACCACGCGTGGAGGACGGGCGACATTATGATTCCGGTTATGAACAAGGAAAAAGTCATAACTGAAGAAGCCGTTATTGGCGGTGACAGAGAAGAGGCTATGGAAGAGCCTACAAAGAATGAGGAGAAGGCAGATCGGCCATCCATCACACCTACAACAACGACGTCTCCTGATGATGTTGCAAGGAAAATAGTAAGCCGACCTCCTCTGCCATATCCACAGAGGTTGGCTTTGGCCAAGATGGAGAAGAAGTACTCCATGTTCACAGAGCTTCTGAGGGGCATACAGCTGAACATTCCATTCATGGATGCCATCACGGAGATTCCCATTTATGCCAAATTTTTAAAGGAGCTGATCACGGGGAAGAGGAAGCACGAAGAGATAAAGCTCATGGAGGACTCTACCTCCATTATAAAGAATCATCTCCCGCAGAAGCTACCGGATCCAGGAAGCTTCACTATTCCATGCTCCATCGGAGGTACGCTCTTTAATCGTGCCCTAATTGATTTGGAAGCGAGCATCAGCCTGATGCTGCTTTCCATATTTGAGAGACTGCAAATTGGGAGCGAACTGGAGCCCACAAATATGTCCATACAGTTAGCAAATCATTCGATCATATATCAGGTAGGAATTGCCAGGGACATTATTTTGCAGATACCTCCTGGGTTGTGTGTTCCTGTTGATTTCGTTATTATGAATATGCATGAGGGAGGGAGCTCCCAGCTTATACTTGGACGCCCCTTCATGGCGACGGTCGGCGTCTTGATTGATGTCCATGAAGGAACTCTCTCGTTGAACGTGGGCAACATTGAAGCCCAATTTAGGCTGCAGAAGCCTATGAGAGAGCATGTTCATGAATAAGGGGCTAGCTATTTGGAGCTCCTAGAAGATGAGGCTGTAGGAGATTTTACTTCTGAGGGGGTCATGAAGGACCCAATAAAAACAGGTGTTGAAGAAGAGGGCAACCCAACCTACCACAAAGCGGTCGCCGCCTATATCCGTATGTTGGATGAGGAGCTTTTGGATGATCCTTTACATCATGAGAAGCCGGAGGCCATCAGTTACGCCATCGAGAAAAAATATGGAGGAGAAGGGTGCCAAATAATGCCACACGGTATTATTGGCAAGAACGATGTGCGGATTTCACACGCGCTAAATGACCATTGAAGATCTTGCAGGAGTCAAGCTCATGACTCAAAACGAGCGCTTATTGGGAGGCAACCCAGTCTTTTGTATCTTGGATTCTTATTTTCAATTTCTTATTTTTCACCTTATTTATTTGAGAAAACAAAAAAAACGTTGGTTATTTCTCGTAAAAACACAAAATCACAAAAAAAAATTGATGAGTTCTTCCTTTTTACAGGTTGAATATGAAGGGGCACGTAAATCGACGTTTTAGATGGAAGAAAGCTGGAGGAGAGCAGCAGATTAGAAGAAAAGACCAAAGGAGAAGAGTAAATAGGGGATACAGGTTGCTCGACCGAGCAGCCACTCTGCTCGGTCGAGTAGCGCAGGCTAGATAAAGATGCTCAAAAACATCACTCTGTCTACACGGCCCGAGCAACCTTTGCTCGATCCGAGCAGACACTGACTTGACCGAGCATCCACTCTGCTCGGTCGAGTAGCTCAGGCTCGAGAAAGAAGCTCAAAACGATGTTCTGTCTACGCGGCCTGAGCAGCCTCTGCTTGGTCCGAGTAGCGATTTGCTCGACCGAGCAGACCAAGGTTGACCGAGCTGACAGGGGAGTGTTCTAAATCTTTTTATAATTTATGTCTGACTTGACCGAGCAGATTCACTACACGATCGAGTCAATTTATCCTAAACATTGCGGGTCCCACTTCGACACGAGTTGGGTTATTAAAACTCAACTCATTTTACTTTTACCCTAAGCTCTCGAGATTAATCGAAATCACTGCCCGAGCTACCCCCACACCATACTCGATCTCCCTGCTGTCACCGCCTCGCCTTCCTCCGCCAGCACCATTGACCGCACCGCCCATACGGTCAGCCCCCTCCCTCTCTCTCTCTGTCCCCCTCCATCCGCCCCGTTCCCTTCCCCCCCTTATTATCGACGACGGTCACCGTCGGCACCACCGATACCGGCGACGCCGCCACACACCCCCATAAACCCCCCGTTTTTCCTCCTATTACAACCCCCTCGACATCCAACTACCCCCCTCTAATCGTGTGACACAACCCCCTCCTATCTCCCAGTCACCCCTACCCTAGGCCTTCCTCGCTGCTCGATCGAGCACCCATGGTGCTCGACCGAGCAGCTCATCTCCTCCCCGAAGCAATCGTCGCTGCTAACCGAGCGCATATGATGCTCGGTCATAAATACCAAAACGAGCTGAACTACTCGACCGAGCAGTACAGCTGCTCGGCCCGAGCAGCCCCAAACTCAGCATCTCTCAGCATTTTCACTGCTCGACCGAGCAGGGCTTGTGCTCAGTCGAGCAGGTTCACAGATCCCTTAAAATTTTCATAAACTAACGACTATTTGTTTCTATTTCAGGTATGATTTGCCTATGTTAGTGTACATGTTCAGGATTAGCTTAGGGGAGACTTTCGCTGCGCTCGCTCAGTCGGTACACTCTTTCCTCTTTTTACTCTTATACCGACACGATGGTTCGTACTCGTGGTGCCCCTGCACCTCCTCATCGTGGGAAGAGGCTGACCACTGGCACCTCCTCTTCTCGACCTACACGTCGTACTCACCGTGACCCATCACCCTCCTCTGAGGATGAGCACGGATCGATCCGTCGACCACGTCCGACTCTTCTCCCACACACACACATCTTCACCTATCCCTACCACCTCTGCACCTATCCCCACCATTGCACCCACCGTACCCCCACCATCACCCCCACACCCTGCCCCCACGATGGACGCTCTGTCGGCACGTCTACGGACTTACGACATCACTTTCCGTGACGACGCACACCACGAGCGCTTCGTCAGGCCCTTGCAGCGTCGTCTCGTCCCCCACACTGTTCATATACATCCATACCCTCCAATCCCTTGCACTCCTATAGGGAGTCCATTGGCTCTACCGCACGATTGGCTTTGAGCGGCTCCTAGCTGTCCACGCCCCCACATACTCTCACCTGACATTGGAGGCTCTGAGCTCCATCGCCCACACCCAGGCGGGTGATGGCATCACTTTCTGCCTTATGGATCACGACTTCACGATCACACACGCGATGATCCGCGACCACTTCCACCTCCCAGCCATCCCTAAGCCCCGAGCCGCCTTCTCACCAGACTACGACATTGGCACGTTCGATGCTTCAGCTTTTTGTCATCGCATTTCAGGTCTGGACCACTACCGCCCTAGCCGGGCCAAGGCATCATGCATTGTGCATCCCTGCCTTCGTTACGCACAGAGACACCTTGCCACCACCATCTTTTGTAGGCCAGAGGTCGGGACCATGTCCCTACCAGAGCTTACCCATCTTATGGGCATGATCCGACCGATCTGCTTCCACCCAGACAGCTCCCCTCGCCCTTTCATGCTCTCTGACGTAGCCCACTGGTTGTGTCATCGCCTGCTGCAGACCGCCACCACCCACTTCTCCACCGACATCTGTTGCGGTGGATTCTTTACCATTTTTGCACGGATGTTAGATATCTACCTCCGTGATGACCTAGTGACCCCTCCTGGCCCCACATGGTTGACTATAGGTGTCCTTGAGCATATGCATATCATCAGACCCTATGGAGACCGTCACTGGACATATCTTGTTGGCACCTACCACACACCCAACTTTGTGCTTCCTACCCCTCACCTCACCCATATTGCACATGTCCAGTAGAGCTGGATGATTGATAGGGTCGACCCACTGCCAGCACTCCACGTACTCGAGCCCCTGGAGCTCCCGTCGAGGCAGTCGTCGATGACCCGGTGCCACGCTCCATCGAGTACGAGGAGCATGACCTGGCAGCCCTTGTGACCGCCCTTCTAGCACCACCATTACACCTACCCCCACCAGGAGGCACGAACACTTCCACCTCTATTTCGACCACCTCCACCACCATAGAGACCTCGGGGACTGTCACCACCTCTTTCCCAGAGGCAACTTCTGTTGTCTCTTCTGTCTGTGCCTGAGGGCACTGTTACTTTGTCTGCTTCGGAGCCTACCGCTCTGGACTTCCCTGAGCACGACCCAGCCACCACCATTCCACCACTTAGGGACCTTATTGCTTCACTGCCCATCTCTTTAGGATCCCAAATTCCCCTAGCTGGCACTACTTCGTTACCAGCAGCGGCCATCCTTACTGAGAGCGTCTTGACTTCTGTCCACACTTCTATGTCGACGACCGCTCCATCTTCATCCATTGCTGAGATCCTTTCGAGCTCACCCTCTCCGACTTTTTAGCCTAGGCACCATGCATCATCTGCACGTGACCGTTTTACGAGAGTGGTGTCTCACGGTACTCATCCCCCCAGCTCCCACACCACAGACTCCCGTCTCACAGCGTTGGAGGAGTCGACTTCTTTGCTTCGCCGAGATTTCGACGCCTTCGTCCGCTCGACGGCGACACATCATGATCGAGTTAAGGCCGACCTTGCCTCCATCATTGACCTTCTTCGGACATGTGGCCCACCACCCGTGATCCTAGCTCCAGCTCCTCCACCACGACCAGCCCATGTGACTACCATTGCACCACTAAGTGCTCCACATTCTCAGGCTCCTGCCGAGCCTACTTCTCCCGCACCTGAGTTGGTCACCGCAGACCAGTCCACCACTGCTCTTGTCCTATATTCATCACCCACATCTTCTGGCCCACATCAGCGGGACCAATCACCACCTCCAGATGATGGTGCCCCTGCTTGATTCTGTCCATACCCACTTTTTTGCCTCCATATTATATTGTGCCCATCTGTCAGTTTGGGGCCCTAGTTTTACATAGCTTGGGGGAGGACACACCATGCATCATTTTCTTGCATACGCATCATCTTTTTACCTTTTCAACATATCACATCTTATTTTCTTCTTGTATAGTTTTATTTTTCATTCATTTCCGACCCTCCCACCCACCCTATCTAGCATCATTTCCTGCACATTAGCATTTTCTCAGCAGTGAGGACACTGCTGGGTTTAGCTTGGGGGATGAGTGCCATCGCTTTCATTTTATTTTCCTTTTTATTTTTCTTCCTTTTTCAGTTTTTATTTTAATTTTCCACTCATTTTCCACCTTTTTATTTTTTTTCTCATTCATCATCACGTTTTTCTTTTTGCCATGCATGCATATCTATTTTTCATTCTTTTATTTTCTCCACCCTTTTCTCTTTTTACTGAGATTGTTCTGCATGATGATACGTCTCGTTACCCTCTGCAGTTACTCACGGTGCTCATTACTTGATGACATGCTATTTAAGGTAGTTTCAGTTTTACTTTTTATATGCGTGCACATTCTGTTGTTGATCTATCTGACTTAATGCCTGTTATGAATTGGAAATCAAATGCATGAAATAGTATCTAGTATGCGCTATGTTGGGTAATGCACCTAGGTTCACGCATCATTAGAACACTTGGAGCATCTGCTTGCTATCTCCTTCACTTCTGTTTGCATGTCTGATGTTATTATGCTTACTACTGCATGCTTTTTCATTATTCATCTAGATGAATGAAAATATCCATGCTAATTATGAGTTTAGTTCGAGTATTATCATATTGAACTGTTGTGCACCTCTAATGAGTGAACCAAGTGATTCATTATTTTCCTTCTCCACACATCTTTATAATTTTCTACATATCAGATGGTTTCACCCTTACAGCTACCCTTACTGCATCTCACTTCCCAAAAATCCCAAAAATAAATATACAGCTTCTAAATAAATAAAATAAATAAAAACAGAGAGAAAAAGAAAGAAAAGAAAGAAACAAAATCGTTTTGTATCCTTTTATTAGAAGCTATAATATATACTGGGAAAATATCTTATTCCTAGATGCGACGCCTCGAGCTAAGCTTGGGGGGTGAACCAATTGATTATATGAGTGAGTATGACATTAGAGTGGAGATGGTGCATAACGAGGAGCTTAGATAATGCATAAACTTTATGAAATATTTCAGTTTTTGGAAATTTTTCATAATTCGAAATGAACATCTGAGTAGCATGATTCTTTCCATTCTTTATTGCATGCTGATGTGACTTTTATATGCTCCATGTGCGTCTATTGATTGAAAAGTGCATTGCTAACTCCTGTTATACTAGACTCTATAGAATACATGCGATTGATATGAGTCGATGGCATTATTTTAGAAGATCCCTATTTTTGTCTCTATTGCATGCTAGACATATGAATAAGTAAAACTTTAAAATACCAATAGCGTGTATTTTTATCATTCGGAGCATCGTGACGTACTGCTAAGGCTTGAGATATGATTGAACAATCCTAGCACTCTCCATCCATCGCTATTCTCTTTTTATTTTTATTTCTATTTCTTTTTGTTTATCTCCCGGCGTACCTAGTATTCGTCTTCCTCGAGGACGAGTAAGAGGTAAGCTTGGGAGATTTTGATGTGTCCATATTTTACATCTTTTCATAGCATCATGCCATTGCATTTCATGCCATTTTCGCATCTAGATCCCATATTTTCCTACGATATCTCGATTCTTACGTTATATTCAAGTTTCGTAGTGTTTTCTGGATTTTCAGGGATTTTGGAGCGATTCGGGACCCATTTTGGATATGGACACATCTGACATGCCAGCGAGCCCATTGGCGAATCTCTACAAGAGTTTACCGAGTTTTGGAAGCCATGGAAGGAGTGGAGGAGAGAGCAAGAGGAGAGGAGAAGCTTCAGAAGCTTCAGCAAACATTTTCCCAGGCGACTCGACCGAGCAGAGCAGCTGCTCGGTCGAGCAGAAGAATGGAGTAGATACGTGTCGCTTGGACCGAGCAACCATGGTGCTCGGTCGAGCAGCTCTTACTTTCCAACATTCGACACGGCCCGAGCAGATCTTTTAGCGACCGAGTCAGCTGGCTGCTCGACCGAGCAGAGCTGACTCGGGCCGAGCGGACAGAGTGGCAATTTTTTGGAGAAGAGCGACTCCTGACGTGCTCGGTCGAGCAGTACAACTGCTCGGCCCGAGTAGCCGACCGAGCAATACCCTGCTCGACCGAGTCACTCACTCGGTCGACAACGCTGAAGGCTAATTTTGGAAAGTGCGCATGGCCGTCTGTTGCGCGATTGGGGAGTGAAGTGTGGATCTGGATAGCTGCGTTGGAGAGTGGATTCTATTGAGTTTTTTTGAATTACTTTTTAGAGGGAGAGGAGATTAGAAAATACTTATTAGATCTGAGCCTAATTTTTAGATATTATCAAATTGTTTTGGAGATCTATTATTCTTGGTGCTTTGGAATCTGGGTATTTCTTTGGATTGTTCTTGGTTACTGTTTTTCTTCGCCTTCGGTACGTGAGTTATTCAACCTTTATTCAATTAATCCGCTGCAATATTTTCTCTTGCAAAAATCATATTTTTATTTGTTAAAATCACCATGAGTGAGTAGTCTCTTCTATGGTTGATGGGTTAGCCCTAAGATCCTGGGGGAGATGTAGATCTGGATCTCTAGGTTGAATTAAGAATAAAGGGGAGTATTTCGGTCAATCCTACCGGAGCCCTAGGATAGCCCACACTGAGACCATGCCCACAGTCTGTGGAATTGATGAGCTTAAGGGGTATCCTAGGGATTTGAATAGGGAAATCAGTGGATCCCAAGGCTCGTGACCATGCCCGGCTCGCGCCTTGAGGGGATCCACCGACGAACTATATCGCTACGTTGACGGCTACCGCCATTGCTTCAACAAGAGCTACCGATATACCTCGAAATTCTAATCCACGAGAGTGTTATGAATTGAGAGATTAATCCCCTAAACCTACTGCAACGTAAGGATCCTATTCCAACATCAATATCCGATAATCTTAGCGGTGATCCCTAAAACCCTAGTTCCATTTTATTATTAAATCAACAACAATACCACAACCAATCCTTTCAACCTGACAGCTATCTCACTTCGAGATATAAAAATAATCTGAGAACTCAAACACACTGTCACCGTCCCTATGGGATCCGACATCTTTTATACTATAATTTGACACCGTCCGCTTGTATATAGAGCTCGGAATTGACACCTAGGGGGCCATGCTACGCCTAGCGACCGTGACACTGCTAGGTGAAATTTAGGTGTAGGTTCCGGGTGCGTCAAGTTCAATGTGGGGCGCTACCCCGAGTGGTTTGGGAATCCCGACGGACCCCTTATCGATGGGTCTTGCGAATCGACGAGCTGCTGTATTGTTGTTGCCAATGTCTGGATATTGGCATTTGTCTCCTTGGCAAATATGTGGAATTGTTCGCAGGCTATCAGATGCGATTCGACCGTCCCCTTAGCCGAATGGTCGAAGTCAGTGTCGGGCGACGAGTAGCTGCCATCCTCCAGGATAGGCGGTATGTAGGGTCCTCTGGCATTGTGCTGCTCCATGATAGGTGTTGTGGATGACGTGGGTGATGATCTCATTCCCATATATGGTACCAGATATTTCAGGGTGTTTTATTACCACAGGTTGGTAGTATAGAGGTCTGAAGGTCGTCACTGACGTGGAAGATGAGGAGGACCTTCGGGGCCGGTCGTTCAAGCAGATCGTGTTGCAAGGATGCTATGGGCCGAGTGACAAAGTGCCGAAGTGGGGCTTTGGCTGGATGATGACCTTTGGGATCGATCGACCGAGCTGACTTTGGTGCGAGAATGCTCGGAGTCGAGCGATCGGGTGCCAAAAGCAAGCTTCGATGGGATTGTGTCTTCTTCGATCTGTAAAACGAGCAACTTGTCAGGGGGTTTGGACCTTGGCTCTGACCAGGTCCCCTTAGATGATTAAGTCAGCCTCTGACAGATGAGTGCTTGGTGGAATTGAGTACGGCTTACTGAGAGACCATGCATGAGTTTCAGGCCGAGCTATGTAGAAAGAAATTTAGAGTGGGAGGGGGTGTATGGAGATTGTATATCTGGGTGTTAGATATCCAGAATTCGTCCCTTTGGCCTTTGGCTTGTTGGTTTACTTATAGGAGAGCGTCATGTCAATGCCTCCTCTCGGTACACCCTTGCATTCATGATGTTCATGGCTCCTCTCGACGTGCCCGCCCGCATTAATGGTGGGTTGAATGCCCATCAATGCGGGCTCGATTTAGGGAGGGATTTCCTCAATCGCAGAGAGCCCATGGCCCTTTGGGCTTTGTTCTTGGGTCGAGGGGTCTCGGTCCGCTCTAGAGGCCTTTGGCCCAGAGCCCTGGAGGGGGGGTTGGGCCGAGTGGTTGGTTCGCTTCCCTGGCCCATTCAGGGCAAGGGCGGAGCCATGATTTTTTGCTGCCATGGGCTACCCTAAATATTCTAGTCATCGAAAAATTAAACAACACCCTGGTATAGAGCCCACAAACTGTTCATCAGATCAATTATATAAAGTGAAAAAAAATTTGTTCGGATCGATTACTATGAAGTAATATGTTAAAATGAAAAAAACCTAGAATCATCATTATATTAAGTAATTTGTTCGAATCAATATAAGAACCCACAAAGAGAATGCTCAAATGTAACCATATCCCAACAAAATTTCAGAGCTCTAAGATAGTTTTCGTATAAAACAAAAAACAATAATAATAAATGTTTGATATTTCATGTCATTGAATAAAATCTTCGTTAAAATAGGAATTTTTGGTTTTTGGTTAAATTTGGACTCACTGGATTCGAACCAGCAATCATCCAACTATTAAAGTCCTCCACTCAACTAACTAAGCTAAGGTCATGTGCTTGATTTACCCCATACAAAGCAGAATCTAGCCTAAATCTAATTAAAATATTTATACTGAAGTTAGGATATCACATGGTGACTGGTGTTATAAGAACAACAACAAAGCCTTGTCCCAAAACAAAGTCAAAACAGGACAATCCATGGTATGAACCAAGGTAATCAGTACCAACTTCCCAACAAGTATGATGACAAAATTAAAGGCAAGACATCATCCATGAAAGATAAATACTTAAATATTCGTTGAAATTAAGCTGTCCGAATACCAAATGCTCACAGAGAAGAACCTTTAGCATAGGAAGAGCAATAAAAAGTCTACTATAAAGATATGTGATTATTCATGGAAAAACAAGAGACCAACATGAGACAAAAACTATCCAAAACTAACTAAGAATAAAAACAATATCTACCTTTGTAATGGTCGAACCCAGGTGGCAATGCGCCCCTACAAGCTCAAGCTCTTTTTGATGTGATTTGACAACATCTAGAAACCATTGTAGCTTCTCATTTCTAATACCAAATTTGGAGTTCTTGTACCCTGTGGCAACATATGGATCGACCTACAAAATTGCATGAACGGGAATAGTAAGTGCTTGAGTAATCAAATAATATCACTGGATGCACATAATCCTTCAAAGAGGGAAAATTCGAGTCAGATAAGACAAGGACTATGTCTATAGTGAACTTGGGTGAGAGTATAAGTACATTGAATGTACTTGATTTTGTAAAACAATGTTGGAATCAAATGTGATCTCCATTATCTACTTCACCAACTCACCGTAGTCAAGATGTGTAGTTACTAGCCTACATTGGCATATGTGAACATCATGATGCTAACATGAAACAGAAGCTAGTGAAAGTTGGTGAATGTTATAACTTCAAAATAAATAACCATAAAAATGAATAAAATCAAGTATTTCAATAGCTAGGTTAACATCAACACATTTCCAACTATAAGTAATTGTAAACTGAGTGCAAGATATTAAGTTCTCCCATGTATACAACAGCTAACTAATTAACAAAACACCTAGTTAATCATGAATATCATAAAAAAAATTCACTGTGAAAATGGATGATTGGTGATAGGCTACAGAAAATCCAGAGAGGACCAGAATACTTTGTAGAATAGCAATTCAAATGCTGATCCAGCTGAAACCGAATGATCTAAAACGTACATCAATAAATAACAGAGTTAATGTGACAGATTAGCTGTTCAATTATTTTGGGTTTACCATTTATGAGAATGTTGGTTCCTTTAATTTGAAAGCAATTCTGACTAATTTTTACTAAGTGTTGAAGTTAGAAGGGATCTACTAATGAAGAGTATAACTGACGTGCGTATATATCTCATATATTCACGCACGTTTTCTTTCGTGTTTCTCCGTATTTTCCGCCGTCTTTTATTCGTTTTCTCGTATTTTCTCGTTTTCTTTCACTTTTCTTTGTTTCTCCATGTTTGCAGGAGATTGCCCGCGTAGGGGACGTTTAACGACGATATCTCAAGTCCTCGGAGCAACGGGAGGAGTCACGCATGACCCAGGGGGTCAAACGAAGATGATGGCATCATTTTATCCCCTCACCCGACCGGTTGGTCATCTCCAACCGATCGGGTGATGCACGCGTGCACCACCCGGTCTCAGCCGGAGCTCAAGTGGATGTCACCTGACCGGTTCACAGGCCGGTTCAACGGGGCTGATTCTCTGTCTTTTCAAGCCAAATTCCAACCGATCGGGTGACTCTCACCCGATTGGTTCATCTGTAGCTGATGCTGAGGAGCCGAGACACGGGCACCCAACCGACCCCTTCACCCGATGGCGCCAAGATCCAACCGGTCACCCCAAGAACTCAACCGACCGGCTCATATGACCGGGTGAAACTCCGCCGTTTTCTGTTTATTATTTGTAACGGATCACCCGATCGGTTGACTTGTCAATCGATCGGGTGATACGAGATCCTATAAATAGGACCCCTAGGATTCCAGAAACGGGGGAGCTGTTAGTTTTTACTGTTTTCTCCTATTTGTGACGGCTGTAATTACTTTTCTATTGTAAGTTTTCGGATCTTTCTTAAACTTTAGTATTATCTTAATTGCTCTACTACCTTCGCATTCCTATCGTCTGATTATGATTTTAACGGTTCATTTTCGTTTAGATTGCTTTTTAATGAATATTTGTGAGTAGTTCCCAAATCTGGGATTTTGGCGGAAACCCCTTCGGGGGCTCTTCCCGATGCATCCATAGGGTTAGGAAATCGATAGAGATTAGGAATCTAACGGTTACGCGGGGTGTTTTATTGTCATCGACGGGAAAAAGACCGCCTTTGACCGTTGGGCCAAGGGGAATAAACTTGGCGGTTGACTCCCTAGCCATAGCTCACGCCCTTAGCGTAGACGCCGAATCCTAGCGCGCGGGAGCGGCAGGATGAGATGTTGGGAGTTATCGTTGCGAGCTTAGTGCTCCTAGAATCAATCAGTGTTAATGGACACAGGAGTGCCCACTGATCGAACCCGGGAAGTCCGGTGTATCATCCTGGGCACCGACCGGAATATCGGGCCCATGGGATGCCGGTACCACTTTCAGAGGCAACGTCTCACCATTAGACCCTAATTCCGATCGTCATCCTACCCGTAGGCCGTATCGGCGAGAGTCGCTCGTTGGAGTGGAAACCAAAGTCCCGGGTTTATTTTCTTATTGTTCATACCTTGCATTCCTTTCCCGTGACAACCCATCAACCGATTCGGGCTAGCTCGCCCACGGGGTGATTTCGGTCCTCCTTGACACAAGCACATCCTAGCCTCCCTGTGTTCGACCCCCAAGCCACACTACAACACCGTGCGCTTGCGGTTACAAATATCTAAACCCTCACACTGGTCCCCCGGCCATTTGCGGCTAGCAAACTGGGGGCACGTCAAGTTTATGGCGCCGTTGCCAGGGAGGCAACGTGCTTGTTATTTTAGGATCTCTTGAACCCTAGTGTCTAGCTCTTATCCCTACCTCGCGATAATTCTCGCATTCTTCTTTTTCCTTTTTATTTTCTTCTTTTTATTTCTTATCTTATCTGTCTCTCTCCTACTTGTCGCTTCACGGGTGTTTGTTGTTTTTCATGCGCAGGAGTTCAAGAAGTCTCGACGACTTGATCCACGTTGATCCAGAGATTAACGCCACCCTTAGACGTTTGGCCGCCGAGAAGCGAAGAAGAGAGGATCCTGAAGCCATGGAGGAGAACACCCCGCAACGCAAGTCCCTGTTGGAATACTCGATGCCATCTATCGAGTCCACTTCCGCCATCCGTCTTCCAGCTATTACGGCCCAAAGCTTTGAGCTAAAGCCGTCTTTGGTGACATGGATCCAGCAGGATCAGTTTTCGGGTGCACCCATGGAGAGCCCGATCGAGCATCTAGACTCCTTCTTGGAGAAATGTGACACCTTCCGGATTAATGGTGTCACGAATGTGGCGATCCGTCTGAAGCTGTTCCCCTTCTCGTTGCGAGACAAAGCCAAGCAATGGCTTAGGGGGAAGGACCCCAACACTTTCAATACCTGGGAGAAGCTCTCCAGCGCTTTTCTGACGAAGTTCTTTCCTCCGGGGAAGACCATGAAGTTGAGGAGTGAGATCTCCTCCTTCTCCCAGGCCAGCCACGAGTCCTTGCATGAAGCTTGGACGAGATACAAGGAGATGCAGAGAAGATGCCCTCACCATGAGCTTCCGAAGTGGCAGATTATTAATCTGTTCTACAATGGGCTGTGGGATGACCTAAAATCTTCTATGGACGCCGCGGCTGGGGGTTCCTTCATGTCAAGGAGCGAGGAAGATGCCGGACATATTCTGGAAAATATGGCATCCAACAATGAGCGGTGGTGTGAGGAGAGAGCCACACCCAGGTCTGGGGGTATACACAGAGTCGAGGACATCGACAAAATTTCAAGCAAGTTTGACTTGCTTTCGACCCAGATCTCCGCACTAATGGTAGGAGCCGGTGGGGCCGGTACACAACAGATTGCTGCGGTAGAATCCGAAGTTTTTGGGGAATTCGACGGTGGTGACGTCTCACCACCGTTGGATCAGGCGAGCGCACTATTTTACAACCCCACGGGAAATGCGCCGTATCCACCAAGAACCAATTCCAACCCGTCCTACTCTCCAAACAACCGGAACCATCCTAACTTTGGTTACCGGGCACCATTCCAGCCATCGCCGCCTCAGCAGCCGCAGCAACAAACATATCAGCCGACTAGGCCACAGCAGAGTCAGTTTCAGCAGCAACAATATCAGCAACAGCCTCAGCAATAATATTACGCCCCCAGGAATCAACAGCCAATCCAGTAGCAGCAGTAGTATGGCCAACAGAGGGTCGTCTCGCCGGTTGAGTCTCTCTTGACTCAATATATTACCAACCAGGAGAAGATCAATCAAAAGCTGGAAATGGGTCTGCGGGCCCTCACGGACCAAGTAACCCAGCTGGGGTTACAAGTGGCGACCCTTTCAAGGTCACAAAACCAATTGCCGCCACAACCTGAGGTGAACCCGAGGGGAACAACCCAAACGTCGGCACTCGTGAACGAGCACGCAAATGTGTCCGCTATCGTTCTGAGAATCGGGACACAAATCCCTACTAGAGTGCCCCCTAACAGACCGGAAGCACCGTTGGTCGTCGAGCGACCGATCGAAACATCTAACGACGCCGGTGCTTCATCATCAAATCCTACGACTCCGGAGGGATTCTCTGAAGAAGAGAAGAAGAAGAACGAGGAAGGGAGCCTAAAAGTGTTCAAACCCGTTGTGTCTTTTCCACAACGGTCAGCTCAGGCCAAAATCGATGAGAAATATGGCAAGTTCTTCGCCATGGTCAAGGATCTGAGCTTGCAAATCCCCTTCCTGGAAGCAATCGAAACAATCCCCTCCTCTGCGAAATTCCTGAAGGATTTGGTGACGAGAGGATCTATAAAGGAGAAAGTAGTGTTGACGGCGGAGTGTAGCGCTCTCATCCAGAGGGCAAATCTGCCGAAACTTAAAGACGCGGGGAGCTTCTCAATCCCTTGCACGATCGGGGCAGTAAAGATTCATCGTGCACTCGTCGATCTCGGAGCGAGTGTCAGTTTGATGCCCTTATCGATGTATAAGAGGATAGGAATGGGTGATTTGGAGCCCACCGGTATGACCCTACAACTTACTGACCGGTCGGTCAAATATCCGGTGGGGATTGTGGATGACCTCACCGTCAATGTAAAAGGGGTGCATGTGCCAGTGGACTTCGTTGTCATGGACATGCCTGAAGACGCACACACCCCCATCATCCTGGGACGACCTTTCATGGCAACTAATGGCATTTTGATTGATGTGAAGAATGGAAAACTTTCGCTAAACGTCAGCGGGGAAAAGGTTGAATTTTATCTGGGGTTGTCCATGAAGTATCCCGATCCCCCAGATGACCCTCGGTGTAATTTGCTGGAGGTGGAAGAAGATAAAGCTGCTGAAGAGATCTCCTAGGAGATTCTCTTAAGAAATCCCCCCGATAACTTGGGGGATTCAGAAGACCAAGACGGCCCCAAGAACAATGATGCTGCTGGGAAAGCGAATGCAGCATGTACGACCCCTCCCAGGTTCCCCAAGGCTCCTCCTGCGAGGAAAACGGGGAAAGAACCCCTGGACCTCACCAAAGACGAGGTCCGGGTCCATAAGAAGATGGCGGTAAACGCCAATACGTAAGAGAAGCCCCCGGATCCCAAAAACAAGGAGAGGGTAGTCGAGCAAATCTTTCTCCAGCCGCTGACTACTCCAAAGGCCGTAAGCTCCGATGAAGAAGAGATGCCGAACTTCGGGCATCACCCGTATCAACCACCGTGAACATCACTTGCGGGCGTCAAGCCAACGACGTTAAACAAGTGCGCTTCATGGGAGGCAACCCATGCTCTAAACTTTTGCCCCACTTTTTAGTGTTATTTTTGACTTTATTTTATCTATTTTTATAAATAAAATCAGCCGCAAGAACATCCGTTCAGGGACTTAGACAATCTGTTGGTTTTTGCAGGAAACAAAGCCCTAACCGATCGGTTGATAACTCAACCGATCGGTTGGGATGTATCAGATACAAGCCGCATCTGTCCCCAAATGAACCGATCGGGTGAAGAATGGAGAGACCGTGTGACAGACCGGGTGATCTGGGGAGAATTCTCGGGAAATTTTTGGGAAATATCAACCGATCGGTTGAGTTGGAGCGCGATCGGTTGAAGAGACCGGGTGAGAAACCCCCAGTTCTCGGGAAAGATTTGCGAAACGGTCAACCGATCGGGTGACTATTCACCCAGTCGGTTCACGTGAAGCTGTTGGCCGACAGGAAACTTTCGAAATTTGCCTACCTGATCGGGTGAAAACTCACCCGATCGGTTCAGTTTCGCACCTATAAATTCCCCTACCGCACGATGACCGCCACCCGACCCCCGAAAATCCCCTTCACGCGGTTACACACCCTCCAACTGTCGAATCGACCTCCTCCACCCAACATACTGCCCCTAAACCCTCATCCCCACTCACTCCCATACTTCCCCACCCCCGCCACCTTGCCATCGTCGACATTCCATCATCAAAACACCCTAACCCTAACCCTAGCCCCCAAAATTTTCGAAAACCTGTTTCTTGTCGGATCAGCGAGCGGCGGCTTCCCGAATTGCTTCCTCCTACTACGCGAGCCCCCCGGTGCACATCGATCCACCCGTGCTCCAGCCTGTCGCCCCTCCTTCCCCCATAGGCACGCCCTCCTCTTCCTCTGAGGATTATTTCATTCGCTATTCCCCACCCTCCTCCCCCTCCCCCTACCATTCTAGTACCAGCGAATCCGATTGACTCCCCCTTGCATATTTCTGCATTTCACGATCACATTTTATTCACTATCACTGTCATGTCTAGCTTGGGGGACGTCTATTTTGGTGTGTTGTCGTGTTTTATTTTTTTTCTCATTATTGTGTGTGTGCTTGTCTTTCCCCTTTTGAGTGTCGTGTCGTGTGGTTTTATTTCTATTTTCGTGTCGTGTGGTTTGATTTTGATTTTTCTTTATTTTCAGTTTCATCTCTATGTTTTTCTCGTTTTCATTTCTTTTTGTGTCGGTGCGTATTCCCCCCATCTTCATTGCCCTCCTGTACTCACTCATATTGCATTGAGGGCAATGCAAGCTTCAGCTTGGGGGAGTCGCACTGTGTGCGCCATTTGAGTCCTTTTTCGTTTTTGTGTCGTTTTCATCGTGTTTTTTATTTTTTATTTTTTCTCTTCTCTTCTTTTTTATCTCTTTCTCCTAGAGATGAACCCTATGATGAATCGCCACAAAATCACACACACCTAGCATGGCATCGATAATCACATTCACTAACCCTAGGATTTCGAGTTCTCTTGCATTTCACGCATCGTGGGTCCTCTTAGTTTTTGTGAGTCGTGTTTCGTGCCTAGCTGTTTGGTGTGCTTCTACTTTGTGATTTTACTTTATATACCTGTCCAGGAATGACCCCTAGATTATCATGCTTCGATTTGAATATGCGGTATTTATTTCCCCTGTCTGCTTCTGCATGCTATATATATATATCGTGTACTTCATTTCGCATGTGTCGGGATTCCACAATTAAGGACTAGGATAACCCATTTAGCCCATGCTCTATTTAGCGAGAATAGTTTCCTTTGCCCAAGTGTTTAGATTCCGACTTCTTTTTTGTTTTACTTGGTGCAAATCCCCTCGTCGTGTACCGTTCTCCCACTTGGGAGAGTACTCATGTGTATAGCCAAAAACCCAAAAATCCAAAAAAAAGAGAAAAGAAAAGAAAAACCCAAAAAGAAAAGAAAAGAAAAATTTTGTATAGCCCAAAATCCAAAAAAAATATAAATACCCAAAACCCAAAAATTTCAAGTGTGAATATTTTTTCTATCTACCGAGAATAAAGGGAAGGCGAGAATTTGCACCGAGTGTTCTACTCCACGTCATCTCAACCCCCATCGTTTTCAAAAACACTTGGCTTGGGAACTTTTTAGCTAGTATCTAGGCTATAGTGGTGTGATTTCCTTAACCCTAGTTGTGGAGTCCCCGATGCATGATACGCTTCTATTCTTATACCCTTCTCATGCATGCTTGAACTAATATTCACCGCAATTTCAAATTCGAATCGGTATTTGGGTCATTTCCTGGATTTGCATATATGAGCTTATAGCACATTGTAGAAAGCGACACCATTTGCTAGCACACGACCGCACTCACACGCGCTTCGCCGCGTGGGCCCACGGCACTTATTTGGACTCGTTTTCCTAGGTTTAGTGATGTGATTTGACGTTTGCTTGCTTGGTGTGTCGTTTTTTATTTTGTTGGCTCTGACGGACGATCTAGGATATAGAGTTTTCTTTCTCTCTATCTCTCTCTCTCTCTCTCTCTATTTTTCCCCTCCGAGCTCCTACTCTCACTCGTCTTCCTCGAGGACGAGGAAGAGTTCATCTTGGGGGATTTTGACGTGCGTATATATTTCATATATTCACGCACGTTTTCTTTCGTGTTTCTCCGTATTTTCCGCCGTATTTTATTTGTTTTCTCGTATTTTCTCGTTTTCTTTCACTTTTCTTTGTTTCTCCATGTTTGCAGGAGATTGCCCGCGTAGGGGACGTTTAACGACGATATCTCAAGTCCCCAGAGCAACGGGAGGAGTCACGCGTGACCTAGGGGGTCAAACAAAGATGATGGCATCATTTTATCCCCTCACCCGACCGGTTGGTCATCTCCAACCGATCGGGTGATGCACACGTGCACCACCCGGTCTCAGCCGAAGCTCAAGTGGATGTCACCCGACCGTTTCACAGGTCGGTTCAACGGGGCTGATTCTCTGTCTTTCTAAGCCAAATTCCAACCGATCGGGTGACTCTCACCCGATCGGTTCATCTGTAGCTGATGCAGAGGAGCCGAGACACGGGCACCCAACCGACCCCTTCACCCGATGGCGCCAAGATCCAACCGGTCACCCCAAGAACTCAACCGACCGGTTCATATGACCGGGTGAAACTCCGCTGTTTTCTGTTTATTATTTGTAATGGATCATCCGATCGGTTGACTTGTCAACCGATCAGGTGATACGAGATCCTATAAATAGGACCCCTAGGGTTCCAGAAACGGGGGAGCTGTTAGTTTTTACTGTTTTCTCCTATTTGTGACGGCTGTAATTACTTTTCTATTGTAAGTTTTCGGATCTTTCTTAAACTTTAGTATTATCTTAATTGCTCTACTACCTTCGCATTCCTATCGTCTGATTATGATTTTAACGGTTCATTTTCGTTTAGATTGCTTTTTAATGAATATTTGTGAGTAGTTCCCAAATCTGGGATTTTGGCGGAAACCCCTTCGGGGGCTCTTCCCGATGCATCCATAGGGTTAGGAAATCGATAGAGATTAGGAATCTAACGGTTACGCGGGGTGTTTTATTGTCATCGACGGGAAAAAGACCGCCTTTGACCGTTGGGCCAAGGGGAATAAACTTGGCGGTTGACTCCCTAGCCATAGCTCAAGCCCTTAGCGTAGACGCCGAATCCTAGTGCGCGGGAGCGGCAGGATAAGATGTTGGGAGTTATCGTTGCGAGCTTAGTGCTCCTAGAATCAATCAGTGTTAATGGACACGGGAGTGCCCACTGATCGAACCCGGGAAGTCCGGTGTATCATCCTGGGCACCGACCGGAATATCGGGCCCATGGGATGCCGGTACCACTTTCAGAGGCAACGTCTCACCATTAGACCCTAATTCCGATCGTCATCCTACCCGTAGGCCGTATCGACGAGAGTCGCTCGTTGGAGTGGAAACCAAAGTCCCGGGTTTATTTTCTTATTGTTCATACCTTGCATTCCTTTCCCGTGACAACCCATCAACCGATTCGGGCTAGCTCGCCCACGGGGTGATTTCGGTCCTCCTTGACACAAGCACATCCTAGCCTCCCTGTGTTCAACCCCCAAGCCACACTACAACACCGTGCGCTTGCGGTTACAAATATCTAAACCCTCACACTGGTCCCCCGGCCATTTGCGGCTAGCAAACTGGGGGCACGTCAAGTTTATGGCGTCGTTGCCAGGGAGGCAACGTGCTTGTTATTTTAGGATCTCTTGAACGCTAGTGTCTAGCTCTTATCCCTACCTCGCGATAATTCTCGCATTCTTCTTTTTCCTTTTTTTTTTCTTCTTTTTATTTCTTATCTTATCTGTCTCTCTCCTACTTGTCGCTTCACGGGTGTTTGTTGTTTTTCATGCGCAGGAGTTCAAGAAGTCTCGACGACTTGATCCACGTTGATCCAGAGATTAACGCCACCCTTAGACGTTTGGCCGCCGAGAAGCGAAGAAGAGAGGATCCTGAAGCCATGGAGGAGAACACCCCGCCTCGCAAGTCCCTGTTGGAATACTCGATGCCATCTATTGAGTCCACTTCCGCCATCCGTCTTCCAGCTATTACGGCCCAAAGCTTTGAGCTAAAGCCGTCTTTGGTGACATGGATCCAGCAGGATCAGTTTTCGGGTGCACCCATGGAGAGCCCGATCGAGCATCTAGACTCCTTCTTGGAGAAATGTGACACCTTCCGGATTAATGGTGTCACGAATGTGGCGATCCGTCTGAAGCTGTTCCCCTTCTCGTTGCGAGACAAAGCCAAGCAATGGCTTAGGGGGAAGGACCCCAACACTTTCAATACCTGGGAGAAGCTCTCCAGCGCTTTTCTGACGAAGTTCTTTCCTCCGGGGAAGACCATGAAGTTGAGGAGTGAGATCTCCTCCTTCTCCCAGGCCAGCCACGAGTCCTTGCATGAAGCTTGGACGAGATACAAGGAGATGCAGAGAAGATGCCCTCACCATGAGCTTCCGAAGTGGCAGATTATTAATCTGTTCTACAATGGGCTGTGGGATGACCTAAAATCTTCTATGGACGCCGCGGCTGGGGGTTCCTTCATGTCAAGGAGCGAGGAAGATGCCGGACATATTCTGGAAAATATGGCATCCAACAATGAGCGGTGGTGTGAGGAGAGAGCCACACCCAGGTCTGGGGGTATACACAGAGTCGAGGACATCGACAAAATTTCAAGCAAGTTTGACTTGCTTTCGACCCAGATCTCCGCACTAATGGAAGGAGCCGGTGGGGCCGGTACACAACAGATTGCTGCGGTAGAATCCGAAGTTTTTGGGGAATTCGACGGTGGTGACGTCTCACCACCGTTGGATCAGGCGAGCGCACTATTTTACAACCCCACGGGAAATGCGCCGTATCCACCAAGAACCAATTCCAACCCGGCCTACTCTCCAAACAACCGGAACCATCCTAACTTTGGTTACCGGGCACCATTCCAGCCATCGCCGCCTCAGCAGCCGCAGCAACAAACATATCAGCCGACTAGGCCACAGCAGAGTCAGTTTCAGCAGCAACAATATCAGCAGCAGCCTCAGCAATAATATTACGCCCCCAGGAATCAGCAGCCAATCCAGCAGCAGCAGTAGTATGGCCAACAGAGGGTCATCTCGCCGGTTGAGTCTCTCTTGACTCAATATATAACCAACCAGGAGAAGATCAATCAAAAGCTGGAAATGGGTCTGCGGGCCCTCACGGACCAAGTAACCCATCTGGGGTTACAAGTGGCGACCCTTTCAAGGTCACAAAACCAATTGCCGCCACAACCTGAGGTGAACCCGAGGGGAACAACCCAAACGTCGGCACTCGTGCACGAGCACGCAAATGTGTCCGCTATCGTTCTGAGAATCGGGACACAAATCCCTACTAGAGTGCCCCCTAACAGACCGGAAGCACTGTTGGTCGTCGAGTGACCGATCGAAAAATCTAACGACGCCGGTGCTTCGTCATCAAATCCTACGACTCCGGAGGGATTCTCTGAAGAAGAGAAGAAGAAGAACGAGGAAGGGAGCCTAAAAGTGTTCAAACCCGTTGTGTCTTTTCCACAACGGTCAGCTCAGGCCAAAATCGATGAGAAATATGGCAAGTTCTTCGCCATGGTCAAGGATCTGAGCTTGCAAATCCCCTTCATGGAAGCAATCGAAACAATCCCCTCCAATGTGAAATTCCTGAAGGATTTGGTGACGAGAGGATCTATAAAGGAGAAAGTAGTGTTGACGGCGGAGTGTAGCGCTCTCATCCAGAGGGCAAATCTACCGAAACTTAAAGACCCGAGGAGCTTCTCAATCCCTTGCACGATCGGGGCAGTAAAGATTCATCGTGCACTCGTCGATCTCGGAGCGAGTGTCAGTTTGATGCCCTTATCGATGTATAAGAGGATAGGAATGGGTGATTTGGAGCCCACCGGTATGACCCTACAACTTACTGACCGGTCGGTCAAATATCCGGTGGGGATTGTGGATGACCTCACCGTCAATGTAAAAGGGGTGCATGTGCCAGTGGACTTCGTTGTCATGGACATGCCTGAAGACGCACACACCCCCATCATCCTGGGACGACCTTTCATGGCAACTAATGGCATTTTGATTGATGTGAAGAATGGAAAACTTTCGCTAAACGTCAGCGGGGAAAAGGTTGAATTTTATCTGGGGTTGTCCATGAAGTATCCCGATCCCCCAGATGACCCTCGGTGTAATTTGCTGGAGGTGGAAGAAGATAAAGCTGCTGAAGAGATCTCCTAGGAGATTCTCTTAAGAAATCCCCCCGATAACTTGGGGGATTCAGAAGACCAAGACGGCCCCAAGAACAATGATGCTGCTGGGAAAGCGAATGCAGCATGTACGACCCCTCCCAGGTTCCCCAAGGCTCCTCCTGCGAGGAAAACGGGGAAAGAACCCCTGGACCTCACCAAAGACGAGGTCCGGGTCCATAAGAAGATGGCGGTAAACGCCAATACGAAAGAGAAGCCCCCGGATCCCAAAAACAAGGAGAGGGTAGTCGAGCAAATCTTTCTCCAGCCGCTGACTACTCCAAAGGCCGTAAGCTCCGATGAAGAAGAGATGCCGAACTTCGGGCATCACCCGTATCAACCACCGTGAACATCACTTGCGGGCGTCAAGCCAACGACGTTAAACAAGTGCGCTTCATGGGAGGCAACCCATGCTCTAAACTTTTGCCCCACTTTTTAGTGTTATTTTTGACTTTATTTTATCTATTTTTATAAATAAAATCAGCCGCAAGAACATCCGTTCAGGGACTTAGACAATCTGTTGGTTTTTGCAGGAAACAAAGCCCCAACCGATCGGTTGATAACTCAACCGATCGGTTGGGATGTATCAGATACAAGCCGCATCTGTCCCCAAATGAACCGATCGGGTGAAGAATGGAGAGACCGTGTGACAGACCGGGTGATCTGGGGAGAATTCTCGGGAAATTTTTGGGAAATATCAACCGATCGGTTGAGTTGGAGCGCGATCGGTTGAAGAGACCGGGTGAGAAACCCCCAGTTCTCGGGAAAGATTTGGGAAACGGTCAACCGATCGGGTGACTATTCACCCAGTCGGTTCACGTGAAGCTGTTGGCCGACAGGAAACTTTCGAAATTTGCCTACCTGATCGGGTGAAAACTCACCCGATCGGTTCAGTTTCGCACCTATAAATTCCCCTACCGCACGATGACCGCCACCCGACCCCCGAAAATCCCCTTCACGCGGTTACACACCCTCCAACTGTCGAATCAGCCTCCTCCACCCAACATACTGCCCCTAAACCCTCATCCCCACTCACTCCCATACTTCCCCACCCCCGCCACCTTGCCATCGTCGACATTCCATCATCAAAACACCCTAACCCTAACCCTAGCCCCCAAAATTTTCGAAAACCTGTTTCTTGTCGGATCAGCGAGCGGCGGCTTCCCGAATTGCTTCCTCCTACTACGCGAGCCCCCCGGTGCACATCGATCCACCCGTGCTCCAGCCTGTCGCCCCTCCTTCCCCCATAGGCACGCCCTCCTCTTCCTCTGAGGATTATTTCATTCGCTATTCCCCACCCTCCTCCCCCTCCCCCTACCATTCTAGTACCAGCGAATCCGATTGACTCCCCCTTGCATATTTCTGCATTTCACGATCACATTTTATTCACTATCACTGTCATGTCTAGCTTGGGGGACGTCTATTTTGGTGTGTTGTCGTGTTTTATTTTTTTTCTCATTATTGTGTGTGTGCTTGTCTTTCCCCTTTTGAGTGTCGTGTCGTGTGGTTTTATTTCTATTTTCGTGTCGTGTGGTTTGATTTTGATTTTTCTTTATTTTCAGTTTCATCTCTATGTTTTTCTCGTTTTCATTTCTTTTTGTGTCGGTGCGTATTCCCCCCATCTTCATTGCCCTCCTGTACTCACTCATATTGCATTGAGGGCAATGCAAGCTTCAGCTTGGGGGAGTCGCACTGTGTGCGCCATTTGAGTCCTTTTTCGTTTTTGTGTCGTTTTCATCGTGTTTTTTATTTTTTATTTTTTCTCTTCTCTTCTTTTTTATCTCTTTCTCCTAGAGATGAACCCTATGATGAATCGCCACAAAATCACACACACCTAGCATGGCATCGATAATCACATTCACTAACCCTAGGATTTCGAGTTCTCTTGCATTTCACGCATCATGGGTCCTCTTAGTTTTTGTGAGTCGTGTTTCGTGCCTAGCTGTTTGGTGTGCTTCTACTTTGTGATTTTACTTTATATACCTGTCCAGGAATGACCCCTAGATTATCATGCTTCGATTTGAATATGCGGTATTTATTTCCCCTGTCTGCTTCTGCATGCTATATATATATATCGTGTACTTCATTTCGCATGTGTCGGGATTCCACAATTAAGGACTAGGATAACCCATTTAGCCCATGCTCTATTTAGCGAGAATAGTTTCCTTTGCCCAAGTGTTTAGATTCCGACTTCTTTTTTGTTTTACTTGGTGCAAATCCCCTCGTCGTGTACCGTTCTCCCACTTGGGAGAGTACTCATGTGTATAGCCAAAAACCCAAAAATCCAAAAAAAAGAGAAAAGAAAAGAAAAACCCAAAAAGAAAAGAAAAGAAAAATTTTGTATAGCCCAAAATCCAAAAAAAATATAAATACCCAAAACCCAAAAATTTCAAGTGTGAATATTTTTCCTATCTACCGAGAATAAAGGGAAGGCGAGAATTTGCACCGAGTGTTCTACTCCACGTCATCTCAACCCCCATCGTTTTCAAAAACACTTGGCTTGGGAACTTTTTAGCTAGTATCTAGGCTATAGTGGTGTGATTTCCTTAACCCTAGTTGTGGAGTCCCCGATGCATGATACGCTTCTATTCTTATACCCTTCTCATGCATGCTTGAACTAATATTCACCGCAATTTCAAATTCGAATCGGTATTTGGGTCATTTCCTGGATTTGCATATATGAGCTTATAACACATTGTAGAAAGCGACACCATTTGCTAGCACACGACCGCACTCACACGCGCTTCGCCGCTTGGGCCCACGGCACTTATTTGGACTTGTTTTCCTAGGTTTAGTGATGTGATTTGACGTTTGCTTGCTTGGTGTGTCGTTTTTGATTTTGTTGGCTCTGACGGACGATCTAGGATATAGAGTTTTCTTTCTCTCTCTCTCTCTCTATTTTTCCCCTCCGAGCTCCTACTCTCACTCGTCTTCCTCGAGGACGAGGAAGAGTTCATCTTGGGGGATTTTGACGTGCGTATATATTTCATATATTCACGCACGTTTTCTTTCGTGTTTCTCCGTATTTTCCGCCGTCTTTTATTTGTTTTCTCGTATTTTCTCGTTTTCTTTCACTTTTCTTTGTTTCTCCATGTTTGCAGGAGATTGCCCGCGTAGGGGACGTTTAACGATGATATCTCAAGTCCCCAGAGCAACGGGAGGAGTCACGCGTGACCTAGGGGGTCAAACAAAGATGATGGCATCATTTTATCCCCTCACCCGACCGGTTGGTCATCTCCAACCGATCAGGTAATGCACACGTGCACCACCCGGTCTCAGCCGAAGCTCAAGTGGATGTCACCGGACCGTTTCACAGGTCGGTTCAACGAGGCTGATTCTCTGTCTTTCCAAGCCAAATTCCAACCGATCGGGTGACTCTCACCCGATCGGTTCATCTGTAGCTGATGCAGAGGAGCCGAGACATGGGCACCCAACCGACCCCTTCACCCGATGGCGCCAAGATCCAACCGGTCACCCCAAGAACTCAACCGACCGATTCATATGACCGGGTGAAACTCCGCCGTTTTCTGTTTATTATTTGTAATGGATCATCCGATCGGTTGACTTGTCAACCGATCAGGTGATACGAGATCCTATAAATAGGACACCTAGGGTTCCAAAAACGGGGGAGCTGTTAGTTTTTACTGTTTTCTCCTATTTGTGACGGCTGTAATTACTTTTCTATTGTAAGTTTTCGGATCTTTCTTAAACTTTAGTATTATCTTAATTGCTCTACTACCTTCGCATTCCTATCGTCTGATTATGATTTTAACTGTTAATTTTCGTTTAGATCACTTTTTAATGAATATTTGTGAGTAGTTCCCAAATCTGGGATTTTGGCGGAAACCCCTTCGGGGGCTCTTCCCGATGCATCCATAGGGTTAGGAAATCGATAGGGATTAGGAATCTAACGGTTACACGGGGTGTTTTATTGTCATCGGCGGGAAAAAGACCGCCTTTGACCATTGGTCCAAGGGGGAATAAACTTGGCGGTTGACTCCCTAGCCATAGCTCACGCCCTTAGCGTAGACGCCGAATCCTAGCGCGCGGGAGCGGCAGGATGAGACGTTGGGAGTTATCGTTGTGAGCTTAGTGCTCCCGGAATCGATCAATGTTAATGGACACGGGAGTGCCCACTGATCGAACCCGGGAAGTCCGGTGTATCATCCTGGGCACCGACCGGAATATCGGGCCCATGGGATGCCGGTACCACTTTCAGAGGCAACGTCTGACCATTAGACCCTAATTCCGATCGCCATCCTACCCGTAGGCCGTATCGGCGAGAGTCGCTCGTTGGAGTGGAAACCAAAGTCCCGGGTTTATTTTCTTATTGTTCATACCTTGCATTCCTTTCTCGTGACAACCCATCAACAGATGCGGGCTAGCTCGCCCACGGGGTGATTTCGGTCCTCCTTGACACAAGCACATCCTAGCCTCCCTGTGTTCGACCCCCAAGCCACACTACAACACCGTACGCTTGCGGTTACAAATATCTAAACCCTCACGCGGGTCCCCCGGGCATTTGCGGCTAGCAAACCGGGGCACGTCAATAACCTAATCAAGATAACACATCATAGCTGAGGATCTACATCAGGGATTTATTATTTATTCGAAGCAAAACATGAACTCTCTTTCCTACAAGTCTTGTAGTGATTACATTGTTCTCCAAGTAGAATTCATTATCAACATTCACAGAAACTCCTCCTTTTGCATCTAGAACAAGATCCTCCAACAGCTTCCTATTCCCATTAAATATACACCTGATCTTCAAAATTTTAAAGAGATACGTAAAAATAGGATTTTATTCCCCCAAAATCAAAAAGGAAAAAATCAATTCAAAACATATCAAAATGTATAGAAATTCTCAACCTTTTGGGATCAAATCCAGCGCAAAGAGCCAACCTCAGCATTACATAGAATCCAGAATTAAGTTAATTTAGACATGAAAAAACTAGCTGAAGTTACCCACTGGTCTGCCTAAAAGTCGTAACACTAAATGGATTTCTAACCAAACTGAATAAAAAGTAGAATATCTAAATTCAAGTACTTCAAAGAAAATGAAAGAATGTGGACATATTAAATTGTCAAAGTACCACAACAATAAAGCTTATGTGCATTGGGCAAAAAGTCTAGGGTTCTAATCCCGCTTTCATTATGTCACATCTACTGAGAGAGAGAGAGAGAGAGGAATGCTAAGATGGTTTTTGGCATTATGAAAAGTTACTCCAAATTAACATTAGAAAGGTGTATTGACTTCTATTGCTAAGATGGTTTTTGGCATTATATTGTAACAGCTCTTCCAACATTTTTGATGAGCACAAAACTTAGGTTCATATATACACAAAATAATAAAAAGGAAGTAAAGCATTCTACTAAAGTTGTACCCATCGATGTTTTATAGAATAGAATTCATCTATTATCGAATCTGAATCGATATCTTCAGCGAGCTCTCGTTCAATGTAAATCATCATAAAATCTGCCAAGAACTCTTCTTCCATCTTATTGCGTAGAGCCGTTTTAACATGTTTCATAGCTGAAAATACACGCTCCGTAGTAGCAGTGGAAACCGATAGAGTCAAAATAAGATGAAGCAACCTATCAATTAAATGATATTGTTATGATTTATTTGTCTCAACTAGTCCTAAACATTATTCAGAAATTGTAGACATATTCTGAAAGCTCTTATGATGAAGCACATCAATCTTATAATGCTCTAGTTGATTTATCAAATAATGCATTTCATGTTCAGTAAAATCTTCAGGATATAATTTCTCGACAAGCCTGTAAATATCATCAATATTAAATGATATAAAATTGTCTTTAGGTTCCCAAGTGGTTCTAAGTTTATGGAGGTCTACTGCTCTATCACTGAATCTTGAATTTAACTCTTTCAACTAAAAATCTATTACTGAGTTAAATATATCAAAATGATAGTGTTGGTGAACTGTCAATGAATCTTTTTGTTGGCATGTGGCTCTTCTGTATGGAGCATTCATATCTGGTATGTCAATATCATACTTCGTACAAACATATTGCGCAAGTTCAAGAAGATGATCGAATCTCATTTATCTCAGAGTTTGAAGTAATGCTTTACTAGAGAAGACTAGATCCATAACTTTAATATGTCAAGAGATTTCTGTTGCAAAGCTCGACAAAGCAAATCAGTAATCCCCATAATTTTATGCATCATATATAAGATGAAAATAAATTCAAAAGACCTCATCACCATCAAACAGCCACCAGCTTATCCACACATAGAGTTTGAGGATCCTTCTTGAATAATAATTTCAAGCACTGTCACAGATGCGCCATACATAACAATTAAACTGTAAATAGAATTAAAATAAGAGCTCCACCGAGTAGTTCCACTTCGATGTAAATTACGAATCTGATTAATCCCTTTACTAGTCTCACGTTCACCCGAAGCTAACATACGTGCAATTTCATTTGCTTGAGAAGAATGTAACTCAGTTTGTTGTTTGGTAGAAGCACCAATAAGATTGATAATCGATGTTAATTTTGAAAAAATTAACCAAACAGACATCTCATTTCCAGCAGCTGCAACCATTGCTAGTTGTAATCGGTGGGCAAAACAATGTACATAATATGCATATGGGCAATCTTTAAAAAATAGAGCTTGAAGTCTGTTCCACGCACCACTCATATTACTAGCACCATTATATCCTTGACCTCACATATTGAGAATATGCAAATTATTTTGGGTAAGGATAGTAGATATTTCACTTTTTAGTGTTAAAGCAGTAGTGTTTGAAACATGCACAATCTCAAAAACTGCTCTTGTAAAAACCCATGATTTTCAACAAATCTCAAAACAATAGCCATCTGCTCTTTATTTGACATGTCTTTAGCTTCATCAACCAAAATGCAGATCTTTGCATCTCCAACTTCTTCACGGATTTTTCTCCTAACTTTGTTTGCAAGAATATGCAAAATTTCTTTCTGAATAGTCGGTGAAGTATAACTTGCATTTTTCGGAGATTTTTTCGAGACAACATCATCAATGTTAACATTTAATTTTCCCATAAGTCTTATCATCTCTATAAAATTTCCATGATTGCTAGAAGTTTGGGATTCATCATGACCTCTAAATGCACAAGCTTGCAGGCTAAGCTACTGAATACTCTCAATTGTTGTTGTAAGTTGCAGTCGATTCATCTGAACTTCTTCTGCAGTCTGTACATTTAACACTTTATCAATATGTCTAGTTCCTTTCATTAAATCTTCAACCGATTTCACAGCATTATTATGCGGTGATGTAGGGCATCCCACATGCATCATAAATGCAAATCTAACTCCATCATGAACCCTCTTCCAACTATGAAACCCTTCAGTGATAAATGCAGCTTAACAAGGCACCTTTTCTTGAAAAACAAAACATGGAAAACAAAATATTGCATCCGTTGATGGAGAGTACTCTAACCAAGGAAAGTTCTCAAACCATGAATATTGAAATTTACAATGTTGTGATCCTGATTCAGTTCTCGGGTACTCTGCCAACTTAGGTTGATATGGACCCATTTTAATGTAAGCTCTTCATATTTCATCTCGTTGATTAACATGATGTTGCCATATAGGGATTCGAATCTCAGGATCCCGCTCAAGAGTACCAAGATCAATTTCAATTCTTCGAGATTTAGAAAGAGGTTGCTCATTAACATTTGAAATATCAACATTAGATGAAGTCCCTTCACTAGTCGATGAATACTCTTTTGGTTTAAAGAATGAAAACATAGTTTTTCCTCTCTTGTTTCTAAGAGTTTCCATTATAATTAATAACCTATTAAAGTGATACATGCATTAATATGTGTATCATTCAATTAAAAGCCCTAGATTATAAGAGTCTAAGACACAAAAATAAAAAATAAAAGGAGGAGATATTGAGGAATAAGGATCATACCGAGATAAAGGCGTTGCTCAGGTGGAAAGCGATGGATGTGGTCTGCAGACACAGGCAATGGCCGTAGATGAACACGATGTGATTGTTACAGATCTACCGAGCTCCTAGTTATTTTTGGAGAATTTTTTAGCCTAAGAGAAACACATACAAACAATCAATTGTCTCATTCTGAGGAAACATTAAAAAAGTTGCAATTTTCAATTTTCACTATCACCATATATGGCGAGAAGAAACCAACGTAAGTACTTAACCGCACTGTTACCATTAAAAATTAATGTTGTTAAATTACAAAACTCATTATAGAACATGTGGTCTGAGAGAAATCTACACACAAAAATAAAGGAAAAGCCCATTGAAAATGATTGGCGTGTAATCAAAGTAAGAAACTCCACATAGCAAGCGCATATGTAAGGCTGAAGATCAGATGAAAAATTGGAAATATTGCATCCAACCAAACTTATTTTTGCGAGTGCACTATTAGATTCAAAAATAACAAATTAGTCAGACTTAACGATAACCTCATAACGCTGCTTTTGCAACCATATTTTGTATGTGTAAAACAAAATCAAATCACCCATGCATGCATATTTCCAAATTTGTTAGATTCCAATCTCTCTCAAACATCCTTCTCTCCAACCTCATCACAAGAATTAACCCATAAACAACCACACCAATAATTTCACAAAACATTACAACTTTCTTCATTCCCCTTTGAAACTTTGGGATGCATTTGAAGTCCCAACACATCATTGGAAAGGTACATGTTAAAAATTTCCAAATCGATTAGTTTACAAAATCTAAGCAAAACCCTAACAAGTCTCCATTCTATCACCAAAACCAAATAAAATGAAAATTCACTGGATAGGCCGGATGGGTTTCCTTTATTTGGAGATTTTAGTGATTTGAAATTGAAACTGATATTGATTTATTTATGAGCAAAAAATTGATAGAAAAATAAAGATGAGTGAGATTTACCTGGGCACCAACTACGATTGGTTGATGGATCTTTAATATTGTCAAGAAAAGCAGGAACTTGGGTTGATTTTTGGAGTTCTCCAACTTTAATTTCTAAAATACTGCCTCGAAATAAGAAGGGGGAGGATTCGGCAGAGGCTCGGAGCAGAGAGAAAACTGAAAAAATTGAAGCCCTATCGAGCACTTGATATGTGCGTAGAGCACAAAAAGTCTTAGGATTTGCTCTACTTGAAATGATACAACCTGTATGATTACTTGAATACACGAAGCATGGGCCTGGGCTAGACATTTTCAGGCTGGGCTAATTGGTTGGGCCTGGGTTTACTTTATATGTATATATATGGATTTACCCAAAACTGACCCGGGTTGTAGCCAGGGTCAGCTCAAGAGTCCGTCTGCCCTTGATTCAAGGGGCTGTATCAAATACTACATGTGCATATGTTGTGTTGCAACAATCAACACCATTTGGGGGAACTTATGGCTCGTTTGGTTCCTGATCACTCCTTATTTTACACCCTTTTTTCCGCATGTTTGCATGCCATTTAGATCGCCCAAATCATGTTTTTCACGATATATCGACGATATTGCGATGCTTTTCACGCTTTGTTGTTTTTGTCGCATTTCAGGTGATTTGGCGCGATTTGGAGTGATCATGAGATGCGCTCACGATAGACGGCCACCGACGACCTCCCCGAGGGGTATTTTGCTGTTGGAGAGGAGCAGAAGAAGAATGGACGTCGCCGGAGCGACGAGGAGGCCAAAACGACCAGTTTGGGCATTTTTTGTGTCCCACTCGGCCGAGTGGAGGAGCCACTCGGCCGACCAGCGAGACACTGCTCGGCCGACCCGTTCAGACACGACTTCCATGTGTACTCGGCCGAGCGACGGAGACCACATTGGCCGAGTGACGATACCACGTCCGCCCGAGTGGCGCCCAGACGAAGGCCCTCAAAAAGACCGAAGTTACTGTTTTTCGGCCATCTGAGCTTCAGAAGACCCACTCGGCCGAGTGGCAAATCCCGTCCGCCCGAGTGAAGTGAAGCCATCGGCCGAGTGACGACAACTCACTCGGCCGAGCCACCCCCGAACTGAAGACCCCTGAAGTCCCCGACTTACTGGAAAATTGACAGGGTTTTCACTCGGCCGAGCGACTTTTGTCACTCGGCCGAGTGCGATGCGCAGCCTGTAGCGAAATCTGCGGAAAACAGGCTGTGCAGGGGCGTTTTGGTCAGGATTTTTGGACGATTTTTGGGGCTATTTAAGCTCTGTTTTTACCCTAGTTTGGGGAGCCACCTCTCAGATTTTTTGCAGCTTTTTGAGTCTACTTTTTAGCTTTATTAATTGTGATTGGTAAAGAGAAAAACTTGGATTTTTGTTGGGTTGATTGAAGATCTACATTGGTTTGCACTTCTCTTCCACAAAAACTCTATTTTTATTGTTTATATCATTGTTGTGATGAATTCCATTGTCTATTTCTTTGCCAATTATTGTGCTATTGCTATGATTAGTGAGTAGTCTCCACGTCTTGGGGCGTGGGGATGAACCCTACAAGCCCAATTTCGTATTTGTGTTGAATTGGTAGGAATTGAGCCAGGATTGTTATTAGGGATTAGATTGAGATCGAATTACTACGGATAGCTAGGTATTCACGTCAATAGGGATTTGCAAGAGATTGGATCCCAATTCGATAGGAAGCCCTAGAAATCCGAATTGGGTTGGAGTCGGATTTTCGAAGTATCGGTTTGCAAGAAATTGGACCGATGCTAGGATCTCCGGTTGCAATTCCGTGCCGATACCCGTTTGCAAGAGATTGGACGGGTAGGAACTATCCTAATCTAGATTGTGGACCGAGTTTGCAAGAGATTGGGCTCGGTGCGCAATTGGACGATGATGTTGATCCTAATGCTAGCTTCCCTAGGCTAGGGTTTGCAAGAGATTGGACCCAAACCCAGGATAGCTATAGACCGGCAACAGCGCGAGAGCGTGAGCCTGGTTCCACATTTAGTTGCAACTAGTTCATCCGAATTCTCATCCTAGCGATTTCGATACCGGCGAACCACAATTGTGAAATACGGTGAGTAGTGGGGATTCCCCATTCCCTAGGCGTTCTCTACTTGATTTGATATTTTGCACTTTTGTCTGACGATTGTGACAGGATCGCCCAAGGCAATTATCCCTCTGAATAGCCAGGTTGATTAGGAGCAAGCACGGTCATTCGTCCTCCCTGTGTTCGATACCCGCTCGCCGCTATACCGTGCGCTTGCGGTAAAACTACAACCGTCGCCTCGGGACGTGTACGCCGGGGCGCGATCAGTTCCCTTTACTTTTGCTTGGCAGAAATTCCATATAACAATACTGTGAACTCAAAGTATGCAACCCATAATGTTGTGATGGAGCAATTGGAAACTTTTCACATATACATTAGGGACCCTTGCAAAGAATGTCAACATGATGCCAATGAGCTATTAGTTGAGCATAAGCAATGCAGTGAGACGATAGTTTGATGTCCTTTAAAAGTCAATTTTAATATGTTTAACTTCATCTTAAATCTAGATTGCCATAAGGCTTTGAAACCACTATAAGTATACGATGCTAATAATCTAAACGATATAGATCAAACAACAGAAGATTGAAAATTAAAATTTTTCTATATTAGCAATCGACATAACCAAAGATCTACTGCAATACTAAGATAAACAACTGAATAAAAACTATAACTTTGTGCAAGTATACTCAAGCGATACTCGTAGATCCAAAACTCTTTCGTTGAAGACCTGAAGCATCGTGTTTTCCTATCTAATCAGCACCTTAGATGAATCACGGGATGAAGAACTCCTGCATCATTCACGAGCCATCCAAGAATGCAAACCACCCTCCAAGATTTGCTAAAGCGAGGATGAATGAGAAGGAAATACTTTTGATTATGTGCAAGAGATTCTCCCTTTGAAGAGGTTTGAATATCTCCGCGCAATGAGATTTTCTCAAGAGAGATTTGTATGTTTTTAGAGGGCTGGGGAGACCCCTTTATATAGCGCTAGGACCACCCGAATCTGATTCAAGTTAGGTTTTCATATTGAACTCAACCTTATCCCTAAACACGTAAAGAAGAAGATGCATCTATTATGAGTTCTCTAATCACATTAAAACTCTACAATATTAATTTAATTTGGTTTAGGATTAATTCAGAGATTAAATCCCACACAAATTTAAATCCAACATCCTACCACGTTAGCATCAGTCGACTAGTATCATATACTAGTTGACTAGTCAGCTGAGTGGGCCAACTCATGCATCTTAACCTACCTAGTCGACTAGGGCTAAGCCATTAGTCGACTAGCATATGCTAAGTTGATAGCCACTTATTTAGCCTTCTTCTGATCATCACCCTTTATGTTCTTAGCCCTTGTATATCATATGTACTCAAAGTTTCTTCCTTCGCTTTTTGTAAGAGTTCATCATCAGTATGAGACTCTAATAGCTTGATTCCTACTTTAGCAGTAAACAATATCACATCATGTCATCGATCAATAGTGGCTCTAGCTGAGCATGTCAACCCCTGTTTCAGAACCATCATTATCTGGTTTATAAGACTGGAATATCTACAAGATAACCTGGACCTTACAATGATAGTTTACATACAGTCTAGTCCCTTCGTCAAGACTATGTCACTAAGGTGTCTAGGGTATAGTTTAAAGATAAATCCAACTATACCTTAAACCCTTGAGTCGTATGGGATCCCATAGTTATTGGTTAGATGACACTTTTTAACTCTTAAAGTGTTCATCTACTACATTGGCCAGTGATTTACTAAGGATCCATTTGACTCTATTGTGACACTAATCTCACATACCAGAGGAGACAAATCCCGACTGGATAGCCACTCCATTCGCTTGCTTCCAATAATATCCAGCATATACCTACATATCAGTTGTAATGCTAATGTCCGGTAAATGCCAAAGCATAATCTTTTACATGCAAGGTCATTTAGCGCATCTCTGGTCATAAGAACTATGCAGCACATACTACCACCTGAGATCTTCTGTTGACACTCAAAGTATTATACCATAGATAAGTATCTCTGGCAAGTCATTCTGTGAACCTGTTCTCTAACAAGCAATGTGCATCATCTAATGATGTCTCCACATCGAATGGTTATGAAGTCATCCACTACCATCTGATGTTATAGATCAGTGCACACTGGTCTAACCGAAATATCGATGTCCCATCTCGATATTCATCTGACTATGAATATTTCAGGGCATATGCTCCGTAGACACATTAACCTCATTATCATGATCTCATCATGATCCCAATGTTCCTCATATAAGTTATGTGACTATATCCATGCATCATATAACACAACCATAACCTTAGGATTGACATAGAGGATGACATAGATTAAAGATTACCAAATAGCATACTATCATTTCGAACGAGATGTCTATGATAATTACAATAATAGTCTTAAAGGCATTCATTCCCCACCATGATATTTGGTTGACTGATCCTTCATTAGACCAGAGATGAAACTTGGTATGTTACTATATTCTTCAGCTTAGAAGAATGATTGAGAAGACAAAACAATCAGCTTCTGCTTAAATGCTGGAACTCATGTAGATTATCCTAAACTACGTGAAGTAATTTTATTAATATATCGATGAAAAGGCAACACATCCCTTAACTTCGTTGAATAATGGATCCCCCATATGGTTTTGATGATAAACAAACATAATCAATTATGACTAATCCACATGTTTTGTAGTAAAGAAGAGCATCGTCAATATGTACAAAGTCATATCAAATGTAGATGATGACTCAAAGCATTGATCCATGGACGTCAATCCACGAAGCATGAAATTCAAGTGATGATTGATGGAAATTAAAGCGTTGGACTTCACAACCTCAATGGAACTCTTCAAGACATCCAATAGGAAGTTAATGGAATAAAGATGTAAATCTTTCTTACTTTACTTCTTACTTGAATTAGCATGTTAACCCTTGAATAGACTCATTAAAATATCATTCTTAACACTCACAAAACACTTTAGATCATATATCATTGAGTGTCATAGGGTTAGAACTTGCATAAACTCAAAAAAGTGTTTTCAGCCTTCAACAGGGGCCTGGTGCTTGGCCTCCAGACGCCAGGTGCTCATGTGGATATAGTTCTCCAAGACCCTAACATGAACAGAAGCCTGAAGTTCTAATTACAGATGCCTGAACAATTCGTCAGACGCCTGGATGATGAACTCCAGACATCTGATTAATTCAAGCCGAAACTCCAGTAACTCGGCCTCTGATGACTGACAGAAAACAAATGTCTGGATGATATGCATCAGACGTCTGGAAAATTCGTTCAAATATTTCCAGTAGCTCATTTCTGTTGTCAGTAGTAACTAGGTGTTTGAAGTTGTATTACCAGACGTCTAAATAGTTGACTAGACGTCTGGATGATGAACATCAAACGCCTGGACAGTCGGACTAACTTTTCCAGTAACTAACTTGTTCGCTGTCTGTATGATCAGATGCCAGATGCCTTTGGGCCAGTTGTCTGTACAGTGGACCAGATGTCTGGGAAGTCTTCTTCAGACATCTGATAAAGTGTCTTTTAGACTGCATTTATTGCCCAGTTAGAAAAGTACACCAGCTGACTGGTTGTTCTTCATCAGGCGACTGGTGACTAGGATTTCTGTCGGTAATATCCGTTTACAGCATTAAATGCTTGGGCTTTTCACCCGTTTTTTGAGCAGATTTCCGTGGGTTATAATTAGGGCTTTAATGTCTTGACTGAAGATGTTATCTAAGCATCTAAGACTTCATTCAATGCACTCTCAAGTGATCCCAAGTTATTAACTTCTCAACTAGAGCATTCAAGAGCATTCAAAGCAATTCTAGCTCAAGCTCTAAAGATTAACTTGTCTCCAAAGCTTTCAAGAACAGCTTCTAGCATTCATTACTACACATCTTGAGACAAGTTAGTAAGTGCTCTCACTCTCATCATTTAGAGCACATCACACACACATTTATTGCCTCAATCTTAAGAGTATTATTCAAGGCATATGTTGTAAAATTGTTTCATATTTCGATTCAATATTTTCTCTTGATATTTGAGAAGTCCTCTCGGGTGTGAGAGAATTCCACTCCCTGTTTGTGGGAAGTGGAAAAAAGGTTCCTCTTGGTTGTGAGAGTAGTCCATTCCTGGTTTGTGGGAAGTAGAGAAAAGTTGTATTGGTTTGCACTTGTCAAGTTGGGCAAGTGGGCATTAGTGGAAACACTAATCACTAGCAGGTTTCTAGTGGATTGCTAGAGTAGGATTCAAGGGAGTCGAGGAGACTCGGTGAATCCGAACCAGGGTATATCTCTTGTTTACGTTTAGACTCTTGTATTGTTGCTCTCTTTCTCTATTCCTCACTAGGGTTGCATACGGGTAATTTAATTTGGCATAATTTCATAATTAAGTTTTATAAAGAACATTCCCCCCAGTGTTTTTCCTATAGTTTCAGATCCTACAATTGGTAGCAAAGCTAGATTTTCAAACTATGGCAACCACAAGTAGCAGCAACACTCATGATGGTGCATCCTCTACAATGGAAGGCCAATCTACAATTAGACCTCCAAACTTCAACGGGTCCAACTAAGGATATTGGAAAGCGAAGATGATCATCTTCCTTAAGAGTTCTTCTCTTTGGCGCACGGTAGAAATGAGTATGTTAATCCAATTGAGGAAGACTACCTAAAGTGGACACCGGTTCAAGTGCTTGCGGAGACAAGCAATGCAAAAGCGATGAACCCCATTATTTGTGCATTGAATGCGACTGAATTCAACAAAGTGTCAAATTGCACAACATCACACCAAATTTGGAACCATCTCCAAGTTACACATGAAGGGATAACCAAGGTAAAGTTGTCAAAGCTGCATGTATATGTACAATGTTTCGAGATGTTTTCAATGCATGATAATGAAACCATCTCAAGCATGTACGCAAGATTCATGGACATCGTGAATGAGCTTGAAGCTCTTGGGAGGAATATACCCAAGTGGAAAAGGTAAGAAAACTGATTATGGACGTCACCCCGGAATGGGAAGAGAAGACAATGTCCATTGACAAAGGTAATAACATGGCCTCATATACAGTTAAGGTCTTCATAGGAAACCTCATAGCTTATAAGGTTAGGAAGGAGGATAGAGAAGAAAGAAATTCTCTAAGGGTTCTATCCAAACCTAAGAAGAAATCAATTGCTTTCAAAGCCACTTCAGAGAATTGAGACTTCTATGAAGAGATGGACATGAAGTCCATAGCTCTTATGGCTAGGAAATTCCAACGATTTTACCGGAGAGGTAATTTCAAACCAAGGTATAAATTTACTACTAATGATTCGTCTTTGTGTTTCAATTGCCATAAGCCAGGGCACATCAAGATGGACTGCCCCCTACTAAAGAACAAGGAGAAATGGAAAGCTCCCAATTACAAAAAGGGAGATGCATACAAAGGGAACAAGAAGAAGAAGGGACTCGTAGGAACATGGGATGATTCTAGCAAGGACTCTAGTAGCGATGAATCCGATGAGGACAAAGGAGAGGTAGCTCACACATGCTTCATGGCTAAGGGAAGCTCTCCAAAGGACTCATCTAGTGAAAGTGATAGCGACACCGATGAGGTAACCATGGACGATATTAGATTAGCTATTGAACAACTATTTGAGAAGTATCAAAAATTGTTCAATAGATATATGATTGCCAAGAAAACTCATTTTGATATGAATGTTAGTTCTAGTTCTTATAATGCTTTAATTAAGGAGAAAGATTCTTTAGCTTCTCAAAATGATTGCTTGAGAAATGAGGTAATATCTCTCAAGTCACTATTGGACAAAGTCCAAGTTAGTGATTGTGATGACATTGAGATTGAAACACTTCGATCTCAAAACACACTTTTGGAAAATGAGAATGTTGTTCTCAAAACCCAAGTGCACAAGCTCACTACATATTTATCCACCTTGGATACTAATCTCTCTTCACTTGTGAAGATATATGAGCTCATGACATCCAATTTTAATAGATTCAACAAAGGGAAGGACAAATTGGACACAATTTTGGAAAACCAACTTTCCACAAATTACCGCGGAGGACTTGGGTACTCCAAGGATAATGCTTCCACTTATCGTGCATCTTATAGTGGAGATGCTATTGATTTTGTAAGGTCATCCTCATCCAAAAGTGAACCATCAAAACTCTTGGGTAGTACATCTACCAAGACTAGCACCTTTTCAAAAGAAACCCACCAAGGGTGGACAACCAAAGAAGGGATATGTGTATATGTACACATGCACCCAACCACGTAGGAGAGCACCTACACATGTTGCTTCTACTAATGACGTGTTTTATGCATCACACCCTCGTCCACGTGTAAACACACATATGAGAAATTCACATGTCCTCACCCCCACTCATGCGCATGGTTATGCGCAACCATCGCATGGACATGGTTATTCACATATTTAACCACATTCTTCACATGATTATCATGCTTTGCATTCATATGCTCCTATTGCATATAAGCCGAATGTGAAAAATTATATGAATTTTTACAATGCACTCACACATTGTGCAAGATCACATGGTATGAATTATGCATACCCTCACATATATCATTCACATGCTCATATACACCATAATGCATATATACCTTCTCATGCTCACATGCCGCTCGCTGATACTAATTATTCTCCTCCAATGCATGCACCTATGATGCATAGGACTCCCAAGAGACATTTGATTTGGGGTCATAAAAATACTAGCATGTATGATAAAGGAATGTATATGCAATCATACTTTAAGGATGTTGTAGATAATGTGAACTATGTTGGGAAGCCAAAGTCCACTTGGACTTGGTTTCCAAAGGGCTAATCCCCTTGGATCCAACATGCTTGGGTACCATGTGCTTATAGTATATTCTATAGGTTCCCAAGAAGAGGAAAATGGGCAATATGGGAAAGGATTGCCCTAAATGCAAGGGAAAGGATTTGATACTCAATAGCAGGTGTTCCAAACATATGACGGGAGACCCAAGTTTGCTCTCCGGGGTTATCTTCATCAAGAATGGTGGAACGGTTACCTTCGGAGGCAATGAGAAGGGATCCATCATATGAATTGGTAAAGTTGGTAATCCCTCTAAACCTCTCATAGATAATGTTTATCGTCTAGAAGGTTTAAGTCACAATCTTATCTATATTAGTCAATTTTGTGACAAGGGTTACTAAGTTAACTTTGGTGATGGATTATGTAGTAGTTTTTATAATCCTAATAGTAATGTATTGTTTAGTGGCACACACCAAAAGGATATTTATATTTTAGATTTGCCACACACTCTTGACCAATGCTTGGTTGCTCACACTAATGAACAACTTTTATGGCATCGACGCGTTAGTCATGTACACTTCAAGTATCTTCATAAGTTGTCCAAGCACAATCTAGTTAGCGGGTTTTCGAAACTTTCTTTTAATAAGAAAAGTTTTTCTGATTCATGCCAACGAGGCAAGCTCCATAAATCCTCATTTAAGATTAAGAATGTAACATATACTTCTAGGCCACTAGAACTTTTACTTCTAGATTTATTTGGGCCTACTAGAGTTGCATCCTTATGTAATGCAGTCTATGGACTTGTAGTTGATGACTTCTCTAGGTATACTTGGGTGAAGTTCTTGAATAGCAAGAATGAGGCACTTGAGAATTTTATTATTTTGTTTAAGAAAGTTCAAAAGATTCAAGGCACGTCCATTGTCATGATTCGTAGTGATCATGAAGGTGAATTTGATACTGAACTATTCTCTAACTTTTGTGATGAGAACGGGATAACTCACACTTTTTTCTTCCCTCGTCCTCCACCACAAAATAGTGTTGTAGAAAGGAAAAATAGAACTATTATTGAGTATGCACGTACTATGCTTGGTGATATCCGTATTGGTTCATAATTTTGGGCGGAAGCCGTTCTACCACGTTCTATTTGCTAAATAGGATACTTATGAGACCCCGCACACTTAAAACTTGTTATGAATTATTTTATAATAAAATTCCTCAAGTATGTTATTTCCGTGTTTTTGGTTCTAAATGTTTTTACGAAGAACACACACCTGAATTTAGATAAGTTTGATTCAGTTCTGATGAAGGCATATTTCTTGGATACTCCGATCGAGCAAGGCCTATCGAATATTTAATAAAAGAACCTTAACTGTTGAAGAATCACTTCACGTTTCTTTTTATGAGAACTTTGATGTTCCATTATCTCAACTTGATGAGAATATTGAATTTTTGTGTAATTCTTTGAATAATGTCAAATTAAATGATTCTATTGTGACTAACCCTTGAGTTTGTTTCAAATGATCAAGGGTTATCCAAGACATTTGCTACGGTTCCAAACCATCCACATAATCAAGTGATAGATAATACTGAAGATGGAGTTCGTACAAGGTCAAGGGTGGAACGATTCGCATATTATGCTTTCGTCTCAACCATAGAACCAAAGAGCATTGAAAAAGCTTGTAAGGATAGCTCATGGATCATTCCTATGTAAGAGGAACTTATCCAATTTGAAAGGAACGATGATTGGGAGTTAGTTCTTCCTCCAGAAGATCACAATATCAATGGAACAAAGTGTATCTTCAAAAACAAGACGGATGAAAAAGTAGTCGTCATCCGGAACAAGGCAAGGCTAGTAGCACAAGGTTACCGACAAGAAGAAGGTATAGATTTTGAAGAATCTTTTGCTCCAGTAGCTAGATTAAAATCTATTAGTCTTTTATTGTCATTTGCATCATTTATGAATTTTAAGCTTTTTGAAATGGATGCGAAAAGTGCATTTTTGAATGAACATGTTGTTGAAGAAGTATATGTTTCACAACCACCCGGTTTCATAAATGCAAAATCTCCCAATCATGTGTTTAGACTTAAGAAAGCTCTTTATGGATTAAGACAAACTCCTAAAGCATGGTATGATCGTCTAAAGAATTTTCTCATTGATTTAGGTTTCAAAATGGGTGGTGTCAATTCAACACTTTTCACTAAGTATTTTGATCATAACATTTTATTAATTCAGATATATGTTGATGAAATTCTATTTGGTTCTACTAACTCTACACTTTGTCAAGAGTTTGCTAAGTCCATGCAAAATGAATTTGAGATGAGCCACATGAGAGAGCTCATCTACATTCTAGGACTTCAAATCCGTCAATTGGAGTAAGGGACCTTCATCCACAAAACTAAGTACACAGTGAAATTGATCAAGTTCTTTGGAATAGGATTCTCTTCATCCAAGCGTACTCCAATGGGCACGATAATGCATATTGATAAAGATGAACGTGTAACGGATGTTGACATTCGTCAATTTCGAGGTATGATAGGTAGCTTACTCTATCTTACTGCTTGTAGACCCAATATTATGTTTTCGGTATGCTTATGTGCATGTTATCAATCACAACCAAAACAATCATATTTGATTGCAATCAAACAGATTTTCCATTATCTAAACCACTCACGTGACTATGGACTATTTTATCCCAAGTCATGCATTTATGAACTAGTTTCATTTAGTGATGCCAATTTTGTCGGATGTAAATCGGATAGGAAAGTACTAGTGGTACTTGCCAATTCTTAGGAAATTCCCGTGTGTCTTGGTTCTCCAAGAAACAAAATCCGGTGTCTCTTTTCACATCCAAAGCAGAATATATCGCTGCAGGATTAGGTTGTGCACAAGTCTTACAGATGAGACAAACACGTAAGGACTATGGTATTAATTGTGGTACATGTCCAATTATGGTTGATAACCAAATTGCTATATGTTGAAGATTTTTGCCAGATCCTTAGGGCATAAAATCTAAGCACGTCCTACGTCGGACGGACGATAGAATCAGAAAACATGCAGTGGAATAAACAATTAAATTATTTAATCATAGCCCTAAGGATTTAATTAACCCTAGCCAAGATAATCAACTATCTTCGGGTAGGTCTGACAAACCCCAAAGATAGATCTAAACTACTGCAACAACATATGAAAGTATCGTAAAAGAAAACATACCTGAAACTTCGTTTCCGTAGAATACGAAGTGTCGTGTTTAGCAACCTTCTTTTGCTCCCCGAAGCAAGCCACTTTGTGCCTCCAAGACCAAATCACCCAAAGTGAGCCAACATCGTGCCTCCGAGCCAATCACTCACCGATGAATGTTTCACTTGAGCATGATCCACGTCAAAGACTTTGGATCCTATCCAAACCTCCTCCTCGTCATGCTAGGACTCGAACGGAGGATCGGAAGAATTTTAGGATGAGTGAATAATTTTAAGTCGTAGATCGAGCATGTTCGAATCGAATACTTGGTGCTACTTTTCCAGGGGGTTAGCCCCTATTTATATAGGGAGCTGGCCCCCTTTGCTCGTCTCACGAGCAATGTGGGCCTAAAGAAATAAGAGAGAGAACATAATTCAGTTTGCCTTACACTAAGGTCAAACTTTGATGAATTTTCCATCACTCACCGTTGCGCTTTGTAAGTGATATCATGTATCAAATCGAAGAGCACTGAACGGTGAACTCATAGAAACAAACGGTGCTCCAATCTGACTTCGTTTGACCCCTCAAACATTGGCTCAAAGTATCCCCAAAATCACAAAACACTAAAAATATGCAGCCGTCATCTCAGGTTAAAAAACCTAGATCATGGGGCCCACCAAAGGTAGGCCCTTCACACCTATGATAATGGGCACATTCTGGGCAAGTGCCCAAAGGCCCGCACGCACCCAGAGGGCACGCGTGCAAGGCACGCCCCTTTCAAGGACACAGCTGGCGCCCAACATTTGGGCGCCAGCTTGCGTATTGGGCCGGGGCAAATTTCTTGGGCCCGGGGGTTTTAATACATATTTTTGATATTAAAAACCCCCATCTTAAATATACCTTTGAGCACACGATTGTACTCCAATTCCAGTGTGGATTGTTTTCCCAACTTTCATAGAAAAATTCCCTTTATATTTTAAATACATAAGGAATTCATTATATTTTGTGTGTAGTTGTATTCTCATTATATTTTAAATATCCCTTTGAGTCTGAAACCCCACAATCCCATTATATTTTAAATACATAAGGAATTCATGGCTCATGTATTCTCCTCCCCGATCAGATCGAAGAATTTTAATACTTTGCCATTTTGTTTTTCAACTTCATTACGGTACTCTTTGAATCGCTCAAAAGTTTCGGACTTATGTTTCATCAAGAAAACATGTCTAAACTTAGAGTGATCATCAATAAATGTAACGAAATATGAATATCCTCCCTTGGCTAATGTAGACATTGATCCACATACATCCGAATGTACGAGACCTAAGAGTTCACCAACTCTCTCCACTTGACCTGCAAAGGGAGTTTTGGCCATTTTACCTTTGAGGCAAGACTCGCAAGTTTCGTATAACTAATAATTCGAGAGGCCCAAGGAGCCCTCTTTATGTAACTTGCTAAGTCACTTTTTCTCCGATATGACCTAGTCTACAGTGCCAAAGATAGGTTTCATTATAACCTGATTCCTTGCGTTTTCGTGTATTAACATTTAATACAACTTCATTACTCAAAGTGTACACACCATTATTTAGGGTCCCAAATACTAGCAATGTACTATCAAAGAAAATGTTCATAACCTTTTCGTTGATAGTAAAAATATAACCCTCTCTGGCCAAAGCTGAGACTGAGATAATATTGCATAGAAAATTTGGGATATAGTAACATTGCTTCAGAAGCAAGTTAGTACCACTCGCCAATGTGTGTTGAACATCTCCCATGGCTATAGCAGGAACACTTGCTGTGTTGCCGACCTGGAGAAGACATCATTCTTCTCGAGCTTTCTATTAATTTTCATTCCATGTAACTTATTACAGATGTGAGAGCCTGCACCTGTATCTAATACCCATGCATTAGAAGTCATGCAAAGAACTACACTTTGTATAACTATTATGGAAGTTGAAGCATCAGTATGCCCTTTCTTATTTTGATCCCGTATTGCTTTTGTTTCCCTTCGCCAGTCATTATTACTAGTTGATGTATTCTTGTCTAGGATATATTTAATTCCACTCCTCATGCTATAAAGAATAGAACTCCTAAAATTATCATACATTCATAATTTTAAATACAATTAGATTAGTTTTTATCCAATTATATTCCCCCACTAATGATCAAATTAAGCCATAACATTAATTAAACTTAGTGGGATAGGGATCCAACTACCCTGAGTCTCCCAATATTGAGTGTGTTCAACAAGTTATTTGACTCTGCAGTCGGTAGATAAACTCTTCATCAATCATATCATATATGACTCTCTATAGATTTTTACCCCTAGTCACTTATGATCATGAGTGTGCTCATCCAAATCATAATGACTAGTCTAGTCAGACCCCTTGATTTCATGTCTAGCTTAACTTACACCGGTGCTCGGTGTATTCATGATATGACGATTTGGTTTTAGTCTAGACTACATCACATGTAATTAGAAGTTGGTTTCCATAAGGTTGTCATGCAATAGCTTGAGTGTGCTCAACAATTGTAACACTGAACCTATAGTTCCAAACTCCAAAACAAGGAGGGCTCCGATTAATCTTGAAGAAGATTTTTAACGTATTAGACTAGATGTAATTGATGGTTTCACATAAGAAACAATTCACCCCCTTGTGGAGCGAAACACGGCCATAGATTTGGCTAGGCTAGGATCTCTATCCCAAGCCGAGCCAAGGCAATCCACAGCACTAGTCCAAAAAACTCTAGACCATATCATGGTCCTTTAATGATTTGAATTATTTATTTGTGTAACATCGATTTAAAATGGCTTCCTTGAAACTAGTTAATCCTATCAACTAGTGGAATCCTAAAATTCGAAATTATTATGATTGGTTAATAACTTTTATTAAATTCCTTTTCAACAATAAGGAATGAATTTTATGGTGATATCCTAATCATGTATTAGGCATTTAAACAGGTTTAAATCATAGCACAACAATCTAAAATTATCTTATAATTTTTAAGATAGCTATTAATGGCTAAACTAAAAGGTTTTCTTGCGTTATCAAATAAAGAACAAGAAATTGAAATAGCCATTAAAACTAGCTTAATATTATCTCATAAAATTAAGTTACACCAATGTTTTCAATAATCAACTCATAATTATTCCATGTTTCTAATAAACATCATATGCATATCATATCATTTACAGAATCAGATCATAGTAGATTAGGCTCTAATACCAATGAAGGGTTTTACCGGACCCTTAGGGCATAAAATCTATGACAGTCCTACGTCGGACAGCCGATAGAAGCAGAAAACATGCAGCGGAATAAACAATTAAACTATTTAATGATAGTCGTAAGGATTTAATTAACCCTAGCTAGGATAATATATTATCTTGGGGTCGGTCTGACCAACCCCAAAGATAGATCTAAACAACTACAACAATATGTAGAAGTATCGTAAAAGAAAACATACCTAGAATTTCGTTTCTGCAGAATACGAAGCATCTTTTTCAGCAACCTTCTTTTGCTCCCCAAAGCAAGCCGCCTTTGCCCTCTAAGACAATATCACCTGAAGTGAGCTAACACCGTGCCTCCGAGCCAATCCTTACCGAAGAAAGTTTCACTTGAGCACGATCCATGTCAAAGACTTTGGATCTGATCCAAACCTCCACCTCGTCTTGCTAGGACTCGAACGGAGGATCGGAAGAATTTTAGGAGGATGGAATAATTTTAAGTCTTAGATCGAGCTTGCTCAGAAAATTTTAAAGCTTCTCGAATTGAAGACTTGGTGCTTGTAATGTCCCACTCCCTGGGTTACCGATAAGTACGAATCTGTCCCAGGTGATCACAGAGCAGCGAGTGTTACGAAGGGAAATACAGAAAAACTCAAGCAGGTCCACTGCGCACTATTGGGATAGTACCTGTAATGTTTTCACATACAAAACACAAACACAAAGCATCACAGAGACATCAGACATCCACATGGACAACAAAAGAAACACTAACTATATATATATATATTCTATTGCTGATGATTTGCTTGTTT